>CM072543.1:0-1200000 GCA_036898165.1 Silybum marianum
GTAGGATCTGATGTTGCTGGACAGTTTGTTAAGCATTTTGAGAATATGCTAGGAAGCAGGGAATCGGTTGTGCCTATAAATGATCCAAATTCTTTGTTTCTTAGGAAATTATCTACTTCCCATGCTGATTTTATGGTTAGACCTATTAGTAATGTTGAGATTAAGGATGCTTTGTTTGATATTGATGATTCAAAAGCTCCTGGTCCTGATGGTTATTCTGCTTGTTTTTTCAAGAAAGCTTGGCATATTATTGGTGATGAAGTGAGCCTTGCCATTAAGCAATTTTTTGAAAATGGGAAGCTTCTTCAAGAGGTCAATTCTACAGTTATTGCATTAGTGCCTAAATCTCAATCTCCTAAAAATGTTGCTGATTTTAGACCTATAGCTTGTTGTAATGTGATTTTCAAATGTATTAGTAAGATTCTGGTGGGAAGAATTAAAAATTATCTGGGGAAGTTGGTTGATCCTAACCAATCTGCTTTCATTCCTAGCAGACAGATAAGTGATAATATCCTTTTAGCTCAGGAATTAATGAGAGGATATCATAGGCGAAGGGGTATCAAAAGATGTGCTTTCAAGATAGATATCCAAAAGGCTTATGACACTGTGAATTGGGATTTTCTGAAGTTTATCTTGGTGAAGTTTGGTTTTCATCCTTGCATGGTTCATTGGATTATGCAGTGTGTGACTCTTGCTTCTTTTGCTTTAAAAGTGAATGGTGAGCAGCATGGTTTTTTTCAAGGAAAAAGGGGTATAAGGCAGGGAGACCCCCTTTCACCATATCTGTTCACCTTGGTTATGGAAGTCTTGACTCTCATGGTTAAAAGAAGGACCAGGAATGATAATGATTTTAAGTATCATCCAAAATGTGAAAAGCTTGGAATTACACATCTATGCTTTGCAGATGATTTACTTATGTTTTGCTATGGAGATGTGGGTTCGGTGAACACCCTGAAGAATGCTTTGTTGGAATTCAGTAGTGTGTCTGGTTTGAAGCCAAGTATGGAGAAAAGCACTTCGTATTTGGGCAATGTCATTGGGCAAAAAAGAGAGGAAATTATGCAGATATTACCTTTTAAGCTGGGTTCTCTTCCTGTCAGATATCTTGGTGTTCCTCTGTTATGCACTAAATTATTTCATAGGGATTGCCTGAGTCTTATTGATAAAGTCAAAAAAAGAATTATGGATTGGAAAAATAAATGGCTTTCATTTGCTGGGAGATTACAACTGATCAACTCTGTCTTATCCTCTATCAGTGTTTACTGGGCCTCTATGTTTCTTCTTCCTATTTCTGTGGTTAAGGAAATTAGTAAATTGTTAAGAAATTTTCTTTGGAGCAGTGGAGAAGCTATGAGAGGTAAAGCTAAAGTGAAATGGAGTCTTGTGTGCACGCCAAAAGATAAAGGGGGACTAGGTGTAAGAGATCTTAGGAAATGGAATAGGGCCCTTTTGACTAAGCAAATTTGGAAAATCATTGAGAATGGTGAATCTTTGTGGGTCAGATGGATTCATGAATATAGGCTTAAAGGCAGAAATTTTTGGGATGTTGGAGAGGTTTATGATGCTTCATGGTTTTGGAGGAAAATTATTAAGGTAAGAAATACATGTAGAGATCAGATTATGCACAGTTTGGGTGATGGGAAAAGCACATCTCTTTGGTTTGATTTTTGGCATCCTGCGGGTCCTTTATGCAAATTCATCTCTAAAAGGGAGATCTATTCTGCTAATCTAAGCTTGGATTTAAAGGTTTGTGACATGGTTATAGATGGCTTTTGGGTTTGGCCTCTTGAAATTTGGTGCAAATTTGGTGCTCTTCTTGGTCAGTTTATGCCTACTCTGAATGCCAATTGTAAAGACAAGATTAGATGGAAAGATAAGCATGGTACTCTTGGGAATTTTGAAGTTGCTGCTGTTTGGAAGGACCTCTATTCTCATATGGAAAATGCTATTTGGACAAAGTTAATTTGGTTTAGCCAAGGTATTCCTAGGCATGCTTTCTTTTTATGGCTTGCTTTTTTGGAAAGATTGAGGACTAAAGACAGGCTTGGTAGTTGGAGTGTTGATAATAGTCCTTTATGTGTGCTTTGTAATGATGCCATTGAATCCCATACCCATTTGTTTGTTGAATGCATCTATAGTAGAGAGATATGGAATTTTTTTGATGGCTTGCTGGGACCTACTTCTTTATTTCAAATTTTCTATGGTAGAAACAGTAATTGGTCCTACATTCTGGCAGAGTTGAACAGAGTGCCTTGTAACAAGACCATTTGGAGTGTGATTCAAAGACTTGGTATTGCTTCTGTGATCTACTTTCTTTGGCAGGAAAGGAACAATAGAATCCATATGAGAGGTCATAGATCTGCTTCTGTCTTGGCTGCCCAAATTTTCCAAATCATCAAATTGAGGTTAATGGGTCTGAAAGTGAGAAATTGTAAAAATGTGGCTATTGCTGCTAAGGTTTGGAGCCTAAGGGTTGATGAATTTGGTTTCATTCATGAATCCTTATTACATGATAGTTAATGGATTGGATCCTTGTTTTTCTATGTGCTCTTTTTAGGAGAGCTGCCAGCTGGTGGGGTTATGGCAATAATAGATTGGTTCACTTGGAAAACTTCTATGAGAGAATTAATATTGTGCACTTGAAATTCCTTGGGGTGGGAGTTTTTTGGGGGGGTTCGGGATACATCTGGGATACACTTGGGTTTTTTGGGGGGGGGGGATATCAGATTCAAGTTTTTATTTTTGAATCTGATTTTTGCTCTTTTTGGGGTTATGGGTTGGGATTATGGGATGTTGATACAAGGGGGAGAAGGGTAGAGGAGATAGGAAGTATTGTGTCTTTGTTTAGAAGGTATAAGGAGGATGGTTTGGAGGTTGGATGGTGGATATGGAGTTGTCTTTTTTTGGTGTACAGGGGTAGTTGTGTGGAAATTTATTTTTTGGGAATGGAAGGGGGGGGTATATTTAGGTCTCTTGGTGTCATTGGAATCAAAAGAAGGCACTTTTTTGGTCTTTTTTTGATGAAAATTCTTTTCTTTGGGGTTATGTGTACTAATATTTTCTTATATTGCAGCTTGAGAAGATGGCTTCTTTTTTGCAGATCCTTCTCCAGAGTAAATACTTTTTTGTGGCTGCAGGTAATCTCTTGGATTAATGTGACTTGGCATCATGGTAATGAGATAAATGGTGATTTTTGGTGGAGGTTGGATCAATGGCATTGCTTATATTGTCTCTCCAAGGCTGAATCCCTTAATTGTATGAGATGGCTTAGATACATGGAGTTTGAAAGTTGGATAAGGTATAATCTGTTGGATTTTAGGATGGGTGGTATAAGGATGGATTTTTACTTTTTGCTCCCTGTGGTGATTAAATCCTTTCTTTTTTGGGTGTGTGTGTTTTTGCTCTCCCCTATTCTTTGGTCTAAATTAGGGGCTTCAATTTGGTGGTTGATCAATGATCCTACCTTATTGCATGCCTGGCTTCCATGCTTTTTTAGCAAGGTGATGTATTGGTTGTTGGTCACTGACCCTGCTGATGCATGCATCTATATGGAACATTCTTTGTTATTGTGGGTTTTACACAGGATGCTTTGCCTTTTAGGGGATATAAGGGGGATTTGCTTCTTTGCTATTTATCTCTGGTTGGGATATAGCTTTTGCTTCTTCTTCTCTTTCCTTGGTCTAAATGGTTGGCAGTTCTTTAGCCCCCTTTTCTATCAGTTTTTTGGTTTTTATCTTATTTTTCTTGATAACTGGGTGTTTAGGGATATTTACCATCTTTTTGGATTTAAATTTCAATGGCTGGGGAGTAATCTGGTTATCATTGATTTTGGGTGTTGGGATTATGATACTAATAAGTTTAGTAGCAATGAGCACAGTATGGATGGTCTGAAGTGGATGGTAGGCTTTGTTTGGATGCTTAATTTAAAGGGATTCAGAGTGCAACTGTCTGGTTTAAGACCTGGCTTAATTTTGGTGTGGCTGGATACCTGTTTATCTTTTATTTTTGTTTGGATCAAAATGCTTTGGGATAATGACTTCAAGCAGATTTGGGGTCTGATTCAGATCCTTTGGGATCAGCTCTTTACTTTTCTTCATGGTCTTATGCTATGGCTGTATGGATTAAGACAGCAGCTTAGTCTGCTTGAGCTTAATTGGTTCAGAAAGGATCTGTGTACTACTCCTACTTGGTGGCTGTCAATTAAGGAATGCTTAATGGAAAGATTAAGCAGAAGCAAAGGTATTCATATAGACTTAGCTGCACAGCTTATTGGGGACAGCTGTAAGATTTGGCTTAATATGCATGGATGTAGGCATTGCTACTGTGCTATTTTTCATTTAAATGAAAAGGAGTGGTTTAATGGGCTTGTTTGCTTAATGGATGGTGTTCTTAACCACACTATCAAAATTCAGATCATGTTACATTCTTGGCTTAATGAAAGTTGTAAAAGTGGCTGTTTGGATTGTCTGAATGGAACTGAGCAGGCTAATGTGGTTATTCATTGGACTTTTTGGAGCTGTGTTCAATTGATTGAGGAGGGTAGGGGTGTTTGGCCTGATTTATTGATTAAGCAGAATGGCTACAGCTGTTTTATTTGGCTTTATGTACAGCTGTATAGAGGTCTTATTGGATACAGGGACTTATATATTGTGCTTGATCTCAAGGGTTGGTTTAATTTCAGTATGGGGGACAATTTTTATATGTACAAGTTGAAGATTAAGCTTTTTAAATATGGTTTAAGCTTCAAAGCTTATTGGGATTGGTTTATTTGGTGTTGCTTATGTGGAAAGCAACTTTGGGATTTGGCTGAAGTGCT
Organism: Silybum marianum; assembly: GCA_036898165.1. Lineage (NCBI taxonomy): Eukaryota > Viridiplantae > Streptophyta > Magnoliopsida > Asterales > Asteraceae > Silybum > Silybum marianum. The sequence goes on from CM072543.1 coordinate 4,817, forward strand.
TAATGTGGCTTTTTCTCAGCTTATTTACTTTTATGTTAATGGTTGTTCTCTGAGTCAGATGGACAATGGCTATTACCTGAACCTGTTGAAGAGGGATAAAAGAATCTGGCTTATTGGGATCAGATTGGAGAGATGTGTGGAAAAAGATGGGAATGTGTTGGCTGTTTGGTTAGTTTGGAGCTGTTCTAATGCTCTTTTGGATGATATGGATGGAATGCAAAAGATTTGGAAGTTTGGGTGTTATTATGGAAAAGTTGATGATGCCAGGGACCAAAAGGGTAAGTTGTTACCCGAAGTTAAGTCTTTTTACAATTTTGGTCCCAATTTTAACGGTGTTAGTCAAAACTGCATGGTTTGGAAGCTTGGGGGCCTTAATGATAATTTTGAAGACTACAGGGGCAATCAGGGTAACTTCATACCTAATGTTAATTCTTTTTACAAAGTTGGTCCTAGAGTTAATGGAGATAGGCAAATTAAGTTAGTTGTTACATTTTGTGTTTTTGGTGCTAAGCCTCTTCTTATTTTTTACCCTAAACATTTTTTGGGTATGCACTTTGTTTACTTGGGGTATGCCCCTCGTATTTTGTAAGTTTTCTTGTTTTTGAATAAAATTTTTTTCCAAGGGGTTCCGTCCCCTTTTTCCAAAAAAAAAAAAAACCCTAAACCCTAAACCCTAAACCCTAAACCCTAAACCCTAAACCCTAAACCCTAAACCCTAAACCCTAAACCCTAAACCCTAAACCCTAAACCCTAAACCCTAAACCCTAAACCCTAAACCCTAAACCCTAAACCCTAAACCCTAAACCCTAAACCCTAAACCCTAAACCCTAAACCCTAAACCCTAAACCCTAAACCCTAAACCCTAAACCCTAAACCCTAAACCCTAAACCCTAAACCCTAAACCCTAAACCCTAAACCCTAAACCCTAAACCCTAAACCCTAAACCCTAAACCCTAAACCCTAAACCCTAAACCCTAAACCCTAAACCCTAAACCCTAAACCCTAAACCCTAAACCCTAAACCCTAAACCCTAAACCCTAAACCCTAAACCCTAAACCCTAAACCCTAAACCCTAAACCCTAAACCCTAAACCCTAAACCCTAAAACCCTAAACCCTAAACCCTAAACCCTAAACCCTAAACCCTAAACCCTAAACCCTAAACCCTAAACCCTAAACCCTAAACCCTAAACCCTAAACCCTAAAACCCTAAACCCTAAACCCTAAACCCTAAACCCTAAACCCTAAACCCTAAACCCTAAACCCTAAACCCTAAACCCTAAACCCTAAACCCTAAACCCTAAACCCTAAAAAAAACCCTAAACCCTAAACCCTAAACCCTAAACCCTAAACCCTAAACCCTAAACCCTAAACCCTAAACCCTAAACCCTAAACCCTAAACCCTAAACCCTAAACCCTAAACCCTAAACCCTAAACCCTAAACCCTAAACCCTAAACCCTAAACCCTAAACCCTAAACCCTAAACCCTAAACCCTAAACCCTAAACCCTAAACCCTAAACCCTAAACCCTAAACCCTAAACCCTAAACCCTAAACCCTAAACCCTAAACCCTAAACCCTAAACCCTAAACCCTAAGGAATTTCATTTGCACGATTTTTTTCTCTCTCTTCACTTTTTCTCTCTCCTCCCACGCTCTGGGCGATTTTGGCGACCGAGTACCTGCGCTCTCTGTCTCCTCTCGATTCTTCCTTGTTTCTCAATCAAATTCCTTCCTGTTTCTTTCTTTGTGTTTGTAATTACATCTAGTATGTGATTATCTGTTCAATTTCATATGGAACCTCCTGATTTAACCTCGAGTTCTACCCCAATTTCTCCCGTTTTAGAAAATTTTTTGGCGAACCAAAAAATTGTTGCTGCTCCGATCAAAATCGATCCTGGTTTGATTGCTCCGATCAAAATCGATCCTGTTGCTTCCAATTGGAAGGTTGATAAACTCCTTAAAGTTAGCCTCAAGAAGAAGCCTGTGATTTCTCTCCGTTCGAACCTAAAATCGCCCATTTCTTCTGCTGTAAAGAAATATGCTCATAAGCGAAAGGATAAAAAAGATAAGCTAAGGCATGGGATTGTCACTGATTCGAATCCATGTTCGAGTTCTGTTGTCTTGAATTCTGCATCTGCAAGTGAAGCTCTCAATTTGAATTTTTCTCATCCAGTCCCTGAATTGCGAACAGGAAGGTTATTCGATCCTCAGTTGTCGCCTTCTGCTAAGGAAATGTCTGGTAATGCTATTAAAAATTTGAGCTCTGTTAATTCTCATGTGGACAAGCCTTTGGAATTTGTTAAGCTTGATCCTGAAGGTATTAATCGAAATGTCTCTAATGTTGAATTATTTCCCAAGATTGATATGATTTTTAGATCTGCTGATAAAAGTAAACTGGATTCAATTGGAAATTTCCACATTGGACGTGATGGATCTTTATCTGGGAGACAGGGGAATAAAACAGATGGTAATAAGGATTTAAGTTTTACAGATGTGCTTGGACTTAATTGCAATGTTAGTGTTATGCCTAAGTCCTTATCTGAATTTGAAAAACTTTTGAAAAAAGAATCTGCTATTCAGACCTCTACTGTTGATAGTAAAACTGTTGTTAAATCTCCTCCTCTCAAGACTGGGTCCACTCAACCTGTTAATGCTTGGAATGGTAAATCTATTACTCTGGCTGACAAGATTAAGGGGCTATCTGATAGTAAGATTGTCTTAAACTACAAAGCCCCGGTTGTTTTAAATGATGGTAGAACTGCTGTTAGATTCTCAAGTGAAGCTATAAAGGAGGGTGTTAAGGCTAACTCTCTTGTTCTATATGGCCATTTTGTGGGAGCTTTTATGCCTTTTGGTGTGGTGAATTATAATATGTTCAGAATGTGGAAGAGGCATGGAGAAGCTTTGTTAATGTTGCTTCAAATTATGAGGGGTTTTTCATTTTCAAATTTAATAATGAAGCTGGGCTGAAATTTGTCATGGAAAATGGACCATGGATGGTTAATGGGATTCCTTTATTTTTGAAAGCTTGGGAACCAGGGTTAACTTTAGGCAAACCAGAAATGAAAGTCCTTCCCATTTGGGTTAATCTTTATGGTGTGCCTTTGGAGGTTTGGAATGCTAGGGGATTGGGTGAACTAGCAAGTGGGATTGGTAAACCTCTGACTCTTGATAGGGCTACAGAAGAAAGATGTCTAACTCAGTCTGGTAGAGCTGGTTTTGCTAGGATACTAGTTGAAATTTCAGCTGATAAAAGCATTGCTGATAGTATTCTAGCCTTAGTCCCTTGTAATGGTGGCCTGTCTGAGAAGGAAATATCCATTAAAGCTGTTTATAATTGGAAACCATCCAGATGTAGTCATTGTTGCATTTTTGGTCACTCGTTGGATAGTTGTACTGCTAGACCTATCACTCAAGAGGAAGCAGCTGCTAATTTGAAAAAACAAGAGGAAGGAAAAAAGAAAGCTAGTTTTGGTGTTGATGATGGATTCCAAACAGTTGGTAAAAAGAATAAGCCTTTGAACAATCAATCTAAACCTGCTCCTCCTATTCAAAATGGTAGTAAGCATGGAATTAGCACAAAAGCTTGGGTCAGTCAAAGGTTTTATAACCAAAATCAGCAATTAAATCAAGGATATGGTGGTAAGTATAAATTTATTCAAAAATCTTCTTTTAATTCTAACAAACAGAGTAATGAGAGAAAGATGGGTCAAAGCAAGGGTAAGCAATCTCAAAATGGGGGTGTTATTCAAACAGGTGGATCAAAAGGTGGTTCTGATAAAACAGGTGGATCAAAAGGTGGTTCTGATAAAAAAGGTGGTGCTCATTTTGTTCAGGGAGGGCAGCATGGTGGGAGCAATATGGCTGCGAGTTCTAATGTCAAGGTAGAGGCTAATTCTGAGCCTAATGTTCTGGTTAATAATTATGGTGCTAAGCTTTCTAATGGCATTCCTAAAGATGATTCTCTTATTTCTGCTTCTAATTCTGCTTCAAAACTTTCTATGAAAATTGAGCAGAATTCTTCACCCAATGTGATTCCTACTTCTAATAAATTTGATGTCTTGAGTTCTATGGATTCTGAATCTAATGAAGAGATCAGACTTCGGCTTCTAGAAGAGGTTAAAATGTTTTCAGATTTGGGGGGTGATCCTCCTAATGATGTGAAGGCTAGATGGAACAAAGAACAGCTGGACTTTTTCTATAGTATGTATCCTAAAGCTGAAGTTTTTTCTGATATGGATGCTTCTGAAATCATGAAATTTGATGATAATGATTTGCAAAGCAATGGGGATGGGGTTGTTAAAAATGAAATTGTTTTTAATGGTTAAGTCAGCTATTTGGAATATTAGAGGCCTTAACTTGGCCTCTAAAAAGAAAGAAGTGATGCATCTTATTGCTTCTAATGGGTTGGATATCTGTGCTATTGTGGAAACTAAAGTGTGTAGAGACAAAGTGGATAGTGTTTCTAAAGATATATTTGGAAACTGGAACTGGATCTCCAATAATAGGGTGTGTAGAGGTCGTACTAGAATCATTGTTGGTTGGAATCAGCTTAAAGTTAAAGTGGATAATATGGAGATTTTTGAACAAGTTGTCCATTGTAGAATTACTCAATTAGATTCTACTAATTTTTTTCATTGCTCCTTTGTGTATGCTGCAAATGACATATCTGAGAGAAGATTTCTATGGGATTGCTTATGTAGGCACAAGGTCTTTATTAAAAATGAAGCTTGGGTGGTTATGGGAGATTTCAATGTTGGGCTTCATCCTTCAGACAGTTCAAGAGGCTCTTCAATTGTTACTAGGGGAATTGCTGATTTTAGGGATTGCATCAATGAAATTCAGCTACAAGATCTGAATCAAAGTGGGCTGAATTTTACTTGGATTCAAAAGCCTTTGGCTCTTAATGGCAGTTTGGGTCTCCTTAAAAAGCTGGATAGAATTATGGTAAATATGGGATTCTTAAAGACTTTTCCTTCTGCTTTTGCCAAGTTTCTTCCTTTTGGTATTTCTGATCATAGCCCTGCTGTGCTCTCTCTTCCTTCTATCTCAAAATTTAAGGTGATGCCTTTTAAATTTGACAATCATTTGGTGGATTCCCCTGCTTTCTTGCCTTTGGTTGCTAGTGTGTGGAATAAAAGGGTTGTTGGCTGTTATATGTTTTCTGTTATTTCCAAGCTTAAAGACCTTAAAAAACCTCTTAGGAAGCTGAATCTTGAGCATGGAAATGTCTTTGAAAATGTCAAGAAGCTCAGATCTGAGTTAGGGATTGCACAAGAATGTATGGATCTCGATCCTGACAATGGTGATTTTCATCTTGAAAGCACTGTTCATCTGAAAGCTTTAAAAGATGCTCTTATTGCTGAGGAAAAGTTTGTTAAGCAAAGATCTAAAATCCATTGGTTGAAGGAAGGTGATTTCAACACTGCTTACTTTCACAATTTAGTTAAATCTAATTATAACAGGAGCAGAATTGAAGAAATTGAGGATATGGATGGTCATAAATTTGTAGGATCTGATGTTGCTGGACAGTTTGTTAAGCATTTTGAGAATATGCTAGGAAGCAGGGAATCGGTTGTGCCTATAAATGATCCAAATTCTTTGTTTCTTAGGAAATTATCTACTTCCCATGCTGATTTTATGGTTAGACCTATTAGTAATGTTGAGATTAAGGATGCTTTGTTTGATATTGATGATTCAAAAGCTCCTGGTCCTGATGGTTATTCTGCTTGTTTTTTCAAGAAAGCTTGGCATATTATTGGTGATGAAGTGAGCCTTGCCATTAAGCAATTTTTTGAAAATGGGAAGCTTCTTCAAGAGGTCAATTCTACAGTTATTGCATTAGTGCCTAAATCTCAATCTCCTAAAAATGTTGCTGATTTTAGACCTATAGCTTGTTGTAATGTGATTTTCAAATGTATTAGTAAGATTCTGGTGGGAAGAATTAAAAATTATCTGGGGAAGTTGGTTGATCCTAACCAATCTGCTTACATTCCTAGCAGACAGATAAGTGATAATATCCTTTTAGCTCAGGAATTAATGAGAGGATATCATAGGCGAAGGGGTATCAAAAGATGTGCTTTCAAGATAGATATCCAAAAGGCTTATGACACTGTGAATTGGGATTTTCTGAAGTTTATCTTGGTGAAGTTTGGTTTTCATCCTTGCATGGTTCATTGGATTATGCAGTGTGTGACTCTTGCTTCTTTTGCTTTAAAAGTGAATGGTGAGCAGCATGGTTTTTTTCAAGGAAAAAGGGGTATAAGGCAGGGAGACCCCCTTTCACCATATCTGTTCACCTTGGTTATGGAAGTCTTGACTCTCATGGTTAAAAGAAGGACCAGGAATGATAATGATTTTAAGTATCATCCAAAATGTGAAAAGCTTGGAATTACACATCTATGCTTTGCAGATGATTTACTTATGTTTTGCTATGGAGATGTGGGTTCGGTGAACACCCTGAAGAATGCTTTGTTGGAATTCAGTAGTGTGTCTGGTTTGAAGCCAAGTATGGAGAAAAGCACTTCGTATTTGGGCAATGTCATTGGGCAAAAAAGAGAGGAAATTATGCAGATATTACCTTTTAAGCTGGGTTCTCTTCCTGTCAGATATCTTGGTGTTCCTCTGTTATGCACTAAATTATTTCATAGGGATTGCCTGAGTCTTATTGATAAAGTCAAAAAAAGAATTATGGATTGGAAAAATAAATGGCTTTCATTTGCTGGGAGATTACAACTGATCAACTCTGTCTTATCCTCTATCAGTGTTTACTGGGCCTCTATGTTTCTTCTTCCTATTTCTGTGGTTAAGGAAATTAGTAAATTGTTAAGAAATTTTCTTTGGAGCAGTGGAGAAGCTATGAGAGGTAAAGCTAAAGTGAAATGGAGTCTTGTGTGCACGCCAAAAGATAAAGGGGGACTAGGTGTAAGAGATCTTAGGAAATGGAATAGGGCCCTTTTGACTAAGCAAATTTGGAAAATCATTGAGAATGGTGAATCTTTGTGGGTCAGATGGATTCATGAATATAGGCTTAAAGGCAGAAATTTTTGGGATGTTGGAGAGGTTTATGATGCTTCATGGTTTTGGAGGAAAATTATTAAGGTAAGAAATACATGTAGAGATCAGATTATGCACAGTTTGGGTGATGGGAAAAGCACATCTCTTTGGTTTGATTTTTGGCATCCTGCGGGTCCTTTATGCAAATTCATCTCTAAAAGGGAGATCTATTCTGCTAATCTAAGCTTGGATTTAAAGGTTTGTGACATGGTTATAGATGGCTTTTGGGTTTGGCCTCTTGAAATTTGGTGCAAATTTGGTGCTCTTCTTGGTCAGTTTATGCCTACTCTGAATGCCAATTGTAAAGACAAGATTAGATGGAAAGATAAGCATGGTACTCTTGGGAATTTTGAAGTTGCCGTCGTTTGGAAGGACCTCTATTCTCATATGGAAAATGCTATTTGGACAAAGTTAATTTGGTTTAGCCAAGGTATTCCTAGGCATGCTTTCTTTTTATGGCTTGCTTTTTTGGAAAGATTGAGGACTAAAGACAGGCTTGGTAGTTGGAGTGTTGATAATAGTCCTTTATGTGTGCTTTGTAATGATGCCATTGAATCCCATACCCATTTGTTTGTTGAATGCATCTATAGTAGAGAGATATGGAATTTTTTGATGGTCATTCCGGGACCTACTTCTTTATTTCAAATTTTCTATGGTAGAAACAGTAATTGGTCCTACATTCTGGCAGAGTTGAACAGAGTGCCTTGTAACAAGACCATTTGGAGTGTGATTCAAAGACTTGGTATTGCTTCTGTGATCTACTTTCTTTGGCAGGAAAGGAACAATAGAATCCATATGAGAGGTCATAGATCTGCTTCTGTCTTGGCTGCCCAAATTTTCCAAATCATCAAATTGAGGTTAATGGGTCTGAAAGTGAGAAATTGTAAAAATGTGGCTATTGCTGCTAAGGTTTGGAGCCTAAGGGTTGATGAATTTGGTTTCATTCATGAATCCTTATTACATGATAGTTAATGGATTGGATCCTTGTTTTTCTATGTGCTCTTTTTAGGAGAGCTGCCAGCTGGTGGGGTTATGGCAATAATAGATTGGTTCACTTGGAAAACTTCTATGAGAGAATTAATATTGTGCACTTGAAATTCCTTGGGGTGGGAGTTTTTTGGGGGGGTTCGGGATACATCTGGGATACACTTGGGTTTTTTTGGGGGGGGGGATATCAGATTCAAGTTTTTATTTTTGAATCTGATTTTTGCTCTTTTTGGGGTTATGGGTTGGGATTATGGGATGTTGATACAAGGGGGAGAAGGGTAGAGGAGATAGGAAGTATTGTGTCTTTGTTTAGAAGGTATAAGGAGGATGGTTTGGAGGTTGGATGGTGGATATGGAGTTGTCTTTTTTTGGTGTACAGGGGTAGTTGTGTGGAAATTTATTTTTTGGGAATGGAAGGGGGGGGGTATATTTAGGTCTCTTGGTGTCATTGGAATCAAAAGAAGGCACTTTTTTGGTCTTTTTTTGATGAAAATTCTTTTCTTTGGGGTTATGTGTACTAATATTTTCTTATATCGTGTGTACTGAGAAGATGGCTTCTTTTTTGCAGATCCTTCTCCAGAGTAAATACTTTTTTGTGGCTGCAGGTAATCTCTTGGATTAATGTGACTTGGCATCATGGTAATGAGATAAATGGTGATTTTTGGTGGAGGTTGGATCAATGGCATTGCTTATATTGTCTCTCCAAGGCTGAATCCCTTAATTGTATGAGATGGCTTAGATACATGGAGTTTGAAAGTTGGATAAGGTATAATCTGTTGTTGGATTTTAGGATGGGTGGTATAAGGATGGATTTTTACTTTTTGCTCCCTGTGGTGATTAAATCCTTTCTTTTTTGGGTGTGTGTGTTTTTGCTCTCCCCTATTCTTTGGTCTAAATTAGGGGCTTCAATTTGGTGGTTGATCAATGATCCTACCTTATTGCATGCCTGGCTTCCATGCTTTTTTAGCAAGGTGATGTATTGGTTGTTGGTCACTGACCCTGCTGATGCATGCATCTATATGGAACATTCTTTGTTATTGTGGGTTTTACACAGGATGCTTTGCCTTTTAGGGGATATAAGGGGGATTTGCTTCTTTGCTATTTATCTCTGGTTGGGATATAGCTTTTGCTTCTTCTTCTCTTTCCTTGGTCTAAATGGTTGGCAGTTCTTTAGCCCCCTTTTCTATCAGTTTTTTGGTTTTTATCTTATTTTTCTTGATAACTGGGTGTTTAGGGATATTTACCATCTTTTTGGATTTAAATTTCAATGGCTGGGGAGTAATCTGGTTATCATTGATTTTGGGTGTTGGGATTATGATACTAATAAGTTTAGTAGCAATGAGCACAGTATGGATGGTCTGAAGTGGATGGTAGGCTTTGTTTGGATGCTTAATTTAAAGGGATTCAGAGTGCAACTGTCTGGTTTAAGACCTGGCTTAATTTTGGTGTGGCTGGATACCTGTTTATCTTTTATTTTTGTTTGGATCAAAATGCTTTGGGATAATGACTTCAAGCAGATTTGGGGTCTGATTCAGATCCTTTGGGATCAGCTCTTTACTTTTCTTCATGGTCTTATGCTATGGCTGTATGGATTAAGACAGCAGCTTAGTCTGCTTGAGCTTAATTGGTTCAGAAAGGATCTGTGTACTACTCCTACTTGGTGGCTGTCAATTAAGGAATGCTTAATGGAAAGATTAAGCAGAAGCAAAGGTATTCATATAGACTTAGCTGCACAGCTTATTGGGGACAGCTGTAAGATTTGGCTTAATATGCATGGATGTAGGCATTGCTACTGTGCTATTTTTCATTTAAATGAAAAGGAGTGGTTTAATGGGCTTGTTTGCTTAATGGATGGTGTTCTTAACCACACTATCAAAATTCAGATCATGTTACATTCTTGGCTTAATGAAAGTTGTAAAAGTGGCTGTTTGGATTGTCTGAATGGAACTGAGCAGGCTAATGTGGTTATTCATTGGACTTTTTGGAGCTGTGTTCAATTGATTGAGGAGGGTAGGGGTGTTTGGCCTGATTTATTGATTAAGCAGAATGGCTACAGCTGTTTTATTTGGCTTTATGTACAGCTGTATAGAGGTCTTATTGGATACAGGGACTTATATATTGTGCTTGATCTCAAGGGTTGGTTTAATTTCAGTATGGGGGACAATTTTTATATGTACAAGTTGAAGATTAAGCTTTTTAAATATGGTTTAAGCTTCAAAGCTTATTGGGATTGGTTTATTTGGTGTTGCTTATGTGGAAAGCAACTTTGGGATTTGGCTGAAGTGCTTAATGTGGCTTTTTCTCAGCTTATTTACTTTTATGTTAATGGTTGTTCTCTGAGTCAGATGGACAATGGCTATTACCTGAACCTGTTGAAGAGGGATAAAAGAATCTGGCTTATTGGGATCAGATTGGAGAGATGTGTGGAAAAAGATGGGAATGTGTTGGCTGTTTGGTTAGTTTGGAGCTGTTCTAATGCTCTTTTGGATGATATGGATGGAATGCAAAAGATTTGGAAGTTTGGGTGTTATTATGGAAAAGTTGATGATGCCAGGGACCAAAAGGGTAAGTTGTTACCCGAAGTTAAGTCTTTTTACAATTTTGGTCCCAATTTTAACGGTGTTAGTCAAAACTGCATGGTTTGGAAGCTTGGGGGCCTTAATGATAATTTTGAAGACTACAGGGGCAATCAGGGTAACTTCATACCTAATGTTAATTCTTTTTACAAAGTTGGTCCTAGAGTTAATGGAGATAGGCAAATTAAGTTAGTTGTTACATTTTGTGTTTTTGGTGCTAAGCCTCTTCTTATTTTTTACCCTAAACATTTTTTGGGTATGCACTTTGTTTACTTGGGGTATGCCCCTCGTATTTTGTAAGTTTTCTTGTTTTTGAATAAAATTTTTTTCCAAGGGGTTCCGTCCCCTTTTTCCAAAAAAAAAAAAAACCCTAAACCCTAAACCCTAAACCCTAAACCCTAAACCCTAAACCCTAAACCCTAAACCCTAAACCCTAAACCCTAAACCCCAAACCCCAAACCCCAAACCCCAAACCCCAAACCCCAAACCCCAAACCCCAAACCCCAAACCCCAAACCCCAAACCCCAAACCCCAAACCCCAAACCCCAAACCTAAACCCTAAACCCTAAACCCTAAACCCTAAACCCTAAACCCTAAACCCTAACCCCTAACCCCTAACCCCTAACCCCTAACCCCTAAACCCTAAACCCTAACCCCTAAACCCTAAACCCTAAACCCTAAACCCTAAACCCTAAACCCTAAACCCTAAACCCTAAACCCTAAACCCTAAACCCTAAGCCCTAAACCCTAAGCCCTAAACCCTAAGCCCTAAGCCCTAAGCCCTAAGCCCTAAGCCCTAAGCCCTAAACCCTAAACCCTAAACCCTAAGCCCTAAGCCCTAAGCCCTAAACCCTAAACCCTAAACCCTAAACCCTTAATGGGTCTATTCAGCTTTTCTGGTGGCTTAATAGTCTCATTAAGATACCCTATGGTGTTAGTTAGGCCTCCTGTTGGATTACTGGTTCCAATCAGCTGCTAAGGGGTGGTAATCAGCTTCCTAGATGGCTTAATGGGCGTAATCAGCTTTCCTGCTGGCTTAATCATGGAAGAATTTTAAGGGATACTTGGATTAATCATGTGTGCAATAGGGAGTTGTCGATGGGCCATGTGAAATGGTTGAAGGGATCAGTCTAAAGACTTAATATATGGATTAAGATCAAAGTGGCTTAATGGGATTGACTGGTTTTACTGGGCAAAGTGGCTTAATTGGTGGTTTCTTTATTTGATCAGGTGTCTCTCAGGATGGAATGATCTTGTCTGGAATATCTATATGTTTGGCCTTAAGCTTAATAAGAGTGTGTGGCTTAATGATTTTGGCTAAAAATGGAAAGATGGTTGTTTTTGAAGATTGGGTGCTGTCTAGTACAGTGTTTGGTAACAGGGATAAGCTAGTCATTAATCGGGTTATGGAGAAATCTGATATGGATGCCACTGTGTCCAAACATGACAAAAGAGGTAACGGAGTTAATGGAAGAAATGAGGGTAATTTGGATGGCACTAACGGAAATGATAATGGATTAAAGGATGGTGATTGTTCTATCAAAGGTAATTTCATGGAGGATCAAAAGGGTAATTGTTTACCTCTCAAAAATTGTCATTTCAATTTTGGTCATTTGATTAACTTGGTTAATGGGTTTCCGTTAGTTTGTTTGGTTTATTTTTCTAATTGTAAAATTAGAGTTAAACCCTTACTTGTGTTTTTCCCGAAACATTTTTTGGGTAGGCATTGTATTATCTTGGGGTATGCCCCTCGTACCGTGTAATCTGTTTTTTATTTGAATAAAATTTTTCCTAGGGGTTCCGTCCCCTTTTTCCAAAAAAAAAAAAAAACCCTAAACCCTAAACCCCAAACCCCCAACCCCCAACCCCGAAACCCCCAACCGAAACCCCAAACCCCAAACCCCAAACCCTAACCTCGAAAACCTAACCCCGAAACCCGAAACCCTAAACCCGGTGCGCTAGCGTTTGACATGGCTAATGCGTGGCTCCTGCAAGTTATGACACTAGAACGGTTTTTTCATCAGGTATTTTTTGTTGAAAATATCTCATTAACATCGTAGATCAACCACATAAATTTTCATGGCAGTCCAGCACGGTCGGTTTAGACGAGAAAACAGCAAGGGTGCCCTTCTGTGTATCGACCAAAATGGGGCTTAACGCTTAAACAAGAATAACATTTGATACAGGACACTGTTTAAGGCCACTGACCAATCAAACCGAAGCTTTGAACGTGGAGAACACAGTTGCATAAAGGTTTCTTGCCGTGCAACATGATTTGAGTCGGTGTCGAAGAACTGCACGACGCGCTTTCGCTCGAGTTCGCTATATATTAATACAAATGTAAATTATAATATGATATGATATGTATACATACTAGAAGGGTACCCATGCAATACAGTGAAATACATCTCGATTTTAATGTTTTGTTTTATTGTTTGTCTCTATCGATGCTATAAACTTATAATACGGTTTTATGTGATTTTGAGAAAACGGTAATGTTTTTTTTAATAAAATATAAATTTGAAGATACTATAAAAATTTGAAAAATATATATCGATTTTAGTATCAATTTTATTTTATTTAATTTTTTTATTAGAATTTAATTTAGATTTAATAACGAAGTAATTTATTTTGTTTTAATAATATATTTTTTTATAAATATAATAATTAAGTATTTTGTCAGAACACTATGATTATGCAAAATATATTTTAGGTTTTTTTTATTTAAACTGAGATATTTATCTTGTATTTGTTTATATTTATCTCTTACATGAATTCAAACATGAAGATTTAATAAGTTGTACTTACGCACAATTTACTTGTAATGTTAGTTTTAAGTTAAATATGCATAAATAAGCAATACTTAATGCATAAAAAATATTTTTGTAAAGTTTTTATCAAATGCTTTATAATATAGCATAGATAACACGTTATAAACTATTAAGTTTTAACACTTTTAAACTAAATAAATCTAAAATCTAAAATCTAAAATTGAAAAACCAAATTTGAAGTTGTGAAAAGTAGTGAAAAAATTATGTAACTAAAATGCACATTACATTTGATGTGTTATTATTTATTACAACAAATTTGGTATAAAAAAATAGTATGATTATCGGACGGTCTTAAGCAGTCGTGCATGGTATAGTTTATTCATCATTTGCCTCACACCATTTGAATGAGGAGAAATCAAGCATACACAAGCACTAACAACTAATTCTTCATTCCACATGCATGCTTCCATGGAATCCTCTTACCAATTGATATACCAATTAGTCGACCACCACAAAGGTTACATACATTCTAGCTAGCTTAGTATGATTATCTAACACGGATAAGTTTGGGTTTATATGTGTATATATACATGTCGCATCGTAAGTAAACATTTTCAACTTCTATTGGGAAATATTAAAGTTATATATATAGCTAATTAGTTAAAAATACATTCCCTATGTCTCCTCACGGAGCCTCGGCATTAGTAGAATATTGTGTACATATGTTATTTGCAATTATGTCGATAGTGATTATATGCAACATCAGCAATACTAGTAGTGGTGGTGGTATATTGTTGGTGATGGCACAACAAAAACCACTAGCGCTAGATGGAGTTGAAGGTGTAACCGGAGGTGGCGAAAGGGCTCAACAAGTGATGCAATGCTTCACAGGATGTGGTCAAGAAATCGTAGGGTGTGTTGTTAGTTGCACCCTCGGATCATCTCAAAGTATAGAACCATGTTTTGTTGATTGTGGTCTTTCTAACTTTGTGTGTATGAATGGTTGCTTCCAACCCCCCAACCCCCTATCCGAGGCTAACTCCAACCTTGGCCCCACCCCTGACCCCATTCCCATTCATTAATCACCTGTCTAGTTAGCCAGCTAGCTTTATTAACACCGCTGCGCAAATCATCAACCTCAAGACGTAGCATACTAATACTACGACACCATGCATGCATGCATGTCATATCCTATAAAAAAACAAATGGTAAATGTTGTCATTTGATTGCAAGCATCATCCAATTCAATAAATTAGTATACACAATGTACTTCCTGAACACATTATGAGTTGTTAGATGTGTAACTTCTATTTTGGTTACATGTGTTGAAATCATTCAGTTATAATTAGTCCCTCAACTTAAGACAATATTGCAATTTGGTTACTTAACAGGATCGGCCCTGATAGTTAGGAGGCCTGTGCAGAGACATTTATGTGGCCTTATAATTTTGTTGTGGTATTGCTTATTAAATTTTTTATTACTAAATTCCAAAGACAAATCCTTAAAGTGTAGAAGTATAAAAATGTTATAAACAAAGTTCAAATAAAAATAAAACTGACATTTACATCATTAAACCAATTCTTATAAATCTTCATCCTCTAATGATTAATCTGTTGATAAGAATAAAAAAGTTAATTAATGACAAAATTAAAATTAAGTATAAGTATATAATATATATATATATATATAAAACACAAGTATGAGTAAAAATAAGCGGTCTTTCATTTTTCAGTAACAAATTGGTACTACTACATACATCTTTTAAATGAAAACAAACAGTTAGATTTAGATGTTACTATTTTTTGAACAGGGATCTTCTAGCATTTTTTGAAGCAAAATCATCTATTTTACTTTCATAATCAATATTTGCAAAAAACTCATTTTCAATCGAAATCAAAGTCAAAACGTTTAATCTCTCTTGAGACATAGTTGATCGCAAATAAGATGTCAAAAGTTTTAGTTTTGAAGAACTTTTTTCAGCTGATGTAACTATAATGGGGATAGGCAGCAAAATTTTTGTCTTGGTAATCCATTTCTTGGACATTATGATGTATGTTTGATAATAAATTGATCGATGACTCCTTTTTCACTTTGAACAAAATTGTTATCTTTTTTTTACAAGATAACCTCCCTTGAAAAACTTTGGTAGTGTTCCGGAATCTGAATCCACATAAAAATTAAAAAAACTTTCAAAGAACATATATTATTAATTATATAATAATAAAATTATAGAAGAAAAGTAATAAAAAGATAAAAAAATATTAAATATAAATTATAAGGTTCAATATCTATACTATATTATAAAGCATTTGATAAAAACTCTTAAAAACAATTTTTTTAGTGCATGTAGTACTGATTATTGATGCATATTACTTAAAATTCAAGATTACAAATAAATTATGCGTAACTACACCTTAATAAAGTTTTATTTCCGAATTTGTGTAACTAACTACAGATAAACATAATCAAATCTAGGATAAACATCTCGTTTTAAAATATAAAAAATCTAGAATATAATTAAGATAATCATTGAGTTATAACATAATATTTAATTATTATTTTTATAAAAAGTTATATTATCAAACCAAAAAAAAATTATCTCATTAAATCTAAATTAAAATAGAATAAAAATACTGAATTAAATAAATTAGATAAAAAAAGGCTTTTAAATGAAACATTAAAAATCGGTTTCTCAAAATCACATAAAATCATTATAACATCGATAAAAACAAAAAAAATATAATGAAACATTAAAATCGAGATGTATTTCGTTGCATTACGCAAGTACCCTTCTAGTAATACCTAAATAGGAGTCGAATTAAAAAACTAGAAGAATTGAAAAGCGAAAGAATTGAAAATTGAAGGTTGTATTAAATTGTTTTTTTGGAATGGGGTGAAATAAAAGAAAGGAAACGGAATGAGAATCTTGAAAGCATTGAAAATTAAAATGCAGTGAATGGGAGTCAAACCTACGTCTCCTAGAAAACAGGTGGAGGCGATTACCATCTAAAATAGGATAATATATGTGTCATTTAAGTATCTTTGTGTAGCAGCCACGAATCTAAAATAAGAATAAAACATATCATTGCTCTAAAAATGGCAATTACATAATCCAAATGGTCCCAAAGTAAGATTAATCTCACATTTGCAGCGGAAAATAACTCTAGCTACTGAGATTAATCAACTACTAACTAGGCTACTATTTAACGCATAACACCTCACTTCTATCACCCGGGCTCACAGCTTCCCCTTGCCCTTACCCAAACATTCTATAATGTGCTTCCCTGAAAAAGTTTTCAGTTTTATAAAAGACAGGGTTAGACCATAAGGCCTAGTGAATTCCCAAAATAACAGTTAATATGCATGACAGTTATCCAAGGGGAGTCAATTTGAGGGCATGAGGAGTACCCAATCATTGGATTGGTCCAGTCTTTGACTGGGCTGCCCCCCAGCCAAGTCATAGACTGTGGTTGGGCTCTACATCCAGCGTAAACTGGGTCGGGACAGCGGCGGATTAGTGGACTGCCCTTGGATGCCCGATACCTTCGGGGAGGCGTGCGTGCGTGTGTTCGTGGTAGTCGTTCGTGGGTTCAATGCCGCTATGCCTTTCAAAAAAAATATGAATATCAACTCACATTAAAATCACACTTTTATGTACCTGTTGCAACGGTAGAATATTAATGTCACACACACCGTGACTAACATGATCACACACACCTTGATCATTAAAATGGACACACACCGCCCAATATGAATGAATTAAATGTTTCAATTTAAAACATTCAATTATAAAAGTTTAGCACACGAGGGAACTCACCTGAACTTGCCAACCACTAATCACACTTGAGTCCTACGAATTCTCCAACCGAACTCCTGAATTGAGGTTACCAAAGCATGAGTTAACAAGCCTCAAAGTAACCCCAAAAGACTCATCTGCCATCTTCTCAAGCAAGAACTCAAGCTAGAACCCTAAACCGACACCGAACAAAAATCTGAAAATTACCCAACAGTGGGTAAAGCGAGTTTCACGCGGGTCTGGACTCGCTAGAGACCCGTGCTGACCTCTGTTTTCCTGCACAACTCCATTCGAAAACCAAAACTCCAAAACCTCATCTCCAATGCTTTCCAGCCCAAAACTGATATAAACCAAACATTAACATTAACTAATCCATTTAATCCGTTGATTGATGGATTGATTCTCTCAATGGATGAACACATTGTAATCCATGGTGGTTCTCATTGATTTCAAACATTTGGGATGAAATATGAATCACCAAACTTGAAGAATACTTAAATACCCAACCTACCAACCTCATAAACACTGATTTGAAGACTTAATCAAACAAATAACAACTCAAACCATAAACCCCATGATTTTACTTCAGACAATAACTCAACTAAGCAAGAAGATAAAAAGGAAGAACTTTCATACCTGAAATTGATTGCTAGACACTTGTTCCTTCAAGATTTTCTCCTCTTCTCCTTGCTTCTCCTCAAAATCGCACCAAGCAAACACACACACACACTAAATCAGCCGTGACCTACAAGAAATGAGGGTTTCTCTGCTCTTATTGTCCCACTTACCACATTGCACAACTTTGGTCCCTTAAGCTTGGAGAGTTAGACTCCATCCACCCAAACTGAGTTTATTTATACAAAAATGGTTTCGGGTTATTACACTTTGTGACACTATATATTCTATACATAATACCATAAAAAATCAGACACCTCAAACGATTAGAGGACCCGTGCGACGGCACCATCGACATACCTCCAAGGCCTCCTCTGTTACTTACATAATGAAAATATATTTTCAACTTCTAAAAAATTTGGGCTCAATCTGAAGAGAGTCTCCGGCCCAGCACTGCACAAATATGCTCCAAAGAAGAAAATGATCTGAAAAAGGTCAATCTGATCCTTCTAGTAATCATCCACGATAGGTGGTCAAATGAAATGAAAAGGTGTTTACATTCTTGATCTTATTATGAAAACACAAATTAGTTCATCATTGCAAAGCACATTGGTGCTCATGAGGATGATTGACTTTTTTATATCACTTAGCGTAGCATATAGCTTGACATCCTCCAAAAGATAACAATATACTTCCTTTGTCTAACAAAATACTACATGCCACGTCGTATTTTTCTTTATATGATAGTTAATCATCAAAAACGGGTTTATATTACTGCTAAATTAAAGATTTTTGTCTACGCATTTTTTTGTGGGTAATATGTCGCTTAAAGTTGATTAGCCACAAATTCGTCAAAAAAGTTGATGTGCAAATTTGTTGGTGGGTAATTCAAATCAGTGACAAATTACCTAGGGATTCTACGGGTGATCCATTGGTATTTTCTCGAAAAAAACAACGAATTCTACCGAACCATTGGTATTTTCTAGGTGATCCGTGGTAATCATCGACGGAAATTTCTTTGGTGATTTATAAGGGTAAAGTCATTTGTTTTGTAGTGTATATGATCTTCATTAGTATCCTAATAGGGTACTTAATGGGTCTTTTTTAAGTTTATTAAGATAGAAAATATGTGTCTCATCTAAAGACATTGTAATAAATTAGTAAGACAAATTTGAGCAACATATAATAAGTTTTGTAATTATGAAACAAATTTCATAATTCTATAAAATGTATTAACTAACATTAATAAGTGTTCTAATAGACTATAATATAAGACACTTTACCTAATCCTAAAATATTTTTGTCTAATATTACATTTTAAAAACATATATCGATGTCCAAAACACATGGTTTTATTGGATAAAATTTAATGTCGCAAAATATTTACATGACCATAAGATGATGATGGTGATGATAAATAATAATTATAGTAAACTATAAATTTGGTCCTTGTGGTTAATTCGTCAAAATAAAAATAACATTTTTCATCCTTACAGTTTCGAAACTACAAGATCGTTATCGTGATGTGTAAAAATGTCTGAATTTTGTCTCTTCCTTTAACGGTTGTTAAAAAACTTCGTAAATTGAGGGACATTTTTGTCTTTTAATCAATATATCTTTTACCCAATCAAAAAACACATGGACCAAAATAGTAAATTTGTGTACCTCGTGGCAAACCTCACCGTCTCCAACGGCCCCTCACCATCTCTGATGAAATCTCGAGGGAGGAAGGGATATAGATCTTGTGGCTAGAGGAAGATATATATATATATATATAGAGAGAGAGAGAGAGAGAGTGTGTGTGTGTGTGTGTGTGTGTGTTTCATGCGAGAATCATAACGATTTAAGAAAACAAAAAAAACTTTTTTCATGTACAAAATCATATGTGGGTGTATGCACTTTGTCAAACATACACATGCGATTTGAATTGAATTTTTTTTTTGGTTTAACGATTTTTTTGTACAAACTACAAAGGGCCGAGCATGCTTTATCGTTGTGTTCTCGAATTTAGATAGAAAAGAAAGGAAAAGAAATGAGAGGAGAATAAATTTTTTATTTGTGTTATTGAAAGTGAAGTAAAATGAAAGAAAGTAAATGAAATAAAATAATTTTCACATTCTTGAAGAGGAGAGAAAAAAAAGGAAAATTGTCATTTTCACTAACATGTCCTCTAAAATAATTTTATTTAGAATAAAAGACCAGATAGTTTATAATTTTATTAATATTTTCCCTTTATTTTCTTCATTTCATCCGGAGGAAAGTTTTAGACGAAACTTTATTTTCTTCCTTTTCCTTCTTTTCTTTCTTATTTTTTAGAATGCTGCATACGTTTTTCGTCCCTGTGGTTTGTTGAAATTTGCCATTTTCGTCCATGTGGTTTATAATTTGCTTTTTTCGTCCCTAAGGTTTGCATTTTGATTCATTTTTCATCCTTTTGACTAAGCCTGTTAAAAGACGTACGTTACATCAGGGATATTTTCGTCATTTAATGTCTTCTTTTAAGTTTTCTATAAAAATAAACAAAAAACATATATATCAACACCCACTCCCTTATCCAACTCCCTTTCTTCTCTCCGGCCCCTTTCCGACGCCTCCTAAAACCACCAGCCACAACCTCTCTCCCAAACCGCCCTCTCGTGACCACTTTTCCCCCGTCGGCCATCCCTGAGCGCTCTCGAATTTTTTAGATTGAAAGATTTGCTTAATATTGGTTATGACGACTTCGATCTACGATCTAGATTAATCAAACATGTTCTGATTCACACTTTCTTATCCTTTATGTTTACTTCATATCTGGGATGTTTTTTATGAAACTGTGTTGATGCATATTGGGTTACTTTTCATTGTGCTCCTATCGACGTAAATTTGTATTGGAGTGTTTGGGTTGTTTTTACAGCCGTTAGGATGTGAGTTAGATAGCTATACCTTATCTTAGGTTTGTTTCAAAGAGATGGCATACCTGGTCCAACTGCTCGTAGGGGGATGTAATATAGTACATATATGTGATATTTACTTTCTCTCTGTTTTTTGAGTTTGAATTTTTAAAAGTTCCGTTCCCTTTACCCAGATTAACATCTCTGATTTTGGAACACCCATATTCGTTACTTATCTTCATCTCCATCAAAACGTACGTGTGTCTGTGTGTGTGTGTTTATAGTTTCGATTTTACAAGGGGTATTCCTGCGTATGATAACATAGTAATGGAGAAGGTAATAGCCGAAATAGGATTCGTTTTGGCTAGAGCCCGTCGCATCCGTCTTCAGGACGATCTAGTCACAGGTTTTCACTTCTCAGTGGCTTTCGTCGTCTTTTTCCCACTTTCACCTTCGATTGCGAAGGGCTTCTTTTCCAATGGGTCATGGGACATAGATTAAAGTTGACGACACTTGCCTTGCCTCAGATGTGAAGAAAAAAATTAGATGTAATGATCAACACCCAAAATTAGATATTGAAATGACCAAAAATTTGCTGAATTTTACTTGTTGGATGGAATCTATATTATTTTATAATCGACCTTGGTGCATAGAGGATGATGTAGAAGAAGCCGGTCTGGTTTAAAACAAAGATGGATGTTCACGATGCTAGCCTAAATGAACCTCCATGGTATAAGTGAGGGGATTTTCACATTTGCAGGTGATGGTAGGAATAAGATGGGTGGGTGTAGGGGCGTAAATGATGCAAGTCGAGCTCGAGTATCATTATATTCAACTCGAACTCGAAACTTAATTCTCAAGCTTGAACTCGACTCAAAAACTCGCGAGTAATGAAAATCCAAACTCGACTCGAACTCAAAACCCAATTTCCAAACTCGAACTCGAACTCGTTTCAAAGCTCGAACCCAAAAGGTGCACCCACTTAATTATGGAGTACTCCAAAATATTTGAAACAAGGATATGAAATATGAATGAACATTTAATTAATTCAAGTACCCAACTTAGCAAAGTTGGTCAATGCAAACCATCCTTACAATTGTTATTTATAGAGGTGGTCAGTATTTATATAAGAGGATAACAAGGTAAATTATCTTGCTTGATCAATGTGAGATAAAATGAGGAGTGAAGCCACTCAGATGCTCCTTCACAAATTTACCTTTAGATGGTTTCTTTTCATTTTCATTTTAAGTTTAAATTTTAATTTGTTATCTTATTATTGATTAATTATATTAAATTAGTTGTTATTAATTTTTTATATTATACTTTATAAATCATAATATAAAATTAATTATACATAAAAAATATTCGAGTATCTCACGAGCTTATCGAGTCGAGTTTCAGGTAGCTCAACTTGACTCGTTAGTATGTCGAGTCGAGCCTATTCGAGTCGATCTCGAATAGCTCGTAAGTTGTCTCGTCTCGGTGTTTAAGATAAATATTTGCTTTTATTTGTTATACATTCTTTATTATCTTTGTATTATATTAGTTAATAAAAGATTGGAAAGCTTAAAAGACCAAATTACCCCCATTAACTAATGGACTTTTTGACAGAGAACGAAATAAATTGCAAATCACGATGACTAAAAAAGTAATTTTCAAAGAACAGGAACGAAAATAGCAAATCACAGGGTAGTTTACAGTTTACTCTTTTCCTTGGCTTTCCTTTTATTTCCTTTCTAAAAATGAGTTAAGACCGAAGAGGGCAATTGCTGTCAAGACCAGAGGGCTAATTAGCTAAATAGCCTTAAATGAGGTTTTAATTAACTACATAACCTTTTAAAATCTAAAATTAACTTAATGACCTTATAAATGTTTTATTCCTATAATACCCTTAATGAAATTATTTATAAAAAATAAATATAAAAACTGCAAATTGTAATATGGCTAACCTACCCTTAATGGACTTTTAAAAACCTGACAAAATAAAAAACGTGACCTTTCTTCCCCAAATTGAAAACCTAAAAACCTTAATGAAATCTCATTTCTTCTCAAATAAGTCTTCCATTCTCTTTCAGCTTTTAACTTTTTTGATTAGTTTTTCTTTAATTTTATAATCTTATTACCACATTAGGACTAATATCAATTTTTTTTGGCAACAAACATTGCAATTGATGGGATAAAAGGCTCATTGAAACAGAGAAGAAATAAAAATAGAAGAAGTTATTCGTAATGTTTGATTTGAAATATTTAGAAATATGAACGTTGAATGTTTTCATTGAATGAAAAAATTTATAAATATTTTAAATTATGATTTACAACAATTTTCATAAAAAATCAACGTCATTTGACGAAGAAGATGAACAGAGAGTTAGACTGGCCTGGTCGAGCCAGACTGTTCCAGTCGAGATCGACTAACCGGTCGTGTACTCGTGTTAGACTGGTCCAGTCGAGATCGACTAACCGGTCGTGTTAGACTGGTCCAGTCGAGCTTTCATGAGATAGTTTTCCCGTTCGACTGGATCCCAATCAAGTTAGACCGGGTCTATTAAACCTCCCTTTGGTCCGATACATGACTTTAAACATGTTATAAACGTTCTCGAAATAGGTCTTAAACAAAACGACGATTTATCAACATAAAAAATTGATAGTATGAGAAATGTAAGCATAAATTTATGTGACAAAGGTTTTATCCTAACTTGATTGGTACCCCAAGTAATACTCTTACTGTCTCACAATTTGCACCTATTAAATCCCTCTAGACGAAGATGAAAAGACTTGTCAAAATCAGTTTCTAAACTTCCTTGAAATAAACCTCAAACAACCCCGAAAATGCTCCGAAATAGGCCCCGATCAGCCCCGAAAATGCTCCAAAACAGGCCTCAATCATCCGTCATGGACCTGCATTCGATAACAACACTATTTAGGCTGCTATTTTGGGAACAAACACTTGATAAACAACCCCCACAGCTATTAAAAAAATATCCCCACACAAATCCCATTGTATCTTACATGTATCTTACTTGGTAAGAGCGAAGTAAAGACCGCGTGTCTTACCCAATAAATGAGGACGACGACTCTTATCACGGTTAGCACGTACCAGGTAAATTGTTATATAGGATGTTGTTTTTGTTGACTAAAATCTTATCCGGTAAGTTATAGATCCTCAAATACCATGTAGTAGTTTTGGGAAGTACCTCCTAGCTGAAAAAACCTTACAGCAGCAGACACACGATCCTCATCGATTCGATAATGGTGGTATAAATTATTCTCAAAGGTTCGACATGATTTTAATAGTATAATTTGTAAACAAAGAAACATTTTTTTAATGCGTTTTAGTTTATATACGATTTTCTATGTTAAAATGATAAGAGTGTAAAAAGATAAATTATATAAATTAAATCAAATAACAAATTATAATGATATAACATTTATAGATTAAAATAGTTTAATTTACAATCATGGAAGATTGTGGGAGTTGGGGCTGGAGGTTGTGCCACTATATAACTTTGTACATTTAGTATAATAAAACGTACCTCTTAAAGGAGCGGGGATGGATTATATTTAACTGCAAAATACACAATTTAAAACGCTAAATTTTTTTGAATGGCAATTTTTTGACTTAGGTCGATATTATATACAATTTGGTTAGAGATATTAAGAAGAAGTTAATAGGGAATGTAAAAAAGTAACTTTTGATTTTATATCATGGGCTAATTCTAATATTAGTTGTTAAAACATTCAACATATTTTATAAAATATTATATTCGTCTCCTAAACATTTAATTTCAATACCTTTTATCAGTTGGAAAGTTTAAAATATTGTTTCTCTCTATTAAGTATTAGGTTTAAAAATTTCTTCAAATTTAAAGATTTTCACCATCTTTTTTTTTTCCTCTATTTTAATATATAATATAACATAGCTGTTGGAGAAAAAAAATCTATAAAACCACCAAAATCCCCATTTCAACATAGTTGTTGTATGCTCTAATTATCAAGAACCTCAAAAGAATTAGACTGATCAAGTCTTTTATTCGGTTCATATATGGATAATGTAGGAATCTTTCAAATTTCTTAGTTTAAAGATTTCACCATTATATCCAAATATTTCAATTTCTTTAATAATATTATTCTATAAAAGTCAAATTACTTTAATAAATTACAATTCCATCAAATTATATTATGTGAACTAAATGGCCCTAAATATTTTAGCCATCAAGTTTTCCAAAAAATAAAATACAAAAGGAATTCAATTTCAAACCTCAATGATGTCCTAAAAATACATCAATTGTGCACATAAACCACAATGTGAAATAGAATGCATTATAAACCCCTTTTGATGATATACCATTTATTTCATATCACTTGTAAGTTGTAACATGGTATTGGGCGTGTTCAAAATGAAACTCACAAACAGGATCATCATCAAAATGCTAACTTTTTTACGCAAAAAAAACTTAAGTACAGGAAATCTTTGTGTTTTGTGGGTATGGTGATCAACACTATATTTTTACAACCGCCGTTGTAGTCCAATTGTACTTGTGACCTACAGCCTCTATAAACGGTCATGATGAAATCGGCTCTTTTTTCACCCATAAAGATTAAAAAAAGGTAAAACACAGATTTCTAATATAGTAAACTTGAAGTATTTTGATCACCATACCCACAAAACACAAAGATTTCCTGTACTTAAGTTTTTTTGCGTAAAAAAGTTAGCATTTTGATGATGATCCTGTTTGTGAGTTTCATTTTGAACACGCCCAATACCATGTTACAACTTACAAGTGATATGAAATAAATGGTATATCATCAAAAGGGGTTTATAATGCATTATATTTCACATTGTGGTTTATATGCACAATTGATGTATTTTTAGGACATCATTGAGGTTTGAAATTGAATTCCTTTTGTATTTTATTTTTTGGAAAACTTGATGGCTAAAATATTTAGGGCCATTTAGTTCACATAATATAATTTGATGGAATTGTAATTTATTAAAGTAATTTGACTTTTATAGAATAATATTATTAAAGAAATTGAAATATTTGGATATAATGGTGAAATCTTTAAACTAAGAAATTTGAAAGATTCCTACATTATCCATATATGAACCGAATAAAAGAATTGATCAGTCTAATTCTTTTGAGGTTCTTGATAATTAGAGCATACAACAACTATGTTAAAATGGGGATTTTGGTGGTTTTATAGATTTTTTTTCTCCAACAGCTATGTTATATTATATATTAAAATAGAGGAAAAAAAAAAGATGGTGAAAATCTTTAAATTTGAAGAAATTTTTAAACCTAATACTTAATAGAGAGAAACAATATTTTAAACTTTCCAACTGATAAAAGGTATTGAAATTAAATGTTTAGGAGACGAATATAATATTTTATAAAATATGTTGAATGTTTTAATAACTAATATTAGAATTAGCCCATGATATAAAATCAAAAGTTACTTTTTTACATTCCCTATTAACTTCTTCTTAATATCTCTAACCAAATTGTATATAATATCGACCTAAGTCAAAAAATTGCCATTCAAAAAAATTTAGCGTTTTAAATTGTGTATTTTACAGTTAAATATAATCCATCCCCGCTCCTTTAAGAGGTACGTTTTATTATACTAAATGTACAAAGTTATATAGTGGCACAACCTCCAGCCCCAACTCCCACAATCTTCCATGGTTGTAAATTAAACTATTTTAATCTATAAATGTTATATCATTATAATTTGTTATTTGATTTAATTTATATAATTTATCTTTTTACACTCTTATCATTTTAACATAGAAAATCGTATATAAACTAAAACGCATTAAAAAATGTTTCTTTGTTTACAAATTATACTATTAAAATCATGTCGAACCTTTGAGAATAATTTATACCACCATTATCGAATCGATGAGGATCATGTGTCTGCTGCTGTAAGGTTTTTTCAGCTAGGAGGTACTTCCCAAAACTACTACATGGTATTTGAGGATCTATAACTTACCGGATAAGATTTTAGTCAACAAAAACAACATCCTATATAACAATTTACCTGGTACGTGCTAACCGTGATAAGAGTCGTCGTCCTCATTTATTGGGTAAGACACGCGGTCTTTACTTCGCTCTTACCAAGTAAGATACATGTAAGATACAATGGGATTTGTGTGGGGATATTTTTTTAATAGCTGTGGGGGTTGTTTATCAAGTGTTTGTTCCCAAAATAGCAGCCTAAATAGTGTTGTTATCGAATGCAGGTCCATGACGGATGATTGGGGCCTGTTTTGGAGCATTTTCGGGGTTGTTTGAGGTTTATTTCAAGGAAGTTTAGAAACTGATTTTGACAAGTCTTTTCATCTTCGTCTAGAGGGATTTAATAGGTGCAAATTGTGAGATAGTAAGAGTATTACTTGGGGTACTAATCAAGTTAGGATAAAACCTTTGTCACATAAATTTATGCTTACATTTCTCATACTATCAATTTTTTATGTTGATAAATCGTCGTTTTGTTTAAGACCTATTTCGAGAACGTTTATAACATGTTTAAAGTCATGTATCGGACCAAAGGGAGGTTTAATAGACCCGGTCTAACTTGATTGGGATCCAGTCGAACGGGAAAACTATCTCATGAAAGCTCGACTGGACCAGTCTAAGACGACCGGTTAGTCGATCTCGACTGGACCAGTCTAACACGAGTACACGACCGGTTAGTCGATCTCGACTGGAACAGTCTGGCTCGACCAGGCCAGTCTAACTCTCTGTTCATCTTCTTCGTCAAATTACGTTGATTTTTTATGAAAATTGTTGTAAATCATAATTTAAAATATTTATAAATTTTTTCATTCAATGAAAACATTCAACGTTCATATTTCTAAATATTTCAAATCAAACATTACGAATAACTTCTTCTATTTTTATTTCTTCTCTGTTTCAATGAGCCTTTTATCCCATCAATTGCAATGTTTGTTGCCAAATTTTTTTTGATATTAGTCCTAATGTGGTAATAAGATTATAAAATTAAAGAAAAACTAATCAAAAAAGTTAAAAGCTGAAAGAGAATGGAAGACTTATTTGAGAAGAAATGAGATTTCATTAGGGTTTTTAGGTTTTCAATTTGGGGAAGAAATGTCACGTTTTTTATTTTGTCAGGTTTTTAGGGCTATTTAGTTAGATAACCTTCTAAGAATGTGGGTTTTGCAAAATGACCTCCTATTATTTTTATTTTGGTTTTAAGTTTGGGGCAGTTTGGTAAATTACCTGATATAAATTATTAAAAATTAATATAAACTAAAATAAAAATAATAGGAGGTCATTTTGCAAAACCCACATTCTTAGAAGGTTATCTAACTAAATAGCCCAAGACGAGACCGAAGATCATACAAATACAATACATCATCCCTCGAAATCAAAGCTGGAAGAATCAACGAAGATGAAGCGATTGTTGAATGTTTCAGCGTTACTAGTGTTTCTTTGGATTTGGGGCGGGGAGTGCAAGTATATGGTGTATGATACTTCTCAAAGAATCCTAGCGGACAAGATCAATGTTCATTTGGTACCCCACTCTCATGACGACGTCGGCTGGCTGAAGACCGTCGATCAGTACTACACCGGTGCTAATAATTCCATTAGGGTACCCTTTCTCTTTCTCTTTCTCTACGCATGCATACTGCGTTTGATTTCATTCATTTTTGTGGTGTGGAAATTGTTATAGGGTGCCTGTGTTCAGAACGTGTTGGATTCCGTGATTTCAGCTTTGCTCGATGACAAGAATCGCAAGTTCATCTACGTTGAAATCGTGAGCTCTCTTTGTTGTTCCGTTGACTCCTTGTCTAGTAGTACTAATTAATATCCTCAATTGTTTCCTCAAAACACTTTTTCTATTCTATCTAGATGATCTTCTTTGTGATCAGGTTTTCATTCGAAGTAGATCTGGTTTTTTCCCAGGCATTTTTTCAGCGATGGTGGAACCAGCAGAGCGAACTACTTAAGACTAAAGTCAAGGAGCTCGTCAATTCTGGTCAACTTGAGTTCATGTCAGTTGACTATTTTCTTACTTGTTGTATCAAACATTGTAATTAATGTAATGTACGTGTTCTTAACCCAACTTAATTGCTCTCTTAAGAAATGGGGGTATGTGCATGCACGATGAGGCAACACCACATTACATAGACTTAATCGATCAAACAACTTTGGGACACATGTTTATACATAGGGAGTTTGGTCAAAAACCTAGAGTTGGTTGGCAGATCGACCCTTTTGGCCACTCTTCTGTTCAAGCTTACTTGCTGGGTGCCGAGGTATGCACTTTGATGTTTTTCCTATATGTCTTTCTTTTCAATTTCATTCCAATTGATTCAGGAAGAGGGATACACAGTCTGATTTCAAACTTCATGAATTCGAGTAAAGCTTTGTGTTCATGAGTGTAATGTATCTCATCTACTGTACTTGCATTTTGTTGTAGGTGGGATTTGACTCTCTCTTCTTTGCTCGAATGGATTATCAAGACAGGGCTAAGCGCAAAAGTGATAAGACTCTTGAGGTTATCTGGCAGGGTTCTAGGTCTCTTGGTTCATCTTCACAGGTGAGACAAGATTATCGACCACGGTGGTCCATTATTAACATAAAAAAGTTATATTGATATAACGATCAATCCAAAAATAAATTTATGCATACAGTGAACCCGATGGATTTTATTTTCTCCAGTTCAAACAATTAATTTATCGTCAATTTATAAGATATTAAAGTTACATAACCTCCAATCATACCATTTTTTAAGAAAACAATATATAAGAGTTTCTTTCTTCACTCAATATAGATGATAAAACATTTTAAACAACATACAAATTACTTTCAATAAATCCCAAACATTTAGTATAATATGCATGCAAAAAAATTCTCAAAAGAATTCCTTAAATTGTATTTGTAGAATATATAATAAATTTTATGAGACTTGATTCCTTAATTTTATATATATGTGGAGAGACTTTGGTGTAATTTTACTAGGTTGTCTACATGTAGTACATATATATTAGATGAGTGAAGGGGGAGGCTTTGTGTAAGGAGTAAGATTTGGGCTATAAAAAACTTGTTTTTGCAAAGTTGAGAGTGAGCCTGGACTCACCCTGGCCCAAGGGTGGCTCTGCCTATGCAGGTGGGTGTACACAAGCACCATGTGCAAGCAAACATATCTCATATCTGTGGATGACTTATGGGTGGACAACTTGTATTCTCGGCTTGCAATTGATGTTTTCTTCATGAATTCGTTGCTAAAGTTAAGCTTCTGCTAGTTTATTGCAACCATTGAAAAAAGCAAACTCACTTGTAACTCTTTCTCCATGGCTGACTTGCAGTTATTTACTGGTATATTTCCCCGACATTATGATCCCCCTGATGGTTTCACATTTGAAATAAATGATGTATCTCCTCCTATTCAGGTAAATACATCAAACACAAGTTGTGTGATATCATATGTTTGGTTCTTTAGCTTGGTTACTAATTCTATTTTAAAGGATGATGTTCTCCTTTTTGACTACAATGTTCAAGAGCGGGTAAATGATTTTGTAGCTGCTGCCATGGCCCAGGTATGTAACTGTATCTCTGTTACATCATATCAACTTCGGTGGGCCAGAAACTTTTTTTTCTTCCCTTTTTGTAGTTTTAAGCAATGATTTTATTTGAATCAAGGACATCGTATGGTATGCTATGACTTGGGTGTTCTCTATTCTTTATTACTCTCTTATCCTTTCTATTCGAATCTGTTTCTATGCTCATTTCTCCATCAACCTCAAGCTAAAATGAAGTGAAGTTGAATCATTACCATATAACATATTTTCCTTGTATTGGAATAGACTCACTTGTGCTCACTTTGTTCAGCAAAAGCAGTACGTGTGTAACTCCCCTCCACCTTGATTCTACCTATTTAATTATGTTTCTCTTTCCATTGAAGGCTAATGTAACAAGGACGAACCATATAATGTGGGCAATGGGAACCGATTTCCGGTATCAGTATGCACTTTCATGGTTCAGGCAGATGGACAAATTTATTCATTATGTTAACCGGGTATTGGCCTTTACATCTGGTTAAGTGGTGGTGTTTTGAATATAAATTTACTTGTAGATTCTTTATTTCATGGTTTCACATTCTTTCTATTTGTAGTTTATGTCAACTTTACTTGTGAAGAAAGTTATCGATTAATGATAATTGTTTGTATAGGACGGTCGTGTGAATGCACTATATTCTACCCCATCCATTTACACAGATGCAAAATATGCAGCTAATGAAACATGGCCTCTGAAAACTGGTGACTTCTTCCCGTAAGTACAATGTTATTCGTGGTGTTGAAGGAAGTTGATACTCTGTACCATCTTAGCTCCTAAAAGACCAAATAAAAATTTCTAGATATGCAGATAAAGAAAATACCTATTGGACAGGATACTTTACTAGCAGGCCATCTTTTAAAGGTTATGTCAGGACAATGAGCAGTTACTATGTGGTAAGTTCTCTAAATACTCTTTTCGTTCTGTTGTCCCTTGTGTGGGTTTACATTCTATTGAGATATCACCCTGCTACCAATTCAGGCTGCAAGGCAGTTAGAATTTTACAAGGGCAGGAGCAGTTCCGGACCAAATACAGATGCCCTGGCCAATGCTCTGGCAATTGCTCAGCATCATGATGCAGTTAGTGGTACACAACGGCAGCATGTGGCTGCTGATTATGCAATGCGTATCTCAATGGGCTATGCAGAGGTGATATCTGATTGTGTTGTAAATCAATAATTCCCAAATTAAGTCAAACTGAATTTGCAATATCCCCAAGATCAAAGAACTACGTTCTAATATTGAGATGTAGGGGGGTCAGATTGTAATAACATTCACTAAGCATAGAAATCAATAAAGCAACCCAAATAATGAAATTAAAGCTAAAGGACAGAGTAACATCCGATACTTTAAGTGCAAAACCCCTAAAGGGATAAGCCATGGGCGGAGGATGTTCAGAACTGATCCAATATCACTTTGATGGTGTAACACTTGAGAAATTACACCGTCTATGGAGAGAAGCAACAAGTCCAGATGAAGATAAAACGAAATGATCCTTAAAACAGGAATAAATCCCGTCACTGCAGCCTAAGCAACCTTGGTATGCGATCCAAGGTCATATACACACATCGCCCACGTCTTCTATCAAAGCATAGTGCAATACTCACGTTCAACGCCTCATAACATATGTACCTAAAGTTCAGCCCTTCCATGCAATCTCTATGCTATCCAAGATAGCATGGCCAGGTAGCATAGGATAAAAATGCTGGAACTCTTGACTTCAGGTCATAAGCTTCAGAGATTGATATCAACGATTGTTTTCTATATAAATGGGCCTACTAATCCATGAACTTTATTATTAATATTATCTGAAATGAAGCACTAGGAAAAGGACTCTGTTTTCCTTTGTCTGGCCTTGTCTAATAAGAAATACGCATGTCAATTATTCTAGTTTCACATACGTGCAGGCTGAGGAAGTAGTTGCTTCGACATTAGCATTTCTAACAACGTCAAGATCAATTGCCAACTATGAAAAATCAGTTGGCATGTTTCAGCAGGTAATCTGTGCATGTTGCATGCTTGGCCCAACACATATAACTGCAACTTTGCTCCTTTATTTCTTCTAACTTCGATTACAAATTTGGCCAATTGCCAATTGGTTTTTATATCTCAGTGTCCTCTCCTTAACATAAGTTACTGTCCTCCATCAGAAGCTGTTTTGGCTGATGGAAAGAGTTTGGTAAGCATACTGTTCATCTCGATTTTTTTTCCTAATGTAATGTGTTTTGATGTTTAAATCACTATCGTATCAAGCCATTTTATTATTGTAGGTGGTAGTTGTCTACAATTCCCTAGGATGGAAGAGAGAAGAAGTGGTCCGAATTCCTGTGAGTGCTGCCACTGTTCCCTTATCATCATTTTGCATCTTAAATATCTTTTATTATAAGTTGGCATGAGTTACTACTTTCCTTTCTTTGTTTCTGGTAGCGTTATAAATGTTAAAATCTCTGGAAGTATAGAAAACGAAATACAGTTCCAACCATGTTACAACGTTTTCTAAATCTTTCTGGTGGAATATATTAAGTCAAATTTTAAAATGTAGTACCCATGCCCCGAAATAGAATTTGGTTGGAATTACCTCCAAATCTCCTAAAAATATGCTGATACTTTATTTAGCAGCCCACTAATAGAATTTAGGACGAGAGTTGGTGAGGCACGTGATATTAGAATCTCCCCCACCTGAATTCTTGATGTCCTCATCAAGCTAGACCAAGAACCAGAATCATAATATACTGATCCCAGTAGTCGCATTGGCTCCGGAACCACCACAACTATTGGGATCACTAATATGATGCCGTTGTCTTGCCCCAAGGCCTAGCAGAAAACTGAACTTATATAACTTCCAAATAAGCTAAAACCATGGTAGGATGTAACTTTTAGCCCACTACCAAAGACCTGTAAGGAACTTAGGAGTCAATTGGCACGGGACTGAATATTAATAAGAATGGGATAAAAACTTGCTGAGAAACAAACAATTGCACTTAACGTTGCCTTGGAATTTACGGAGATGAAAGCAGTTTGCCTTGGGTAAGTAATGAACAATCTGCAGATAACTCCTCATACTAGGAAAATAATCCAGATAATGCTGAGGTAAATTGGAGGAACACAAAATATCCGGAGTTCATTTTCATATTCTATTAGTTATTATTAAATGGAAACGTGTTTTTTTGTTTATTAATACTTGGATAAGGAAACAAAAGGATCAAGAAAAAGATGAGGAAGTAATGAATATATATAGTGAACATGAGTATGATATTATATGAGGTGAACTTGCCAATTTTTCGTATTTGTTAATTGACCATAGGCATTAATAGTTCTAATTGAGACAACTAGATGTTCCATATATGGAGTTTTTGACAACTCATCAAAGCAGGGTAAGCAAATAGAATTTTTTGTATATGCTAGGGGGAATTTAAACAAGTAATTCTGCTGGATCAGAATGGGGTTTTATTGTATTCCCGGAATCAAGTTTCTATATATCACATCATTCCTTTTATCTAAATTATTCTTAGAAGACGCATGTTGTTATGTATGCAGCTTGTTGCACTCACCAAGTAAAATAGAATATAGTTTCCTCGTTCTATGATAAAATTCACATCCATTGATTGGCAGTTTGAGCGCTTAAATGTGGATTGTCACCCCCTAGGTTATCAGGCTGCAAGTAAGCCTTTTTACAAGCACCTTGGCTGACTACAAACATCCATTCATGTCAATCGTGGGCTTGTAACTTGATTTTGGCTTTTATTGACTTGGCTATTTGACTAAATGCGAAATTGCTGCAGGTTTCCTCCCATGAATTAATAGTCCTGGATTCAGGTGGAAGGGAAATTGAATCACAGCTTCTTCCCATATTCAATGCCTCTTTGAACATGAGGAACTACCACGTTAAAGCATATCTTGGTAAATCTCCAAGCAATACACCCCAGTATTGGCTTGGATTTACAGCAACCATACCACCTCTTGGTTTCAGCACGTACATCATCTCCAGTGCAAAACACACAGGTCATCTCCTTGAATGTGTTGTTACAATTTGGAAATTAAGGTCACAAATGTTATTAGATAATATGACATCTGTAACAATTAAGCAGATACAAGTTCAACAATGTCAACAATGTGGACATCAGACAGTACTAGTGATAAAACTGTAGTAGTTGGTGGAGGAGATTTGAAGCTGCTTTATGCTACAGATGAGGGCAAGCTTACAAGCTATATCAATAACAGAAACTTGGTATCTGCAATTCCTCGAATTCAAATTACGATTATTTTTATTTAATTTTGCAGTATCTATGTGATATAAATGAATCATTGTTCTTTTAAGGTTTTTGCTTTTAACATCTTTTTGTTAGTCCAATAAGTTCTTTCTTGAGATACTACCCTGTGATGCATAAGTGGATGGGTAAGAAGAGGGATAAGACTAGGTGAGTTTAACAATCTGATTAGATCAAGGATAAAGTACTTAAACACCACCAAGATTAACCAAATTGGCGAAGGTTGATGATACTAGTGATAAAGCAACAACACCACACTAGCAACAATCAAGAATCAACTCCTTTTGTGTATGGACACTCAAAACAGCTTCACAAGCTATTGTAAAGTTATCATTAAAAAAAGATGCTTTCCTGCTACAACTTGGAACCCCATATACAGGCCTGGAAGATCTTGAAAAATGCAAAAGACTAAAGAAAGACCAAAAGTTGGAAAACAATTAAAGGACTATTAATAAAGCATCAATGAGAAAGACTCTTAATCTCCTTTGGGCTGCCAGAAAATTATACTCCTCCTTTTAATTGTTTCGAACCCAAAATAAGAGTCTGAATCAAGCCCAAGGTAAGCTGGAGACATAAAATGGGCTGGT
The DNA here is from genome assembly GCA_036898165.1 of Silybum marianum. Classification (NCBI taxonomy): domain Eukaryota; kingdom Viridiplantae; phylum Streptophyta; class Magnoliopsida; order Asterales; family Asteraceae; genus Silybum; species Silybum marianum. Next base: position 39,929 of record CM072543.1, read on the forward strand.
CTTGTACCGGTTGAAAATAACATGGATGCCTTTGCATCACCCTGTAGCACATTGTAGACAGCTTGAAAGACAGGCTATGCACCGATATATGGTGCATAATATGTAGAAGCATGAAAGACACACATAACATTAACATCTTGTTCAAACATAACATTAACATCTCTTTCTTGGCATATGACTCAAGGTTGAAGAATCAATGGAACACTCGTACAGCTACTATTCTGGGTATAATGGCACAGATCAGGTACATGCATATTTCTCATCTAGAATGTGGGAGGTGTATGTGTATGTAGGTTTACTAATTATAGTTTGTTTAATTTCATTTGTTTTTTTTACCAGTGACGTTACATGAATTTTGTTCATCCTCTGAAATTGTTCCTATTTTTGAAGGCCTCTGGAGCTTATATCTTCCGTCCTAATGGCACATTTCCAGTAAAATCTGAAACGGAGGTAAACCATCCTCCTTTTGCTGTCCTATTTTGGGGTAATCAAAACAAGAACTCCACTGCATGTTGCAAGTGATTATTCATTTCCTGAGGATTTATTTTGTTACAGAAAGCTTTTACTATTCTAAGGGGTCCACTAATGGATGAAGTGCACCAACAACTCAACTCCTGGATATATCAGGTATATGTTTTTGTGTTTGCTTCTCTTTTCAGGTTTTAGTCATTTCTTTCATTGTTCTGTGATCCCCTTGTAATCGCATGTGTTTATGCAGTTTCAATGCATTTATGATGTGTTGAATTATTCTCTTCAAGAAACTCTGTTCGAAATGAACTCAATTTTATGTGGCACATGTGACCACTCATAAAGCACTATAGATATGTCAGCTATCAATCACATGCAAACCCGAATATCATATATGGATAGATGTAAACCAAATTCCTCACGTATTATAGCTCATAATCGTTTGATGTGAACTCAAATTTATGTCACATGTGATGTGACTACTCAGAAAATATGTCAGCTAGCAATCACACACAAACAGACACAATATAGCACATGGCAACCGCCAATGTTAAGTTGCATATTGTGCCTTTGCTCTCATTGACATAAAGCTCGTGCATGCAGGTCACCCGTGTATACAAGGAGAAGGAACATGCTGAAGTTGAGTTTATCGTAAGTTGTGTGTTGGCTGCGGTTGTAGTAGTTACCAGTACATACCATCTGATTACATAATCCATGATTTGGTACTAGATTGGACCTATCCCTGTAGATGATGGTGTTGGGAAAGAAATAACAACTCAGATCACGACTGCCTTCAAGACAAATAAGACATTCTATACTGATTCTAATGGGAGAGACTTCATTAAAAGGGTATATGGATATTTTCATGTGTTCTAATACTTCTGTTGCTTGAGCCAACTGTTGCATTTCGAATTTGGTACCACAACAAAATTTCCTTAAAAGATTTTGAACCTAGGATATCTTATGTTTGCAGCCTGATAAAAATCACTATTTTGCAGGTACGTGATTTCAGAACAGACTGGGACTTGCAAGTGAACCAACCGGTTGCTGGAAATTATTACCCAGTACGTGTTAGCTTAATCTCTCATAATTTGTTTAGCTATAATCAGGTTACACATCGGCCATTGTCTGCTGTGGGTATATTTTATCTTCAGATGCACATCGTTAATACCTATCTTCAAAGTGAAACATTCCCTGCATGCAACCATATAACTTGCTTGACTATTTGATCTATTGAGGAATCTTCTTCAGGGCCAGGACATGTTACCATTGTACTGTACTTTTTAATCATTAATCATAAATGTGGGAATAATCTCAATTTCACATGCTATTTCCTCTTGGTATTGGTGTGTACTCATGATTGCTTAGATAAATCTGGGAGCTTATGTTGAGGATGAAAGGATGGAACTCTCGGTGTTGGTGGATCGTGCGGTCGGTGGCTCGAGTTTAGTAGATGGTCAAATAGAACTAATGCTCCATAGGTATGTTTTTCACTATCATTGATGTCTGTGATAAACTTATCTTTTTTACTTTTGCTATAATTTTTTGTAGGAGGCTACTATACGATGATTCAAAAGGTGTTGGTGAGGTGCTAAATGAGACCATTTGTGTCCTCAATGACTGCAAGGGCTTGGTGGTAAGCATGTTGCTTCATTGTACATATGTCCATCTATCAATGGGACTTTGCTACTTGCTTTTAGCAACTGGAATAATCTTTTTTGTGTATTATTGAAGAGAATGATACACCATTATATACAAGAGGAGGAATACCTTACCAAATAAATATCAAAAGAAAAAGGAAACTATATCACAAATCCCTCTATCAAAGAAGGAAATATACACAATCAAATCACATTATAGGGGATTGATTCCTAATGCTTTTAGGAGTGACCTTTCTCGATTTCAACAAAACAAACCGGGAGGCTAGATTCGAAGGAATCGGCGGATAAATTTTGTGTTCTATATGGTAATCCTTATTTGAATTGGAAGACAACGACAAAAGTGAAAGAAGGAGGTCTATTTCGTTGATCAATGTCAATGGACCAAGAAATCGGGTTTTGATTGATAAAAAAGAAGAATCTACTTCAACCGATATGCCCTTAGGCACGGCCATACATAACATAGAAATCACACTTGGAAAGGGTGGACAATTAGCTAGAGCAGCGGGTGCTGTAGCGAAACTGATTGCAAAAGAAGGGAAATCGGCCACATTAAAATTACCTTTTTTTGATTGACCTCCTCCTTTCTTTAATATCCAGGAGGTCAAATTCAGATTACTGTTCAAGTTAGTGTTTCAGCCGATTCGATTGAAGAAGATCCGAATCACGCTCTGTAGGATTTGAACCTACGACATCGGGTTTTGGAGACCCACGTTCTACATGCTTCATTTGCTTTGCTCTTCTTCTTCGGACACATTTGGCATTTCGAGTCAAGAGATAGATAAATAGACACATCCCATTGCACTGATCTGTAAGTAAAGGCAATATTTTAACGAGTTTGCTTTCCTACACTCCCCCTTTAACCGGTCGGAATATGTTTGTTAGACCAAGCATAGAGTTTAGTTCGATGAGGTGAGGTCTGAAGTCTAAACAGGGCCTTGGTTAAGTATCTGCTGCTTGCTGCCGAGAGGGAGCATGGTTGAGAGAAATCACATTTTCTTCTATTTTTTCACATATGAAGTGCCTGTCAATTTCCACATGCTTCGTTCTATCATGTTGGATTCGATTTTCAGCCATAGCTATTGCTGATTTGTTGTCACACGTCATCTTGATAGGTCCAGAAATTCCACACTTAAGTTCCCTTACGAGTCGATTTAGCCAAATTCCTTCGCATATATTGTGAGCTAAAGCTCGAAATTTGGACTTGGCACTACTTCGAGACACGACATGTTGGTTTTTACTTCTCCATGTCACCAAGTTTCCCCAAACAATGAGCAGTAAACTGACTAACGATCCCAACGGAAAAACTTATATTTGGACGAGTGTGTGTCAAATATATTAACTTTCCTACCAAGCGTTGATATCGTCCCTTATCACTTGCCGCTTCTTTAGCCTGAGATATCAGTTTTGTATTAGGATCCATAGGAGTTTCAACTGGCTTGTAGCCACTCATGCCAGTTTCATGTAGGAGATCCAAGACATACTTGTGTTGGGAGACAGATATTCCCTCTTTGGACCTGGCTACTTCCATTCCCAAAAAGTATCTCAGATACCCAAGGTCTTTGATTTCAAGTTCTTTGGATAGGAGGATCTTCAATCTTTTCATTTCTTCTTCGTGATTTTCTGTAAGAACAATATCATCAACATAGACAATTAGCACGGTGATTTTCCGAGCTGGGAAGTGTTTGATGAACAACGTGTGATCCGCTTGAGACTGTGAATAACCATCTTGTTTGAGCACTTTAGAGAACCTCTCGAACCATGCCCTTGGAGATTGTTTGAGCCCATATAATGCCTTCTTCAACCTGCGCACCTTTCCTTTTGTTTTTTCTGTTTCACAACCAGGCGGTACATCCATATACACTTCCTTACATAGGCTTCCATTCAATAAAGCATTTTTTATATCAAGTTGAAATAAAGGCCAATCTTGGTTGGCAACAATAGATAATAGAAAACGAACCGTATTAAGTTTGGCTACAGGAGCAAAAGTTTCTTGATAATCGATTTCATAAGATTGAGTGAACCCTTTTGCCACTAGTCGAGCCTTGTATCTATCTACGCTTCCATCTGCCTTCTGTTTTATTGAAAAAATCCACTTACATCCACAGTTTTCTTACCAGGTGGCAAAGAAGTTAAGAGCCATGTGTCATTCTTCTCAAGCACGTTGTTCTCATCAAATGTTGCTTTTCGCCATTCAGGAACCTTCAAGCCTTCATAAACAGAACTTGGTATCACAGTTTTATCCAAGGTGGTCACAAAGGATCGAAATTTTTGTGACAAGTTTGAGTATGAGATATAGCTTCGAAGTGGGTGTACTCGAACCCATTTTCTTTGAGCAATAGGCAAATCCATCTTTGGACCATTTTCTATTATCTCTTCGGAATCTGATTTCGAACTCAATCCAGTCTCATCGTGCAATTTTTCAGGATTGACTGAACTAGGAGATGATTCTGGACTTTGCTGACTTTGTTCCGGTTGCAAAGTTTTTTCCCTTTTTGTGTAAACTTTTATTTCTTTATTATGGAGATTAAGGTGTTTAGGGTGGACTCTAGACATATGACTTATTTCTGATGATTCGGGTGATATTTAAGGAGATAACGACTCAAAGATGGTGGGGAATTCCCAATTTTGTGATTCCTGAGTGTTATTGTTATTCTCCCCCTGAATTGCAAATTTTGGAAAGAACGGTGAATGTTCAAAGAAGGTCGCATCCATAGTATTATAGAATTTTTGTGCTACTGGTGAATAACATTTATAGCCTTTTTGATTTGCCGAGTAGCGAAGAAAAACACATTTAACAGATCGAGCTTCAAGTTTGTTGCGATTGTGAGCATGAACAAGAAGGAAAGCAACACAACTGAAGATTTTGAGCGGGATCTGAGACGTAAGTAGTCTACAGGTTGGGTTGATTTCATGAAAAAGTTGCAACGGAGATTTGAATGCAAGGACACGAGAAGGCATTTGATTAATGAGATAAGTTGCGGTGAGAACAACATCGCCCTAATTTTTTTGAGAACATTGGTTTGAAAGAGTAAGGCTCGAGCAACTTCGAGGATGTGATGGTTTTTGCGTTCGGCCACACCATTTTGTTGGGGGTGTGTCAACACATGAGCTTTGTTGAACAACTCCATGAGATTTGAGATAAGAACCAAGATTTGAATTAAAGAAATCCCTGGCATTGTCAGGTTTGAAGATTTGTATATTGCTTTTAAACTGGTTTGTACCATGGCATGAAAATAAGATTAGTTTCAGTTTTATCCTTCATAAGATAGGTCCAACATAATCGAGTATGATCATCAACCAATAGTAAAAACCATCTAGCACAACTGATGTTTAGGATCTTGGTTGGTCCCCAAATATCACCATAAATGAGAGAGAAGGGGTGACTTGGTTTGTAAGGTTATGGAGAGAAAGTGCTACATGTGTGCTTTGCTAGTTGACAAACTTCACAATGTAAAGAGTTTTGATTTATCTGAATGAACAATGATGGAAATAAATGTCTCATATATGAAAAATTAGGATGACCTAGACGAGAGTGCCACATCATAATTGCACTCTCTTTATTCAAAACAGACTTAAGACTACTAAAATACTGTCGTGGAGGTTTGACATGATTCTTATTGGATGGGGAATTGGGAGTTGATGAAGTGTTCACATTAAGAAGATAAAGACCTTCACGAAGTTCAGCATTGCCAATCGTCATCCCCGAGTTCATGTCCTGAAACACAATAATCATCAGAAGTAGTTTTGACATTGGGATCGCTTTTTAATTTGCTCACAGAGATGAGATTACAGTCTAGATCAGGAACAAATAGCACATAGCATAGAGTAAGAGTATCTGAGAGGTGAATTGTTCTTGTCCCTTTCACACTAGTGCGTGTACCGTTTGCTGATTATTGCAAGGGGAAAAAGTTGTAAAAAGAGATCTGTCTCCTGTCATATGATTTGAAACACCAGAATCTTTGCTGATTATTGCAAGGGGAAAAAGTTGTAAAAAGTGATATGTCTCCTGTCATATGATTTGAAGCACCAGAATCGACCATCCATAACGAAGGAGTTGAACACTTACCAACATGAAGTGCGAGATTACATGAGTTGTTCTCATTGTTGTCAAACAATGAGATATTAGCCTGACTTACGAGTTGCTGAAGTAAGGCCAATTGGTCCTTAGTAAATGGCACCGGATTGTTAGTTTGGGGCTGCTCGATGGCTGCTGTATTTCCCTTAGGTTCACGGTCTCGGGCTGGCTTCCAATTTTGTGTTTTTCCATGCAGTTTCCAGCACCCTTTTTTGAAGTGGCCAGGCCTTTTGCAATGGTCACACCAAGGCCGTCCTTTTCTTGATCGGTTATCAATGAAGTTCGAAGACATACCTCGGGAAGCTAAAGCGACGAAATTTGGAGCGTGGTCCTTGGTTGATGCGAGGGCTGAAACATCAAGGGAGGAAGATGGATTGGTTAGACCCATCATGACTTGTTTACGACTTTCCTCTCGACGTACTTCAAAGAAGACTTCTCGTAGTTTTGGCAATGGTTTCATTCCTAGGAGTCTACCTCGAACTTCATCAAGAGACTTGTCAAGACCCATTAGGAACTTGAAGATGCATTTGGTTTCCACAATGGTTTTGAAATAAGTTTGATCATCAGGACACTTCCATACATGCTATTCAAACAAGTCTAGTTGTTGCCATTAACGAGTGAGACTTGTGAAATAGGTGGTAACAAAGTTTTCTCTTTGACGTAAATCTTGAAGAATACTCTCCACATGGAACAACTCAGCTATGTTTTCACTACTTGAGAAGGTTTCTCGTGCAACATCCCAGAGTTCCTTGGCAGTGGTGTATAGAAGAAAGTTCTCCCCTATTTCAGTTGTCATCGAACTGATCAACCAAGTCATAACTGGATTGTATTTTGCCCTCCATGTTCTGAATTTTGGACTGTCGGACGCTGGTTGATTGAGAGTACCAGTAAGGTACTCATCTCGACTTCATCCACTTATGAACATCATCATGGATTGGGACCATTGAAGATAGTTGTGACCGTTGAGTTTGTGACTAGTGACACATATAGAACTTGAATCAGTTGAGGTTTGAGTCATTTGAGGGTTCGGGGTAGAAGCATTCGAGTTGCTTGAGATCTCGGATTCAGGCATTTTTAGAAGACTGAAGTCGATCGGAAGAATCGACAAGCTTAAATTATCGACTGACTGAAATCAATTGACGATGATTTTGGTTGGGGTTTAAAATCGATTGAGAAATGATACCAAAAAGGCACGACACCGAGATTTAGGGGGTTGTTTTAGGAGGAACAAAAGTGGGACCAAAGCTCTGATACCATGTTGCTAAGAGCAATTGGAATGATTTTCCTGTGTTTTATTGAAGAGAATGATACACCATTATATACAAGAGGAGGAAAACCTTACCAAATAAAATATCAAAAGAAAAAGGAAACTTTATCACAAATCGCTCTATCAAAGAAGGAAATATACACAATCAAATCACTGATTATAGGGGATTGATTCCTAATAATCAGTAAAGGCAATATTTCCACCCGTTTGATTTCCTACAACTTGCTAAAACATTCCTCAGCTTCACATGCCATCATCTGACAGTAGAACGGGTAGATCTATATACATGTGCACTGTCTGTCAGTCCTATCTTTTCATATTGTTTTGGAGCACTTGGGCTTCTGTGCCCTTTCTCTATTAATTGATTTTTAAAAAATCTAATTATATGTTTAGAGGAATGCCACATGCACCGGTAATTCTACTTCTGACTTGATGCCCAAAATTTATATCAACGTGTGATCTCTACAGAAGAATACCAAGTTTATCAAGTGGGAGGCATAAATATACCACAGTTATGAGAAGTAGATGCAACTTATGAAGAATACATATACATATATATAAGATTTTTACATAAAGAAGGGATTACTTCATTTCCCAAGCTTCAAAATAGATTTCATGCTTTAATAATTAGTGTGCACGTCATCCTTTCTTTTCGGATCTGACATAAGTAGGGGATTAGAGTGCCTCCACCCTCGTGCTTGATGGGAGTGAGACTGCTTGCTAGGGTTTTGTTTTACTTCAGTTGTCTGTCTTTTGAGGTAGGTGCCATGCGTAATTATCAATATGTTTTGTGCTCATCAGGCAAATACTGGCAAGACTTTTATTTACTTCTCAGATAGCTTCTGTAAGTTTCTGATGGTAATCATTGCTCTATCAAATGGAGATATCCTTACCCTTTGCTTCGATTATTGACTTCATCGAACATTTCTGATGATGCAAGTCAGGCTATGCTATCTAGGATGAGCAAAGAGTTTTTAGAGTAATTGAGATAGAGGACAGAATAGGAACTCAAATCTGCTTTCTTTTGCTGTTTTGCCCTTCTTGCTGTGATGTGTATTTTTTGCAAAGGCTGATAACAGTCACCTAATTCACATATGGTGTTTTCCAGGTCCAGGGAAAATTTTATTTTAGAATCGATCCCGTTGGAAATGGAGCCAAGTGGCGTCGCACATTTGGTCAAGAAATTTATTCTCCACTCCTTCTAGCATTTTCAGAACAGGTAAAGTGAGTATCCTTGGTGTAAATAAATTTATGTCCCTTAGGTTTTATGTGCGTGTACATATTTTTTCTTGCAGGATGAAAGTGATTGGAAAAATTCTCATGTATCATCCTTCTCAATGATTGATGCATCCTATAGCTTGCCAAACAACATAGCGGTTATAACTCTACAGGTATATAATCAGCAGTAAGGATGCAGAACAATCTTTCTCGTTCATTCTCTGCTTTGGTTGTTTTTTTTTCCTTTCTAAACATCAAAGACTGCTTCATGTCAAAACTCTTACTATGATTGACAGAAGTTGTTTCGTTTGTTCTGGTAGCTTTGGGTATCCATGCCCTGAGAACAGTATCTTTAAATACCATGTTAAATTCGATTTGTATTTGATCATTGCAGGAGCTTGAAAGTGGAAAAGTACTCCTTCGTTTGGCTCATCTTTACGAGGTTTTGTATTTGATTGAAGAAGCTATAGATTCTAGGTATATAACATTTGTCATGCAACGTTTATTATGATATTTAAAGGGCATTTTGTGTATGGACTTAAAGGTGGGGGAGGACAAAGATTATTCTGTAATGGCAACCGTGGAGCTGAAGAAGCTGTTTCCTAATAGGAAGGTATTCATGAGATATATGTTGGCTTAGCTTAGTAGGATTGTCCATTTATTTGTGTCTTGTTGTTGTTGCAGATAAGCAAGGTGACGGAGATGAATCTGTCGGGTAATCAAGAAAGAGGTGAGATGGAGAGGAAGAGGCTAGCTTGGAAAGTGAAAGATTCATCACAAGCCAAGATTACGAGGGGAGGTGCTGTTGATTCTGAAAAGCAAGTGGTGGAACTGGGGCCCATGGAAATCCGGACTTTCTTCATTTATTTGGATTATCTTGGGATGTTCGGTTCGGTTCCAACTTCCGAGTTATGAATGATCAGAGGATGTATATTTGGCTGTGAATGATGAGATGCAAATGGAGTGTGATGTGAGGTTTGGTTCGGTTCCAACTTCCTTGTGTGGTTTTTTTTTTTTTTTTTTTAATCAAAAGGGCAATAGCCTCTTGTACAGCAGGACAAATGATGTTCATGTGTGGCTTCATTTGAATGACAGATGAAAAACTTGTATTCATGTAATCTTTTGTGTGTGTGTGTGTGTGTATTTATTTTTGTTGATGAGGGAGATGGGTGTTGGTGAAGCAAATACAGACATGTATAATAAATATTGGCAATGGTTGATAAAACATGATGGAGGACAGGAATAAGAAAACATTATATAAAAATCTCTAATGACATGTTGTTTGTAAGTGAGGTTAAAAGCATTCCTCCAAGACACAACAGAAGCAAAGGGCAGCCAGACTGCAAAAAGAAACAAGTAATTAACCATATGAGTAAATAGGAAATATGAAATAAAGTTTTAAGGATAGTAACTAACCAGCCCCTAAGAAAAGAGGAGCAGTCATCATGATCATGATCATCATGATGATGTTGACAGTGGTAAACTTGGTAAGGAATGTGAATGGGAATGGGGTGAGGAGAAGGTGGAGGATACTGATCTGGAGCAAAGTATCCTTGATAACCACCCGGAGGAGGCTGTGCCTGTGCTTGTGGATAAGAATATGGATCTGCAGCAGGAGGAGGCGGGTAACCCACACCCATATATTGTGGTGGAGGACCATGACCATGACCATGATCATGAGCTGATGAGTAGCCTGGAGGTGGGTATGTAGACCCATACCCTTAATTTATTTATACATGAAACGAAACAAAACAAAACAAAATTATTGATTGATTGATTTTAGAAATCAAAATCAAAATCACCATTACCATTACCATTACCATTACCATTACCTGGTGGTGGGTAGTGTTGATAGCTCATTTCTTGGTTTTTTTTTCCGGAGAGCTGGAGGAGGAGCAGGGGCAGGAGAGAAAAGAAATAGCTTTTGTTTCTGTTTTGCCACGTCACCCCTCTTTTATCTTCTCCTCTCTACGGTCCCCCGTCAAACAACCTTTCATCCACTTTTTTTTTTTTTTTTTCTTCTTCTCCTTTAGTTTTGGCAATTGATTCAAAAAAATTGACCATGTTTATCGGTTACTCTCAGGTCTTTGCCAATCGGTAATAAAGTTTATTTTTGAAAAATCAAATATAAATTACACAGACTTGCCAATTTTGGGTTGGTCAACATATCTCTCTCTCTCTCTTTTGCTATCATATGCTATATTGTTTTTTCTAAGGGAGATTCAAAATTAAAATAAAAAAATCAATACAATTACGAAACAAGGGGTGTGTAAATTATATGTGAATTTAATATAAAATGAAGTCTTCTTATTTGGTCACTAATTTGTTGGTTAACCTTATTTAGTTATAAAACTGATGAAAAAACTTATCTTAAAAGCGAAAGGTAATTTATGTGGATAAAATAAAACTGGAAAGGTAATATACTGTTTACGTGATTAATCTAGTGAAGTGGAAGTCTACTGGACAGCTAGCTTTGAGAAGTTAAAAATGGCCGCCTGCCAAGAATCCTTCAAAACACAGATTAGAAGCTTCAGATCATCGTCTATACTGATTAATTAATTAATAAGATATGATGTCCAGCAACCTTGCCGGTATGTGTCCATTCCCCATCCCCATGGTCACTGCTAGATTCAAACCCTTGATGTTGATGGCAACCACAACCACAACCACAAACACAAACACAAACACAAACGTTGAGGTTGAAGGTTTCAGTTATAGCGACTACTTCCAACAGTCAAGAAATTTGCTTATCAAATCAGACGGTGGACCTCCTAGGTGGTTTTCGCCATTGGACTCTGCCTCCCGCTTAAACAACTCCCCTCTCTTGCTCTCTTTACCAGGTTGCTTCCGATTTAATTTACAACATGTTAATGCTCCTTTTTTGCAACTAACAAATTTAATCACAAAGTGATATCCTTTTAGATTGGATTGGATTTGATTTTCTAATATGCACCAAAAGGTGGATTATTTGTTATCTATATATCTAATACATGTAAATTATCCAACTATTCCAAACCAAGTAACCATAATCAAATATCTCAATTATGTAAACCTCTACTCATTAACCCATCTTCTTCATCTAACATATTCTTCCTAAATTATACTACATCTTCATAAACTCTCTTAATATCTTAACTACTGGGTGAGGTGAATAATTTCTATGCTAGTCTTCTAATTCCTTTCTTTCCAATTAAGTTTATAGCAGAATGTCATAAACATGAGTTTATGTATGCAGGGGTTGATGGTACTGGGCTTTCACTTCTTTTGCATCATCATCGGCTAGGAGAGTAAGTGCCATAGATTTCAAAACCTATCACCCTGAATTTTTTTCTTTGTTTCATAAGATGCAATGCAATGTAGAAAAAGGTAAATTCTTCAACTGAAAACCTTTTTATGAGAAATCCACCAATTCACGTATGATGTGTGAACAGTGACAGTTGTGTTCATCAGCAGCTATATATGACATACATATGAACCTACTTAAATTGACATATATTTGTTTTTGTTTATATTCATCAATACTAACAGGGATTTCTGATTGTGAATTTTCTTTACTTGACTCAAGGATTTATGATATATGGTGCTTACATATTCCTCACACGGATCGAACACCTTTTCCAGGTCTTAATTTCTCTCATACATCGGAATATTTACTTCATTCTTGTATGTATTTTATGATGCCCTTCTGTTTGATGAGTTGATAATAGGTAGGCGATATTAGAGTTGATGATTGTCGAGTTTCCATCTATATTCATCAAGTCAAATAGCCTTGAGCTGATTTATTTGGAGCTTAGTTGGTGTTGTGACAACTCTGCCGAATTTGGAGCTTAGTGAGGGTCAACAACACATTTAAGAAATAGAGAGCTCCTTTTTGGAGGTTATATATATAATCATCTCAAGTTATATATATAATCTTTCAAGTGGTCAGAAAGTGCATAGCTTCTAGTTAAGAGAAAAGGTACATTAACAAGATATAAAGTTGAAACAACCAGATACCTGGATAGTTGACTATTAGCAGACATGGGAGAACTAAGAGAAGTGCTGTTTAACTGTTAGATGAAGATTTTGGTGTTATTTAACTGTGCCTCAAGTGATAACAGGAAGTCAAGATCATACCTTGTAGGATAGATGGACAAGGAGTTTTGTAGATAACTATAGAAATCAATCTATTTCTATTTGTATTTCTTTTCTGAATGTTTGAAGTTTGAAAAATCATCATGTAATAATCCAGATGCATTTGAAGTCTTATGCATGTTAATTTAGTGCATCTTTCTTGTTTTCGAATAGATCTTGTGAAGCTAGTTGAAAGGACAATTAGGTCAGAAAATTGTCATTTTCCAAACAGACCGATATATATTGTTGGTGAATCAGTTGGTGGATGCCTTGCACTAGCTGTTGCTGCCCGTATCCCACATATTGATCTTGTGTTAGTTTTGGCTAATCCAGGTGAAGAGCTTGTTAGTTCATTGTGTTAAGTAAAGGATTTGGCAATTAATCTGTTGACCTCTATTATTATTTTATGTCTTGGTCTCTTTTATGAAGCTACAAGTTTTGGCAAGTCTCAGTTGCAGCCTCTACTGCCTGTATTGAAAATCATACCTCATTCTGGCCTTCCTTATGTGATGAGCTTAATGACAGGTTTTTCATTTCAATGGTCTTTTCAACTTGATGGTTATATATTGGTACATGCTACATTAATCATGCACTATGTATACAGGCGTGCCTTCAAGAATGGTGATGTCCACTGCAGAGACAGGACTTCCTTCACAACATACAATTACAGATCTATCAGAATCTTTTGCGGCATTGTTCTCTTACCTTTCTGTAAGACCTAAAGTCAAAGAGTGTCCCCTAACATTTCAAGGATTAGCTCCCATTTTGGGTTAATTTGTTTCTAAGAGCACAAACGCATGGAAGTAATATGATAGTTATTACATGTTGGTTACACAGGCTCCACCTGCTAGTTTTGTTCATTGTCATGAAATATTGAGTTTGTAAATCAAGATCTTGAACAGAAAGTTTTCACTAAGCTAGCTAGGTTATTGTTTTTAGCTAAATAAGATACCAACATTAGTTTGCACCCATTTTTGCCTTCCATGCCATGCTAGGTACCTCAAGCAACATTTAGATTGTTTGACTTCATGGAAGTTGAATCACTGCCCCATCTACGATATTCTTCTGTCATCATTGCAGTGATATTAAAAGTCATACTTTATTCATTGTATAAAAAAGATCTGATAATTGAGGTTCCCAGGACTTTGCCGATGTGTTAACTGTGGAGATGGTTCTTTGGAAGCTGAAGATGCTAGAATCAGCATGTGCATATTCAAACTCATGCTTGCATTCTGTTTCAGCTCAGACACTGATACTCTCCAGGTTCCTTTCTAGTGTTCTCCATTTTTATAGTACAAAGATGATAACGTTAATTGGAAATAAATCGAACAAAGCTCTTGTTGTGAAGAAGCCATTTCTGAAAAGGCAGCAAGGCTCATTCAGAGCCTCTAGATCTAGAGCGGCTTCATTATTAAAGGTTAATAGATTCTGGGCTTATAGTAAGGAACAATTCGCCTTTTATTCTGGGAAGGTTTTTCGTATTTTGTGTGCATCGTACAAAAATCAGCTACTTCTGTCTCTCATGTTGTATATCATGTATAGGAACTGTTTGATAATAAGTTGAATTCATGAATTAGAACAACTCTTTTAGAAGTTCATTGAAGAATATTTTCCCCTCCTCTTGTTCGTCCACCACAATGTAAAAAATGGAATCTTTGATGAACAGGATCACAAATCATCATTATTTCGACACAAGAAAAGGATTTTTCACACCCTTTCAAGCAGATTTGATTTACTAGGGATAATTGACAGAATGAAAATACCACTAAAGCACTTGATGATGAGTTGGAGATTTCAAACCTACTAAAAATTGTTTTTTATCTTTTCTATTAAATTCATGATGTTCTACAGAGAATAGATAACCTATGAGTAATAGGGTGATGTTTGCACGTTAACTACTGTAAACAATCTTAGTGGCAACGATTTTGTGCTTCTATTAGTTTTTCCATCTTGATGAGGTTTTACTCTTTTAACTTTTTCAGTGGGAATGATCAGCTATTGCCAAGTCTACAAGAAGGAGAAAGGCTTCGCCGAGTTCTGCCAAAATGCCAGATCCGTACATTTAGTGATTGCGGCCATGCTCTGTTTCTGGTAGGATGCTTCTCTCTCTCTCTCTCTCACTGTCCAATGTGCATGTTTTTTTTCTGTCTTGACCACTAGGAAAAGCTAATTTATATTTCCAAATGATATTATTCAGGTAACAATTGCCACATCAGGGTTTTCCTATGCAATAACATCTCTTTGATCTTTACAAAATTTATGTAACACTATAAGGCTTTATCTTTGTGATTGCTAAAGTGCATGATTTTAAATTATGATTTTTTATAGGATTAGCAACAACATCAGGTTTTGAATTGATCACTTTCATATAGATTAAATCTTTTGTTGGATTTGTTGTCAATCTATATCATGTGAACATTCCGTCTTTCTAAGAATAGGAACGAGAGGCTTTAACCTCCAAATATTGGACAATAATAGAACACTGTAGAAACCATACCATCTCAAGGAGAAATTCAATGATGAAAGTAATATTCAATTTAAAGTTGTAGTGTATACTGTTTATTCTGCTTTCTTTTTTCTAGTAAGCAATCGATTTAATCTAACTTCTGATAAGATTCATCAAGCCATTTAGCCATAGACACCTTTGAATGAATGGTCCTTTCTATAGTGTTAAAGCATGTATATAAATCATTAGAAAGAGAAACAAAAGAAAAGTTGAATAGGGAGAGATGATAAAACTACATTAAATGGTTAAAGCCTTGTTTGGTAACATTTATGGTTCTGTTTACATTTTTGTAATATCAAAATGGAGAACACTAAAAAGGAATGTGTTGAAATTGATCCCTGCTATCTTTTCAAGTAAAAATTATATTTATATGTAACAGGAGAAAGATTTTGATCTGGTAACAGTTATAAAGGGTGCTGGTTTTTATCGTCGTTCAAAACACACAGATTATGCCACTGACTTTTTACTACCAAGCCCTCGAGAAATCAAAGATATTGTAGATTCTGCAAGGTAAGTGGACATAATAATTAAAGTTGATCTAAAAAGATACTAAAAAATCTGAGAAAATTGTGTGTGTTTAAAATGAAAAGATGGTTGGATGTTGCTACTTGTCCTGTGATGCTGTCAACTTTGGAAGATGGGAAGATCGTGAGAAGCCTATCTGGAATTCCTTCAGAGGGACCTGTCTTGTTTGTGGGTTGCCACAATATGCTAGGGTTTGAAGTGGCTCCTATGATTCGTCGCTTCATACTTGAGAGAAATATTATCATTCGAGGAGTAGCACATCCTATGTTATTTACGAGGTCCAGACAAGGAAAAATGCCTGATTTGGCCACATATGATGTAACAAGACTTCTGGGTGCAGTCCCTGTATCCGCATCCAACCTCTACAAACTCTTTTCTATCAAATCCCATGTCCTCTTGTATCCAGGAGGTGTGCGTGAAGCTCTTCATAGAAAGGTAATATATATATATATATATATTTGTTTCCAATTCTCAAAAAGTGCTTCAGGTTTTGTCTGATTAACACAATTATTCATAATATCTATCTTTGTTTAAATGATAAATATATTATTGTTGATGCATGGAGTGACAATTAATAATGTATGTATGTATGTATGTATGTATGTATGTATGTATGTATGTATGTATGTATGTATGTATGTATGTATGTATGTATTCAGGGTGAGGAATACAAATTATTCTGGCCGGAGCAGTCAGAGTTTGTGAGAATGGCTAGTAGATTTGGAGCCACAATTATACCTTTTGGTGCTGTTGGGGAAGATGATTTTACTCAAGTAAGTCTAAAAATTCATTCCTTCCTTCCTTTCAACCGAGTGGTAATTAATTTGAAAAGATAAATTACAGTTGGTACTGGATTATGATGATCAAATGAAGATTCCTTTTGTCAAGGATTATGTAAAAGAAATAACTGACGAGTCTATGAAGCTAAGGTATGTTTTGTTTTGTAATCTAATTATGAAAAGAGATCTAGTATAGTAGTTAATTATATATGTATATGTATATGTATATGTATATGTATATGTATATGTATATGTATATGTATATGTATATGTATATTTATTTATATAGGACTGAGATTGAAGGAGAGATTGCAAATCAAGACCTCCACTTGCCAATACTTTTACCCAAACTTCCTGGGCGTTACTATTACTTATTTGGAAAGCCAATCAAAACGGAAGGTATGTTGTTCTTTTATATGTACATGTAATGTGTATATGTATATGTATATATATATATATATAATTATGATTGGATTTGGATTTGGATTTGGATGGACTTAGGGAGGAGGCAGGAATTGAGGAATAGAGAGAAAGCACATCAAGTGTATATGCAAGTAAAGAGGGAGGTGGAAAATTGTCTTTGTTATTGCAAAATGAAAAGAGAATATGATCCATACAGGAACATAATACCACGCTTCATGTATCAAGCTACTCATGGTCTTGAATCTCAAGTCCCAACCTTTGATCTCGATTGATTTTCAATTCAAACAACACCATTTCTAAATCTAGTTGACTTTTTTCATTTTCATTTTTCAAGAAAATACAATTATCAAGACATTATGCATTAATCAATAATACATAAAAGAAAAACCTTTTAATTTTGTAATATTCTAATTTTACCCTTTTTATAAAAATAAAAATAGAAGCTAGGTTTTTAGAAATTCATATTACCCTTCCCATATGAACAGGTTAACTTTTGTAAACTCGCATATTTATTTAATTTAGAAAAGAAAAAAAACCTAAATTATCTTAAATATAAACCGTTACATTTTGACCCTCTATATAACCAATATTAAAGCCCATTATAGACTATCTTTTAAAGCCTAATATAAACCAGTAGAAGTCTATTATACCGAATGAAGCCCATACATACATATAAAAGGCCCATTATGACTATGTCGAACTGATTAAGGCCCATTTGACTGTATTAAAAATAAAAACCAATTACCAACCCATACGAAGCTATTAAGATCGTCGACAAATAGTTTTAATTAATTGTCATGAGTACTTGAATAGAGCAATGCAATCCGAGTAAGGAGCCAAAGGCATAGTTTTTGGCGATGTTGGAGATCGAAGATGATGATGATGATAGTGGGGTAAGACTTGTATGTTTTTAATATAATATATATGCATGTGTATGTGTTCTTTTAGAAAGTGATTGTTGCTTGGTATCATAGCATGGTTAACTTGATGACAGTGTTCTTTATATATATAATTTTCACATTCTTAATTAATTCGTCGAAGGTTGATTAAGAGGATTTCCTTAATAATATTAATTGATTAATTAATATCAGCTTTATCGACAGGCCCGGCCCTGGCTATAGGCCAGAGGGGCGATGACCCAGGGCATCGGATGGCCCAAAGGGCATCATCTGCTCAAGCCGAACAATGTATATATAGGTTCAATTTGGTTTGATCAAAAACCATGTGAAATGGTTGTTAAAAAACTCTACCTAAGCTTCTAACATCGTCATCAAGTCTAAATAGAACCTAAAAATTCAAATGTTTCATTTGTCTTTTTTATAATTAGGGGCATTTTTTGGCCATTCCGCCCAGGGCATGTGAAATCTCAGGACCGGTCCTGTTTATCGATTAATTTAAAAAAATAAAAATACATGCAACTATAACTAGGAAGAACAGCCATTAATCATATATATCATCTCTTAATTAAATTATGAAATTCCCTTCAATCAGGAAGTGGCACCTTTGTAATAAATAATGTTATATTTTGACTCTTGCATGTCCAAACACAAAGTTTCCAAAAACTAGCTAGCTAGTTAAGATATACACTTAATTAATTAATTAACCACCTTTTCGAAAAACCAATGCGGAATTTTAGATAGACTAATGACGTTCATTAATTAATATTGGATATAGGAAGTGAATTGTATTAATTATATATGTATTAAGCTAGTTATATAGCATTATTTAAACAAAAACTAGTTATATATAGCACTTGAGTGTGAGAGAGAGAGAGAGATCTATACTCTTGCCTTTTTTATAACATATATACTAGTTAGTATTAATTAAGTACAAAAAACCAACAAGCTAGCTAGGGCCAGAAATTACAATTAATTTTGTATAAAAAGTTATATAATTTCAAATCATCATTTCTTACAACTCTTCCATCTCTTGATATGATATAAATTATCAATCAACAATTAACAAAAGAATTGAAATATATTCACAAATCCACTTTAAAGAAATAAATATAAAGTTTTGTTTTCTATCCAAATTAATAAAGAAAATTAAAACCTGAAGTTATTGAATATTAATTGTAAATGCATTAGATAATAAATTAATTAAGATAAAATATGAAACTAGAAAGATTGATTGATTGATTAGCAAGATTTGACAATTAAGGAAACAAGTAAAAGTATCTTGGAGATGAATATATTAACTATAGTAGTAGCTAGGAATGTTGCATGAAAATTAAAGAATGGAAAGGAAAAAGAAAAGGAAGCAGGAATGCATATATTAACTAATTTCCTAGAATATATATAATATTCATATTGATATTCATATTGATATGATCATGAGGCCAGTAAAATTAAACAACAGTAGCAGAAATTAACCCAATCAATAAACACTAAACTAATGAAACCGTTAGACAACTCTAATTAATGAGTATTAGTACTGGTACTAGCTAAGTACTCATGTGTAAATAATTAAAATATATAAAAAAAAAAAGAAATGATTACAAACGGAGTGTAAGGTCGACGACGTCGTCTGCATGAGTGTTTTGGTCAGCAGGAGGAGGAGGAGGAGGAGAGAAGACGAGAGAGGTAGTGGGGGTTTGGGCATGGTCGAACCAGGTGTAGGTGGGGGTGGGGGTGGGGGTGGTTGTGGGAGGTGGAGGAGGAAGCTCAGCGGTGGTGATGATGTAAGAACGTCGAGCGGCGGCTCTCTCACGTTTGTGGGCGTTTTGGTGACCGCCGAGAGCCTGAGAAGTGTAGAACTTGCGAGGACAGTAAAGGCAAGAGAAGAGCCTACTCGAATGATTTGGTTGTTTGGGTGCATTGTCTAATGATGGATTAGAAGAATGCTGCTGCTGCATCTTTAAGAAATCATACAACCCTCCACCTTGATGATCACCCATTACTCTTTTCTTTCTTGATTGATTGATACTAATTAATACCGATACTATACTACCAAGTGACTAAGTCGGAAAGAAAGAAAGAAATATGGAAGTAGGCTGCTCTCCTCGGTTCTGCTAGCTGGGAGTGGGAATGAGGGAGGGAGGGAGGGAGAGAGGTTCATATATATATATATATATATATATATACATACATGCTCATATGTGTCATGGTGATGGTGATGCATGGTATGGAGTAGTGATACTACTGTTGCATTGGAGCTCTTTAATTTGTCTTTATCTGCGAAAACCTTTCCCAATCATCATTGGTTCCTACCTCCTTTTACAACAATACCTTTTTCTTCTTCCAAATACTCCCTCTCCCTCCTACCAGATTTTATTTTTTAATATAATCCAAATTAATCTTATTATTATTATTATACATCAATGCTAACTATATATATGCTATATGTATGTATCTAACAAATACCTAATTAATTACTAACTAAAACATTAGATACACACTAGGACTAGGACTAGGTATTGTTAAAATGAAAATGAAAGAATGGATGGTTGTGGTTAATTAATTTGGAGCAAATTGAAAATTAAAAAAAAATGATTCATTTGATTTGAATTAAGGTATAGTATATAAATTTAAAAAAAAAAAGAAAAAAAAAACCCAGTTTCATGATATATGGTGCTACCTATATCATATAGCTATGTCCTATATATTCCTTCCGGCCTTTTCCAACATTTCAATCTTGGAGTTGCATATAATTTCATATCAATAACATCACTCCTGCTATTAGTATTATTTATTATGTATTAATTAATTTACACTACTTTTTTTAATTGTGGATTGTTGCTATATATAGTAATTGTTTTTATGGAAAGAAAAAGGTATATAATAAATTGGATCCTGATGAATGATAATAAAACAAATAATAATATATTAATTATATATGGGGTTTGAGGAGCTAGGGAACAAAAAGCAAAAGGTTGGTCTGTCACCCCCAAATCCCGACAACCTGGAAGAAACTCTGTACCTTTTATTTATGCTCCAACTCTATAGCCTCTTCCACTCCACTCCACTCCATTTCAACGATTATAATTTCCAGTCATCACTAATATAAATAAATATATACTTTTTTCTATCACAAAATAAATTGGAAAATTAAATACACACAGACACTATATATATATATATATGTTGGATTAATTAACTCATTATATATATATATATATATATGAAAGAGAGAGAGAGAGAGAGAGAGAGTTAAGAAGAATAAGAAGAAGAAAAAGAGTAGAGTACTGAAAGTAGAAGTAAAGAATGAAAGAGAGAAAGAGGTGAGAAGTGGGGTGGAGATGCAACAGAAGCCGGCAATGGCAATGGCAATGGCAATGGCATGCACATACACACACCACCACTACTACTACTACTACTTGTTAATTTTGTCATCCTGACACCCTCTCCTCTCCTCCCACAAAACACCGTTTCTTTATTTTGTCTCATTCAACGTACCTAATCCTAATGTATATATGGAACCCAAATTCATATATCATTTCACAATTCACAATACATACATACATATTTATAACAAAATTTGATGGATTAACAAATAAATTATATTTGAAGTTTTTGTTTTTAAAATAAAAAGCATTACAAAGTAATTGGTAAGCTGATAATAAACTAGAATATCTTTAAAGTATTGTTGATAAGAAATGATTTGATGTATGTATGTATGTATCAGTAATCAAGTCTAAGTAGGATTGGTAGGTTTAACTGACCCACTCCATTACTAGTAACCATCTGCATATGCATTGAACATACACACAACAAATATGGCAATTGCTATTTGCTTTTTCACATCATCTTCAATCTCCACTTATTTACTCCTCAAACAAACCAATTTCAACTTCTTTTATATACAAATATATATTCTTAATATACACCAACTATATATGACTTGTTATCATCAATCCATACATACCCAATCACCAAATTTATAACATTTCACAAGAAAGACCAGAATCTATTTCTCTCTATCCATATATATGACTTGTGTATGCTTTGTGTAGTTGTGCATAAATTCAAAAAGAAGCAAAAACACATACATCATCATATTTACAGATCTTCTCTAAAAGATGATGATGATGAATGGACCAAAAAGAATATATGATTCGGCTTCCACACTTGAATTAAACTTTATCAGTATTTTATTTTGATTTTTGAGAGCACTATAGCTAGAAAAAGAAGCAAGATGATCATGAACTAGTGGTAGTCGTAGGAGGCCTTGGAAGCTCACTTAATTTAGGTGAAGATAAAGGTGAAACACTGTGTGCCTGAGATTGAGAAGAAACAATTATAGGCCTGCTGCTATTGCTAGATGCCATCTTACTAGCTGGTGGTAATGGACCAGATTAAGTTTGTCTTTTCGCTGTTTTACCAGTATGACTATCCCCTTGTTGTTTTTGTTTTTGTTGTTGTTGTTGCTGTTGTTGTTGTTGGTGGTTGGTGTGGTTGCTGTTGTTGTTGTTGTTGTTGTTGTTGTTGTTGTTGTTGTTGTTGTTGTGGTTGTTGTTGTTGTTGTTGTTGTGGGAATGAAAACCCATAGACCAAGATGTTAATGTGCTACTGATTATATCATCACCAATATCTGTTTCGTGCTTCTTAAGCTCCACTGCCGATGGCTGATGCAAATTTTCAAAGGGATTTGTTCTTCAACTATCGACCACAACTAGAATAAAATTTCATTTCCAGATGGATCAATCTTCCACTCTGGGTATATGTATATTGGGGCAGAATAGCTGCTCACTCGACCTTTATATTTATTCACATTTATCTGCACAAACCAGAGATTTAACAAAATCAGCAAAATAAATTCAATGACTAGTTCCAAAAACAACACCTTGCAAGAAATTTAGCCTATTGGGGCCAGTACTAATCTGCAACTGATTCCACAGTTGTGTTGTGACTGTTAGATTTATTTTTAATGATTGCATTGCATGTGAAAAGAGTTGAAATAAGAATCTTTGGAAATTTAATTGTAGCATGGAACCTGAAATGAATGTTTGAGTTGTTGATCGTTGGCTTACCTCTGAGTCTGAAACTTGAGGATACAAATGATCTAGCTGCAAAACACAAAGTACAATTGAGTATGTTGTAAATGAAACAAAACAAAACCAAATCTTAGCTTGCCAGATTCAGTCATGAGTTGGTCAGTACCTCCATCAGATTTGATCAAGTGGCAAGCCCCTGTTTCTTCTGTCTGTAGTCAAAACTCAATTCTCCATCATCATAACTAGGCCTTCACCGTCATTAAGACCACTGAGTTGGTAATCAATACCATGCTTCTCTGCAACAAATCTTATGTAAGGCTCAACTGCTTCAAGAGCTTTGACTCCCTTGCGAAAGAAATTCAACTGCATCACATATATAAGCTTTTGGTGATAGGAAAACAAGCAGGCTTGTGTTAAAAGACTATGGCACTGTCCCTCCTTGAGTGATTTTACACATAACCTAGCCACTACATCATATTCATCTTATAGCTTTTGTATATCAACCTTTCCACTTCTCAACCTCCCCTTCTGTGCCATCATGTATTCATACGCCTCCCAGAAAATCATATATATATATATATATATATATATATAATGTTTCACTTCAATTTGGAATCGTACAAAAACAAAATCTACCTTTTCTCATCACATTCAAGTTTCATCTCCTGCACAGATAATAGAGATTCAAGTTATGTAACACAAGAAATAGGAAAGGAAAGAGGAGTAAATAATCTGTTTTATCATTCAAGAGAAAGCCTTATGTATATATCAGATGTCCCCAATATCCACACCGGTATGCTTATATTTCACATTGTGCTACAATATAATATCTTTACCACCAAAAAATTTACCAACCATTTGAGATAAATATGCAGTTAGTTTGTGATTTAAGACAACAGGTAACAAGAGCATTTATGCAACTTAACTACATGTTTGCCTCTCCCATTTTTACCTCTTTCTCCGATTTCAAGACTAATAAATATCTACATCTTGGATGGTCTCTCCATCTGACAAAATCACTCAGTGAGTGCCTACCAAATCATCGCTCTAATGTGCATAAAGATCTATTTGGAATGAGAGGTTCTAATTAGCCCTGCAATGTTTCATTAAGCTACATAAATTTCTAAAGAAACAGGCAGCCGTACAATGTTATCATATGTTTCATTAACCTTCTAGCATCACATCACACTTGTCTGATGGTCATATTTTTCATAATTATCACATCACACTTGTCTGATGGTCATATTTTTCATAATTATCACATCACACTTGTCTGATGGTCATATTTTTCATAATTATCAACCCTGGTGGGATTCTATTTTATACCTGTTCTGCATGCCGACATCTACAGATTACTAATCTACCACGATCAAAAGGAACTGTGAAAGTGTGCTTAGGAAGCAACTATGTTAAGTGGTAAATAAATTGATGAACATAAATGGATAATAACAGTTAACTATAAATAAAAAAAAGTCAATCCAAAGCACAAACCTCTACTTTACGCAGCTCACTTAGAAGAGATTCAGTTGGATTCGTAACGGTCAGAATTACATATTGAGAGAGGGATGAGTCACTGCACAAACCTCTAGTTCAGCTACCAAACATGATATTTTAATTATTATCTCCTCTGTTGTACATTTCACCATCTTAGTATATCATTTGTCCAAGGCTACAATGTATCACACAAGGTTCTACATATACAGCCCAAGAAGGGTGCTTTTATTTTCAAATACCCCAAGCCATTGTCAGACATATAAATAAGAATCACAGTTGAAACTGGACTTCCTAAAGTCTCCTCCTTCCCCCAATCCGCATGATATTTTCTATCTTAATTGGCTTGGGTTGGAGTGAGAATGTACTTTGATGATATAATTTGGATGCAAGGACAAAAAGTTACCATATATGCTATTTGCAGTAGCAGCAGCTGCGGATAAAATAATGAAAATGTGTGTCTTATTCTTATTCTTAGGAAGGGAGATTGCAGAAACAACATAATTGATCTTATTCTCATTTTCCAACATGATAGAGATGAAAGAAAGAAACGATATCCTTGGTGTGTATATACATGATGGGGCTATTTCAATTAATAAATCATTTTGAATTATTAAAACTAAATGAAAATAAGAAAAAAGAAGCATGGATCAAAAACCCTAGAATTGGAATTGAAATTGAAATAAAGATGAAAACTTGGAAAGGTGGTTGATACCTCTTGTCTTTGCCATCGCCATCGCCATCGCTCCTGTTGATACTTATAGAATTAGATATACAACGTAAAATGAATTTGGGTTGTGAGTGTAAACTACCTTGCTTTTTGGGGACTAGCTTAGTAAATAAAAGAATAACAAGGGTATTTCTCATTACGGTTTTTACAAGAAATAGAGAGAATGGGATATATTTGAAAAGATGAAGCTCATTTAAAGCTCCGGAGAGGAATTGGAGATTAGTGGTCAAGAATTATCATCTTCAAGGAAAATTTCTTCTCTAATCTTGACATCCTTCCCCCATGGAGTTTTGGTGTTAATGTTTATAAATCTTTTAGCAAATGGTTGGTGTAGCTGGTTTCTCCTTTGATTTCATATTGTTTATGATCCCCACTAGGTATGCCATCTTGGTGATGAGTTCATTGGGAGAAAAAAGGTTTTAATCCAAAAATCAGGATTCATAGTTAAGATTATGAAATTGAGTTGATTAAATCTATATTTTAGTTAAATGGAATGGAATCTAAGTGATTATAAACACTTCTTTCATTTTTAAACAGTATTGAATCCTAGTCTTAGCCTTGGGGATAAGTTATGTGGAGGAAATCGGACCTGTGCAAAAAATGGGAAGAACATACGTCAAACAGAGACCAACGTGACTATAGTCGCGGCGAAAATCGTGTCTGCCACTGTTTTAGGTTTGGTTTGATTCGACTTGTTTCTCATTTCGATGAAGGATAGAGGCAATGTTTTAGTGGGATGGTTTATGGTTATTAACTGTTGGACAATGAGGTGAGTTAGATGGTTTAACAACATTCTAATGTTGGATAATTTAGGTTTTCGGTTTGTGCTTTAGTAGCCATTCAAACGTGTGGAGGTGTGTCAAACCTCATGTGAGTTCCTTTCCTCTTTAACTTATGTGTTTATCATTGACAATTGTTAAACAAACTGATTATGGTATTTTTATCTTGGCACCATGTTATACTTCATATTCAAGTGTTATTTTCATGGTACATCAATGTCACACTGGATTACAACTTGGCTTGTGGTTGGATATGCCCAGTAAAAGTAGTGTACCTTGAGATAGTGCAAATCTCTTAAGTTCTTTATTCGTGTACCTTGAATTTGTTTCTTGAGTACATACATATCTACTTGGGAACATATATCATAATCATAGTGGAGTGACGGTTTGTCTACAAATATTACACATAATATGTTGTGTTAATGCTTGATTTCAGTTTTAAGAACCTTACCTTGATGAACTATTGTCTTGGCATGAATAATTTCTTCACTATTGTACTTGTGAGAATTCACTAGACCATTTGGTCTAATTCTCGCTTTCTTTCCAAAACTTAAACCATTTCCAGGTAAGAGTTATGTAGAAAGTTCTTCCAAGGGAAAAGGAAATATATGAGCCGTCTAGTGAGGGCGCATATTTAAAGACTAGCACAATTGTCTTAATTTTGTTATAAAATCTCAGTTGTGGATGTGTTTACTCATTGCAAACCTTGAGATGTAGTAGATGTTTTAAACTTGTACTTTGAATCATTTTGGCATCCATCCATATTTATCGATTTTAGATTTTTAGATCGTTACAACATGATGTGAAAATCTAGATTGAAATGTAGATTTATTTAATGAGCAAAGAAAACAGGCAACTGAGTTTGATATCGGCCCCTCCCTCCTTCTTCAAACCTACATTTTCTTTTGCTTTTCTTATATTTAAATCATGGAAGTTGAATTAAAATTGATGCTATTAATCATGCATAAATCATGAGAATTTGATTTCATGAGTAAACTTCAACCCAAGGAAAAGAAAAAAGATATTATATAATTTGAAAATGTTGGAGAAATGGATAACATATTTGTAATTGTAATTGTGAGTATGAATTATATATAAGGTGTTAGCTAATCAATAATTGGATGTGGAACTCTCTCTAAAGGGCTAAGATGATTAGATGAGACGGCATGGGCTTGTGTTATAAAATTCAAACCTATGGATGGGAATGAGATTAAACACTGGGCCTTGCAAATCCTTTTTCTGCTTTTTAAGTCTTTTTCTAAAGGGCAAAATGCAAGAAATAGCAACCTACTTTCATAAATTTCTTTATTATAGCATTGTACTTTCAGTTTTACTTATTACAGCAATGTACTTTCAAATTATTTTTTTATTAAGGCATTGTACTTTGAAAAATTTACTCATTATAGCAATGGGTAACTTGTTACCTTTTAAACAAGTTAACCCCTATTTTTTTTTGCTTACATGGCTTAAATGAGATGACATGAATAACATGTCATCATGATTACATGACATTAATAAAAAAAATCTCTTGTAATTTTTTTAAAGAAACTCTCAATTTCTCTTATGATTATTCATATCTCACCCAGTTTATATTATTATTAATTATCTCAATTTTTTAGTAATTTCATCACTTCGTCACTTTTTAAAAAAAATCACTCTTAGGGCCTGTTTGTTTTTCCCATTTCAGCTCTTAAAACGTCTGATGTCTGAATCGGTCAGACGTTTTTTAAATTCAGAGTGTTTGTTTTTTTTTTCCAATTAAGAGTTGAAAACAACCCTAAAACCTCTAATACTTTCAGATGTAAACACTCCTCTTAAAATCCTTCAGATGTAAAGAGCCTTCTATCTTTCTATCGCCTCCTTCTCGATCTCTCATCTCTCCTCTCGATATCGATCTGCAGGTATCATCCTTCTCTCAATCTCTCATCTCTTCTCTCTCGATATCGATCTGCTGCAGGGAACTCGATGCTCTCATCTCTCCTCTCTCGATCTCTCGATCTCTCGATCTCTCTTTCAAGCTTCGTTCTCTCCTTCAAGCTTCGATATCTCCTTCAAACTCTCGATCTGTGGGTTGTGTGGGGTCCTTTTGTATCCCCATTTATCGTCTGCACCTTCGATTTTGCTTCTATAACAGATTTGGATAGCCGATTTTGGAGTTTTTTATATAATCTAGTTTTCTGCGTGCGGTTTCTACTGTTCTTCGTTCTGGGTTCGAAGCTTCTGGTTTTGGTCGATTCTAGGGGCTGGTTAGGGGTCGTTTATACCTCCTAAACAGATCTGGAGCTTGTATTAATCTGAAATCAAGTTTTGGGCAACCGATTTTGGATTGTTTTGCTGCAGGCCACGAGTTCAAGAGTTGTTGCTGTTGGGTTTGTTCATGTCTAGGACTGTGTTTGGGGGTCGTTTTGGCCTCTATTTCATCCCTAGATCATCAATTTTGTGGTTGGTTCTCAGATTTGCAAGTTTGGTTTAGGGAGAAAGAAGGGGAAAAAACATGTTTCTTTTGATCTTTCTTGAAATGGGGCTGCTTATATTGGATATTTCTTGATTGCAATTAATGAATCCAATAAAAATGTGGTCATAGAAAGAGATTGAAAATGTATTATATGTGCTTGTTCTATCTGTGTTTTATTAATTCATATCTTTTTTCTTTAATAATTAGATAATATAATTTTATATGATTGATAAAGAAAAGGTTAATGACACCCTTATAAATAAACGCACACATCTACATCAAAACCAACTTTTTATATTCTCAAATTTATAATAATACAAAAAAATTATGTACACATCCCTATTAAAAAGGTGTCATTAACACTTCCCTTTAATCTTGATAGACATGAGAGGAAATTACTGTTTTTTAAGAATCAGAAAAATATAAAAAGAATGTATCATGCTTAAGAGATATAATTTCTTTCAATCAACCTCCTATGTCCTAATCGAGAAAATAGGACGCCACCCGATCATCATTTTGGTGTTTTCTTTCTGATGATGCCCCACTACAACGGTCAATAGCCGAGGCAAATTCCCCTTTATTTTATTATTGCCTAAATTACGTTTTTGAATTATTGCTTTATAATTTTAATGTATTTTTTATATTACTTTACGTTTTTGTTATTAAATTGTGAATCACAAGCGGGTGACTGATCCAATTGATTGTGTAAAGCCCGTGGGAGGAGAATATACATAAATTCGCTACATTCCTCCAAAAATACAAAAGTATATTGGTTCAGGAAGCGAAGCTCTCTTTCTCACCCTACCAATTGTTATCATACCTAGGGTTGTGCAAAACCCGAATTAATCCGTCCAATCCGAATCGAGATTTTTGGAAAAACCCAATACCCGATTATTAATACAACCCAAAAACCAAAATTTATGTAGGATTGTAGGTTTTAGGTTGGGTTTGCATACCCTCCACCCGAACAAATCCTAAACCCATTTAAATTTGATTAATAATTACTAATTATACATGGATGCTTTAGTTTATTACTTTTCCTACAATTACCACAACAACCATCACCTTCTATGGCCTATTGTTGATTTCTTTTCATACAATTAAATAAATAGTATTCGTTTCATGATTGCACTTCAATTAAACAATTGACATAACATTAGATATACAACAAAAACTGAACCATTTACACTCGAGTCCTTTAAAAACAACTCAGCTAGAACAATGGATAGCAAGGAGCAAAGGCAACTATAAGTGAAGCCATCTTGTAGAACTTTGCATCCATAAAAAATATACAGACAACACCAAAAGAGGCCACTTTCATGCAACCCGAACCCGCCCGAACCTGACCGATGCTCCCCCCTAATCATACCTACCTTCTTTCTCTCGCCAGATGAATCAAGGGCTAATATGACCCGAAGGAAACCACACTTACTCTTATGAATTGTAAGTTGTGACTATGATTGATATTTAAATTTATAATTTATATTTACAATATATATATAAAAAAAACTAAAATATTTCTACAAATTTATTTAATTATGGTCGATATTTATAAATATGAAGATCAACATTGAAATCGAAATTGATGGAAATTAAGAAAAAAAAGAACATTTTGGTATTACTTTGGCGTTGCTCTATGACCAACATCCACATTATCACTTCATTTGACGCATAATAGTTATAAATATAATAATCAAATACAATATATAAACTACATATATATATATATATAGAAGGAGAGAGATTTATGATTATATGAAAACAATCGATTTTTATGATATTAATGAAAAGACCTTTTGTCCCTTAATCACTTTTAATCTCATGATCAAATATTGAAGTGGAAACTTACACACAAGTCATTTTTGTCATATTGCTTTAATTTCCTATGGTGGTTATTTGTCGTATTGCTTTAATTTCCTAAGGTGGTTGTTTATCATATTGTTTTAACTATGTATGCAGTTGATCTCTTCAACGGAAGGTATTACACATTTCGTAGTGATTAGTAATCTTGTTAGCCGAAAATGATATTTGCTTAGAAGTTGGTGGTGAAAGTGCATTAATTTGCATTACACTTACCGTGGATCCAATGAAACAATAGGTAATATAGGAGTATAATTATATATCTTACCAAAGAGCCGTTCGCTTAGTGATACTCGATAACTCCACTACCCTGGAGGTCAAGGATTCAAGTCTCATGTCAAATGAGAATTATGTGTATGAGTTTAATTTATCGTATACAAATATTATATACTTCAAAACAATCATTTAATTAGTGAATACTTTAAATGATAGGAGAGGAAATTAAGGCGGAATGGCATGGCAAGTAAAAGTAGTATTTTGAAAAAGGGTACTAAATGCACACCTACTTAACAATATCATCCATACATCATTCTTTTTATATTTTCAATATATGATTTCAATTTAAATAGGTGTATGTATATATCAACATTCTTTGAAAATCGAAAGGTGTGGTGGCCGGTGGAAGTGAAAGTTGACAAGAAGTACATATATACATGTACAATATTATTGAAAATCGAAATTAAACATGCATCATAATAGATCATACTCTTGACACCAAAATGAGGAGTTGTGGCTTCAAGTTGCAAAAACGTGGATACTTGAAGTACTATTGAAGAGAATGAAGATGGTTCTTGCTCCATTTCTATAGCAACAACAAATTAATGATAATTTCCCTACCCTTGTTTGGTATTGACTGGGTAAGGTTTGTGAGAAGTCACATATATAAATAGGCCTGGATATGAATTTGAAATTGTGTAAAAAAGTTACTTTTCTTAATATACAACATGAATTGAAGACGGATAAAAGATGAAGAAAAATATGAATGAAGAAAAATATGAAGTCTAAAATGAGTGTAGAAACAAAAACACATTTCTCTTTTGAGGAATTAATGTGTTGTTTATAAAATTAACATTCAATCCACATATTTATTTTTATTTCTTAATTTATTTTTAATTATTTTTTGTCGAGGTTAAATTGTTAATAATTATTTTCATCATGGAAGGAAAGAAATCCATTGAAAGTAATTATTAATGCACATAAAATAATTGAATTCTGTTAGTGATATATAATTGCTTAATTAACTATTTTCTCATCTTTTTTCTCTATAATAAGTTGTTGATTCACGTATAGTTATAAGTAGGATTATAATATTTCAAATTCCTTTCCTAAATAAACATTTTTTTTTTGTGTTTGGTACTTTCAACCATGGATATGATGATGATGATGATGATATATTTATCCACCTCAACAATATATAATCAAAGTTAAATAAAGCAATTGATGTGAGTTTGTTTTCATAAAAATGTTAATATGAGATCGAAGAAGAGGAAGGAATAATAATTAAAATAAAAATAAAAATGATGAAAATTGAAATATATATAATTAAATGGGAGTTGGAGGGTGAAGGAAAGAACAAGGAAAGGAGGAGGAGGAGGACGAGGGAGAAGACAAAGAAGGATGGAGACAAACACTTGATTCCTTTGGGAAATCCAACCCTCAACGGCGCCACCCACGTCCCTTTTTCTTTTTTAATTAATCATATTCCTCTTTTTGTCCCCTTTCCTCAATTATTTACAAGAAAATATATTGTTTTAAATCTTGTTATATTATTTCAATCAATTATCAATATATACATCTAGCTATCTAGTTTTACGAAAACACTAATTATATTTGATTGCTTTAAAAAAAAAACTAATTATATTTGATCATAAGCGTTCTTAGCTTAATGATTTTTTCAAAAGAAGATGAAGGTTGAATCTTGTATATTTAAAACACATGTAATTATAAAAGGAAAAAAGTTATTTTGTTAGAAATTGGTGTATTAAAGATACAATGGATGATAGATGAAAACAAGACAAGAATGAATTTTGATGATGGAATTAATTGAAGTCAAACGATGCAATTTTAGCAAGAAAAATAAACATGTATTAATATTAATTGGCATCTTGTGAAGATACCATGCATCAACGCAATTAAATGATAATTAATTAATGCGCCGGCCCACAAAGAAAAGAAAAGAAAATTAGCAGGTAGTTGAAAGTGGTTGGGTTTCCCAATGCAAACAGCCTCGATCGCTATATATCCAACAATTTAATTAATATATAGAAATCTCCATTAAAAGACCCCAAACCCATACCCTCCTCACCTTTAATTAAACTTTTTCTTTCATTTTTCAACCATTAATTTCCAATATTGTCAGCTGCATACATCATTAATGATACATGCAAGCATGGGGACGTCGTCTTCTTTGAAGAATGACATGAACAGCCTAATAACCGAAAGCCAATGCTTAAAACTTCAACCAACTTCATCTTCTCCCCACCATGATCATCACACCTGCAAGAAAACTTCATCATCATCATCATCATCATCAGCCCATCATCTACAACACATGCAGATGATGATGAATACTTCTACTACTACTACTACTACTACTACTCTTACACCTTCCAGCCTTACCTTTCCTAGCACCACCACCACCTCATCATCATCATCATCTCTCATCAAATATGAACAAGTAGAAGATGATATAATTAATCATGCAGCTGCAGCCAGTAGTACTACTACTAGGGACATGGAAATCCAATCTCCCGATACTAATTCCTTATGGGAATCCTTCTTCTCTGAGCAACTAGATGCTGCTGATTTCATGATTTCATCTCCATTACTTGCAACATCATCATCTGCAGTACAATTACCAGCTTCAAACAACTATTTCAACCCTCATCCACATGCTTCTAGTTTTAACAAACCAAAAGGCATGAGTCCACTCCAAAGGGTTTTTAGCAACTCCCCTAATAATCAGTTCATGCAAGTCGAGACCATCTCTTTACCCGCACTTGAAAATTTCTTAGATGATTTCGAGGTATCAGATGATCATCATGACTTCTTGTCCTCCTATAACTCTCATACTGCTTCCAATGATTCACTCACCACCATCCCAGCATTGTTGGATTGCTTGACCTTACCCAGCCCCTCTAGATCCTTTAATTATGCTACTAATAATACTATACTGCATGGATCATCCGATCACATGTATCACCTGCAAATGCCACCACCTGCAATTGCAAACAACGCACCTCTCTTGGAACAACTTGAGCAAGAGAGACGAGAAGAGAAACAACGTCACCATCCACGACCCTCACCATTACAACCTCAACCAATAATTAACCATAACCATCTCATGGTGCCTCCACCGGTTGGCCCCGAGGTAATTAATTATTATTAGTAATTCATTTCATTCATTCAAAGAAAGGGGTTATTAAAAGAATTAATTAAATTAAAACGTACAGGAGCATGATAGTGGACTTCAACTGGTGCACCTTCTCCTAGCCTGTGCAGAAGCAGTGGCCAAAGAGGATTTCATGTCAGCAAGAAAATATCTTCACCACCTTGACCGTGTCGTCTCTCTACTTGGTGATTCAATGCAACGTGTCGCCTCCTGTTTCACAGAGGCCCTCAAGGCACGTCTTGCCGCTACACTAGTCACCACTAAACCAAAAACACTACCATTCACTCCTTTCCCTCCTAACGCAATGGAAATCCTCAAAATCTATCAGATTGTCTACCAAGCCTGCCCTTACATCAAGTTTGCTCATTTCACCGCCAATCAAGCCATCTTTGAGGCATTCGAGGCTGAAGAACGTGTCCATGTCATCGACCTTGATATCCTCCAAGGTTACCAATGGCCTGCTTTCATGCAAGCCCTTGCAGCCAGGCCAGGTGGACCACCATTTCTCCGCATCACTGGTATCGGTTCATCCCCAGAATCCGTGAGGGAAACAGGACGGTGCTTGTCAGAGCTGGCCCAGTCTCTTCATGTTCCATTTGAGTTCCATCCAGTGGGACAAGAATTACAAGACCTAGAACCACACATGTTTAACCGACGAGTAGGTGAAGCACTGGCAGTGAACTCAGTGAATCGTCTTCAGCGAGTCCCAGGTCATTGCCTTGGGAATTTACTAGCAATGATCCGAGACCAAGCCCCAAACATTGTGACCATCGTGGAGCAAGAAGCAAGCCATAATGGGCCTTACTTCTTGGGTCGATTCTTGGAAGCATTGCACTACTATTC
Source organism: Silybum marianum (assembly GCA_036898165.1). NCBI lineage: Eukaryota > Viridiplantae > Streptophyta > Magnoliopsida > Asterales > Asteraceae > Silybum > Silybum marianum. The sequence goes on from CM072543.1 coordinate 74,445, forward strand.
GGCAATCTTTGACTCGCTGGATGCAACATTCCCAGCAGACTCCCCACAGAGGGCCAAAGTAGAACAATATATATTTGCGCCAGAGATAAGGAACATAGTGGCATGTGAAGGAGCAGAGAGAGTGATGAGGCATGAGAGGTTGGAGAAGTGGAGGAAGATAATGGAAGGAAAAGGGTTTAAAGGGGTTCCTTTGAGTGAAAACGCAGTCACTCAGTCAAAGATATTACTTAGTTTGTATTCGTGTGATGGTTACAGGTTGACAGAGGATAGAGGGTGTTTGCTGTTAGGATGGCAAGACAGATCCATTCTTGCTGCTTCTGCATGGAGGTGCTAGCTAGCTCATAATTAATATATATTATTATTTTCTTTAACCATCATATATGCATGTTTAATTTGTGCTTAATTAATATTCTATTTTCTTCCCCATTTATTCTTCTACTACAACTACACCCTCATTCATAATTTTTCTTCCCCATCTATCCAGTGGTGTGCTTTTCCCAGTCATTCATTTTGCAAAATGATGAGAGAGAAAAGATGGAGTGGATGTGCCGTTATATTCTTGGTCAGTGTGGATGGTTGTAGAGAGAGAGAGAGAGAGAGAGAGAGAGAGTCAAGAGTGTAGGATGCAAGGTGAAAAAAATAAAAGAAATCAATAAATTCATAGATATTTGATTTTATTTATTTTTTAATATTTTATTTATTAGTTTTTAAAGCATATATAACTTAATTTAAATTGATTTTATTTATTTTTTAATATTTTATTTATTAGTTTTTAAAGTATATATAACTTAATTTAAATTGTTTAGTATTATAGGTTTATTGAGTAACACTAAAAAAAACTTATGTTTATGTACATGATTTTATATAAGATATAGAGATTTGCCGACATAAGTCACGTCTTAGAAAACGCCATGATCTCAAGGCTTGAGGTTTGATCTCGCCGTCATGTTATGCCTCACGCTATTTAGAACCTTGAAATTTTTTTGAACCCGCAAACCAGCTCGTGGTTTTAAACATTTTACAGAGTAAGGGTCAATTACCAAACACTTATGTAAGTGTTTATCGGTAAGATTCAATATTATCGGGTAATTTTCTAATCCCCTAAAATGATATCATATACAACAATTTACTCGGTAAACGTTAATCATGGTAAGAATCGTCGCCTTTACTTATCACCTAAAATTCTCGCTCATTGTCTTCGTTCTTATCGGATAAATTTTTTAATCTTTATCATATTCATTTGGTAACACAATATCATCTACAAAAACAGGACCAAATGTACTCCAAAGGGATGGGGTCAACTGAGCCATAAATCAACAATTATTTTGTATGTACTTTTATTCTACTTGTATAAATCATTGACCTTCCATTTAGGTGGTGTGTGACTCATCGTTTTGAGTTTGACTTGTTTAATCATTTTTTTTAAAAAGGGTGTTATATACGCCCTTAGTCTACACCATGTCCTTTAATTGAATTAAGATGTATATGTATATTTGAATTTTTTTATAGGTGTTATCATATAAATATAGACTATAATATACCATAGATTAGGGTGTATTTGAAAAAACCCATTAAAAAATGTTTGCATTTGTCCTTTCTTACTTTTAATTTTCGGCTCAATGGCTTAAGCCTAAACAATATGTAATCAAAATCCTGTTTCATTCATTTCATTTAAAAAGGCTCCATTGCAACAGAGTAGTTAGCTCCATATCCTTTATTTTATAGACATTCATTGTTATAGGACTAGACCACTGTCGAGAACAATGAATGCAAATCCCTATTGTCTTCTCTTCTGTATGCTCGTTATACTTGTCACCTTCTCTGGTATATATATATATTTTTTATCTTTTTAATGTTTTTGCATTACTTTATATTAAATGTTTATCGTGTGTTTTTATTAATCATTAGATGGTTGATTAACAAAATATGTTTAGAGACTATTTGATCCAGACTCGAGGATGAAAATGAGAATGACATGAAATGAAAATTTGAATTTGGGTTTGTGCAGCAAATAGGGAATATACAACTGTATTATATAAAATCAAACAATTTATTTTACACTTACCCCGTAAACACTTATTGGTAAAATTCAACACTATCATTTACTAACGAGTTAAGATTTTAGTCCACCAAAACGAAATCGTATCAAATAATTTACCCGGTAAATATCGTCAGTTTCATTTATTGGATAAGACTCTTGATACTAAAAAAGATTTTTAATCCTTACCATATTCATCTGATAATACAATGTGATTTGATAATCTTTTGTCCGATAAACATTTAGTAAACAACCTTTTAATTATAATTTAATACCTATAACCAAACCTTCGATTAATAAAAATTTTAAAGTTTAAATTTTCTGAAATCTTTTTAAAAAAGAAATGGGTCGGTCTAAAAACATTGTTAAAAAAGGTCGGTCTAAAAACATTGTACCGTTATAATTTGATCAACATTGTAGAAAGTAAAGAGGAAAACGTCAAAATTGGAAAACCCCTTTGTCTTCGTATCTGCCAAATTACACCCTCCTCCTTCAACAATTTTGAATCGCAGGTACTGTTTCTTTCCCTATTCAATTCCATTGTTATTCTGTATGTATTGTGATTGTTTTTAATCATACGTTAGATTTCCCCTATTCGACCCTATCACTTCGCTTCTTGTTTTTATTCCGATTTAAATCCTAGAATCATTGTTTTTTTTATTATCTTCAACTGAACAAGGTTTGATGGAATTAGTTGGTTTCTACTTGATTTAGTTTCTTTTAACTTGAATGAAGGATCACGGCTTTAGTTAATCTGAATGCAATTCTTTTTTCTGTCATTGTCGAGGGTTTTTTGATAGTGAATTATATTTTTGAAAAGAATTCTTGCAAGCGATATACTTGAATCTGTCATTATATTCTTGATAGTGAATTATGTTTGATGTCAAACCTCTACAAGAACAATAATCTTGCAAATTTGACACCGACATTGTCCTGTGCGCTGTAGTTATCATAATGTTTAATGTATTTAAAAATTGTTCTTGAAAATATTAGAATCCTACTTAATTAAGTTTGAAGTTGATAATATGACATCCAAATTGGAAATTGGAGTTTTTCACTTTATTGTTCAAGTTTTCAAGATCCCTGAATCTGCTTAGGATCACTGTAATTCCAGAGAAGTTTGTGGTTTATAGTAGATGAAGCCAACAGAATGGTTTTGTTTTTGGCGGTTTTGATACTGTTCTTTAGAAATTAGAGAATGCTTTGATGTTTAAGACTTTACAAGGGTAATTTGCACTTTCAAAATCAATATGAACTACTTCCTAAAACGTTTGAATGTAATTACTGTATTTTCTTTCAGTCAGTATCTAAAACATCCCTCAATAATGATAAAAATAGAGGAACCTTCAGGTATATCGCTTGTTAATTGATTCTAGGTTTGACTTGTACCTCTGCTGATTTGTGCGAGTGTTTGTGGGGTTGGACTTGGATTGTCATGTTCCTAAACACTAAAATTGCAAAACTTCTCTTAACTTCCCATCATAATTAATTAATCAGATAGAACAAGGTGATAGTCTACCAAGAATTGTAGCTACATATTCTTCTCTCACCCCCTTAGAAAAAATATAAGAAATAACTAGTAAAGAAAAGAAAAGAAAAGGAAACCCTGGAAAGCAAGGATTGTTTTCCATTTAAACAAATTCTTGCTTTTTGCACCCGATTAGTGGCCACTGGCACAGCAGTGTTTGCTTGGCTCTGTCAGGCTGCCGCTAAATCTGGTGCTGACATGGTTGATTTGGCATATGGTTAAGGTGGTAACTTAAGAAGGGATCAGAGGTGTTTTCTATTGTAGCTTATTATCCTTCTAATTCCCGGCTGTATTTTGTTTACATATTTTTGTTTATGTAAATTGCAATAATATTTGATTTTGTTTGAAACCGAGTATGATGTAATATAGAACACGATAGTTACAGAAATTTGGGTACAGATGATTCATTTTTATCATTTGTTTCACATTTCACAGGTAGACAGTGCTTTAGAGAGGATAGCATTTGATCTACATGCCTCTTTACTTGCCTCTTCACGATAGCAAATATAAAACTCATGTGAAACAACTCAATGTGGACTTCAAGAAGATGTTGTTCATTTGACCATGAGACATTGCAAGGTATTTTCTGAATTATCTCTACTTGACATGATTTAGGGAACAATATCATAACTAACTCTTATCTATTTGAAGACAGTCCAGTCCATCTGATGGACATACGAAAAACATCCCACGTCGGATTAGGTATGTGAACTGTAGTGATCAAAGGAAATTAAAACATGGTTCACTGTTGTAAGCACGATCATATTGAATGATTAAGTGGTGGTTGAAGTCCGTAGATAACTAAATTACGACTAAGAGAGATAAGTTAACTAACCTATGTTATTCTCATTAAAAGATATAGTATGAAAAGAATCTAGAATAAAATAAGATGATCATGATGACTATGAGGATTTGAATGTAGATGCATTAAGAAAAGAATGAAAGAAATAGACAGTCTTAAGGATATTAAACTTGAAGTACGTCTTAAGGATATTAAACAAGAAGTACTGGTGAAATGTAGTGATCAAAGGAAATTAAAACATGGTTCACTGTTGTAAGCACGATCATATTGAATGATTAAGTGGTGGTTGAAGTCTGTAGATAACTAAAACATGACCAAGAGAGATAGGTTAGCTAACTGATGTAATTCTCGTTAAAAGATATAGAATGAAAAGAATCTAGAATAAGATAAGATGATCATGATGACTATGAGGATTTGAATGTATTAAGATATTAAACTTGAAAGACTGTTGAAATGTATTAAATAGGTAAGATAAGATGATCATTATGAGGATTTGAATGTAGATGCATTAAGAAAAGAATGAAAGAAATAGACAGTCTTAAGATATTAAACTTGAAGTACTGGTGAAATGTATTAAATAGGTAAGATAAGATGATCATGATGACTATGAGGATTTGAATGTAGATGCATTAAGAAAAGAATGAAAGAAATAGACAGTCTTAAGGATATTAAACTTGAAGTACCGGTGAAATGTACTAAATAGGTAAGATAAGATGATCATGATGACTATGGGATTTGAATCTAGATGCATTAAGAAAAGAATGAAAGAAATAGACAGTCTTAAGATATTAAACTTGAAGTAATGGGTGAAATGTATTAAATAGGTAAGATAAGATGATTATGATGACTATGAGGATTTGAATGTAGATGCATGTAGAAACAAATGAAGGAAATAGACAGTCTTAGGATATTAAACTAGAAGTACTGGTGAAATGTATTAAATAGGTAAGATAAGATGATCATGATGACTATAAGGATTTGAATGTAGATGCATTAAGACAAGAATGAAAGATATTGACAGTCTTAAGGATATTAAACTTGAAGTACTAGTGAAATGTATTAAAAATCGGAAGATAAGATGATCATGATGATGACTATAAGGATTTGAGTGTAGATGCATTAAGAAAAGAATGAAAGATATTGACAGTCTTAAGGATATTAAACTTGAAGTACTAGTGAAATGTATTAAATAGGGAAGATAAGATGATCATGATGATGACTATGAGGATTTGAGTGTAGATGCATTAAGAAAAGAATGAAAGAAGTCGTAAGGATATTGAACTTGAAGTACTGGTGAAATGTATTAAATAGGTAAGATAATATGATCATGATGACTATAGGATTTGAATGTAGACACATTAAGAAAAGAAAGGAAGAAATAGAGTGTCTTAAGATATTAAACTTGAAAGACTGTTGAAATGTATTAAATAGGTAAGATTAGATGATCATTATGAGGATTTGAATGTAGATGCATTAAGAAAAGAATGAAAGAAATAGACTCTCTTAAGATATTAAACTTGAAGTCTTGGTGAAATGTATTAAATCGGTAAGATAAGATGATCATGATGACTATGGTGATTTGAATGTAGACACATTAAGAAAAGAAAGAAAGAAATAGACAGTCTTAAGGATATTAAACTTGAAGTACAGGTGAATTGTATTAAATAAGTAAGATAAGATGATCATGATGACTATGGGGATTTGAATGTAGATGCATTAAGAAAAGAATGAAAGAAATAGACAGTCTTAAGATATTAAACTTGAAGTACTGGTGAAATGTATTAAATAGGTAAGATAAGATGATTATGATGACTATGAGGATTTGAATGTAGATGCATGTGGAAACAAATGAAGGAAATAGACAGTCTTAGGATATTAAACTTGAAGTACCGGTGAAATGTATTAAATAGGTAAGATAAGATGATCATGATGACTATGAGGATTTGAATGTAGATGCATTAATACAAGAATGAAAGATATTGACAGTCTTAAGGATATTAAACTTGAAGTACTAGTGAAATGTATTAAATAGGGAAGATAAGATGATCAGGATGATGACTATGAGGATTTGAGTGTAGATGCGTTAAGAAAAGAATGAAAGAAGTCTTAAGGATATTAAACTTGAAGTACTGGTGAAATTTATTAAATAGGTAAGATAATATGATCATGATGACTATGAGGATTTGAATGTAGACACATTAAGAAAAGAAAGAAAGAAATAGACACTAAGATAAGATGATCATGATGACTATGAGGATTTGAATGTAGATGCATTAAGACAAGAATGAAAGATATTGACAGTCTTAAGGATATTAAACTTGAAGTACTAGTGAAATGTATTAAATACGGAAGATAAGATGATCATGATGATGACTATGAGGATTTGAGTGTAGATGCATTAGGAAAAGAATGAAAGAAGTCTTAAGGATATTAAACCTGAAGTACCGGTGAAATGTATTAAATAGGTAAGATAAGATGATCATGATGACTATGAGGATTTGAATGTAGACACATTAAGAAAAGAAAGAAAGAAATAGACAGTCTTAAGATATTAAACTTGAAGTACTGTGAAATGTATTAAATAGGTAAGATAAGATGATCATGATGACTATGGGGATTTGAATGTAGATGCATTAAGAAAAGAATGAAGGAAATAGACAGTCTTTAAGATTTTAAACTTGAAGTACAGGTGAATTGTATTAAATAAGTAAGATAAGATGATCATGATGACTATGTGGATTTGAATGTAGATGCATTAAGAAATGAATGGAAGAAATAGACAGCCTTAAAATATTAAACTTGAAGTACTGGTGAAATGTATTAAATAGGTAAGATAAGATGATCATGATGACTACGAGGATTTGAATGTAGATGCATTAAGAAAAGAATGAAAGAAATAGACAATCTTAAGGATATTAAACTTGAAGTACCGGTGAAATGTATTAAATAGGTAAGATAAGATGATCATGATGACTATGAGGATTTGAATGTAGATGCATTAAGAAAAAAATGAAAGAAATAGACAGTCTTAAGGATATTAAACTTGAAGTACGTCTTAAGGATATTAAACAAGAAGTACTGGTGAACTGTAGTGATCAAAGGAAATTAAAACATGGTTCACTGTTGTAAGCACGAACATATTGAATGATTAAGTGGTGGTTGAAGTCTGTAGATAACTAAAATACGACTAAGAGAGATAAGTTAACTAACGGATGTTATTCTCATTAAAAGATATAGGATGAAAAGACTCTAGAATAAGATAAGATGATCATGATGACTATGAGGATTTGAATGTAGATTTATTAAGAAAAGAATGAAGGAAATAGACAGTCTTAAGGATATTAAACTTGACGTATGTCTTAAGGATATGGAACAAGAAGTACCGGTGAAATGTATTAAATAGGTGATGCGTAATGAGAATGTTTAAGGCGTGATGTAGATTGAGAGATTGAAGGTAATGGCAGGGATTTGGTAAGGTTTTAGGTCAAATGATTTGTGAATTTTGAGGGATTTTTATTTTGCTTGAAACATAAAAGTATAAGATAAAGGCTTAGAAAAGGGCACTAGCCTATAATTTGAAGGTTTACAAATTGGATGAGTAGGAATTTATGTTTATATCCATCAGTTTATTATGTGTAAAAATATACGAGGAATATTATGAATATGCCATGATCAGATCGGATGTTCAAGGTTGTGATCACCTAGTTCCTAGGGGCAGGGCCACCTTGGAGCCCTAAGTGGCCTCAAACTTCAAAAATAAATTTTGATTTAGTACCAAACCCCTATTACCCACTTGAAACTTTATTAATTCCAATCAAACTCTTCTTTTTCTTCCTTTATTAATGCCAAGTTTTCTAAGGATTCTAAAATAAACAAGTTACTTTACTGAGTACACAATTTTTTTACTATATATTTCATGCATTTTTAAATGAGTTTTCTCATTTATACGATTATCCACATGCATCTTGTAATCGTTTGTATAAATAAACACATGGTTATGTTGTTTAGGTAACTCATGCTTTTCAACTCTTTTATACAACCGTTTTCAAGACCATTATTTAATTAAAAACATATATACTTGCAAATAAGATGAATGTATATAACTCATTCAAGTAATTAGTTGGCTTGTTAACAAGCCTAGGATCACAAGGATTTAGGTAAGCGTAAATTATCGAGGATTTAAGTTTAGAGATGTTGACTTTTGTGGTGTAAAATAAATGATTTGCAAGCAATTGTCATGTAGTATATCGTCAGTTCTACAAAGTAGGCCACAATTGGCTTAAGGTTAAGGTAAGTTATTGAAGGATTAGGAGATGAAAAGGATATGAAGAATACAAGATATGAGAGGCATGCACTCACTATAAGGAAACGGTAATTAGAAGTATGTGAAATAGAATGTATTATTAATTTATTATAAATTGGTAATGCTGGAATGCTACATAAGGGAATTATATTTTCTAAAAAAGGATTGGGACATTATATAAACTAGGATTGAATTATGTTAACAATCAAGTATCATTTTTGGGTCATTTTTTGATCAATATCTACAATTGCACCTGTGGCATCAATGATGACTCAATTATAATTGCGGAAATATTCATGATAGAGAGAAATGAATGTTCAACAATATGGAGTATGATCTGTTGATGTTGTGGTGATATTAATTTTTTTTTGCAATAAATAACTTTTTAAACTTGGGTGTCGAATAGGAAATTCTCTAGGGCAACCATCAAATCATGTCTTTTTGGTCTAAACTGTTATTGGGTTGAAGAATTAAAATGCCACATCGGATTAGGTATGTGAACTGAAGTGATCAAAGGAAATTAAAACATGGTTCATTGTTGTAAGCACGATGATTAAGTGGTGGTTGAAGTCTGAAGATAACTAAAATATGACCAAGAGAGATAGGTTAGCTAACCGATGTTATTCTCATTAAAGATATAGAATGAAAAGAATCTAGAATACGATAAGATGATCATGATGACTATGAGGATTTGAATGTAGATGCATTAAGAAAAAAATGAAAGAAATAGACTGTCTTAAGATATTAAACTTGATAGACTGTTGAAATGTATTAAATAGGTAAGATAAGATGATCATTATGAGGATTTGAATGTAGATGCATTAAGAAAAGAATGAAAGAAATATACTGTCTTAAGATATTAAACTTGAAGTACTGGTGAAATGTATTAAATAGGTAAGATAAAATGATCATTATGAGGATTTGAATGTAGATGCATTTAGAAAAGAATGAAAGAAATAGACAGTCTTAAGATATTAAACTTGAAGTATGAGGATTTGAATGTAGATGCATGTAGAAACAAATGAAGCAAAATAGACGGTCTTAGGATATTAAACTTGAAGCACTGGTGAAATGTATTAAATAGGTAAGATAAGATGGTCATGATGGCTATGAGGATTTGAATGTAGATGCATTAAGAAAAGAATGAAAGAAATAGACGGTGTTAAGATATTAAACTTGAAGTACTGGTGAAATGTATTAAATAGGTGACGTGTAATCAGAAGCGTGATGTAGATTGAGAGCTTGAAGGTATTGGCAGGATTTGGATAAAATTTTAGGTCAAATGATTTGTGAATTTTGAGGGATTTTTATTCTGCTCGAAACATAAAATTATAAGTTAAAGGCCTAGAGAAGGGCGTTGGTCTGTAATTTGGAGGTTTACAAGAGGGATTGTTAGGAATCTATGATCTCTATAGCTTACTATGTGTAGAAGAATTTAGGGATAACTGTGAGGACATACTTATGGTTTAAGAGAAAAGCAAGTACGAAAACCGACTTTGAAGGAAATGGCAGGGTATTGTTATACCAAATATTGTATACGTACCCTATAAATACAAGATAAAATGTTTTGAGGAAACTATTATATAATTTTGAGGTTTGAAAGAGGGATGATTGGGAATGGAGAAATAAATTTTCAATTTGATTATCCTTTCTTTGTTTCTTTGTTTATTGACAGAGTATATACACTTGTATTTCTTCGTCAGTTATTTGCTTTGTTATACCATGTATCAGGTTATAGGTTGTATTTCTGGTTTTAATACTGATACCGAGTATGAACCGAGCATACTGTTGTCTTTTTGGAGAACATCCCAAAAGTGAGAGATATTTTTAATATATTCCCACTAATAGAAAACTTTGAAATTAAATATTTAGAGAGAGAAAATACAGTTTCATTGGATGAATGAAATATTTTGATAATCTAATCAATATTGTATTTTCCAAATCTGTGTAACAACTATGGTTTCAACCTGATCAATATTATCAACCATGTATAGCTGATCGAATAAGTTGAGTTTCATTAAGCTCATTAAGCTGCTAACAGATACGCCTTTAGCTGCTAACAGAATCGCAAAAAAGTTGCAACTTTTCTTTTATCAATTATCTACATAACTGGTTGATAATGTTGTTTTGCTGATCATGGTTAGTGACAATTGGTGTGGAGGTTCATCCCTTGGATTTCTTCACTAACTGTGGTAAGATTCAGTTTTACTGCTGGCCAAGAGAAATTTGGTGGTCTTAGAGACGGATATTATATATAGAAGCATGTTTGAAGGGATGATGCCTGAATGGATCAGTGCTTATGCTTGTTGAATCAGGTACTATATGCTTTTTTTTTATAACTCTAGGGCCATCAATCTCTTGTTCTCCTTCTTGTTCCAAATGATGCTAGTAAGTTTTTTGCTGCTTCTCTTTTTCTTGCAGTCTTGTAATATTGGGTAACAAAACAGAATTCGAAAAGGGAGTTATATGGCTTTCAGAAAACCTGTAGTTTGATGTTGATGCAAGGATTAATCTTTTTGAGGTACTTAACACATACATTTCCCCTTACATCCCATCCCATCATGATGGTAATTACCTTTCAAAGATGACCCATAGAAATTCTATTTGCTCAAGTGAACTTCAATTTCATATTTTCAATATATTGAATAATATTCATTTCTGGTAATTTTGCACACATCATAAAGGAATGATCTTTACTATAGCCAATTTGAATTGTAATCCCCTTGATCTTTATCGTAGGTAGGACTTCTTGTCAAACTTGTGCTCATATTCTTGCAACTGATTCTACAACAATCAGCTCTGTGTTTTGGTTGAAGAGAGTATATATAACTTGCTTGGAAGATCTTTGTAGCGTTGCTTGGATGGAAGATAGGTACAACACACTAATTCTTTAAACATAATTTTTGTAATCCTAATGCCAAAACAAGACATTTGACCCTTTGTTTGTCTAGATTTTATATAACTGCTCTGGTCTTCAGTAGTCTACTAAAATTTGATTGAAGTTTAGATAGCTTCTATTTGGACCAGAAAAGGTCGTTCAATCCTCCATTCGAGTAGAGGTCATGGGCTATCATGTGTGGATGATTGGGAATGCCTTAAATCTACGGTATGTGTGTTTAGCTTACATATTGATTAATTTGTGGTTAATTATATTATATGAGGTATATAATTTTAGTAACTAAAATGATGGGAGTGTTTTACGAATATATTACTTTGATATTTTGACTCAGGCATTGGTTGGCAAAAATAAGCTAGCTTATGTTTTGAGTAATAGGATGCACAAAAGCTAGCTTATTGACAAGTTACTTGAGTAGCTTATGAGAAGCTTTTTGACACCTTTTCCAATTACGACCCTGATTAATATTATTTCTTTATTAGAGTTATTAATTAAAAGTATATATTAACTACTAATTATTCATTAATATTAATTTATAATAATTAAAATTGATTATAAATTATAAATTACTTTTAATTATACATTTTTAATAAATTTTAATTATATAGTAATTATTTATAAATGTTATTTACTACTATATCAATTATTTTTTAATTATTGTTCAATATACTAGAAATCAAAAGACAAATATAACAATTCTAAAAATGTTTATGTAAGATACATCGAAATTAAAGTCATACTTATTTTATTTCATACATAATGAGAATATGCTAGATAATTGTAATAAAATATGTAACTTAATTCTTAATTATATTTTCGAAAAGTATTAATTAATTATGATATGTGAGGTTGACCAATTTTATTGTTATTCATATTACATATAATGGTTATTTAAAATCATATTAATGTATCTTTTCTCTAAAATTTGTTTTAACAAATTCAAAATTGTATAGTATATATATATATATATAATAATAATCAATTTAAAAATTTTCAGTTAACATATTATATTATTTAATTTTTTACCATCTAATTTTAAAATGATGCATAATGAAATACAAAATAAGTGACCATTATGATTCATAGTAGTCTAATGCCAAAATATATAAAAAGATACATACTCAAATAAGGAATGGGTGAGCATTATGATGAGTAGTAGTCGAATGCCATAACAGGAGAAATAAGAAACAAGAGCATAATTTGAAGGTATTAGATATATGACATGATTCGCTTATGGTCTAAAGGCATACCAATTGAAGAAAAATTAGAAGGGTGATTGTAGATAGGGTGATAATCTAGATGTTAAGCACTAATTGACTTCAAATGCTTATTTATGGACAATTGAATTATATGGTCAAAAAGATACATAATGAAACATGGATGGCATGATTTGCTAATAGTTTAGAGGTATAACAATTGAAGAAAACTAGATGTTCAAGCACTAATTGACTTCAAATGCTTATTTATGGACAATTGAATTATATGGTCAAAAAGATACATAATGAAACATGGATGACATGATTTGCTAATGGTTTAGAGGTATAACAATTGAAGAAAATTAGAAGGGTGATCGTATTTAGGATGATGATCTAGATGTTAAGCACTAATTGAATTCAAATGCTTATTTGTGGACATTTGAAGTTACTCGGGTTAAAAAGATACATAATCAAATATGGAATAGGTGACCATTATGATGAGTAGTAGTCAAATGCCATAACAGGAGAAATAAGAAACAAGAGCATAATTTGAAGGTATTAGATATATGACATGATTCACTTATGGTCTAAAGGTATACCAATTGACGAAAAATTAGAAGGGTGATTGGAGATAGGGTGATTATCTAGATGTTAAGCACTAACTGACTTCAAACGCTTATTTATGGACAATTGAATTATATGGTCAAAAAGATACATAATGAAACATGGATGATCTGATTTGCCAATGGTTTAGACTTTAGAGGTATAACAATTGAAGAAAATTAGAAGGGTGATCGTAGCTAGGATGATGATCTAGATGTTAAGCACTAATTTAATTTAAACGCTTATTTATGGACAATTGAATTATATGTTCAAAAAGATACATAATGAAATATGGATGACATGATTTGCTTACGGTCTAAAGGTATAACAATTGAAGAAAATTAGAAGGGTGATCGTCTTTAGGATGATGATCTAGAGTCTAGACACACTAATTGAATTCAAACGCTTATTTATTGACAATTGAAGTTACTTAGGTTAAAAAGATACATAATCAAATATGGGATAGGTGACCATTATGATGAATAGTAGTCGAATGCCAAAATAGGTGAAATAGGAAACAAGTGCACAATTTGAAGGTATTAGAAATACACATGATTCGCTTATGGTCTAAAGGTATAACAATTGAAGAAAATTAGAACGGTGATCGTAGTTAGGATGATGATCTAGATGTTAGGCACTATTTGAATTTGAACGCTCATTCATGGGCAATTGAATTTACTAAGGTCAAAATGATGCATAATGAAATATGGATGACATGATTTTCTTTTGGTCTAAAGGTATAACAATTGTAGAAAATAACAAGGGTGATCATAGTTAGGATGATGATCTAGATGTTAAGCACTAATTAAATTCAAACGCTTATTTGTGGACATTTGAAGTTACTAGGGTTAAAATGATACATAATCAAATATGGAATAGGTGACCATTATGGTGAATAGTAGTCAAATGCCAAAATAGGTGAAATAGAAACTGGAGCATAACTGAAGGTTCTAGAAATATGACATGATTCCCTTATGGTTTAAAGGTATAACAATTGAAGAAAATTAGAAGGGTTATCGGAGTTAGGATGATGATCTAGATGTTAAGCACGCTTATTTATGGGCAATTGAATTTACAAAGGTCAATGAAATATGGATGACATGATTTGCTTATGGTCTAACCGTCTAAGGGTATAACAATTGAAGAAAATTTGAAGGGTGATCGTAGTTAGGATGCTGATCTCGATGTTAAGCACTAATTGAATTCAAACGCTTATGTATTAGAAATGTAACGGGGTACTATGATACTTGGAGGTCGAACTTGAGGATAATGATGTGTTGAGGATAAGTTGGCCGGTCAATTAAGAATGCATCTATTGAATTAAGTGATGATTAGACAGTAATTCGTAAAAAATTCGTGATGTCTAAAGGTATAACAATTGAAGAAAATTTGAAGGGTGATCGTAGTTAGGATGATGATCTCGATGTTAAGCACTAATTGAATTCAAATGCTTATGTATTAGAAATGTAACGGGGTACTATGATACTTGGAGGTCGAACTTGAGGATAATGATGTGTTGAGGATAAGTTGGCCGGTCAATTAAGAATGCATCTATTGAATTAAGTGATGATTAGACAGTAATTCAGTAAAAAATTCGTGATGCCTGATGGGGACTGAATGATACTTGAATTTTACAAGGGCATTCTTGACATCAGTTCTTGTTTCTTTGTTTATATTGTTGAGGAACTGTAAGATGTTTAGGCACTAACTGAAGCCATCCCCTTTTTTATGTTCCAAATGTGGAAACTGAAGCATGACTAAGAGACGTAGCTAACAAAAAGTCACTATTGTAGTGAAAAGATTCTCGAATAGGGCGATCATGGTGAGCATGACGATGACTACATGTATTCAGATCATTATTCAAGAATTGATGAATTTAAGGATGAAAAAGTTTAGTGGTAGCAGTGAAATGAGCAAGTTAGAGCCCTACCATCAAAAGATAAACATGATGGTAAGATGGTCTATGGTTTCAGATGTAAAATATTAAGGATTAGGAATTAAAGAATACGGGGAAATTAAGTATGAGAGGCATGAAAGCAAGGGGATGGTTCTAAAGATCTGTTATACTTGTGCAAAAGAGAATTATTATGGAATATTGTTTACCATGAAATTTAGGAATTGACTACAATGATTAGGAAATAAGTGTATTACCATGAACTTGATGGTTTTATCATTAAGATATGAAGGCAATGAAATAAAGCATAGGTTACCCAATAATTTAGAGGTTTGCCATGATATGATATGGACGGGAATATTTAGTTTATGTAGGTCACAATATTTGCTTTTGAATATCAAAAGGTCAAATAGTGATTTTTGGTCTAGACCTAATTATGCCAATTTAGGATATACATGTCTTGGAGAGAAGGTATGAAATGGTCATGATATGGTGGCAATAATTATTTTTATATAGAAGGATGATGATCTTTGATGATTAAGCACCACTTGAGTTCAAACGCTTTCTTTTTTGGACGATTGAAGCTAATTGAAACTACTGATTTTAAGAAATTATAGAATGAAATATGGAATAGGGTGATCATAATAACCATGATGATCAAGAT
Organism: Silybum marianum; assembly: GCA_036898165.1. Taxonomy (NCBI): domain Eukaryota; kingdom Viridiplantae; phylum Streptophyta; class Magnoliopsida; order Asterales; family Asteraceae; genus Silybum; species Silybum marianum. The sequence continues at coordinate 90,369 of CM072543.1, forward strand.
TATGTCGTCTTATGGGAAAAAATATTTTTAATGAAGTGTTCAAATATATTTGGATTTTCAAGGCTGATATGGTTCATTGAGGTTTGACCTGTATATAATATACATGGTTACATTTCTTTTCAAGGCTGATTATGTCTTCTGTTTATTATTTTACATGATAATGCCAAGCATAGAGGAAGTAACAGTTACGTCTTCTTTCAGTTTGTGAACCAGAGATGCCAGTTGAACTAAGACTGCACTGCGGGGACATGAAGAAATGACGTTCATGGAAAGATAAGTGGCTTAGTTACAAATTTTTTTTCTTTTTGTTTCATGAAACTATTAGCTATACTGGATTTGCAATTTTTCATGAGACTCGGTTTGTTACATGGATGATAGAATAGAGTGATCATGACAGGGTATTCACAAAACAATTAAATATTGGTGATATTATTTCTTCCTTCCCTAAGGTGTAGTTTATATTTATTTATTAATCATTTATCCTTGTATTCAAATTCATTTCCCATATACTTTCACCTTTTAATATCACTTCAAGCATTGTTGACTTTGCTAGTATATGTTGCAACAGAAGTAAATTGTCATTGTTTTCCATGTAATCGATCTACTTTTGCTAATACATATAAGGTTTGTTTAACATCACTAAGTTAGTTGATAGCTATGTTTAGTTACCGAAAGATATAAAAGTTGTTAGTGTTAGTGATGCTAAATCACATGTTTTATAATTGTTTACTTTAGATTTTCAAATGGCTTATGCTCGTTTGTGAACTTTTTTAGTTTGAATTCCCAAAATCAAGCTCATAAAATTTGGGTGCCCTAGTTCAGGCAAGGGTCTCAGACTTCTTTTCTTAGAGTTCTAGGGATTCTAGGAGTACGATTGGGAAGCAGCGCATGCATTGACATGATACACTGGCGACAAGGGGTAATGGTGATCCCATGCAATCGAAAGATGGGAGTGGTCAGGTGGAAGGCGAGAAGCAAATTTTACTGGGATCGAATATGCCTGTTGAAAGTGAAGAAAGAACGCAGTTTGCTTGGTTTGCGTGTTCTAATGGAATCAATTTGATATCTAGGGTTGTATATCGTATTCATTAAGACAGATTGGTGAGTTGTTTCTTTGATCCTCGTTTCCTTCATTGTATCTCCGTCCGGGATTCAGCGTCTTGTTATCAGGGCCTTCGTTTCCCAACCTTAGAGTTCTAGGGATTCTAGGAGTACGATTGGGAAGCAGCATTGGGGATTCGACTCACTAATTTTTGTCATCTAATGATATGATGGCAACCTTGAGTGGCGATGGGTTGTTTGTAGCTGGTGAGGGACCTAACAAAGAGGCATCGGATGCTCCGGAAATTTTGCATCGGAGATGATCGCCGATGTCAGCGTCAATAGGGCGACGTCGACGCGGAAAACGCATGCATCAACATGATACACTGGCGACAAGGGGTAATGGTGATCCCATGCAATCGAACGACGGGAGTGGTCAGGTGGAAGGCGAGAAGCAAATTTTACTAGGATCGAATATGCCTGTTGAAAGTGAAGAAAGAACGCAGTTTGCTTGGTTTGCGTGTTCTGATGGAATCAATTTGATATCTAGGGTTTATCGTATTCATTAAGACAGATTGGTGAGTTGTTTCTTTGATCCTCGTTTCCTTCATTGTATCTCCGTCCGGGATTCAGCGTCTTGTTATCAGGGCCTTCGTTTCCCAACCTTAGAGTTCTAGGGATTCTAGGAGTACGATTGGGAAGAGCATTGGGGATTCGACTCACTAATTTTTGTCATCTAATGATATGATGGCAACCTTGAGTGGCGATGGGTTGTTTGTAGCTGGTGAGGGACCTAACAAAGAGGCGTCGGATGCTCCGGAAATTGTGCATCGGAGATGATCGGCGATGTCGGCGTCGATAGGCGACGTCGACGCAAACGCATGCATCAACATGATACACTGGCGACAAGGGGTAATGGTAATCCCATGCAATCTAAAGATGGGAGTGGTCAGGTGGAAGGCGAGAAGTAAATTTTACTAGGATCGAATATGCCTGTTGAAAGGAAGAAAGAACGCAGTTTGCTTGGTTTGCGTGTTCTGATGGAATCAATTTGATATCTAGGGTGGTTTATCGTATTCATTAAGACAGATTGTTGAGTTGTTTCTTCGATCCTCGTTTCCTTCATTGTATCTCCGTCCGGGATTCAGCGTCTTGTTATCAGGGCCTTCGTTTTCCAACCTTAGAGTTCTAGGGATTCTAGGAGTACGATTGGGAAGCAGCATTGGGGATTCGACTCACTAATTTTTGTCATCTAATGATATGATGGCAACCTTGAGTGGCGATGGGTTGTTTGTAGCTGGTGAGGGACCTAACAAAGAGGCGTCGGATGCTCCGGAAATTGTGCATCGGAGATGATCGCTGATGTCAGCGTCAATAGGGCTGACGTCAGCAACATAAAACGCATGCATCAACATGATACACTGGCGACAAGGGGTAATGGTGATCCCATGCAATCGAAAGATGGGAGTGGTCAGGTGGAAGGCGAGAAACAAATTTTACTAGGATCAAATATGCCTGTTGAAAGTGAAGAAAGAACACAGTTTGCTTGGTTTGCGTGTTCTGATGGAATCAATTTGATATCTAGGGTTGTTTATCGTCTTCATTAAGACAGATTGGTGAGTTGTTTCTTCGATCCTCGTTTCCTTCATTGTATCTCCGTCCGGGATTCAGCGTCTTGTTATCAGGGCCTTCGTTTCCCAACCTTAGAGTTCTAGGGATTCTAGGAGTACTATTGGGAAGCAGCATTGGGGATTCGACTCACTAATTTTTGTCATCTAATGATATGATGGCAACCTTGAGTGGCGATGGGTTGTTTGTAGTTGGTGAGGGACCTAACAAAGAGGCATCGGATGCTCCGGAAATTTTGCATCGGAGATGATCGCCGATGTCAGCGTCAATAGGGCTGACGTCAGCAACAGAAAACGCATGCATCAACATGATACACTGGCGACAAGGGGTAATGGTGATCCCATGCAATCGAACGACGGGAGTGGTCAGGTGGAAGGCGAGAAGCAAATTTTACTAGGATCGAATATGCCTGTTGAAAGTGAAGAAAGAACGCAGTTTGCTTGGTTTGCGTGTTCTGATGGAATCAATTTGATATCTAGGGTTTATCGTATTCATTAAGACAGATTGGTGAGTTGTTTCTTTGATCCTCGTTTCCTTCATTGTATCTCCGTCCGGGATTCAGCGTCTTGTTATCAGGGCCTTCGTTTCCCAACCTTAGAGTTCTAGGGATTCTAGGAGTACGATTGGGAAGAGCATTGGGGATTCGACTCACTAATTTTTGTCATCTAATGATATGATGGCAACCTTGAGTGGCGATGGGTTGTTTGTAGCTGGTGAGGGACCTAACAAAGAGGCGTCGGATGCTCCGGAAATTGTGCATCGGAGATGATCGCTGATGTCAGCGTCAATAGGGCTGACGTCAGCAACATAAAACGCATGCATCAACATGATACACTGGCGACAAGGGGTAATGGTGATCCCATGCAATCGAAAGATGGGAGTGGTCAGGTGGAAGGCGAGAAACAAATTTTACTAGGATCGAATATGCCTGTTGAAAGTGAAGAAAGAACACAGTTTGCTTGGTTTGCGTGTTCTGATGGAATCAATTTGATATCTAGGGTTGTTTATCGTCTTCATTAAGACAGATTGGTGAGTTGTTTCTTCGATCCTCGTTTCCTTCATTGTATCTCCGTCCGGGATTCAGCGTCTTGTTATCAGGGCCTTCGTTTCCCAACCTTAGAGTTCTAGGGATTCTAGGAGTACTATTGGGAAGCAGCATTGGGGATTCGACTCACTAATTTTTGTCATCTAATGATATGATGGCAACCTTGAGTGGCGATGGGTTGTTTGTAGTTGGTGAGGGACCTAACAAAGAGGCATCGGATGCTCCGGAAATTTTGCATCGGAGATGATCGCCGATGTCAGCGTCAATAGGGCTGACGTCGACGACGAAACGCATGCATCAACATGATACACTGGCGACAAGGGGTAATGGTGATCCCATGCAATCGAACGATGGGAGTGGTCAGGTGGAAGGCGAGAAGCAAATTTTACTAGGATCGAATATGCCTGTTGAAAGTGAAGAAAGAACGCAGTTTGCTTGGTTTGCGTGTTCTGATGGAATCAATTTGATATCTAGGGTTTATCGTATTCATTAAGACAGATTGGTGAGTTGTTTCTTTGATCCTCGTTTCCTTCATTGTATCTCCGTCCGGGATTCAGCGTCTTGTTATCAGGGCCTTCGTTTCCCAACCTTAGAGTTCTAGGGATTCTAGGAGTACGATTGGGAAGAGCATTGGGGATTCGACTCACTAATTTTTGTCATCTAATGATATGATGGCAACCTTGAGTGGCGATGGGTTGTTTGTAGCTGGTGAGGGACCTAACAAAGAGGCGTCGGATGCTCGGAAATTGTGCATCGGAGATGATCGGCGATTTCGGCGTCGATAGGCGACGTCGACGCGGAAAACGCATGCATCAACATGATACACTGGCGACAAGGGGTAATGGTGATCCCATGCAATCTAAAGATGGGAGTGGTCAGGTGGAAGGCGAGAAGTAAATTTTACTAGGATCGAATATGCCTGTTGAAAGTGAAGAAAGAACGCATTGCTTGGTTTGCATGTTCTGATGGAATCAATTTGATATCTAGGGTGGTTTATCGTATTCATTAAGACAGATTGTTGAGTTGTTTCTTCGATCCTCGTTTCCTTCATTGTATCTCCGTCCGGGATTCAGCGTCTTGTTATCAGGGCCTTCGTTTCCCAACCTTAGAGTTCTAGGGATTCTAGGAGTACGATTGGGAAGCAGCATTGGGGATTCGACTCACTAATTTTTGTCATCTAATGATATGATGGCAACCTTGAGTGGCGATGGGTTGTTTGTAGCTGGTGAGGGACCTAACAAAGAGGCATCGGATGCTCCGGAAATTTTGCATCGGAGATGATCGCCGATGTCAGCGTCGATAGGGCGACGTCGACGCGCGAAACGCATGCATCAACATGATACACCGGCGACGAGGGTAATGGTGATCCCGTACGATCGAACGATGGGAGTGGTCAGGTGGAAGGCGAGAAGCAAATTTTACTAGGATCGAATATGCCTGTTGAAAGTGAAGAAAGAACGCAGTTTGCTTGGTTTGCGTGTTCTGATGGAATCAATTTGATATCTAGGGTTTATCGTATTCATTAAGATAGATTGGTGAGTTGTTTCTTTGATCCTCGTTTCCTTCATTGTATCTCCGTCCGGGATTCAGCGTCTTGTTATCAGGGCCTTCGTTTCCCAACCTTAGAGTTCTAGGGATTCTAGGAGTACGATTGGGAAGCAGCATTGGGATTCGACTCACTAATTTTTGTCATCTAATGATATGATGGCAACCTTGAGTGGCGATGAGTTGTTTGTAGCTGGTGAGGGACCTAACAAAGAGGATTCGGATGCTCCGGAAATTGTGCATCAGAGATGATCGCTGATGTCAGCGTCAATAGGGCTGACGTCAGCAACAGAAAACGCATGCATCAACATGATACACTGGCGACAAGGGGTAATGGTGATCCCATGCAATCGAAAGATGGGAGTGGTCAGGTGGAAGGCGAGAAACAAATTTTACTAGGATCGAATATGCCTGTTGAAAGTGAAGAAAGAACACAGTTTGCTTGGTTTGCGTGTTCTGATGGAATCAATTTGATATCTAGGGTTGTTTATCGTCTTCATTAAGACAGATTGGTGAGTTGTTTCTTCGATCCTCGTTTCCTTCATTGTATCTCCGTCCGGGATTCAGCGTCTTGTTATCAGGGCCTTCGTTTCCCAACCTTAGAGTTCTAGGGATTCTAGGAGTACTATTGGGAAGCAGCATTGGGGATTCGACTCACTAATTTTTGTCATCTAATGATATGATGGCAACCTTGAGTGGCGATGGGTTGTTTGTAGTTGGTGAGGGACCTAACAAAGAGGCATCGGATGCTCCGGAAATTTTGCATCGGAGATGATCGCCGATGTTAACGTCAATAGGGCTGACATCAGCAACAGAAAACGCATGCATCAACATGATACACTGGCGACAAGGGGTAATGGTGATCCCATGCAATCGAACGACGGGAGTGGTCAGGTGGGAGGCGAGAAGCAAATTTTATTAGGATCGGATATGCTTGTTGAAAGTGAAGAAAGAACGTCGTTTGCTTGGTTTGCGTGTTCTGATGGAATCAATTTGATATCTAGGGATCAGGTTCAGTGGGAAACCACAAAAAAATGAAAAACTGTGGTGACTGCTCATCTGGACGGTATGCACATGTGCATACAAGTCACTTGTAAGCAATTTGTCTAGTATGCACATGTGCATACCATCCGGTTGAATTGTTACTAGGGTGTTCCTCTTAACCGTCCTTCCTCTCTCTCTCTATATATATATATATTATTATATTATATACTTCAAATAAGAAGTTTCCGACTTTCGCAACTTTTTGAAGCTACATATTTTTTGGCAAAAAAAGTTAAATGTATTGATGTGGATCTCAAAGGATACCGAAAATAAGAATATGATGCCTTAACATGCTTGAGAGGTTGATAAGCACTCATCTGTTATTGGAATACAATGTAATGCGAGTACAATTTATAACAAGTTTATTCATCAATTATTTTGGCACACTTTTGTGGGTTTCTTTTCTATTTTATTTTGTGGTGTTGGTTTATTTGTTCTGCCGTTGTAAATTTCTTGGATTTTATTGCATAATTTGTCATGACTTGATTTCTTGGGTTGTATTGCAGTTATGGTTTCCATTATTCTCAGTTCTTCGACAAAGTCATTCAGCTGATACTAATGGCTATAGTCAGCCCACCAAGTTTATAGCTTGTGATGTAACAGACAGTAACTTCTAAAAAACGTTATTAAGATTTTTAATGTCTCTAGCTCTATTTAACATACAGCTTGGAGGAGTTCATTCAGACCGCTAACATTGGTGAATTCAAAATGCGTCTGGCCATATCAGTATTGCTAGAAGTGAAGGATCTAATTCAAGATTCGTCAATTTGTTGTCTTTCTTTCTGGAGATCTGGAAAAATATAACTAAGGGGCTGTTTCGACTCCTGTATGGATAAAGTTGTCTGTTTGGATTAACATGTCTGTATAGATTAAGAAGGTTTTTCATAGACGGAAGGTGTGCGACTTTTAACTGAAAGGGGCAGGTTTGGCTTTCTGCATAGAGCTCTCCCTTAGAAGTTTATTGAATAAGACACTTTCTATATCATTAAGCCACTACCAAACAGTCATGTATAGCTGACCTAATAAGCCGAGTCTCATTAAACTGATTAAGTTTCTACGCAGACCCTAATATAATTAATATAACAAAGATAGTGGCGCTCACTTACAGCTTGTACAATCGTTCTGTATTGTGTTTGGTGGTCTAACATTATGTCGTTCTTCTATTGTGCAGCCGTGGCTATGAGGATAATGTGAAGATCAATACGTTCAATTCCTGCCTATGTAAGTTAACATATTACAATCCTCTCAAGGATAGGGATGTTCGCAGTGCCGTTTAGGGCCAAACCGCAAACCGCACCACATTTTTGGGTTGAAGATTTTCTAAAACCGCACCGCAAATGCCTCAAACTGATAACTGGAAAATGATCATATGCATAAAAATATATCTAATAAATATATATAAAATATGTGGTGCGGTGCGGTTTGAACCGCAGTTTGATGACCCAAAACTGCAAACTTCACCGCTAAAGTTTTCAACTGCATTTTGTGGTGCGGTGTGGGAGGTTTGTTTAGATAAATACCCTTAAGGTTTTTTGTATTTCAGTATTTTGGAGAAGTTAGCATCGAATAGAAAGAGTACTGAGGCGTAGCTGAATGAACTCCTGAAGTTGTGCCGGTGGGAACGCAATGAGTGGTATATGACAATGGAGACTTCAAAACGGACACGTGAGAAATTTAACTGATTCCCATACCATGAGTGGAATTTACTAGGCCTGTTTGGTTTTTTCTGATTTTCTCGAGGTAGTGCCAAGCTTATTAAAACAATAGTGCATTCATGATTCCTATTCTATATATATATATATGCCATAACTTGGAATTATTTTTCTAGGATAATGTTGCTGATCTTACAAGGGGTTGGTGGGGTTCTAAAGCTGCAGGATGTGAATTTATCGTCCAAGTAAGTAGTCCTATTTTCGCTAATGCCTTTCTTAAAGACCATTTAGCCTTTTGAATTCTTGCATGGAAACCTATTCTTATGTTTTTGTTGTCTTTAGATGTATCATTTTAATGGTTGTTTCTATAGCAACGACCCTTTTCAGCACTTCCTCTTTCTCTCTTACCCAAGATGATAATCCTTCCTTTCATCTCTTATATCCATTTCATTATGTTTTTTCTGTCTTTAGATGCATCATTTTAATGGTTGTTTTTCTTGTTGCTTTAGGTTTAGCTTTCCTAAACAAACCTCGAATGACACCAAGAACATTTTGTGCAATTGGGTCAATAATGACGAAACCCCATGTCTATGGGCCGGTATTACTTGCCATCCGAGTGACCAAAGAGTTTTATCCATGTAAAAATCCACACTTTTTAATTGCTCATTTTACATAAGAAAAAGATTAACAAAAAAACCCTAATTTCGTATCAAGATTAGTACTTTTTTCGAAGCTATCATAAGTTTTAGCTAACCCTTAAGTAGTTTTCACAGAAACTTGCCATACATGGAGTTTGGGGGGTTTATATCTCCAAGCATTGGTAAACTCTATAGATTACAGAGACTGTGAGTGTATTTTGTGGCTATAATAGTTGTAAACTCTACAAATTTGGTGGTACTTTTGGTTAATTTGTTGCATGTTTTTATCTATTATTATCAGGGCACTTCACCAGAACAGCTTACATGGTCTAATTCCTAATGAAATCTGTAAATGTGTTGAACTTAGAGCTCGGTAAGTGAATGATTTAGAAGTTGTTTTGTTTACGAAAATGATATAGAAAAATGTAGAATGATTGATGCACATATTACTGATATGCAATGTTGAATCTTGTTTTACGTTTGGTAGCATATTATTGGCATGGTTCACTTCCATAACCACAAAAGGAGCATTAAGAAGGAAGCTTGTTTGGCCATTTCGAAGAACAAATACAGGTAAAGACATTGATTCTTCTATCACATGCTTTCTTGGCATATTCTTTGTAAATGTGCCATCTTATTTCATTTTAACTTACAAGTTGTGATTGTGATTGAGGCTGGGTTAATTAACCTTGTATTGATCCTAGCATCCCTTTTAGAAACCAAAGAGTTTTTCTTCCTCCACAGGATGAAAAGGGAAGATCAAATGACTGTTCCTCGACCAACCTTCAACCCTTTTTGGACCGATTTTATCCCGCAACTTTACCTCTTCTACCCTTTCTAAAGCCCACTACCTAGTGATCTATCTTTTAATCTACCCATCTCCAACCATCGATCCGTCCAAAATTCAATATCTGCCCCATCACTAATACCTGCTTCCTAAATTTCTCTTAACGCCTTTAATACTCCTCTCCACGCACCCGTAAGACAGCCCCTACTATCTCTACCACTAAGGCCACAGTCTCTACCGTATACGCTCGAAATAGTTTTGTGCCACATGGCTCCTCCCTCCGTTTTAAACCTCCAAATTCGTCACGGATTTAATTAGCGTTAGTCTTCCACCCATCGAAATAAGTTTTCCGGTCCAGCCATCTAGCCTTGATTTCAACTTCTGAATAACCGGCTGCCAAAAGGCTTCATGAACCATTGAAGCTCCAATCGGGAGGCCTAGATGAGAGGCATCGACCTTGTCTCTACCCACCTTCACTCCTTCAAAGACCCCTTAGTCTTTGCTTCTTCCATAACCATATATATTCATTCCTTCCTTCCATTGCGATAAGGAAAAAGAAAGGTAATAGGGGATCACCTTGTCTAACTCTTCATTCCAGATCCATTGATCAAAATAGAGACGGTTGCTGAAGAAAGGCAAGCCTTGATCCATTTACAATATCGGTTCCCAAACACCATTTGAACCATCAAATCTTCCAAGAAATTCCAATTAACACAATCGAAAGCCTTTTCAAAGTCGGCTTTAAAAAGAAAAGCTTTGTGACCAACCTTTTTCATGAAATTAACTGTTGTATTTGCCACTACGATGTTGTCCGCGATACTCTTTTTTTCAATAAAAGCCGATTGAGTGTCACTTATTACCTCACCAATTACACCTTTCAGCCTTTTTGCAATAATTTTATAAAGGGCTCCTATTAAGCTAAGAGGACGAAATTCGCTGAAAACAATCGGGTTGCTAACCTTTGGGACTAGCTTCAAGAACGAAGCATTGCAGCCTATGTTTAACATACCTTTATCCTAGAACCAGTCAAAAACATTCATCACATCTGCTTTAATTGTGTCCCAAAACACCTTGAAAAACTTGAAGCTAAAACCATGCGGACCCGGGGCTTTTGAGCCTCTGCAATCCTTTATTTTCCTTTTCCAGGAAAGGAGCTTAATGCATTGGACAATCTTTTCATCCGACAAGTCAGAGCTCTGAAGCTTTGTGCTTGGAAGCCTCGATGACGGAATCTCGATTTGCTTCACTTTTTAAATTCGAGCTTTACTCTCTTAAGCTTGTCTCTAAAAACTTTGTCGGGTCCGAAGGGCGGACAACTAAACCCCACGTTTTAGATACCAACTCTTTAAGGTTGGCGTCCTCAAGCCATACATTGAAAAACCTGAAAGGTTTAGCTTCAAAATCCCTATTTAAAGGCTTAAGAATGATAAGACAGTGATCAGAGAGCTTCCACGGATAACTCCAGCCATGAGGAGTCGAACTTGTCGTTAATCAAGAAACGGCCCGACTTGCTAAAAAATTTCCCGTTGTCTCCGACTCTAGTGAAACGCCTACCACCCACCATAGGTAATTCAAAAAGACCTGCATCCTTGATAAAGATGTTGAAGATGTTTTTGATTGAAGATATCTCTAACTTCAGTGAAGTCGCCAAAAATGCACCAAGCCACATCTACATCACGAATGATTCCAGATAAAGCTTCCCAAAGGGCTGATTTTTTCTTCAAATCGTGAGGACCATAAACATTGATGAAAGCCACTCCTACGTCTCCCTTCTTCCATTTCCCGACCATACCGAGAAACCCTTCACCTCCGAACGCTCTCTCTCTAACAATCGAAGGATACCCCCAGAATTCCCAACTGCTGGTAGTTGGGCGAATTCAAAGTCATCACATGGCTGAAATTTAGCCTCGTCAATTTTTGATTCTTGAATCCCGACCATACCATAGTAGGTTTATTAGCCACACAAAGATCTTTTATCCAATTGATTTTTTTAGGCTTGTTCATTCATAAGACCTAGAAAGAAAACGATTCTTCACAGCGCACAACCACCTATCAAGGTTTGTTGCCGCCATGGTTATCCCCCCAAACCCACCTTTCTCACATCCGTAGAGTGTAAGTTCTTTCCAGCGATTCCTATATGAGGGGTTTGCTTGGATCGAGATTGTGAGTCTTACGAGCAAAATCCCTCATCATCATTCTACTAAGTTTTCCACGAAACACCGTTGGATCTTGAAGGAATGAACTCTTTGATTATACACAAACTGGCATCCAGGAACTGATTTATTGATTTTGGGAGAGGGGTTGATTAGTGGGTTGTCTTTGCAAAGGTCCAAGACATTAACCTTGCTACGCTTAGGCTCATCTTCATTATTTGACAGAGGCTTCACAATGGGCCTATTTACCTCCTGAAATTTGAAGTGGTTCGCGGTGGTGGAGGGACTGGATCGGAAAAAAGAGGGATTCTAGTTGTAAGATATGAAAATTGTCCAATACAATCTTTGGAATTATCGATCTCCTTCTCTGCCTTTCCACCACACAGAGCCACCCTTACACGCGCCACCCACCATAGACTCCATTTCTTCGTCGTCTCCTTCACCCTCATCCTCAGAGAAATCAACACCAACGGCTTCTTCCTGATTTTCTGCTTCGAGATCGATCAAGAAATCTTTTACCAAAGAGAGCAATTTACATAGATGGAAGGTTTTTGTTTGGTTGAGTTCTTTCATAGATGGAAGGAGTGTGTTTTTTTAATTAGGAGGGGCAGAACTTGGCTTTCTCATAAACTTCTCCCCTAGTAGCTTACTGAATAAGCCACTTTCTATATCATTAGTGCTTGTTTTTAGCAGCTTAATGAGCTCATAGCTTACTATGTCAGCTATACATGAATATTTGTTTGTGACTTAATAGTATAGAAAGTGCAGCCAAGATTCTAAAGGTTTCATCTCTTCAACCCACAATTAAATGATATAAGGTAATCACGTGTTTATACCACAATTACTGGTCTCAATAATAACGAACATGGTAATCATGTGTTTATACCTTTTGCATTATTCTAGGATAGAAGGTTTTGTTGTTTTGTTTCATGTCGCCTTTTATCATAATGCTAATTTACATCGCTCTTAATGAGTACTGTTCATTGGTTGCAAGATAGCCTATCTTCCTCTCGAGCATACCGGGTGGGTCTCTAGATCAATAACTGCTTGGAATGTGGTTCATGTTTTTTATGCTCCAGTAGCTCTGCTGGAATTACCTATAGTTAGTGGAAAAGGAAGTGATCGAGCGATGACAACCAGGAGGTGGGCTTGGAAGCAGCCATCCTTTGAAGAAAGCGTAATAGCTCACTGGTCTAGCTCCATGGCACCAAAAATGTATTTGGTCAGCAACTTGGGTTTCTTTCATAACAGATACACTATGTTTAACATAGGATTGATGTTTTACCATAAACATGCTTCCTGAAAATGTAAGATGGTTGATTTCAATTGCTCATAGTTGAATTTGTTTAACAATGACATATTGTGTTATTATGCTTGTTTACAGGTGAGAGATAAGTTTCCTCATATACGAGATTATAAAGCTTTTAAGGTTCCTACAGCTTTGGATCCCAACTCCCAAGACTATACTCAAAAACCAACTGCTTTGATGGTAAGATTTTATGCTGCTTCTTTCCCTTGTATTTTGATCTTCAATTATGCTGCTTCTTTCCCTTGTATTTTGACCTTATCTCAAATGAAACTGTCTCACTTTTAGCTACAGCTAGAATATTTGGGGTGTTGGCCTTCCTCCGAAATCGAAGAACGAAAAGAGCTGGCCAATGTAAGATTTTATTTTCACCTAACATTCAATGAAAGACAAATAGAGAAATCTTGACCCAAATAAATACCTGGGCCGGTCAATAGAAATAGTGAAGAATTAGACCATGAAATTGAGAAGATCGGGGAACTCAAGATTTTAGGAAAGTGGTGGTGGGGATTCCTTAATGAGAGGGAGAGTCTATGGAAAAAGGTCATCGTGAGTGTTTATGGGAGGGACGGTGGTGTTTCGGGTCGGTAGATAGAGTAAGGGGGAGGAAGACAGTGTGGAGTGGTATATTAAAAGTTGGCCTTGACCTAGATAAAGAAGGGTTAGAGTTCACGGAGTCATTCGGTAAAGAGCTAGAGACAAATTTTGGGAAGCGGCTTAAGGAGAGGTTTAATCGCCTCTACCATCTAGAGACAAATAAGGAAGTGTCGGTGGCGGATAGAGGGGAGTTTTTTGGGGTGTTGGTTGTCTCTGTGTGGCGTCTGGTTCCTTAAATTTTGGGTGGCTCTGTAATATTTGGTTTGTTGTTTTCAAAAAAAAAATACCAACAACTTGATTGTAATGATGATAACATGAAACATCCCATTAAAAAGAAAATCTTGTAATTTTAGGATACATATTTCATGGTATGCATATTATAACTTGGGTGATTTGTTTCGCAGGATCAAACCTCAGAAAAGTCACGTATTTTTGAAAATTTCCAAAACTTGTTACGTATCAGATACTCTTCGATTCTCTTGCGTTTGAGGACTGCAAATGCTATCCAGGAGGTATGTACTTCATACATTGTATTATATATAAACTACTTTAGAATTGCAGGTAGGTGCTTGATTGCTTACACTTCAAGTTCAAAAAGATCTTGTGACCAAGCTAAAGTAAGCGTCTAAGGGGCTGTTTGGTTGGTTTTCCATTAAGTCCTGCATGGATAAAGTTGTCGGTGTGGATTAATATGTCTGTATAGATTGAGAAGGCTTTTGTTTGGGAGGGTCTTTCATAGATGGAACGAGCATGATTTTAAATTGGCAAAGCAGGTATGGATAAAACTTGGCTTTCTGTATAAAGCTCCCGCCTAGAAGCTTACTGAATAAGCCACTTTCTATATCATTAAGCCACTACCAAACAGTCATGTATAGCTGGCCGAATATATGAGTCCCGTTAAGCTCATTAAGCTGCTAACAAACAGGCCCTAAGATTCATCTTCTAAGACTTTTTTTTTATTATCTCTTTACTTAAACAAATTTTATATCATTAGCATCATAATTGGTCTTTAGAGAAAAAAAGCATAGTAAGAATTCAATCTTGGAAAACATCTACAAGAAAATGGTGAACTTTTCAAGAGAAGTGGCCTAAAGTTCATGACAACTTTTCAGGTAGAGTTTTCCTAACATCTTGGACTTAATGTAAAACCAACCAAACAGCTCCTAAGCCACTACCAAACAGCCACGTATAGCTGACCAAATAAGCTGAGTCCCATTAAGCTGCTATCAAACAGAACGTTTTTTAAATTAATAATATTAATCCATAGATTAATTAATACCTCTATGAAATAATAAAATCTTATACGTCAAAAAACTGAATTTTCATGGTCAAAAACATTATTAATTTAAGAGGTTCTACTGTTCTTTAAAAATGTTTTTGTTTTACTTTTTAATGTGTATCAAAGAAACTTTTCCTGGATGTGCCATGTCCGGTCCGCATTTACATAAACCCGGATCCTTATTTAATTTTGCATATCAAGTTTTATCTTCTATCTCTATCTCTAGCGATAGTCGATAGATCAACTACTTACATACTGTCCTGATGATGTGTTGTGTAATTTTGCCAACATGATGATATGGGAGCCGAATTCCATTCCCATGGTTCTTACACAACCTATAAGTATATATGTAACAACATATAATGCATGTATACTTCCTAATGTAGACTTTTTTTTTTTGAAGTATATACAATATTTATATACGGAAAATGCAGCAAATAAGTTTCTTTTCAGGTTAATGGAGCCAGAGTGCAAAGAAAATAGGTATATGGACAACCGGTGAGTTTTCTTTTCCTCTTCTTTCCTAAGATTTATTTATTATTCGATGATTGAAAATGGAAAGAAAAAGGTTGGGAAAATAGTAAGTTTTCTTTTTTTCTTTCTTAAGATTTACTATCAAATCCCAACATTGGATTTGTTTGAAAACAGTATAAACAAGGCTTTCTCAGTTGTGAAATATGAAATAAGCCATGTTCCTTCCTGTGTTGGGCTTGGATTATCTAATATTTCATCTGTGTCTTCCAAAAGCTACCCCTTTTCCATGGATTAATATGTGTGTGTGTGTGTATCCTTAAGTCATAAGCTACCCCTTTTCCATGGATTAGTGTGTGTGTGTGTGTGTGTATCCTTAAGTCATAAGGATATTTGGAATGTTCATGTAGCAACTGATTCTTGGAAAAACATCCTTAGGATTAGTGAATTCACTCTATGGCTGGGTGATTGTATAGAGTCCAGGAATTATATCACCTTTAGATTAAACAATTTGTATATTTATATGAGACTTCGATAGTTATGGGGTAGTTAGATAGATAGTTAAGGCAATTAGTAAATAACTATACACCAGTTAAGCTATAACTGTTTGCAGCTCTAAGTTAATCTTACGAAGCAGACTTAGTGGGGGTTTGACCTGCACCTTATGGTAATCTTAGCTGATAAGGACAACATTTGTGGGTTTAATTAGAATCTCATTTATAGTTATAAACGAAGGATCGTGTGAGAATAGGAGTTAAGCTGTAAAGCATAAGAAGGGGGGTCCGGATCCTGATCACTTTTAATTGAAGTCGGTGGCTTGACTTTGGGTGAACCTTCTCCGCCTGAATAGTAGGGTAATTGTCTTTGTTTGAACTTTGAAATTGATCCTCTATTTAATTATGCATCCTTCTCATTTTTTTTAGAAAAAAATGTCCTTGGAAGAAGTTGAGAAAAAATCAAAACATAATGATTTGGAAAGAAAAGTTGTTATTCACTAATTGTTAGCTAGATTTTGAGTTTGAAGGAATGGCATGAATGAGATTTTGCCCAATGTCACTTCAATGCAAAATTCTTATAATTGACTTGGTTAAATACTACTCCACCTCAAAATAAATGTTTATTTTCTCATTCTATCCTCAATTATTAATGTTCACTTTCCTATTCTCTCAACTTCTCCACTAAGTCCGTTAAACTGAAGTTATGAGATGCCCCACTATCCACTAGATTGCGTTTTCAGATTATCCTAAATTAAACTTTGTGAAACTCGGGGGGTTTCATATGGTCTAAATATTACATTTGGAATATATTTCACACAATCCAACTTTGATTAAATTGATCTTACCTACTATTAAGTCTAAACTTTCAAATATCATTCGTTCATGTTATTTTAGTCACTACCCTTTTTATCTATACTTCTTTGAATGCACTGTGTTATTAGGTTTCATGTTGATATGTTCATTTCTGGCAAAATCTTCTTCGTTTGTGCTTTTATTATAGTTTTATGATCTTAAACAATGAAAAGCATCTAGAAGTTTTTCTCTCTTACATTATTATGAAATATGAGTACATCTTCTTTCACATGAAAATTGCAATTATTCAAGGTTGAGATATCCTTTACTAAATTAAGGACTCCTTTTTGACCAACTTTTAAACTAAAGGAGGTGTATCGAGTAGCGTTAGGAGTTGCACACATCACAAATAAATTGAGAGAGGCATATGGCGGCTAGTGAAGAAGATAGAGGATAAACATTAAAAAGTGTAAGGGGTCTATTAGCCATGAGTCAAATTGTGTAGACAAATCGCACAATATCTGAATGATTGGTCTGGGATGTTACAAATAGTATCTGAGCTAGGAACCAGTCTAGTGTGCCAACGAGATCTTGTCGGGGTGGATTATAAGGTTTCATAGGCATGCCTGGGATGTTACATCAAGAGACTAAGAAAATGTGTTTCCATAGCAACACACTTGTAGGGTAATCTGAGAGAAAAGCGAGATTTTTTCATGTTCTTAGACAGCAAAAGGATGTTGTAAGGATAGGGGTCGAGAGTGTAAAAAGGAGGGGTAGGTTGAGGAGAACTTGGGATAAACAGTTTACTCAAAATAGATATTTTTTTGGAAGATGACCTCTTATAGGAGACGTAAGTTAAGGATAGTAGAGTAGGGGCGATAATTTGTAATTAGCCTAGATAGGAGGAAGGGATGTTGAGAGTTAGAGGATGGGGATTGGGGATAGGATTAGTGAGCTTATCCCTACTATGGTTGTGTTTCTTGTACTTGTTTATGTTTTGATTGTTGCTTACTTCTAACGTGTTTACTTTACAAATTTTAGCATTGTCTTTAATATTGTTATTATTTCTCTATTTTGGGCAAGATCGATGACCATTCATTGCGATTACCTTGAGATCAAAGAAGAGTTTGATCCGATGCTTTATTTATGTCCTAGTTGATCCTGATTCGACATTAGAAGTGTGTCGATTTTGCCCCAATAACCGAATACTTTTATCTGTAAATACCAGTGTTTAAAAAGGCGCGTCATGGCGTGTGCCATGGCGCGATATGGCGTATGACGCGTCTCAGCCGTTACGAAATAGTCCATATCGTTACTATAAAGGTGTGGCTCACACCATGACATCTTGATGCGCGCAAAAAGTTAAAAAATCATGCCATACAAAACAACGCGTGTCGTGGCCCATGTTTTTTTGTATTTTTTTTGTATGACATATTTTTGAACGCGTGCATTTTTTGTATGGCATGATTTTTTTTCCAAAAAATTATTTATTTTAATTTTTAATTTTTTTTGTAAATTATTTAATTACATCACTCACAATTTCACGAATTTATAAACGTTATAGACTCACGGTTAAAATGGAGTTGTAAAATTACCTTTCTAAGTGCTATTTTAAATATTTTATCAAAAAAAATATTTTTATAATAATAATCTATATGACTTTTTTTCTAATATTTATAATTAAATAGTGTTTAGGGAGCTTACTGTGATGTTTTTTTAATTATAACCCTAATTAATAGTAATTATTATCTATTATTATTATTAATAAATTAATATTAATTATTATTTAATATTTAAATAAAAATAAAAATAAATTATTAGTATATTTATAAATATTAATTTTAAATTATTAATTGATTTTATACATTATACGTTAATATTAATTATTTTCTATAATACTTTTCATAAATTGTTTTTATTATTATTATTATTATTTAATATATTTAGTTATAAAAAAATTTATAAATATTATCATAGTTACATAAAATTACTTAGATAATAAAAATGAATTTAATAATTCTATTAAATTATTTAATTTAATGAATTTTTAAATATAAATAAAAAAAAATTATTAGTATATTAGTAAATATTAATTTTAAATTTTTAATTGATTGTTATTATACATTATACGTTAATATTAGTTATTTTCTATTATACTTTTCATATCAAGTGTTTTTATTATTATTGTTTAGTTAAAAAAATTATAAATATTTTAAAACATTTATCTTAGTTACATAAAAGTACTTATTTTGTTTCATAGATGATAAACATGTATTTAATAATTCTAATAAATTATTTAACTTAATGAATAATAATATATTTTAAAAAAATTATGAATTAATCAGGATATATGAGGTTGAAGTTTTTATGTTTATTTATATTATATCTAATGATTATTTAAAATTATAAATTAATATTTTTTTTCTAAAAAATTTCTCACAAATCCAAAAAATTTCTGACAAATCCAAAAATTTATAGTATATATGTATATAAGTGAATTTGAATTTTTTTTAGTCTAACATACTTTACTATTTATTTATTATCATTTTTTGGTGTTAATTAACATATTATGTTATTAAAGATTTGTTTTTGAATGGAGAAAAATAATGCTTTTGGTACAGTTTTATGTACAATTTATGTGACACACAAATGCACAAATATTTTGTAAGCCTTGTAATAGATGGATATAGACCTTATAACTGATGGATATAAACCCTATACAGATCATTGATTTGTGGAATTCAATGGAATTTGAAGGATACCACGCATTTCAAGAAGTTAACCAAACAGAGGAATTGGAATTTGGTCAAATGAATTTGTCATTCCAATTCCATCAATCTCCTTCGAATTCCGCGAACCAAATGACCCCTTAGATTACTTCTTATTTTTGCTTGACTATGAGCAACTATGAAGGCTACCAATGAGCAGTCTATGTCGTCTCATCATTGTCACAGGTATGTTGAATGGTTCCTTTTTTTACTTGTTCTTTGTTGACAAACTCCAGTTGTGAAACATAATTTTACCCTCGTGAATGAAGTTTATGTTGGTTTTGGGGTACTAAATTAGGCTAAGAATTGGGTAATAAGAAACTACTACTTGTTTCTTTCAAGGAGAGTAATCTCTATCCTCAAAGTGATCATTGAGTGTGCTTTGGGTTTATGTCGAATTGCCTCAGTGAAGCAACATATGTAGTATGATTATCAACAATGCACGGTTAGTGATAATCCTGATGAATTTGTGATTAATCAAGGATGTCAAGTGTTAGATCCCACATTGGTTGGGGAGGGGAACAAAGGTTACCTTATAAGGTATTAGACATATTCTCTATTAGACACATTTTAAAGCCGTGAGTCAAAGTGTGTAGACAAATCCCACAATATCTGAACGGTTGGTATGGGATGTTACAAATAGTATCTGAGCTAGGAACCAGTCTAGTGTGCCAACGAGAATGTTAAGCTCCCAAGGGGGTGGATTATAAGATTTCACAGGCATGCCTGGGATGTTACATCAAGAGACCAAGAAAATGTGTTTCCATAACAACACACTTGTAGGGTAATCTGACAGAAAAGTGAAAATTTTCATGTTCTTTGACAGCAAAAGGATATTGTATGGATAGGGGTCTCAAAAAGGTTGTGACTCTTCAAACAGTCACCATTTGTGGTAATCTGAGAGAAAAGTGAAAATTTTCATGTTCTTTGACAGCAAAAGGATGTTGTATGGATAGGGGTCTCAAAAAGGTTGTGACTCTTCAAACAGTCACCATTTGTGATACCTGTGAAAGTTTCACTAAAAGTGACTTTTCAATATGTTGACATTTCCTTTTGTGATGTTTGTCCCAATTGTCACCAAAGGTGACTTTTCGCAGGGGGTGTCTTTTCTTTTGAGGCACCTGTCGAATCTTTCATGATATACTCACTTTAGGTTTCATTTTGGTCCTAAGTGGAACAAAGTAAAACCACTTAGGTTGCGTTTAGTTGATGAAATTTTTTCTGTTTTCTAGAAAAAATTCCCAGTGAAAATCAAAATTTGGAAAACGCGTTTATTTCGTTTAGTTTTCAAAAAAAATTCAAAAAAAAATTCATTTTCATTTTCTAAATTTATATTAGATTTAGAAAACAACTTTTTTTGAGTTTTCAGAATTTTCATTTTCAGAATAATTTTCTACATGCACACACTTACACTTTTACACGCGTGCACACATACACACACACTTTCACTTTCACACACACACACACTTTCATTTTCACACACACACACACACACTTTCACTTTCACACTCATACATAATTTCAAACACTTTCGCGCGCGCACACACATACACACATACACTTTCAAACACACACACACACACACACACTTTCACTTTCACACACTCACACACATACATACACACACTTTCACTTTCACTTTCAAACTTTTACACACACACACATACACACATTCACTTTCACACACATACACATACACAATTTCACACACATACAATTTTACACACACACACACACTTTCATTTTCACACACATACACACACACACACTTTCACACACACACACACTTTCACATGCATACACTTTCACACACTTTTTCACGCCACTCACTTTTTCACATACTCACTTTCACACACACACTCACTTGGTTGTGCATTTTCTTCTATCTTTCATTTTCCATTTTTCCATTTTTTTCAAATTAGAATGTGTGTGTATGTATGTGTGTGTGTGAATGTGTGTGCGTGTGAAAACGTGTGTGTGTGTGTGTGTGAATGTGTGCGAGCGAAAGTATGTGTGTGTGTGCAATTGAAAGTGTGTGTGTATATGTCTGTGGAAAACTAAAATTGTGTGTGTATGTTTATGTGAAAGTGAAAGTGTGTGTGTGAAAGTGTGTTTTTGTGTGTGTGTGTATGTCTGTGTGAAAGTGAAAGCGTGTGTGTCTGAATGTGTGTGTATGTCTGTGTGAAAGTTAAAGGGTGTGTGTGTGTGTGTGTGTGAAAATGTGTGTGCGAAAGTGTATGTGTGTGTGTGGAAGTGTGTGTGTGCGAAAGTGTGTGTGCGAAAGTGAGAGAGAGAGAGAGAGAGAAAGTGAGTGTGTTTGTATGTGCGCGAACGTGTGTGTGTGTACAAACACTTTCTAATTTGAAAAAAAATGGAAAATGGAAAATGAAAACTGGTAGAGTATGCACAACTAAACGCGTTTTTTAAAAATCTGAAAATGAAAAATGAAAACTCCACCATTTCAACTAAACGCGTTTTGAAAATTTTTCATAGAAAACTGAGAATGAAAACTCAACTTCATTTTCTGGAAACGTTTTCTTGGAAAATGAAAAAAGTTTTCGCTAACTAAACGCACTCTTAAATTCAAGTTTTTCGCTTTCTAAGACTCAACCCAAAACAGATAAGACTTTAATATTATTTTAAAATTTTCCCCTAGTTTACAAACTTTGTTCATTATGAGATGTTAATGGTACATTTGTGAGTTTCTTATCATGTCATACCTCTTCATTTCAAGTCTAAAATATCAAGAGAAACATATATTAGACTATCTTTTCATCATGATATTCCATCAACACGGATATTATGTTATTTGTTAAATTTTAGGTTCAAATTCATGATCGTCTTAAATAGAGGAGAAATTCATGAAAGTAGGGTTTGCTAATGTGGTTGGAATGTCATTTATATATTGTTTGGGACCTAAATGTTTGGGCCCCATTTTCTAAAACTTGCATCAACATAGGGACCAAAAACAATAATTTTGGAAAATAATTCGTGTTCAAACGAATTATGTTTCCAAAGTCGTTTTTCTCAACTTAGAGATGGACAAAAGTAATTGTGCTTGACCATCTAAGCTTTGTGTCCATTATGGATGCTAGCATCTATCCTAGACTCGCTTCTCTTGGTATTGTTTGCCAAAAAGTAAGCTACCTTATTGAAACGCTACTTGGAATGGTGTTTTGGAAGTTTATTGTCACTTTTTAAAATTATAATTCTTATTAATATATTAATAATTATAAATAAATAATAGTTAATATAAATTGAGAATTAATTATAATTATAAATTGAAAATTAAATAATATAAATTGAAAATTAATTTTAATTTTAATTATAAATTATAAATTAATATTATTTATTAGTTATTTACAGTAATTGTTAATCATCAATTATATTAATATTATTATTTCTTTAATTATTATTCAATATATTTAGTTATCATAAAAATAAATATTACAGTTATAAAAATATTTATGCAAGATTAAAACTAAATTTATACTTATTTTGTTTCATAAATAATACAATTGTGTTAAATAATTTTAATAAAATATTTAATTTATTACTAAATACATTTTTTTAAATTATTATGTTAATTAGGATATGTAAAGTTGATCAATTTTTTATTAATATTATATGTAATAATCATTTAAAATCATAAACGGTAAAAAAATACTAAATTTATTTTAACTAATTCCAATATTCTAATATATGTAATGGTCTATTGGAAATTCTTTTAATCAATGGATTATATTTTTTTAATTTCTCTACTATCTTGTTTGCATTAATTAATATACTACATTATTAAAGATTTGTGTTTAATATATATAATAATCTATTTGAAATTCTTAAAATAATAAACTATGATTTTGTCTATGTGGTTTGATGTTTATAATTATTTTCCTCCTTGTGGTTTAAAAACTGTTTTTTTCGTTCTTATGGTTTCCATTTTGCTATCATTTTCGTCTCCATCTAACACCGTTAACTTTAACTGTTAAAAAGTTTGAGAAATTACATATTTAGGGGTCATTTACCAAATCTTACCCGTGTAAGTACTTACCGGCAAAATTCAACAATGTCACTTACTTACCGGGTAAGATTTTAGTCCACCAAAACAGCATCGTATACAACAATTTATCTGGTAAGCGCTTACCGTGGTAAGAGTCGCCGCAATCACTTACCCGGGTAAGATTCTTGGTCCTTGATTTCCTTGTCTTTGCTCTTACCGGTAAGATTTTTGGTACTTATCGTATTCCCCCGGTAAGGTAATATGACTTGATAAGCGCTTACCCGGGTAAGCGTCTGGTAAACGGGCCCTTAGTTCTTGTGGTATATTGAGTTTAAATATTTATCCTTAAATTTTATTTATTTCATTAGTAAACTACAAAGTTGGCATTTATATAATTGTATTTTTTTACCTTTTCTTTATTTATTATATTCTAATGCTACACACACACACACATATATATATATATATATATATATATTAATTTAAATATGAAACAAATTTGACTAATTAATAAAAAATAAAGTTTAAAAGAAAAATTGGAATAGTGGAGTAAAATGCATTTAATAGAAACAACCAGTTGATATAAAATAAAACTATTTTTTTCTCGATCCTATAAAACTTCTTTATGTGATAATTACAAATAAATAAAAATCTTAAGTAATTTAGTAAAGTTGTATTCTTGAATTTGAATGGAAAATATGAATGGGTGAAATAGAAAAAGAAAGGAGAAGAATTTTTGTGTTGTCGAAAGTGAAAAACTTTAAATTCCATTTCGAGAAAAAATAATTTTTTTATATCAATAGTGTCTTGTTTTTATTAAATGCATTTTACTCCACTATTCCATATTTTCATTTATATCTTTTTTTAAATTAATTAATCAGATTTGTTTGTGTGTGTAGCATTAGAATATAATAAAGAAATAAAAAGTAAAATAATACAATATATAAGTGCCAACTTTATAGTTACTAATATAATAAATGAATTTAAGGATACATATTTAAAGTTTCATATACCATAAGGACTAGATATGTCATTTCTAAAACAAGATTTTGGATTGTTCGACGGTCAAATTTAATGGCGTTCGATGGAGGGACAAAAAGGAAGCAAAAAGGAAACCACATGAATGAAATAGGCAGTTTTTAAACCACAAAGATGGAAATCGTTATAAATATCAAACTATAGGGACCAAAATTGTAGTTTACTCTTCTTTTAATTAATATGTAATTTTTTTAATTTTTCTACCATCTTGTTTGTATTAATTAATATAGTATATTATATCATTTTAAGATATGTTTTTAATTAAATTTATGTTTTTTTTTATCATTTTATATTCTTATAAGTTAGTTTTGTCAAATATAATTTTTTTTCATCAACTAGTTTGCCAAACATTGTAAATAGTGTTTGAGGAACATGACATAATTTAAAACCAACGATAGAAAAACATAAATGAAAACAAACGAAGGTGAGTGGGCTTTGACCTTGAAGCACCAAATAATTCATCGAATAGGTATGCGAAAGATAGATGTTCGTATGTGAACTCGTTAATTAGTTCACATGTGAACTATTTAACCGGTTCACATATAAACGCATAAGTTCATATGTGAATACGTTAATTAGTTAATATATGAATCAGTTAATTAGTTTATATGTGAATCAAAAGGGTTTATTTATAAATCAGTTAATTAGTTCATATATGAATCGGTTAAAACCATTCATATGTTAAATACAGAGTTTACATTAGACCATTGTTTCTGTAAATTAAAGTGTAGATATTTTATTGTACATTAATGGTAAGCTTCCTTTAATTCAGTCTCTTTTGAGATCGTAAAGAGCATAAAGGTGTTAATTGGTTTTTTTCATGATCCATCATTGTATTTGTTAGGAAAGAAATTTGGTAGTCTTCAATTCATATAATAAAATTGATGTTATGAATAGGTGAATTTACTATTTTACCCTATTGAGCAAATAAAGTTTGATTATATTTTTTAGAACACAAGTGAGTGAGTGATTCCTGACCTTTTTCATCACATAAATCCATTATGATAAATAGTTTTTAATTTTTCATACAACAATAAATAAAAAATCTTGGTTAATTTAAGTTTGGAAAACCAATTTCGACATTAACCATAAACTTTCTTTTATTAACCACGTTATTATATTTACTTCTACATTGAACAGATAATAAATGGTCGTTTTGTTATTTTTTGGGTAAATATATAAATACTAAGGGATGAACATAACAATAATTGAAAATATTACCTGGAAAAGGAAAGATAAATATCGATAATCTTACTGGTAAATGAGAGTAGTGACCCTTCAGTAAGCGTTTATCGAGTTATATACACTTACCATCAATCGATTCTGATGGCCATGCGTTTTACCCCACAAGATAAATTAGAGTGGTGACTATTGCCCCTAGACGTACCGATAAATGTTTCATAAATGCCTCCTAAAAGAGTATCGATAACATTTATTCATTTTCGGACAAGATTTATATATTTATTTATGTCAATCCTTAAAAAATATTTCCATATTTTGATTAATAGTATATTTCTTATTATTTGGTACTCGTGGATGTTTGCATGCACCTTAACTAACTTTATACGTCATAAGATCAAATAGTCTCCTAAGTAAGTATTATGCAAATGGTAAAATGTTTTCCAACGTAATACTATTTTTTTTATTAAAAGAGAATATTTCAAGTATTTTGGTTTATTTATTTTGATTAAATAATTTTTAATACTACTTATATATCTATTAACTCGGAAATTGTAGTATTATACATGTATATATTTATATTTTCGTAATAACTTAATAAATTATATTAGAGTGAATTGTGATTAGAGTGAATTGTGGATTTGGTTCCTGTGGTTTGATAGTTTTTTGGGCTATGGTCCTTATACTATTTTTATTGTGGATATGGTCCTTATGGTATTTAATTTGTTTTGATCATGGTCCCTTTGACTAACGACTCACTAACTCTGTTAAGTCAAAGGGTCATTTTTGCCATCTACCTATTCTTTTGTCCTTTTTGATATAAATATAATGGGAAAAGTCCATTAAAACCCAACCCTCTTTCATGTTTTGAGTGATTAAGTCATCGGACAATTTTTTTGAACAAAAAAATCCTTGGACTTTCCAAAACCTGTTATTTACATCCTTATGACCTATGAAATTGATTTTGATCGTTTTTTTGCCGGATACTGATTCTAATGGTTTGTTTTAATGTGAATTATAGATTTGCCGGATACCATTCATTCAGCCTCTGCAATGTATTAAGCACCAACACCTGGAGCCCATTAAGTCGCAGCAGAATAAGCCACTTTAAGCCGCAACAGATCAATAAGCCACTACCGATCAATGATCCACTGCATCCACTAAGCCACTGTAAGGGTCTGTTTGTTAGCAGCTTAATGGAACTCACGGCTTATTCGATCAGTTGTTTGGTAGTGGCTTAATGATATAGAAAGTGGCTTATTGGGTAAGCTTCTAGAGGGGAACTTTATGCATAAAGCCAAGTTTTTTTCGAAACACTCTCCTTCTGCGTCTATGAAAAAACCCTCCTAAACAGAACCTTCCTCAATCTATAAAGACAGATTAATCCATACAAAAAGCTTTATCCATACGGGACTTAATGAAAAGCCAACCAAACACCCCCTAAATCATTAAGCCACTACAATCCATTAAGATGCAACCGTTCATTAAGCCACAGCAGATCTATGACCCATTTCTCCACTACAGTCCAATAAGCCATTGGTTGGTTTTTTATTAAGTCCTGTATGGATAAGGTTAGTTGTATGGAAAAAGTTTGTCTGCATAAATTTGAAGCATACGAAGAACACATCATGTTCAAAATTTGAAGAAAGACCCCTCTCAAGAAATCATCATGTTCCACCGTTTATTTGCAGAAAGCATATGAAGAACACATCATAAAAATTGAAAAACCCATCTAAAATTTTGAAAAAAAACCCATTGGAGTTCCAACCTCTTTTTGCAAAAAAAAAAACTCATCTCAAGAACATTCCATAGTCAATTTTCAAAAGGCATCTGAATAACACATCATAAATCGAAAAACCTATCTAAAAAGTTGAAGAAAAACCCATTGGTGTTCCAACCTCTCTTTGCAAAAAACTCATCTCAAGAGGCCATCTAAAAAATTGAAAAAAAAAACATCTGGAAAAAAACTCAGCTATGGTCTTGACGAGTTTTGGTGCAAACTTTTGGGAGAAAAAACCCATCTCAAAGGAGTAGGAGGATTGGAGAAGCAAACAAGAACCATAACGAGCGATTGAGGGAGGGAGGGAGTGAGCAGCGGTGGCAGCGAAGGGAGATGTGGTGCCGGCGATGGAGGGAGATGTGGTGTCGACGAGAGATTGAGGGAGGTAGCAGTGGTGAAGGCGATGAGAGGGTTTCGGTGTGGGACGGAAACGGCGACCGGAGCTAGGTGGGAAGGCGACAGCGACCAGAGCTGGATGGGAATGAGATGGATGGAGACGACGACCGGAGCTGGGTGGTACGGGGACGACGACGACGACGACGACAGGGCAGGTGGTGGTGGTCGTCGTTTGGGTATTAAGCGATCCTGTATCTAGGGTTTCAAATTGTTTAGAGTTTTTAGGATTTTTTTTATTTTTTTTTAATTTTACCGGTCAAAGAGGTTACAAGTCACCTTTTCAAGTAATAAGGACCAACGTGATCAATTTTGAAAAGTCTAAGGATTTTTTTGTTCATAAAAATTGTCGAGTGACTTAATCACTTAAATCATGAAAGAGGGTTGGGTTTTAATGGACTTTTTTCAAATATAATATATATATATATAATGTTAAGTCGTGGACCTATGTGAGAGCATAGGATGACGGGGGCCACCTTCATAGACTCATGGTTAAGTCAAAACGGTAAATATTATTTTTAGAAAGGGTGTAACCATAATATTCTTTTGTCTATATCTATATTTTTTTAATACTGACGCCGTGAAGGAAGTTTGTGATAGGGTTAAAATTCTAAAATAGCATGGATATAACCTTTTTTTTATTATTTTAATTTTGACTTTGATATTGTTAAAAATAATTATACAATATTTGTTGAAACTGGCATATCTAATGATCAAACACTACACTTGACTTGCTAATTGCTCTATTATGGCTAAACGTTAATGATTCCAATTCCAACAGATGGGAGATCACGAGAAGCTTTTGCAGCAAAACGGATTGTATGCACGATTACATCTACTTCAAATGGAAGGATATCTTTAGATCATATATATCCACACCATATGCATGTTCTTCTTCAATTCTTCAATTCGTAAAAGTTTCACATGTAATTTTAATTTTTTCACAAGGTGAAACAATCATATGTGCAATAATATCTTAAATCATAGCATTTGATGAAAAAAAATCATGAAAAAAATTATTTTTTATATTGATTTGCCGAAGATTACATCTACTTCAAATGGAACGTCTTTAGATCATATATCTCCACACCATATGCATATTCTTCTTCAATTCATCATTGATGGGTCTGAATCGGTCACACATAAACTTCTTTGGCAAAAAAATATTAATGGGTCTTAATGGCTCAACATGTGTCCGATTCGTTCCATCCCTTGATCTATCCGGCTATCCCCAAACCATTCAGATTTCGCCTTTTTCCAACGTTTGCCCTCCATTCTCTCGCCTATGTACTCATTCTCTCACGGTTCATTCACAGGCGATTCCCTCACTCTTAATTCTTTCCTCACTCTGGATTGTGCAGGTAACCAGCGCACCACCAGCAAGGGGGCACAATCTCTGACACACAACCGATAACCGGCACACCACCAGTCTCTCTTGATTCAGAAGTTTTATCAAATGTTAATTTTCATTCAACACAAGACCAGGGGTAAATTGGTAATTTTACGTCATTCAAACCGGTGATTAAGAACAATTTCCAAACAATCTTTTTCAAACTGACACTAAATCATATAGTGACTCTTAATCATTCTGCACCAAATGATTATGAAGTTGCCAAACAACCCCTTATTCCTATTATTTGTGACTATCCGTCTTTGTTTTTTTTCTTTTTTGCAGAAAAATTGAAGGTTTGGAGTTCTTGAGGGTGTAAGATTTGGTGGTGGCTGAAGGCGCACTGCAATTGCATATGATTAGAATTGAAATTGTTAAATGATGGTGTTAAATACTTTGTTATTTATGGTTTGTACTAGTTCTTATATTTAATGGGATGTTGACACCAAAATGATAGAAAAACACATTATGCAAGTTTTCCCTTAAACAATACATTAGTTTTTTTAATCTTAGATTAACAATTTTTCAAGTTAAGGGATGGGCATTGTTTGTTACCGGTGATAATCTTTTTTCATATGAATTATGCAACGACAATTATTGTTATAGAATTGTCCAAATGAGTTGTATCAGTCAATCATTGTTTTGCTAATAAGTAATTCTACAACATTTTAAAACCGTAACTTCAACCACAAAAGTGATTTTTATTTTGATTTAATTGTACACTTTATGTATGAATTTATTTTTAAAGATTTTATTAATTTGTCTTCCTCAACCTACATTGATCATTCATGATATTTTTTTCAAGAAATTTTTTGAAGGAACTTTGTTATAATCATAAGTAATTCAATTGAATTAACGAAATAAAAACCAAGGACAGGATAATGATCTTTATATAAATTTAGATATATGTTCTATACTATATTTTTATATATCCTTGTTTTCTTGGCTTATCCTTATCTGTTTGTCAATGCTTTTATAAAATCTTTTCATTATTCGATTGATACTCACAAAATAAAAAATACTCGCATTACCTGTCCAATAATTTTTATATTCGAACTCTAATACGAAATAAGAAAAAGGAATCAAAGTTCTTTTTTCAACTTATATTGATTCAAATACTTTATTCCGTAAAATATTTTCTACAAATTTATTTATACTCCATCTAAATTATAAAAAAATTATACATGCTTGAAACCAAATCCTATAAGTTAAATTAGGAATAACAATTTACAAGTATATCACATTTAATGAATATAAAAAATAATCATAAAATTTAACACTAGTACCGTTATAATTTTCTGAAGATTTTAAAGTTTTAAGAGTAAACTACGATTTTCGTCCCTATGGTTTGTTGGTTGTAACGGTTTTCATCCCTGGTCTTTTAAAACTGCTTTTTTCGTCCCTGTGGTTTCAATTTCGTTTCCCTTTTCGTCCCTCAAACTAGCTCTGTTAAAAGAGTCAGTTACATTAAGGGTATTTTTGTCATTTTAGTCTTTTCATTAACTTTTCATTTTTTATCTTTTCCTTTTCTGTTTCTCTCTCTACTTTTTATATTTGTTTCTTTACTTCTTCTTTAACCATCTCCGGTGAAACTTCCCCCATTTTTTCCGATGAACCCCATCATATGATTTCATCCCTAAAATTACCATGAACGTCAACCTCAAACATTAAGAACCTTAAATCGAACTCAAACTAACAAAGCTTCTAAATTGGTTCAAGATCGACCAATCCAAACTTTTGTTAATCCAACAAAAGTGATCAATCAAAACACATATGGAGATGAAAGGTCTTCGTCTTCCTCCACCCTAGCCACGGTTGAGATCGAAGAACAAAACCCAGATCGGAGGCCTTTACCGTAAATTTGTCAGCGATCCTAGAAAATAAGAGTTCGACAAAACCCAACAAAGTATTAACTATTTGTTGATTTGATTCTAATTGGAGGTGGAGATGAAACCCAAATGAAACAAAACATACATGGAGTTGCAAGGTCTTGTGGGTGATGATTTTTTCACCGGAGATAACAGAAAACAAAGACAAATTCGAGTTTGATTGAACCTAAAGATTTCAGTCTCTGAGATTTGTGCTCTCTAAGATTAAATAGAAGATATCCATTGGTTTTGATTATCCAGAAATTACATGAGACTTGCACCTTCTACGATTTTCACTCTGAAAAAATCCTGAAACTGTATAGCATTGATAAACCTGTAGTGGGAGGGTTTGTTGGAAATGGGGAAGAAGATGGGTTAGGAGGTGGGGGTTACGTGGGTGGGATTGGGGTAGGTGATGTTTGGTAGGTTTTGTTTTTTGTTTTTTTTTTCTTTTCCTTGTTATAAATTGGCTTAAAGATTTGTACCTATTGATGATTGAGTAACACTAATATATGATTTAAAAGAATGTAAGAAAAATAAAATTAATTATAAAGGCCAAATTCTCTTACCTTAACGGTTTTTCTAACACTGTTAGTTTGGAGGACGAAAAAAGCAATAAAGTGCAAACCATAAGGATGAAAAAAGAAGTTTTTGAAGATTAGGGACGAAAAATCGTTATAAACTACAAACCACGAGGACCAAAATCGTAGTTTACTCAAGTTTTAATTTTCTGAAATCTTTTTAAAAGAAACGGGAAATCTTATTTTCTTATATCCGTTAAAATCGAGATATCAAAAAAGGTCGGTCTAGGTCTAAAATCATTGTACCGTTATAATTTGATCAAAACCCATTTCCTTTGTAAAGAAGAAAGTAAAGAGGAAAACGTCAAAAACCCCTTTGTGTTCATATCTGCCGAATTAAAAACCCTCTTCCTTTTCGAACTTCAAATCGCAGGTACTGTTTCTTTCCCTATTCAATTCCATTGTTATTCGTGTATGTATTGTGATTGTTTTTAAATTTAATCATATATTCACTTCGCTTCTTGTTTTTATTCCGATTTAAACCCTAGAATCATTGGTTTTTTTGATTATCTTCAACTGAACAAGGTTTGATGGAATTAGTTGGTTTCTTCTTGATTAAGTTTCTTTGCAATTCTTTTTCTGTCATTATCGAGGGTTTTTTTGATGGTGAATTATATTTTTGAAAAGAATTCTTGCAAGCGATATACCTGAATCTGTCATCATATTTTTGATAGTGAATTATGTTTAATGTATTTAAGAATTGTTCTTGAAAATATTAGAATCCTGAAGTTGATAATATGACATCCAAAGTGGAATTGGAGTTTTTCACTTTATTGTTCAAGTTTTCAAGATCCCTGAATCTGCTTAGGATCACTGTAATTCCAGAGAATTATATTTTTGAAAAGAATTCTTGCAAGCGATATACCTGAATCTGTCATTATATTTTTGATAGTGAATTATGTTTGATGTCAAACCTCTTATTACTCTACAAGAACAATAATCTTGCAAATTTGATGTGAACCAGTTTGTGGTTTATATTATAGGTAGATGAAGCCAACAAAATGGTTTTGTTTTTGGCAGTTTTGATACTGTTCTTTAGAAATAAGAGAATGCTTTGATGTTTAAGACTTTATATACCAGGGTAATTTGCCGATATGAACTACTTTCTAAAAGGTTTGAATGTAATTACTGTATTTTCTTTTAGTCAGTATCTAAAACATCCCTCAATAATGATAAAATAGAGGAACCTTTAATTTTGGACCAAAATCAATGGTACCAATATTTTGCAACGCCCATTATAAGGTGGCGACTTTAGATTGAAACTTTGCGAAAAAAAGGGATTACGTAAAGTATGGATAAAAGTCAATCACCATATCAAGATTTACAACTAGTACTATACCATTATAGCTATGGAAGACCCATTTGGACTTTGGCCATTGGCTTGATGTTTACAATACAGATTCAGGTATATCGCTTGTTAATTAATTCTAGGTTTGACTTGTACCTCTGCTGATTCATGCGAGTGTTTGTGGGGTTGGATTGTCATGTTCCTAAACACTAAAATTGCAAAACTTCTCTTAACTTACCATCATAATTAATTAATCAGATAGAACAAGGTGATAGTCTACCAAGAATTGTAGCTACATATTCTTCTCTCACCCCCTTAGAAAAAATATAAGAAATAACTAGTAAATAAAATAAAAGAAAAGGAAACCCTGGAAAGCAAGGATTGTTTTCCATTTAAACAAATTCTTGCTTTTTGCACCCGATTAGTGGCCAATGGCACAGCAGTGTTTGCGTGGCTCTGTCAGGCTGCCGCTAAATCTGGTGCTGACATGGTTGATTTGGCATATGGTTAAGGTGGTAACTTAAGAAAGGATCAGAGGTGTTATCTATTGTAGCTTATTATCCTTCTAATTCCCGCATGTATTTTGTTTACATATTTTTGTTTATGTAAATTGCAATAATATTTGATTTTGTTTGAAACTGAGTATGATGTAATATAGAACACGATAGTTACAGAAATTTGGGTACAGATGATTCATTTTTATCATTTGTTTCACATTTCACAGGTAGACAGTGCTTTAGAGAGGATAGCATTTGATCTACATGCCTCTTTACTTGCCTCTTCAGGATAGCAAATATAAAACTCATGTGAAACAGCTCATGTGGACTTCAAGAAGATGTTGTTCATTTGACCATGAGACATTGCAAGGTATTTTCTGAATTATCTCTACTTGACATGATTTAGGGAACAATATCATAACTAACTGTTATCTATTTGAAGACAGTCCAGTCCATCTGATGGACATACGAAAAACATCAGGTGTTGATTACTTGGGTCGACGAAATAAAATGCAACGTCGGATTAGGTATGTGAACTGTAGTGATCAAAGGAAACTAAAACATGGTTCACTGTTGTAAGCACGATCATATTGAATGATTAAGTGGTGGTTGAAGTCTGTAGATAACTAAAATACGACTAAGAGAGATAAGTTAACTAACCGATGTTATTCTCATTAAAAGATATAGGATGAAAAGAATCTAGAATAAGATAAGATGATCATGATGACTATGAGGATTTGAATGTAGATGCATTAAGAAAGGAATGAAAGAAATAGACAGTCTTAAGGATATTAAATTTGAAGTACGTCTTAAGGATATTAAACAAGAAGTACCGGTGAAATGTATTAAATAGGTGACGCGTAATGAGAATGTTTAAGGCGTGATGTAGATTGAGAGATTGAAGGTAATGGCAGGATTTGGATAAGATTTTAGGTCAAATGATTTGTGAATTTTGAGGGATTTTTATTTTGCTCGAAACATGAAAGTATAAGATAAAGGCTTAGAAAAGGGCACTAGCCTATAATTTGAAGGTTTACAAGTTGGATGAGTAGGAATTTATGTTTATATCGATCACCATAGTTTATTATGTGTAAAAAATACGAGGAATATTATGAATAAGACATGATCAGATTGGATGTTCAAGGTTGTAGAATTCATAAACAATGATCACCTAGTTCCTAGGGGCAGGGCCATGTACCTTGGAGCCAGAAGTGGCCTCAAACTAAAAATAAATTTTGATTTAGTCCCAAACCCCTATTACTCACTTGAAACTTTATTAATTCCAATCAAACTCTTCTTTTTCTTCCTTTATTAATGCCAAGTTTTCTAAAGATTCTAAAATAAACAAGTTACTTTACTGAGTACACAATTTTTTTACTATATATTTCATGTATTTTTAAATGGGTTTTCTCATTTATACGGTTATCCACATGCATCTTGTAGTTGTTTGTATAAATAAAGACATGGTTATGTTGTTTAGGTAACTCATGCTTTTCAACTCTTTTATACAATCGTTTTCAAGACCATTATTTAATTAAAAACATATATACTTGAAAGGGTCGTAAATTTTCTAATATTTTTTCTAGGCACCCCTTGATAAATTTTCTGGCCCCACCCCTGTCTAGTCTTAATGATTCATTAGTATATTGCAAATAAGATGGATGTATATAAGTCATTCAAGTAATTAATTGGCTTGTTAACAAGCCTAGGATCACAAGGATTTAGGTAAGCGTAAATTATCGAGGATTTAAGTTTAGAGATGTTGACTTTTGTGGTGTAAAATAAATGATTTGCAAGCAATTGTCATGTAGTAAGTATATCGTCAGTTCTACAAAGTAGGCCACAATTGGCTTAAGGTTAAGCTAAGTTATTGAAGGATTAGGAAATGAAAAGGATATGGAGAATACAAGATATGAGAGGCATGCACTCACTATAAGGAAACGATAATTAGAAGTATATGAAATAGAATGTATTATTAATTTATTATAAATTGGTAATGCTGGAATGCTGCATAAGGGAATTATATTTTCTAAAAAAGGATCGGGACATTATATAAACTAGGATTGAATTATGTTAACAATCAAGTATCATTTTTGGGTCATTCTTTGATCAATATCTACAATTGCACCTGTGGCATCAATGATGACTCAATTATAATTGGGGAAATATTCATGATAGAGAGAAATGAATGTTGAACAATATGGAGTATGATCTGTGTATGTTATCGTGATATTAATATTTTTTTTGCAATAAATAACTACTTGGGTGTCGAATAGGAAATTCTCTAGGGCAACCATCAAATAATGTCTTTTTGGTCTAAACTGTTATTGGGTTGAAGAATTAAAATGCCACGTCGGATTATGTATGTGAACTGAAGTGATCAAAGGAAATCAAAACATGGTTCATTGTTGTAAGCACGATGATTAAGTGGTGGTTGAAGTCTGTAGATAACTAAAATATGACCAAGAGAGATAGGTTAGCTAACCGATGTTATTCTCATTAAAAGATATAGAATGAAAAGAATCTAGAATAAGATAAGATGATCATGATGACTATGAGGATTTGAATGTAGATGCATTAAGAAAAGAATGAAAGAAATAGACTGTCTTAAGATATTAAACTTGAAAGACTGTTGAAATGTATTAAATAGGTAAGATAAGATGATCATTATGAGGATTTGAATGTAGATGCATTAAGAAAAGAATGAAAGAAATAGACTGTCTTAAGATATTAAACTTGAAAGACTGTTGAAATGTATTAAATAGGTAAGATAAGACGATCATTATGAGGATTTGAATGTAGATGCATTAAGAAAAGAATGAAAGAAATAGACTGTCTTAAGATATTAAACTTGAAGTACTTGTGAAATGTATTAAATAGGTAAGATAAGATGATCATTATGAGGATTTGAATGTAAATGCATTAAGAAAAGAATGAAAGAAATAGACAGTCTTAAGATATTAAACTTGAAGTACTGGTGAAATGTATTAAATAGGTAAGATAAGATGATCATGATGACTATAAGGATTTGAATGTAGATGCATGTAGAAACAAATGAAGGAAATAGACAGTCTTAGGATATTAAACTTGAAGTACTCGTGAATTGTATTAAATAGGTAAGATAAGATGATCATGATGACAATGAGGATTTGAATGTAGATGCATTAAGACAAGAATGAAAGAAATTGACAGTCTTAAGGATATTAAACTTGAAGTACTAGTGAAATGTATTAAATAGGTAAGATAAGATGATCATGATGATGACTATGAGGGTTTGAGTGTAGATGCATTAAGAAAAGAATGAAAGAAGTCTTAAGGATATTAAACTTGAAGTACTGGTAAAATGTATTAAATAGGTAAGATAAGATGATCATTATGAGGATGAAAAGAATGATAGAAATAGACAGTTTTAAGATATTAAACTTGAAGTACCGGTGAAATGTATTAAATAGGTAAGATAAGATGATCATGATGATGACTATGAGGGTTTGAGTGTAGATGCATTAAGAAAAGAAGGAAAGAAGTCTTAAGGATATTAAACTTGAAGTACTGGTAAAATGTATTAAATAGGTAAGATAAGATGATCATTATGAGGATTTGAATGTAGATGCATTAAGAAACAAATGAAGGAAATAGACAGTCTTAAGATATAAAACTTAAAGTACTGGTGAAATGTATTAAATATATTAAATAGGTAAGATAAGATGATCATGATGACTATGAGGATTTGAATGTAGATGCATGAAGAAACAAATGAAAGAAATAGACAGTCTTAGGATATTAAACTTGAAGTACTGGTGAAATGTATTAAATAGGTAAGATTAGATGATCATGATGACTATAAGGATTTGAATGTAGATGCATTAAGACAAGAATGAAAGAAATTGACAGTCTTAAGGATATTAAACTTGTAGTACTGTTGAAATGTATTAAATAGGTAAGATAAGATGATCATGATGACTGTGAGGATTTGAATGTAGATGCATTAAGACAAGAATGAAATTGACAGTCTTAAGGATATTAAACTTGAAGTACTAGTGAAATGTATTAAATAGGTAAGATAAGATGATCATGATGACTATGAGGATTTGAATGTAGATGCATTAAGAAAGGAATGAAAGAAATAGACAGTCTTAAGGATATTAAACTTGAAGTACGTCTTAAGGATATTAAACAAGAAGTACCGGTGAAATGTATTAAATAGGTGACGCGTAATGAGAATGTTTAAGACGTGATGTAGATTGAGAGATTGAAGGTAATGGCAGGGATTTGATAAGATTTTAGGTCAAATGATTTGTGAATTTTGAGGGATTTTTATTTTGCTCAAAACATAAAAGTACAAGATAAAGGCTTAGAAAAGGGCACTAGCCTATAATTTGAAGGTTTACAAGTTGGATGAGTAGAAATTTATGTTTATATCGATCACCATAGTTTATTATGTGTAAAAAATACGAGGAATATTATGAATAAGACATGATCAGATCGGATGTTCAAGGTTGTGATCCCCTAGTTCCTAGGGGCAGGGCCACCTACCTTAGAGCCAGAAGTGGCCTCAAACTTCAAAAATAAATTTTGATTTAGTACTAAACCCCTATTACCCACTCGAAACTTTATCAATTCCAATCAAACTCTTCTTTTTCTTCCTATACTAATGCCAAGTTTTCTAAAGATTCTAAAATAAACAAGTTACTTTACTGAGTACACAATATTTCATGTATTTTTAAATGGGTTTTCTCATTTATACGGTTATCCACATGCATCTTTTAGTTGTTTGTATAAATAAAGACATGGTTATGTTGTTTAGGTAACTCATGCTTTTCAACTCTTTTATACAACCGTTTTCAAGGCCATTATTTAATTAAAAACATATATACTTGAAAGGGTCGTGAATTTTCTAATATTTTTTGTGCGCACCCCTTGATAAATTTTCTGGCCCCACCCCTGTCTAGTCTTAATGATTCATTAGTATATTGCAAATAAAATGGATGTATATAACTCATTCAAGTAATTGATTGGCTTGTTAACAAGCCTAGGATCACAAGGATTTAGGTAAGCGTAAATTATCGAGGATTTTAGTTTAGAGATGTTGACTTTTGTAGTGTAAAATAAATGATTTGCAAACAATTGTCATGTAGTATATCGTCAGTTCTACAAAGTAGGCCACAGTTGGCTTAAGGTTAAGGTAAGTTATTGAAGGATTAGGAAATGAAAAGGATATGAAGAATACAAGTTATGAGAGGCATGCACTCACTATAAGGAAACGGTAATTAGAAGTGTGTGAAATAGAATGTATTATTAATTTATTATAAATTGGTAATGCTGGAATGCTGCATAAGGGAATTATATTTTCTAAAAAAGGATTGGGACATTATATAAACTAGGATTGAATTATGTTAACAATCAAGTATCATTTTTGGGTCATTCTTTGATCAAATCATGTCTTTTTTGTCTAAACTGTTATTGGGTAGAAGAATTAAAATGCCACGTCGGATTAGGTATGTGAACTGAAGTGATCAAAGGAAATTAAAACATGGTTCATTGTTGTAAGCACGATGATTAAGTGGTGGTTGAAGTCTGGAGATAACTAAAATATGACCAAGAGAGATAGGTTAGCTAACCGATGTTATTCTCATTAATATTGAATGTAGAATAAGATAAGACGATCATGATGACTATGAGGATTGGAATGTAGATGCATTAAGAAAACAATGAAAGAAATAGACTGTCTTAAGATATTAAACTTGAAGTACTAGTGAAATGTATTAAATAGGTAAGATAAGATGATCATTATGAGGATTTGAATGTAGATGCATTAAGAAAAGAATGAAAGAAATAGACTGTCTTAAGATATTAAACTTGAAAGACTGTTGAAATGTATTAAATAGGTAAGATAAGATGATCATTATGAGGATTTGAATGTAGATGCCATTAAGAAAAGAATGAAAGAAATAGACTGTCTTAAGATATTAAACTTGAAGTACTGGTGAAATGTATTAAATAGGTAAGATAAGATGATCATTATGAGGATTTGAATGTCGATGCATTAAGAAAAGAATGAAAGAAATAGACAGTCTTAAGATATTAAACTTGAAGTACTGGTGAAATGTATTAAATAGGTAAGATAAGATGATCATGATGACTATAAGGATTTGAATGTAGATGCATGTAGATGCATGTAGAAACAAATGAAGGAAATAGACAGTCTTAGGATATTAAACTTGAAGTACTCGTGAATTGTATTAAATAGGTAAGATAAGATGATCATGATGACTATGAGGATTTGAATGTAGATGCATTAAGACAAGAACGAAAGAAATTGACAGTCTTGAGGATATTAAACTTGAAGTACTAGTGAAATGTATTAAATAGGTAAGATAAGATGATCATGATAATGACTATGAGGGTTTGAGTGTAGATGCATTAAGAAAAGAATGAAAGAAATAAACACTCTTCAAGATATTAAACTTGAAGTACTGGTGAAATGTATTAAATAGGTTAGATAAGATGATCATGATGACTATGTGGATTTGAATGTAGATGCATTAAGAAAAGAATGAAAGAAATAGACAGTCTTAAGATATTAAGCTTGAAGTACTGGTGAAATGTATTAAATAGGTAAGATAAGAGGATCATGATGACTATGGAGATCTGAATGTAGATTCATTAAGAAAAGAATGAACGAAATAGACACTCTTAAGATTTTAAACTTGAAGTACTGGTGAATTGTATTAAATAAGTAAGATAAGATGATCATGATGACTATGTGGATTTGAATGTAGATGCATTAAGAAAAGAATGAAAGAAATAGACAGTCTTAAGATATTAAACTTGAAGTACTGGTGAAATGTATTAAATAGGTAAGATAAGATGATCATGATGACTATGAGGATTTGAATGTAGATGCGTTAAGAAAAAAAATGAAAGAAATAGACAGTTTTTAAGGATATTAAACTTGAAGTACTGTGAAATGTATTAAATAGGTAAGATAAGATGATTCCCCCTAAGACCGGGATTTCTAAGATGAAAAGTGTTATGGCTAATTTATTATGGGATTCCAATGGTGAGCACAGGCATCACTGGATTTCTTGGGACATCATTTGTAAAAGAAAAGGTCCCTGCGCCTTATTGGGGGTCTCCAGAAAAAGCTTTGGAGACTTAAAATTTCTATTGAATTGATTGGGGACCTTCGAACATGCCAACAACATTCCGTTCACTTACGCAAGATTCACTCGTTTACTTGTTAGCTAGCGCTATTGATCATGATGACTATGAGGATTTGAATGTAGATGCATTAAGAAAAAAATGAAAGAAATAGACAGTCTTAAGGATATTAAACTTGAAGTAACGGTGAAATGTTTTAAATAGGTAAGAAAAGATGATCATGATGACTATGAGGATTTGAATGTAGATGCATTAAGAAAGAATGAAAGAAATAGACAGTCTTAAGATATTAAACTTGAAGTACTGGTGAAATAAACAGGTGACGTGTAATCAGAAGCGTGATGTAGATTGAGAGCTTGAAGGTATTGGCAGGATTTGGATAAGATTCTAGGTCAAATGATTTGTGAATTTTGAGGGATTTTTATTCTGCTCGAAACATAAAAATATAAGTTAAAGGCCTAGAGAAGGGCACTGGTCTATAATTTGGAGGTTTACAAGAGGGATTGTTGGGAATCTATGATCTCTATATCTTACTATGTGTAGAAGAATTTTGGGATAAATATGAGGACAATCTTATGGTTTAAGAGAAAAACAAGTACGAAAACCGACTTTGAGGAAATGGCAGGGTATTGTTTTACCAAATTTAGTATACATATCCTAGAAATACATGATAAAATGTTTTGAGGAATGGAGATACACTTGTATTTCTTCATCTGGTATTTGCTTTGTTACACCAGGTAATCAGGTTATAGGTTATATTTCTGGTTTTAATAATTTGATACCGAGCATATTATTGTCTTTTTGGAGAACATCCCAAAAGTGAGAAATATTTTTAATATATCCCCACCAATAGAAAACTTTGAAATTAAATATTTAGAGAGAGAAATACAGTTTCATTGGATGAATGAAATATTTTGATAATCTAATCAATATTGTATTTTCCAAATCTGTGTAGCAACTATGGTTTCAACCTGATCAATATTATCAACCATGTATAGCTGATCGAATAAGTTGAGTTTCGTTAAGCTCATTAAGCTGCTAACACAGACAATCATAAAAAAGTTGCAACTTTTCTTTTATCAATTATCTACATAAATGGTTGATAATGTTGTTTTGCTGATGATGGTTAGTGACAATTGGTGTGGAGGTTCATCCCTTGGATTTCTTCACTAACTGTGGCCAAGAGAAATTTGGTGGTCTTAGAGATGGATATATAGAAGCATGTTTGAAGGGATGATGCCTGAGAATGGATCAGTGCTTATGCTTGTTGAATCAGGTACTATATGCTTTTTTTATAACTTCAGAGCCATCAATCTCTTGTTCTCCTTCTTGTTCCAAATGATGCTAGAAAGTTTTTAGCTTCTTCTCTTTTTCTTGCAGTCTTGTAATATTGGGTAACAAGACAGAATTCGAAAATGATGGGAGTTTTTTACAAATATATTACTTTGATATTTTGACTTAGGCATTGTTTGGCAAAAATAAGCTAGCTTATGTTTTGAGTAATCGGATGCACAAAAGTTGCTTATTGACAAGTTACTTGAGTAGCTTATGAGGAGCTTTTTGACACCTTTTCCGATTATGACCCTGATTAATATTATTTATTTATTATAATTATTAATTAAAAATATATATTAACTATTAGTTATTCATTAATATTAATTTATAATAATTAAAATTGATTATAAATTATTAATTAATTATAATTATACATTTTTAGTCATACTTATTTTATTTCATACATAATGAGAATACGCTAGAGAATTGTAATAAAATATGTAACTTAATTCTTAATTATATTTTTGAAAAGTATTAATTAATTATGATATGTGAGGTTGACCAATTTTGTTATTCATATTACATTAATTTTAAAATTTTCAATTAACATATTATATTATTTAATTTTTTACCATCTAATTTTAAAATGATATATGATGAAATACAAAATAGGTGACCATTATGGTTCATAGTAGTCGAATGCCAAAATATATAAAAAGATACATACTCAAATAAGGAATAGCATTATGATGAGTAGTAGTCAAATGCCATAACATGAGAAATAAGAAACAAGAGCATAATTTAAAGGTATTAGATATATGACATGATTCGCTTATGGTCTAAAGGTATATCAATTGACGAAAAATTAGAAGGGTGATTGGAGATAGGGTGATAATCTAGATGTTAAGCACTAACTGACTTCAAACGCTTATTTATGGACAATTGAATTATATGGTCAAAAAGATACATAATGAAGCATGGATGACCTGATTTGCTAATGGTTTAGACTTTAGAGGTATAACAATTGAAGAAAATTAGAAGGGTGATCGTAGCTAGGATGATGATCTAGATGTTAAGCACTAATTTAATTTAAACGCTTATTTATGGACAATTGAATTATATGTTCAAAAAGATACATAATGAAATATGGATGACATGATTTGCTTACGGTCTAAAGGTATAACAATTGAAGAAAATTAGAAGGGTGATCGTCTTTAGGATGATGATCTAGAGTCTAGACACACTAATTGAATTCAAACGCTTATTTATTGACAATTGAAGTTACTTAGGTTAAAAAGATACATAATCAAATATGGAATAGGTGACCATTATGATGAATAGTAGTCGAATGCCAAAATAGGTGAAATAGGAAACAAGTGCACAATTTGAAGGTATTAGAAATACACATGATTCGCTTATGGTCTAAAGGTATAACAATTGAAGAAAATTAGAACGGTGATCGTAGTTAGGATGATGATCTAGATGTTAGGCACTATTTGAATTTGAACGCTCATTCATGGGCAATTGAATTTACTAAGGTCAAAATGATGCATAATGAAATATGGATGACATGATTTGCTTTTGGTCTAAAGGTGGATGACATGTTAGGCACTATTTGAATTTGAACGCTCATTCATGGGCAATTGAATTTACTAAGGTCAAAATGATGCATAATGAAATATGGATGACATGATTTGCTTTTGGTCTAAAGGTATAACAATTGTAGAAAATAACAAGGGTGATCGTAGTTAGGATGATGATCTAGATGTTAAGCACTAATTAAATTCAAACACTTATTTGTGGACATTTGAAGTTACTAGGGTTAAAATGATACATAATCAAATATGGAATAGGTGACCATTATGGTGAATAGAAGTCAAATGCCAAAATAGGTGAAATAGAAACTGGAGCATAATTGAAGGTTCTAGAAATATGACATGATTCCCTTATGGTGTAAAGGTATAAGAATTGAAGAAAATTAGAAGGGTTATCGGAGTTAGGATGATGATCTAGATGTTAAGCACGCTTATTTATGGGCAATTGAATTTACAAAGGTCAAAAAGATACATAATGAAATATGGATGACATGATTTGCTTATGGTCAAACGTCTAAGGGTATAACAATTGAAGAAAATTTGAAGGGTGATCGTAGTTAGGATGATGATCTCGATGTTAAGCACTAATTGAATTCAAACGCTTATGTATTAGAAATGTA
This sequence comes from Silybum marianum, assembly GCA_036898165.1. Classification (NCBI taxonomy): domain Eukaryota; kingdom Viridiplantae; phylum Streptophyta; class Magnoliopsida; order Asterales; family Asteraceae; genus Silybum; species Silybum marianum. Next base: position 134,278 of record CM072543.1, read on the forward strand.
ACGGGGACTGTATGATACTATGATACTTGGAGGTCGAACTTGAGGATAATGATGTGTTGAGGATAAGTTGGCCGGTCAATTAAGAATGCATCTATTGAATTAAGTGATGATTAGACAGTAATTCAGTAAAAAATTTGTGATGCCTGATGGGGACTGAATGATACTTGAATTTTACAAGGGCGTTCTTGACATCAGTTCTTGTTTCTTTGTTTATATTGTTGAGGAACTGTAAGATGTCTACGCACTAACTGAAGCCATCCCCTTTTTTATGTTCCAAATGTGGAAAACTGAAGCATGACTAAGAGACGTAGCTAACAAAAAGTCACTATTGTAGTGAAAAGATTCTCGAATAGGGCGATCATGGTGAGCATGACGATGACTACATGTATTCGGATCATATTCAAGAATTGATGAATTTAAGGATGAAACAGTTTAGTGGTAGCAGTGAAATGAGCAAGTTAGAGCCCTTGGATCAAAAGATAAACATGATGGTAAGATGGTCTATGGTTTCAGATGTAAAATATTAAGGATTAGGAATTAAAGAATACGGGGAAATTAAGTATGAGAGGCATGAAAGCAAGGGGATGGTTCTAAAGATCTGTTATACTTGTGCAAAAGAGAATTATTATGGAATATTGTTTACCATGAAATTTAGGAATTGACTACAATGATTAGGAAATAAGTGTATTACCATGAACTTGATGGTTTTATCATTAAGATATGAAGGCAATGAAATAAAGCATAGGTTACCCAATAATTTAGAGCTTTGCCATGATATGATATGGACGGGAATATTTAGTTTATGTAGGTCACAATATTTGCTTTTGAATATCAAAAGGTCAAATAGTGATTTTTGGTCTAGACCTAATTATGCCAATTTAGGATATACATGTCTTGGAGAGAAGGTATGAAATGGTCATGATATGGTGGCAATAATTATTTTTATATAGAAGGATGATGATCTTTGATGATTAAGCACCACTTGAGTTCAAACGCTTTCTTTTTTGGACGATTGAAGCTAATTGAACCTACTGATTTTAAGAAATTATAGAATGAAATATGGAATAGGGTGATCATAATAACCATGATGATCAAGATTATGTCGTCTTATGGGAAAAAATATTTTTAATGAAGTGTTGAAATATATTTGGATTTTCAAGGCTGATATGGTTCATTGAGGTTTGACCTGTATATAATATACATGGTTACATTTCTTTTCAAGCCTGATTATGTCTTCTGTTTATTATTTTACATGATAATGCCAAGCATAGAGGAAGTAACAGTTACGTCTTCTTTCAGTTTGTGAACCAGAGATGCCAGTTGAATTAAGACTGCACTGCGGGGACATGAAGAAATGACGTTCATGGAAAGATAAGTGGCTTAGTTACAATTTTTTTTTCTTTTTGTTTCATGAAACTATTAGCTATACTGGATTTGCAATTTTTCATGAGACTCGGTTTGTTACATGGATGATAGAATAGAGTGATCATGACAGGGTATTCACAAAACAATTAAATATTGGTGATATTATTACTTTATTTCTTCCTTCCCTAAGGTGTAGTTTATATTTATTTATTGATCATTTATCCTTGTATTCAAATTCATTTCCCATATACTTTCACCTTTTAATGTCACTTCAAGCATTGTTGACTTTGCTAGTATATGTTGCAACAGAAGTAAATTGTCATTGTTTTCCATGTAATCGATCTACTTTTGCTAATACATTTAAGGTTTGTTTAACATCACTAAGTTAGTTGATAGCCATGTTTAGTTACCGAAAGATATAAAAGTTGTTAGTGTTAGTGATGCTAAATCACATGTTTTATAATTGTTTACTTTAGATTTTCAAATGGCTTATGCTCGTTTGTGAACTTTTTTAGTTTGAATTCCCAAAATCAAGCTCATAAAATTTGGGTGCCCTAGTTAAGGCAAGGGTCTCGGACTTCTTTTCTTCGAGTTCTAGGGATTCTCGGAGTACGATTGGGAAGCAGCGCATGCATCAACATGATACACTGGCGACAAGGGGTAACGGTGATCCCATGCAATCGAAAGATGGGAATGGTCACGTGGAAGGCGAGAAGCAAATTTTACTAGGATAGAATATGCCTGTTGACAGTGAAGAAAGAACGCAGTTTGCTTGGTTTGCGTGTTCTGATGGAATCAATTTGATATCTAGGGTTGTTTATCATATTCATTAAGACAGATTGGTGAGTTGTTTCTTCGATCCTCGTTTCCTTCATTGTATCTTCGTCCGGGATTCAGCGTCTTGTTATCAGGGCCTTCGTTTCCCAACCTTAGAGTTCTAGGGATTCTAGGAGTACGATTGGGAAGCAGCATTGGGGATTCGACTCACTAATTTTTGTCATCTAATGATATGATGGCAACCTTGAGTGGCGATGGGTTGTTTGTAGCTGGTGAGGGACCTAACAAAGTGGCGTCGGATGCTCCGGAAATTGTGCATCGGAGATGATCGCTGATGTCAGCGTCAATAGGGCTGACGTCGGCAACAGAAAACGCATGCATCAACATGATACACTGGCGACAAGGGGTAATGGTGATCCCATGCAATCGAAAGATGGGAGTGGTCAGGTGGAAGGCGAGAAGCAAATTTTACTAGGATCGGATATGCCTGTTGAAAGTGAAGAAAGAACGCAGTTTGCTTGGTTTGCGTGTTCTGATGGAATCAATTTGATATCTAGGGTTGTTTATCGTATTCATTAAGACAGATTGGTGAGTTGTTTCTTCGATCCTCGTTTCCTTCATTGTATCTCCGTCCGGGATTCAGCGTCTTGTTATCAGGGCCTTCGTTTCCCAACCTTAGAGTTCTAGGGATTCTAGGAGTACGATTGGGAAGCAGCATTGAGGATTCGAGTCACTAATTTTTGTCATCTAATGATATGATGGCAACCTTGAGTGGCGATGGGTTGTTTGTAGCTGGTGAGGGACCTAACAAAGAGGCGTCAGATGCTCCGGAAATTGTGCATCAGAGATGATCGCCGATGTCAGCGTCAATATGGGTGACGTCAGCAACAGAAAACGCATGCATCAACATGATACACTGGCGACAAGGGGTAACGGTGATCCCATGCAATCTAAAGATGGGAGTGGTCAGGTGGAAGGCGAGAAGTAAATTTTACTAGGATCGAATATGCTCGTTGAAAGTGAAGAAAGAACGCGGTTGCTTGGTTTGCGTGTTCGATGAAATCAATTTGATATCTAGGGTTGTTTATCGTATTCATTAAGACAGATTGGTGAGTTGTTTCTTCGATCCTCGTTTCCTTCATTGTATCTCCGTCCGGGATTCAGCGTCTTGTTCTCAGGGCCTTCGTTTCCCAACCTTAGAGTTCTAGGGATTCTAGGAGTACGATTGGGAAGCAGCATTGGGGATTCGACTCACTAATTTTTGTCATCTAATGATATGATGGCAACCTTGAGTGGCGATGGGTTGTTTGTAGCTGGTGAGGGACCTAACAAAGTGGCGTCGGATGCTCCGGAAATTGTGCATCGGAGATGATCGCTGATGTCAGCGTCAATAGGGCTGACGTCGGCAACAGAAAACTCATGCATCAACATGATACACTGGCGACAAGGGGTAATGGTGATCCCATGCAATCGAAAGATGGGAGTGGTCAGGTGGAAGGCGAGAAGCAAATTTTACTAGGATCGAATATGTCTGTTGAAAGTGAAGAAAGAACGCAGTTTGTTTGGTTTGCGTGTTCTGATGGAATCAATTTGATATCTAGGGTTGTTTATCGTATTCATTAAGACAGATTGGTGAGTTGTTTCTTCGATCCTCGTTTCCTTCATTGTATCTCCGTCCGGGATTCAGCGTCTTGTTATCAGGGCCTTCGTTTCCCAACCTTAGAGTTCTAGGGATTCTAGGAGTACGATTGGGAAGCAGCATTGGGGATTCGACTCACTAATTTTTGTCATCTAATGATATGATGGCAACCTTGAGTGGCGATGGGTTGTTTGTAGCTGGTGAGGGACCTAACAAAGTGGCGTCGGATGCTCCGGAAATTGTGCATCGGAGATGATCGCTGATGTCAGCGTCAATAGGGCTGACGTCGGCAACAGAAAACGCATGCATCAACATGATACACTGGCGACAAGGGGTAATGGTGATCCCATGCAATCGAAAGATGGGAGTGGTCAGGTGGAAGGCGAGAAGCAAATTTTACTAGGATCGAATATGCTCGTTGACGGTGAAGAAAGAACGCGGTTGCTTGGTTTGCGTGTTACGATGGAATCAATTTGATATCTAGGGTTGTTTATCGTATTCATTAAGACAGATTGGTGAGTTGTTTCTTCGATCCTCGTTTCCTTCATCGTATCTCCGTCCGGATTCGGCGTCTTGTTATCGTGGCCTTCGTTTCCCAACCTTAGAGTTCTAGGGATTCTAGGAGTACGATTGGGAAGAAGATTGGGATTCGACTCACTAATTTTTGTCATCTAATGATATGATGGCAACCTTGAGTGGCGATGGGTTGTTTGTAGCTGGTGAGGGACCTAACAAAGTGGCGTCGGATGCTCCGGAAATTGTGCATCGGAGATGATGTCAGCGTCAATAGGGCTGACGTCGGCAACAGAAAACGCATGCATCAACATGATACACTGGCGACAAGGGGTAATGGTGATCCCATGCAATCGAAAGATGGGAGTGGTCAGGTGGAAGGCGAGAAGCAAATTTTACTAGGATCGAATATGCCTGTTGAAAGTGAAGAAAGAACGCAGTTTGCTTGGTTTGCGTGTTCTGATGGAATCAATTTGATATCTAGGGTTGTTTATCGTATTCATTAAGACAGATTGGTGAGTTGTTTCTTCGATCCTCGTTTCCTTCATTGTATCTCCGTCCGGGATTCAGCGTCTTGTTGTCAGGGCCTTCGTTTCCCAACCTTAGAGTTCTAGGGATTCTAGGAGTACGATTGAGAAGCAGCATTGAGGATTCGAGTCACTAATTTTTGTCATCTAATGATATGATGGCAACCTTGAGTGGCGATGGGTTGTTTGTAGCTGGTGAGAGACCTAACAAAGAGGCGTCAGATGCTCCGGAAATTGTGCATCAGAGATGATCGCCGATGTCAGTGTCAATAGGGGTGACGTCAGCAACAGAAAACGCATGCATCAACATGATACACTGGCGACAAGGGGTAACGGTGATCCCATGCAATCGAAAGATGGGAATGGTCACGTGGAAGGCGAGAAGCAAATTTTACTAGGATATAATATGCCTGTTGACAGTGAAGAAAGAACGCAGTTTGCTTGGTTTGCGTGTTCTGATGGAATCAATTTGATATCTAGGGTTGTTTACCGTATTCATTAAGACAGATTGGTGAGTTGTTTCTTCGATCCTCGTTTCCTTCATTGTATCTCCGTCCGGGATTCAGCGTCTTGTTATCAGGGCCTTCGTTTCCCAACCTTAGAGTTCTAGGGATTCTAGGAGTACGATTGGGAAGCAGCATTGAGGATTTGAGTCACTAATTTTTGTCATCTAATGATATGATGGCAACCTTGAGTGGCGATGGGTTGTTTGTAGCTGGTGAGGGACCTAACAAAAAGGCGTCAGATGCTCCGGAAATTGTGCATCAGAGATGATCGCCGATGTCAGCGTCAATAGGGGTGACGTCAGCAACAGAAAACGCATGCATCAACATGATACACTGGCGACAAGGGGTAAGGGTGATCCCATGCAATCTAAAGATGGGAGTGGTCAGGTGGAAGGCGAGAAGTAAATTTTACTAGGATCGAATATGCCTGTTGAAAGTGAAGAAAGAACGTAGTTTGCTTGGTTTGCGTGTTCTGATGGAATCAATTTGATATCTAGGGTTGTTTATCGTATTCATTAAGACAGATTGGTGAGTTGTTTCTTCGATCCTCGTTTCCTTCATTGTATCTCCGTCCGGGATTCAGCGTCTTGTTATCAGGGCCTTCGTTTCCCAACCTTAGAGTTCTAGGGATTCTAGGAGTACGATTGAGAAGCAGCATTGAGTATTCGAGTCACTAATTTTTGTCATCTAATGATATGATGGCAACCTTGAGTGGCGATGGGTTGTTTGTAGCTGGTGAGGGACCTAACAAAGAGGCGTCAGATGCTCCGGAAATTGTGCATCAGAGATGATCGCCGATGTCAGCGTCAATAGGGGTGACGTCAGCAACAGAAAACGCATGCATCAACATGATACACTGGCGACAAGGGGTAACGGTGATCCCATGCAATCGAAAGATGGGAATGGTCACGTGGAAGGCGAGAAGCAAATTTTACTAGGATAGAATATGCCTGTTGACAGTGAAGAAAGAACGCAGTTTGCTTGGTTTGCGTGTTCTGATGGAATCAATTTGATATCTAGGGTTGTTTATCATATTCATTAAGACAGATTGGTGAGTTGTTTCTTCGATCCTCGTTTCCTTCATTGTATCTTCGTCCGGGATTCAGCGTCTTGTTATCAGGGCCTTCGTTTCCCAACCTTAGAGTTCTAGGGATTCTAGGAGTACGATTGGGAAGCAGCATTGGGGATTCGACTCACTAATTTTTGTCATCTAATGATATGATGGCAACCTTGAGTGGCGATGGGTTGTTTGTAGCTGGTGAGGGACCTAACAAAGTGGCGTCGGATGCTCCGGAAATTGTGCATCGGAGATGATCGGCGATGTCGGCGTCGATAGGCCGACGTCGGCAACAGAAAACGCATGCATCAACATGATACACTGGCGACAAGGGGTAATGGTGATCCCATGCAATCGAAAGATGGGAGTGGTCAGGTGGAAGGCGAGAAGCAAATTTTACTAGGATCGAATATGCCTGTTGAAAGTGAAGAAAGAACGCGGTTGCTTGGTTTGCGTGTTACGATGGAATCAATTTGATATCTAGGGTTGTTTATCGTATTCATTAAGACAGATTGGTGAGTTGTTTCTTCGATCCTCGTTTCCTTCATTGTATCTCCGTCCGGGATTCAGCGTCTTGTTATCAGGGCCTTCGTTTCCCAACCTTAGAGTTCTAGGGATTCTAGGAGTACGATTGGGAAGCAGCATTGAGGATTCGAGTCACTAATTTTTGTCATCTAATGATATGATGGCAACCTTGAGTGGCGATGGGTTGTTTGTAGCTGGTGAGGGACCTAACAAAGAGGCGTCAGATGCTCCGGAAATTGTGCATCAGAGATGATCGCCGATGTCAGCGTCAATAGGGGTGACGTCAGCAACAGAAAACGCATGCATCAACATGATACACTGGCGACAAGGGGTAACGGTGATCCCATGCAATCTAAAGATGGGAGTGGTCAGGTGGAAGGCGAGAAGTAAATTTTACTAGGATCGAATATGCCTGTTGAAAGTGAAGAAAGAACGCAGTTTGCTTGGTTTGCGTGTTCTGATGGAATCAATTTGATATCTAGGGTTGTTTATCGTATTCATTAAGACAGATTGGTGAGTTGTTTCTTCGATCCTCGTTTCCTTCATTGTATCTCCGTCCGGGATTCAGCGTCTTGTTATCAGGGCCTTCGTTTCCCAACCTTAGAGTTCTAGGGATTCTAGGAGTACGATTGGGAAGCAGCATTGGGGATTCGACTCACTAATTTTTGTCATCTAATGATATGATGGCAACCTTGAGTGGCGATGGGTTGTTTGTAGCTGGTGAGGGACCTAACAAAGTGGCGTCAGATGCTCCGGAAATTGTGCATCGGAGATGATCGCCGATGTCAGCGTCAATAGGGCTGACGTCAGCAACAGAAAACTCATGCATCAACATGATACACTGGCGACAAGGGGTAATGGTGATCCCATGCAATCGAAAGATGGGAGTGGTCAGGTGGAAGGCGAGAAGCAAATTTTACTAGGATCGAATATGCCTGTTGAAAGTGAAGAAAGAACGCGGTTGCTTGGTTTGCGTGTTACGATGGAATCAATTTGATATCTAGGGTTGTTTATCGTATTCATTAAGACAGATTGGTGAGTTGTTTCTTCGATCCTCGTTTCCTTCATTGTATCTTCGTCCGGGATTCAGCGTCTTGTTATCAGGGCCTTCGTTTCCCAACCTTAGAGTTCTAGGGATTCTAGGAGTACGATTGAGAAGCAGCATTGAGGATTCGAGTCACTAATTTTTGTCATCTAATGATATGATGGCAACCTTGAGTGGCGATGGGTTGTTTGTAGCTGGTGAGGGACCTAACAAAGTGGCGTCGGATGCTCCGGAAATTGTGCATCGGAGATGATCGCTGATGTCAGCGTCAATAGGGCTGACGTCGGCAACAGAAAACGCATGCATCAACATGATACACTGGCGACAAGGGGTAAATGGTGATCCCATGCAATCGAAAGATGGGAGTGGTCAGGTGGAAGGCGAGAAGCAAATTTTACTAGGATCGATATGCCTGTTGACAGTGAAGAAAGAACGCGGTTGCTTGGTTTGCGTGTTACGATGGAATCAATTTGATATCTAGGGTTGTTTATCGTATTCATTAAGACGATTGGTGAGTTGTTTCTTCGATCCTCGTTTCCTTCATTGTATCTCCGTCCGGATTCAGCGTCTTGTTATCAGGGCCTTCGTTTCCCAACCTTAGAGTTCTAGGGATTCTAGGAGTACGATTGGGAAGCAGCATTGGGATTCGACTCACTAATTTTTGTCATCTAATGATATGATGGCAACCTTGAGTGGCGATGGGTTGTTTGTAGCTGGTGAGGGACCTAACAAAGTGGCGTCGGATGCTCCGGAAATTGTGCATCGGAGATGATCGCTGATGTCAGCGTCAATAGGGCTGACGTCAGCAACAGAAAACGCATGCATCAACATGATACACTGGCGACAAGGGGTAATGGTGATCCCATGCAATCGAAAGATGGGAGTGGTCAGGTGGAAGGCGAGAAGCAAATTTTACTAGGATCGAATATGCCTGTTGAAAGTGAAGAAAGAACGCAGTTTGCTTGGTTTGCGTGTTCTGATGGAATCAATTTGATATCTAGGGTTGTTTATCGTATTCATTAAGACAGATTGGTGAGTTGTTTCTTCGATCCTCGTTTCCTTCATTGTATCTCCGTCCGGGATTCAGCGTCTTGTTATCAGGGCCTTCGTTTCCCAACCTTAGAGTTCTAGGGATTCTAGGAGTACGATTGGGAAGCAGCATTGAGGATTCGAGTCACTAATTTTTGTCATCTAATGATATGATGGCAACCTTGAGTGGCGATGGGTTGTTTGTAGCTGGTGAGGGACCTAACAAAGTGGCGTCGGATGCTCCGGAAATTGTGCATCGGAGATGATCGCTGATGTCAGCGTCAATAGGGCTGACGTCGGCAACAGAAAACGCATGCATCAACATGATACACTGGCGACAAGGGGTAATGGTGATCCCATGCAATCGAAAGATGGGAGTGGTCAGGTGGAAGGCGAGAAGCAAATTTTACTAGGATCGAATATGCCTGTTGACAGTGAAGAAAGAACGCAGTTTGCTTGGTTTGCGTGTTCTGATGGAATCAATTTGATATCTAGGGTTGTTTATCGTATTCATTAAGACAGATTGGTGAGTTGTTTCTTCGATCCTCGTTTCCTTCATTGTATCTCCGTCCGGGATTCAGCGTCTTGTTATCAGGGCCTTCGTTTCCCAACCATAGAGTTCTAGGGATTCTAGGAGTACGATTGGGAAGCAGCATTGGGGATTCGACTCACTAATTTTTGTCATCTAATGATATGATGGCAACCTTGAGTGGCGATGGGTTGTTTGTAGCTGGTGAGGGACCTAACAAAGTGGCGTCGGATGCTCCGGAAATTGTGCATCGGAGATGATCGCTGATGTCAGCGTCAATAGGGCTGACGTCGGCAACGTAAAACGCATGCATCAACATGATACACCGGCGACAAGTGGGTAATGGTGATCCCATGCAATCGAAAGATGGGAGTGGTCAGGTGGAAGGCGAGAAGCAAATTTTACTAGGATCGAATATGCCTGTTGAAAGTGAAGAAAGAACGCAGTTTGCTTGGTTTGCGTGTTCTGATGGAATCAATTTGATATCTAGGGTTGTTTATCGTATTCATTAAGACAGATTGGTGAGTTGTTTCTTCGATCCTCGTTTCCTTCATCAGTATCTCCGTCCGGATTCGGCGTCTTGTTATCGTGGCCTTCGTTTCCCAACCTTAGAGTTCTAGGGATTCTAGGAGTACGATTGGGAAGCAGCATTGAGGATTCGAGTCACTAATTTTTGTCATCTAATGATATGATGGCAACCTTGAGTGGCGATGGGTTGTTTGTAGCTGGTGAGGGACCTAACAAAGAGGCGTCAGATGCTCCGGAAATTGTGCGTCGGAGATGATCGCCGATGTCAGCGTCAATAGGGGTGACGTCAGCAACAGAAAACGCATGCATCAACATGATACACTGGCGACAAGGGGTAACGGTGATCCCATGCAATCTAAAGATGGGAGTGGTCAGGTGGAAGGCGAGAAGTAAATTTTACTAGGATCGAATATGCCTGTTGAAAGTGAAGAAAGAACGCAGTTTGCTTGGTTTGCGTGTTCTGATGGAATCAATTTGATATCTAGGGTTGTTTATCGTATTCATTAAGACAGATTGGTGAGTTGTTTCTTCGATCCTCGTTTCCTTCATTGTATCTCCGTCCGGGATTCAGCGTCTTGTTATCAGGGCCTTCGTTTCCCAACCTTAGAGTTCTAGGGATTCTAGGAGTACGATTGGGAAGCAGCATTGGGATTCGACTCACTAATTTTTGTCATCTAATGATATGATGGCAACCTTGAGTGGCGATGGGTTGTCAGAATGCGAGGGACCCAACAAAGTGGCGTCGGATGCTCCGGAAATTGTGCATCGGAGATGATCGGCGATGTCAGCGTCAATAGGGCTGACGTCAGCAACAGAAAACGCATGCATCAACATGATACACTGGCGACAAGGGGTAATGGTGATCCCATGCAATCGAAAGATGGGAGTGGTCAGGTGGAAGGCGAGAAACAAATTTTACTAGGATCGAATATGCCCGTTGAAAGTGAAGAAAGAACGCGGTTGCTTGGTTTGCGTGTTCTGATGGAATCAATTTGATATCTAGGGTTGTTTATCGTATTCATTAAGACAGATTGGTGAGTTGTTTCTTCGATCCTCGTTTCCTTCATTGTATCTCCGTCCGGGATTCAGCGTCTTGTTATCAGGGCCTTCGTTTCCCAACCTTAGAGTTCTAGGGATTCTAGGAGTACGATTGGGAAGCAGCATTGGGGATTCGACTCACTAATTTTTGTCATCTAATGATATGATGGCAACCTTGAGTGGCGATGGGTTGTTTGTAGCTGGTGAGGGACCTAACAAAGTGGCGTCGGATGCTCCGGAAATTGTGCATCGGAGATGATCGCCGATGTCAGCGTCGATGGTGGCTGACGTCGGCAACAGAAAACGCATGCATCAACATGATACACTGGCGACAAGGGGTAATGGTGATCCCATGCAATCGAAAGATGGGAGTGGTCAGGTGGAAGGCGAGAAGCAAATTTTACTAGGATCGAATATGCCTGTTGAAAGTGAAGAAAGAACGCAGTTTGCTTGGTTTGCGTGTTCTGATGGAATCAATTTGATATCTAGGGTTGTTTATCGTATTCATTAAGACAGATTGGTGAGTTGTTTCTTCGATCCTCGTTTCCTTCATTGTATCTCCGTCCGGGATTCAGCGTCTTGTTATCAGGGCCTTCGTTTCCCAACCTTAGAGTTCTAGGGATTCTAGGAGTACGATTGGGAAGCAGCATTGAGGATTCGAGTCACTAATTTTTGTCATCTAATGATATGATGGCAACCTTGAGTGGCGATGGGTTGTCAGAATGCGGTGAGGGACCTAACAAAGTGGCGTCGGATGCTCCGGAAATTGTGCATCGGAGATGATCGCTGATGTCAGCGTCAATAGGGCTGACGTCGGCAACAGAAAACGCATGCATCAACATGATACACTGGCGACAAGGGGTAATGGTGATCCCATGCAATCGAAAGATGGGAGTGGTCAGGTGGAAGGCGAGAAGCAAATTTTACTAGGATCGAATATGCCTGTTGACAGTGAAGAAAGAACGCGGTTGCTTGGTTTGCGTGTTCTGATGGAATCAATTTGATATCTAGGGTTGTTTATCGTATTCATTAAGACAGATTGGTGAGTTGTTTCTTCGATCCTCGTTTCCTTCATTGTATCTCCGTCCGGGATTCAGCGTCTTGTTATCAGGGCCTTCGTTTCCCAACCTTAGAGTTCTAGGGATTCTAGGAGTACGATTGGGAAGCAGCATTGGGGATTCGACTCACTAATTTTTGTCATCTAATGATATGATGGCAACCTTGAGTGGCGATGGGTTGTTTTGAATGCGAGGGACCTAACAAAGTGGCGTCGGATGCTCCGGAAATTGTGCATCGGAGATGATCGCTGATGTCAGCGTCAATAGGGCTGACGTCGGCAACAGAAAACGCATGCATCAACATGATACACTGGCGACAAGGGGTAATGGTGATCCCATGCAATCGAAAGATGGGAGTGGTCAGGTGGAAGGCGAGAAGCAAATTTTACTAGGATCGAATATGCCTGTTGAAAGTGAAGAAAGAACGCAGTTTGCTTGGTTTGCGTGTTCTGATGGAATCAATTTGATATCTAGGGTTGTTTATCGTATTCATTAAGACAGATTGGTGAGTTGTTTCTTCGATCCTCGTTTCCTTCATTGTATCTCCGTCCGGGATTCAGCGTCTTGTTATCAGGGCCTTCGTTTCCCAACCTTAGAGTTCTAGGGATTCTAGGAGTACGATTGGGAAGCAGCATTGAGGATTCGAGTCACTAATTTTTGTCATCTAATGATATGATGGCAACCTTGAGTGGCGATGGGTTGTTTGTAGCTGGTGAGGGACCTAACAAAGAGGCGTCAGATGCTCCGGAAATTGTGCGTCGGAGATGATCGCCGATGTCAGCGTCAATAGGGGTGACGTCAGCAACAGAAAACGCATGCATCAACATGATACACTGGCGACAAGGGGTAACGGTGATCCCATGCAATCTAAAGATGGGAGTGGTCAGGTGGAAGGCGAGAAGTAAATTTTACTAGGATCGAATATGCCTGTTGAAAGTGAAGAAAGAACGCAGTTTGCTTGGTTTGCGTGTTCTGATGGAATCAATTTGATATCTAGGGTTGTTTATCGTATTCATTAAGACAGATTGGTGAGTTGTTTCTTCGATCCTCGTTTCCTTCATTGTATCTCCGTCCGGGATTCAGCGTCTTGTTATCAGGGCCTTCGTTTCCCAACCTTAGAGTTCTAGGGATTCTAGGAGTACGATTGGGAAGCAGCATTAGGGATTCGACTCACTAATTTTTGTCATCTAATGATATGATGGCAACCTTGAGTGGCGATGGGTTGTTTGTAGCTGGTGAGGGACCTAACAAAGTGGCGTCAGATGTTCCGGAAATTGTGCATCGGAGATGATCGTCGATGTCAGCGTCAATAGGGCTGACGTCAGCAACAGAAAACGCATGCATCAACATGATACACTGGCGACAAGGGGTAACGGTGATCCCATGCAATCGAAAGATGGGAATGGTCATGTGGAAGGCGAGAAGCAAATTTTACTAGGATAGAATATGCCTGTTGACAGTGAAGAAAGAACGCAGTTTGCTTGGTTTGCGTGTTCTGATGGAATCAATTTGATATCTAGGGTTGTTTATCGTATTCATTAAGACAGATTGGTGAGTTGTTTCTTCGATCCTCGTTTCCTTCATTGTATCTTCGTTCGGGATTCAGCGTCTTGTTATCAGGGCCTTCGTTTCCCAACCTTAGAGTTCTAGGGATTCTAGGAGTACGATTGGGAAGCAGCATTGGGGATTCGACTCACTAATTTTTGTCATCTAATGATATGATGGCAACCTTGAGTGGCGATGGGTTGTTTGTAGCTGATGAGGGACCTAACAAAGTGGCGTCGGATGCTCCGGAAATTATGCATCGGAGATGATCGCTGATGTCAGCGTCAATAGGGCTGACGTCAGCAACAGAAAACGCATGCATCAACATGATACACTGGCGACAAGGCGTAATGGCGATCCCATGCAATCGAAAGATGGGAGTTGTCAGGTGGAAGGCGAGAAGCAAATTTTACTAGGATCGAATACGCCTGTTGAAAGTGAAGAAAGAACGCAGTTTGCTTGGTTTGCGTGTTCTGATGGAATCAATTTGATATCTAGGGTTGTTTATCGTCTTCATTAAGACAGATTGGTGAGTTGTTTCTTCGATCCTCGTTTCCTTCATTGTATCTAGGGATTCTAGGAGTACGATTGGGAAGGGCATTGGGGATTCGACTCACTAATTTTTGTCATCTAATGATATGATGGCAACCTTGAGTGGCGATGGGTTGTTTGTAGCTGGTGAGGGACCTAACAAAGTGGCGTCGGATGCTCCGGAAATTGTGCATCGGAGATGATCGCTGATGTCAGCGTCAATAGGGCTGACTTCGGCAACAGAAAACGCATGCATCAACATGATACACTGGCGACAAGGGGTAATGGTGATCCCATGCAATCGAAAGATGGGAGTGGTCAGGTTGAAGGCGAAAAGCAAATTTTACTAGGATCGAATATGCCTGTTGAAAGTGAAGAAAGAACGCAGTTTGCTTGGTTTGCGTGTTCTGATGGAATCAATTTGATATCTAGGGTTGTTTATCGTATTCATTAAGACAGATTGGTGAGTTGTTTCTTCGATCCTCGTTTCCTTCATTGTATCTCCGTCCGGGATTCAGCGTCTTGTTATCAGGGCCTTCGTTTCCCAACCTTAGAGTTCTAGGGATTCTAGGAGTACGATTGGGAAGCAGCATTGAGGATTCGAGTCACTAATTTTTGTCATCTAATGATATGATGGCAACCTTGAGTGGCATGGGTTGTTTGTAGCTGGTGAGGACCTAACAAAGAGGCGTCAGATGCTCCGGAAATTGTGCATCAGAGATGATCGCCGATGTCAGCGTCAATAGGGGTGACGTCAGCAACAGAAAACGCATGCATCAACATGATACACTGGCGACAAGGGGTAACGGTGATCCCATGCAATCGAAAGATGGGAATGGTCACGTGGAAGGCGAGAAGCAAATTTTACTAGGATAGAATATGCCTGTTGACAGTGAAGAAAGAACGTAGTTTGCTTGGTTTGCGTTTTTTTGTGCAATCAATTTGATATCTTGGGTTGTTTATCTTATTTATTAAGACGGATTGGTGAGTTGTTTCTTCGATCTTTTTTTCCTTCATTGTATCTCCGTCCGGGATTCAGCGTCTTGTTATCAAGGCCTTCGTTTCCCAACCTTAGAGTTCTAGGGATTCTAGGAGTACGATTGGGAAGCAGCATTGGGGATTCGACTCGCTAATTTTTGTCATCTAATGATATGATGGCAACCTTGAGTGGCGATGGGTTGTTTGTAGCTGGTGAGGGACCTAACAAAGAGGCGTCAGATGCTCCGGAAATTGTGCATCGGAGATGATCGCTGATGTCAGCGTCAATAGGGCTGACGTCAGCGTCAATAGGGCTGACGTCAGCAACAGAAAACGCATGCATCAACATGATACACTGGCGACAAGGGGTAATGGTGATCCCATGCAATCGAAAGATGGGAGTGGTCAGGTGGAGGGCGAGAAGCAAATTTTACTGGGATCGGATATGCCTGTTGAAAGTGAAGAAAAAACGCAGTTTGCTTGGTTTGCGTGTTCTGGTGGAATCAATTTGATATCTAGGGTCAGTGGAAATCCACAAAAAAATGAAAAACCGTGGTGATTGCTCATCTGGACGGTATGCACATGTACATACAAGTCACTTGTAAGCAATTTGTCTAGTATGCACATGTGCATACCATCCGGTTGAATAGTTACTAGGGTGTTCCTCTTAACCGTCCTTTCTCTCTCTATATATATATATATTATTATATTATATACTTCCAATAAGAAGTTTCCGACTTTCGCAACTTTTTGAAGCTACATATTTTTTGGCAAAAAAAAGTTAAATGTATTGAGGTGGATCTCAAAGGATACCGAAAATAAGAATATGATGCCTTAACATGCCTGAGAGGTTGATAAGCACTCATCTGTTTTTGGAATACAATGCAATGCGAGTACAATTTATAACAAGTTTATTCATCAATTATTTTGGTACACTTTTGTGGGTTTCTTTTCTATTTTATTTTGTGGTGTTTGTTTATTTGTTCTGCCGTTGTAAATTTCTTGGATTTTATTGCATAATTTGTCATGACTTGATTTCTTGGGTTGTATTGCAGTTATGGTTTCCATTATTCTCAGTTCTTCGACAAAGTCATTCAGCTGATACTAATGGCTATAGTCAGCCCACCAAGTTTATAGCTTGTGATGTAACAGACAGTAACTTCTAAAAAACGTTATTAAGATTTTTAATGTCTCTAGCTCTATTTAACATACAGCTTGGAGGAGTTCATTCAGACCGCTAACATTGGTGAATTCAAAATGCGTCTGGCCATATCAGTATTGCTAGAAGTGAAGGATCTAATTCAAGATTCGTCAATTTGTTGTCTTTCTTTCTGGAGATCTGGAAAAATATAACTAAGGGGCTGTTTCGACTCCTGTATGGATAAAGTTGTCTGTTTGGATTAACATGTCTGTATAGATTAAGAAGGTTTTTCATAGACGGAAGGTGTGCGACTTTTAACTGAAAGGGGCAGGTTTGGCTTTCTGCATAGAGCTCTCCCTTTAAAAGCTGCAGGATGTGAATTTATCGTCCAAGTAAGTAGTCCTATTTTCGCTAATACCTTTCTTAAAGACCATTTAGCCTTTTGAATTCTTGCATGGAAACCTATTCTTATGTTTTTGTTGTCTTTAGATGCATCATTTTAATGGTTGTTTCTATAGCAACGACCCTTTTCAGCACTTCCTCTTTCTCTCTTACCCAAGATGATAATCCTTCCTTTCATCTCTTAAATCCATTTCATTATGTTTTTTCTGTCTTTAGATGCATCATTTTAATGGTTGTTTCTCTTGTTGCTTTAGGTTTAGCTTTCCTAAACAAACCTTGAATGACACCAAGAACATTTTGAGCAATTGGGTCAATAATGACGAAACCCCATGTCTATGGGCCGGTATTACTTGCCATCCGAGTGACCGAAGAGTTTTATCCATGTAAAAATCCACACTTTTTAATTGCTCATTTTACATAAGAAAAAGATTAACAAAAAAACCCTAATTTCGTATCAAGATTAGTACTTTTTTCGAAGCTATCATAAGTTTTAGCTAACCCTTAAGTAGTTTTCACAGAAACTTGCCATACATGGAGTTTGGGGGGGTTTATATCTCCAAGCATTGGTAAACTCTGTAGATTAACAGAGACTGTGAGTGTATTTTGTGGCTATAATAGTTGTAAACTCTACAAATTTGGTGGTACTTTTGGTTAATTTGCTGCATGTTTTTATCTATTATTATCAGGGCACTTCACCAGAACAGCTTACATGGTCCAATTCCTAATGAAATCTGTAAATGTGTTGAACTTAGAGCTCGGTAAGTGAATGATTTAGAAGTTGTTTTGTTTACGAAAATGATATAGAAAAATGTAGAATGATTGATGCACCTATTACTGATATGCAATGCTGAATCTTGTTTTACGTTTGGTAGCATATTATTGGCATGGTTCACTTCCATAACCACAAAAGGAGCATTAAGAAGGAAGCTTGTTTGGCCATTTCGAAGAACAAATACAGGTAAAGACATTGATTCTTCTATTACATGCTTTCTTGGCATATTCTTTGTAAATGTGCCATCTTATTTCATTTTAACTTACAAGTTGTGATTGTGATTGAGGCTGGGTTAATTAACCTTGTATTGATCCTAGCATCCCTTTCAGAAACCAAAGAGTTTTTCTTCCTCCACAGGATGAAAAGGGAAGATCAAATGACTGTTCCTCGACCATCTTCTTGACCGTAGATTTTCACCACACCAAGAGCAGTCAAGTGATTAATAGATTCAACATCACTTCTACATTTCGGGCAGAGCCTAGAGTCTAAGTCAAAGCCTAGAGTCTAAGTCAAAGCCCCTGTCATGCAACACTTCCTTCACTAGAATCCCTCCTATACTCAACCTCCAAATGAAGACGTTGACTTTCTTAGGCACTAAAGAAGACCAATGGGTGTTTCCTACGCCATTGTGAGCGGTTAACAGCCCTTAACTTTCTCACAGAAAAGACCCCATTAGAATCTAAATCCCAAACTCGCTTATCCGTCCGATTGAGATTAGTCGAGATAGGTTGCTAGAGACGCAAAAGATCCTCCAACTCTCGACTGGCTCTATTCCTAAGACATATATCCCAGATCCACGGCCAACCTTCAACCCTTTTTGGACCGATTTTATCCCGTAACTTTACCTCTTCTACCCTATCTAAAGCCCACTACCTAGGGATCTATCTTTTAATCTACCCATCTCCAACCATCGACCCGTCCAAAATTCAATATCTGCCCCATCACCAATACCTGCTTCCTAAATTTCTCTTACCGCCTTTAATACTCCTCTCCACGCACCCGTAAGACAGCCCCTACTATCTCTACCACTAAGGCCACCGTCTCTACCGTATACGCTCGAAATAGTTTTGTGCCACAGGGCTCCTCCCTCCGTTTTAAACCTCCAGATTCATCACGGATTTAATTAGCATTAGTCTTCCACCCATCGAAATAAGTTTTCCGGTCCAGCCATCTAGCCTTAATTTCAACTTCTGAATAACCGGCTGCCAAAAGGCTTCATGAACCATTGAAGCTCCAATCGGGAGGCCTATATGAGAGGCATCGACCTTGTCTCTACCCACCTTCACTCCTTCAAAGACCCCCTTAGTCTTTGCTTCTTCCATAACCATATATATTCATTCCTTCCTTCCATCGCGATAACGAAAAAGAAAGGTAATAGGGGATCACCTTGTCTAACTCTTCATTCCAAATCCATTGATCAAAATAGAGACGGTTGCCGAGGAAAGGCAAGCCTTGATCAATTTACAATATCGGTTCCAAACCCCATTTGAACCATCAAATCTTCCAAGAAATTACAATTAACACAATCGAAAGCCTTTTCAAAGTCGGCTCTAAAAAGAAAAGCTTTGTGACCAGCCTTTTTCATGAAATTAATTGCTGTACCGGCCACTACGATGTTGTCCGCGATACTCTTTTTTTCAATAAAAGCCGATTGAGTGTCACTTATTACCTCACCAATTACAGCTTTAAGCCTTTTTGCAATAATTTTATAAAGGGCTCCTATTAAGCTAAGAGGACGAAATTCGCTGAAAACAATCGGGTTGCTAACCTTTGGGACTAGCTTCAAGAATGAAGCATTGCAGCCTTTGTTTAACATCCCTTTATCCCAGAACCAGTCAAAAACATTCATCACATCTACTTTAATCGTGTCCCAAAACACCTTGAAAAACTTGAAGCTAAAACCATGCGGACCCGGGGCTTTTGAGCCTCTGCAATCCTTTATTTTCCTTTTCCAAGAAAGGTGCTTAAAGCATTGGACAATCTTTTCATCCGACAAGTCAGAGATCTGAAGCTTTGCGCTTGGAAGCCTCGATGACGGAATCTCGATTTGCTTCACTTTTTAATTTCGAGCTTTACTCTCTTAAGCTTCTCTCTAAAAACTTTGTCGGGTCCGAAGGGCGGACAACTAAACCCCACGTTTTAGATACCAACTCTTTAAGTATTTTGTCGGGTCCGAAGGGCTGCTTCTTTCCCTTGTATTTTGATCTTCAATTATGCTGCTTCTTTCCCTTGTATTTTGACCTTATCTCAAATGAAATTGTCTCACTTTTAGCTACAGCTAGAATATTTGGGGTGTTGGCCTTCCTCCGAAATCGTAGAACGAAAAGAGCTGGCCAATGTAAGATTTTATTTTCACCTAACATTCAATGAAAGACAAATAGAGAAATCTTGACCCAAATAAATACCTGGGCCGGTCAATAGAAATAGTGAAGAATTAGACCATGAAATTGAGAAGATCGGGGAACTCAATATTTTAGGAAAGTGGTGGTGGGGATTCCTTAATGAGAGGGAGAGTCTATGGAAAAAGGTCATCGTGAGTGTTTATGGGAGGGACGGTGGTGTTTTGGGTGGGTAGATAGAGTAAGGGGGAGGAAGACAGTGTGGAGTGGTATATTAAAAGTTGGCCTTGACCTAGATAAAGAAGGGTTAGAGTTCACGGAGTCATTCGGTAAAGAGCTAGAGACAAATTTTGGGAAGTGGCTTAAGGAGAGGTTTAATCGCCTCTACCATCTAGAGACAAATAAGGAGGTGTCGGTGGCGGATAGAGGGGAGTTTTTTGGGGTGTTGGTTGTCTCAGTGTGGTGTCTGGTTCCTTAAATTTTGGGTGGCTCTGTAATATTTGGTTTGTTGTTTTCAAAAAAAATACCAACAACTTGATTGTAATGATGATAACATGAAACATCCCATTGAAAAGAAAATCTTGTAATTTTATGATACATCTTTCATGGTATGCTATTATAACTTGGGTGATTTGTTTCGCAGGATCAAACCTCAGAAAAGTCACGTATTATCTGCTCTTGAAAACGTATTATCTGCTCTTGAAAATTTCCAAAACTTGTTACGTATCAGATACTCTTCGATTCTCTTGCGTTTGAGGACTGCAAATGCTATCCAGGAGGTATGTACTTCATACATTGTATTATATATAAACTACTTTAGAATTGCAGGTAGGTGCTTGATTGCTTACACTTCAAGTTCAAAAAGATCTTGTGACCAAGCTAAGGTAAGCGTCTAAGGGGCTGTTTGGTTGGTTTTCCATTAAGTCCTGCATGGATATAGTTGTCGGTGTGGATTAATATGTCTGTATAGATTAAGAAGGCTTTTGTTTGGGAGGATCTTTCATAGATGGAACGAGCATGATTTTAAATTGGCAAAGCAGGTATGGATAAAACTTGGCTTTCTGTATAAAGCTCCCGCCTAGAAGCTTACTGAATAAGCCACTTTCTATATCATTAAGCCACTACCAAACAGTCATGTATAGCTGGCCGAATATATGAGTCCCGTTAAGCTCATTAAGCTGCTAACAAACAGGCCCTAAGACTTATCTTCTAAGACTTTTTTTTACTATCTTTTTACTTAAACAAATTTTATCATCATTAGCATCATAATTGGTCTTCAGAGAAAAAAAGCATGGTAAGAATTCAATCTTGGAAAACATCTACAAGAAAATGGTGAACTTTTTAAGAGAAGTGGCCTAAAGTTCATGACAACTTTTCAGGTAGAGTTTTCCTAACATCTTGGACTTAATGTAAAACCAACCAAACAGCTCCTAAGCCACTACCAAACAGCCACATATAGCTGACCAAATAAGCTGAGTCCCATTAAGCTGCTATCAAACAGAACGCTTTTTAATTTAATAATATTAATCCATAGATTAATTAATACCTCTATGAAATAATAAAATCTTAATACATCAAAAAACTGAATTCTCATGGTCAAAAACATTATTAATTTAAGAGGTTCTACTGTTCTTTAAAAATGTTTTTGTTTTACTTTTTAATGTGTATCAAAGAAACTTTTCCTGGATGTGCCATGTCCGGTCCGCATTTACATAAACCCGGATCCTTATTTAATTTTGCATATCAAGTTTTATCTTCTATCTCTATCTCTAGCGATAGTCGATAGATCAACTACTTACATACTGTCCTGATGATGTGTTGTGTAATTTTGCCAACATGATGATATGGGAGCCGAATTCCATTCCCATGGTTCTTACACAACCTGTAAGTATAAATGTAACAACATATAATGCATGTATACTTCCTAATGTAGACTTTGTTTTTGAAGTATATACAATATTTATATACGGAAAATGTAGCAAATAAGTTTTTTTTCAGGTTAATGGAGCTAGAGTGCAAGGAAGATAGGTATATGGACAACCGGTGAGTTTTCTTTCCCTCTTCTTTCCTAAGATTTATTTATTATTCGATGATTGAAAATGGAAAGAAAAAGGTTGGGAAAATGGTAAGTTTTCTTTTTTTCTTTCTTAAGATTTACTATCAAATCCCAACATTGGATTTGTTTGAAAACAATATAATCAAGGCTTTCTCAGTTGTGAAATATGAAATAAGCCATGTTCCTTCCTGTGTTGGGCTTGGATTATCTAATATTTCATCTGTGTCTTTCAAAAGCTACCCCTTTTCCATGGATTAATATGTGTGTGTGTGTATTCTTAAGTCATAAGCTACCCCTTTTCCATGGATTAGTGTGTGTGTGTGTGTATCCTTAAGTCATAAGGATATTTGGAATGTTCATGTAGCAACTGGTTCTTGGAAAAACATCCTTAGGATTAGTGAATTCACTCTATGGCTGGGTGATTGTAGAGAGTCCAGGAATTATATCACCTTTATATAAAACAATTTGTACATTTATATGAGAGTCCAATAGTTATGGGGTAGTTAGATAGATAGTTAAGGCAATTAGTAAATAACTGTACACCAGTTAAGCTATAACTGTTTGCAGCTCTAAGTTAATCTTACGAAGCAGACTTAGTGGGGGTTTGACCTGCACCGTATGGTAATCTTAGCTGATAAGGGCAACATTTGTGGGTTTAATTAGAATCTCATTTATAGTTATAAACGAAGGATCGTGTGAGAATAGGAGTTAAGCTGTAAAGCATAAGAAGGGAGGTCTGGATCCTTATCACTTTTAATTGAAGTCGGTGGCTTGAATTCGGGTGAACCTTCTCCGCCTGAATAGTAGGATAATTGTCTTTGTTTGAACTTTAAAATTGATCCTCTATTTAATTATGCATCCTTCTCATTTTTTTTAGAAAAAATGTCCTTGGAAGAAGTTGAGAAAAAATCAAAACATAATGATTTGGAAAGAAAAGTTGTTATTCACTAATTGTTAGCTAGATTTTGAGTTTGAGGAAGGAATGACATGAATGAGATTTTGCCCAATGTCACTTCAATGCAAAATTCTTATAATTGACTTGGTTAAATACTACTCCACCTCAAAATAAATGTTTATTTTCTCATTCTATCCTCAATTATTAATGTTCACTTTCCTATTCTCTCAACTTCTCCACTAAGACCGTTAAACTGAAGTTATGAGATGCCCCACTATCCACTAGATTGCGTTTTCAGATTATCCTAAATTAAACTTTGTGAAAAACGGGGGGTTTCATATGGTCTAAATATTACATTTGAAATATATTTTACAATATCCAAGTTTGATTAAATTGATCTTACCTACTATTAAGTCTAAACTTTCAAATATCATTTCGTTCATGTTATTTTCGTCACTACCCTTTTTATCTATACTTCTTTGAATGCACTGTGTTATTAGGTTTCATGTTGATATGTTCATTTCTGGCAAAATCTTCTTCGTTTGTGCTTTTATTATAGTTTTATGATCTTAAACAATGAAAAGCATCTAGAAGTTTTTCTCTCTTACATTATTATGAAATATGAGTACATCTTCTTTCACATGAAAATTGCAATCATTCAAGGTTGAGATATCCTTTACTAAATTAAGGACTCCTTTTTGACTAACTTTTAAACTGAAGGAGGTGTATCGCGTAGCGTTAGGAGTTGCACACATCACAAATAAGTTGAGAGAGACATATGGCGGCTAGTGAGGAAGATAGAGGATAAAAACTAAAAAGTGTAAGGGGTCTATTAGCCGTGAGTCAAATTGTGTAGACAAATCGCACAATATTTGAACGATTGGTCTGGGATGTTACAAATAGTATCTGAGCTAGGATGTTACACAGGCATGCCTGGGATGTTACATCAAGAGACTAAGAAAATGTGTTTCCATAGCAACACACTTGTAGGGTAATCTGAGAGAAAAGCGAGATTTTTTCATGTTCTTAGACAGCAAAAGGATGTTGTAAGGATAGGGGTCGAGGGTGTAAAGAGGAGGGGTAGGTTGAGGAGAACTTGGATAAACAGTTTACTCAAATAGATATTTTTTTGGAAAATGACCTCTTATAGGAGACGTAAGCTAAGGATAGTAGAGTAGGGGCGATAATTTGTAATTAGCCTAGATAGAAGGAAGGGATGTTGAGAGTTACAGGATGGGGATAGGATTAGTGAGCTTATAGTTAGATTTTGTTAGTTCTAGGTTAGGCTATGGTGTGTGTATACTTATCCCTACTATGGTTGTGTTTTTTTGTACTTGTTTATGTTTTGATTGTTGCTTACTTCTAACGTGTTTACTTTACAAATTTTAGCATTGTCTTTAATATTGTTATTATTTCTCTATTTTGGGCAAAATCGATGACTATTCATTGCGATTACGTTGACACCAAAGAAGAGTTCGATGCTTTATTTATGTCCTAGTTGATCCTGATTCGACATTAGAAGTTTGTCGATTTTGCCCCAATAACCGAATACTTTTATCTGTAAATACCAGTGTTTAAAAAGGTGCGTCATGGCATGTGCCATGGCGCGTAAGACGCGTCTCTGCTGTTACGAAACAGTCCATATCGTTAAAAAATTAAAAATTAAAAAATTAAAAAATTAAAATAAATAATTTGTTTGAAAAAAATCATGCCATACAGAAAAACGCGTGCAGCGGCCCACGTTTTTTTGTATGGCATGTTTTTGAACGCGTGCGTTTAATTTTTAATTTTTTGTTTTTTTACACTTCTAACTTTAAAATTTTAAACTTTTTTAGATTTATTTAATCACATCATTCACAATTTCACGAATTTATAAACATTACGGTCTCACGGTTAAAATGGAGTTGTAAAATTATTTTTCTAAGTTCTATTTTAAATATTTTATCAAAAAAAATATTTTTATAATAATAATCTATATGATTTTTCTTCTAATATTTATAATCAAATAGTGTTTAGGGAGCTTATTGTGATGTTTTCCAATTATAACCCTAATTAATAGTGATTATTATTTATTATTATTTATTATTATTATTAATAAATTAATATTAATTATTATTTAATATTTAAATAAAAATAAATTAGTAGTATATTAGTAAATATTAATTTTAAATTATTAATTGATTTTAATTATACATTATACGTTAATATTAATTAGTTTCTATAATATTTTTCATATCAATTGTTTTTATTATTATTATTTAATATATTTAGTTATAAAAAAATTTATAAATATTTTAAAATATTTATCTTAGTTACATAAAATTACTTACATAGATAATAAAAATGTATTTAATAATTCCATTAAATTATTTAATTTAATGAATATTTAAATAAAAATAAAAGTAAATTATTAGTATATTAGTAAATATTAATTAATATTAATTAATTTTTCTTATACATTATATGTTAATATTAGTTATTTTCTATAATGCTTTTCATATCAAGTGTTTTTATTATCATTGTTTAGTTAAAAAATTTATAAATATTTTAAAATATTTATCTTAGTTACATAAAATTACTTATTTTGTTTCATAGATGATAATAATGTATTTAATAATTCTAATAAATTATTTAATTTAATGAATAATAATATATTTTAAAAAAAATTATGAATTAATTAGGATATATGAGGTTGATGTTTTTATGTTTATTTATATTATATCTAATGATTATTTATATTAATGATTATTTTCTAAAAATTTCTAACAAATCCAAAATTTATAGTATATATGTATATAAGAATTTGAATTTTTTTTAGTCTAACATACTTTACTATTTATTTATTATCATTTTTTGGTGTTAATTAACATATTATGTTATTAAAGATTTGTTTTAGAATGGAGAAAAATAAAGCTTTTGGTACAGTTTTATGTACAATTTATGTGACACACAAATTCACAAATATTTTGTAAGCCCTGTAACTGATGGATATACACCTTATAATTGATGATATAAACCCTTTACAGATCATTGATTTGTGGAATTCAATGGAATTTCAATGGAATTTGAAGGATACCATGCATTTCAAGAAGTTAACCAAACAGAGGAATTGGAATTTGGTCAGATGAATTTGTCATTCCAATTCCATCAAATTCCTTCTAATTCCGCGAACCAAATGACCCCTTAGATTACTTCTTATTTTTGCTTGACTATGAGCAACTATGAAGGCTACCAATGAGCAGTCTATGTCGTCTCATCATTGTCACAGGTATGTTGAATGGTTCCTTTTTTTACTTGTTCTTTGTAGACAAACTCCAGTTGTGAAACATCATTTTACCCTCGTGAATGAAGTTTATGTTGGTTTTGGGGTACTAAATTAGGCTAAGAATTGGGTAATAAGAAACTACTACTTGTTTCTTTCAAGGAGAGTAATCTCTATCCTCAAAGTGATCATTGAGTGTGCTTTGGGTTTATGTCGAATTGCCTCAGTGAAGCAACGTATGTAGTATGATTATCAACAATGCACGGTTAGTGATAATCCTGATGAATTTGTGATTAATCAAGGATGTCAAGTGTTAGATCCCACATTGGTTGGGGAGGGGAACAAAGGTTACCTTATAAGGTATTAGACATATTCTCTATTAGACACATTTTAAAGCCGTGAATCAAAGTGTGTAGACAAATCCCACAATATCTGAACGGTTGGTATGGGATGTTACAAATAGTATCTGAGCTAGGAACTAGTCTAGTGTGCCAACGAGAATGTTAGGCTTCCAAGGGGGTGGATTATAAGATTTCACAGGCATGCCTGGGATGTTACATCAAGAGACCAAGAAAATGTGTTTCCATAGCAACACACTTGTAGGGTAATCTGAGAGAAAAGTGAAAATTTCATGTTCTTTGACAGCAAAAGGATGTTGTATGGATAGGGGTCTCAAAAAGGTTGTGACTCTTCAAACAGTCATCATTTGTGATACCTGTGAAAGTTTCACTAAAAGTGACTTTTCAATATGTTGACATTTCCTTTTGCGATGTTTGTCCCGATTGTCACCAAAGGTGACTTTTTGCAGGGGGTGTCTTTTCATTTGAGACACCTGTCGAATCTTTCATGATATACTCACTTTAGGTTTCATTTTGGTCCTAAGTGGAACAAAGTAAAACCACTTAGGTTGCGTTTAGTTGATGAAAAATTTTCTGTTTTTTAGAAAAAATTCTGAGTGAAAATCAAAATTTGGAAAACGCGTTTATTTCATTTAGTTTTCAAAAAAATTCCAAAAAAAAATTCATTTTCATTTTCTAAATTTATATTAGATTTAGAAAACAACTTTTTTGAGTTTTCAGAATATTTTCAAAATAATTTTCTATATGCACACACTTACACTTTTACACGCGTGCACACACACACACACACTTTCACTTTCACACACATACACAATTTCCACACACACCCACTTTCATTTTCACACACACACACACACTTTCACTTTCACACTCATACACAATTTCACACTTTCGCGCGCGCACACACAGATACACACTTTCACACACATACACAATTTCACACATTCACTTTCACACACACACACATTCACTTTCACACACACACACATACACAGACTTTCACTTTCACTCACATTTTCACTTTCAAACTTTTAAACACACACATACACACATTCACAGACTTAAACACACTTTCACTTTCACACACATACACATACAGAATTTCATACACACACACACACTTTCATTTTCACACACATACACATACACACACACACACACATACTTTCACATGCACACACTTTCACACACATACTTTTTCACACTCACTTTTTCACATACAAGCTTTCACACACACACACACTCACTTGGTTGTGCATTTTCTACTACTTTTCATTTTCCATTTTTCCATTTTTTTTTCAAATTAGAATGTGTGTGTATGTATGTGTGTGTGTGTAAATGTGTGTGCGTGTGCGTGTGAAAACGTGTGTGTGAAAAAGTATGTGTGCGTGCGAAATTGAAAGTGTGTGTGTATATGTCTGTGTGAAACTGAAATTGTGTGTATGTTTATGTGAAGGTGAAAGTGAAAATGTGTGTGTGTGTGTATTTCTGTGTGAAAGTGAAAGTGTGTGTGTGCGCGCGAAAGTGTGTGTGTATGTTTGTGTGAAAGTTAAAGGGTGTGTGTGTGTGTGTGAAAATGTGTGTGTGCGAAAGTGTGTTTGTGAATGTGTGTGTGTGTGTGTGGAAGTGTGTGTGTGCGAAAGTGTGTGTGTGAGAGAGAGAAAGTGAGTGTTTGTGTGTGCGCGAACGTGTGTGTGTACACACACTTTCTAATTTGAAAAAAAATGGAAAATGAAAACTGGTAGAATATGCACAACTAAATGCGTTTTCTAAAAATCTAAAAATGAAAAATGAAAACTCCACCATTTCAACTAAACGCGTTTTGAAAAAATTTCATAGAAAACTGAGAATGAAAACTCAACTCCATTTTCTGAAAACGTTTTCTTGGAAAATGAAAAAAGTTTTCGCTAACTAAACGCACCCTTAAATTCAAGTTTTTCGTTTTCTAAGACTCAACCCAAAACAGATAAGACTTTAATATTATTTTAAAATTTTCCCCTCATAGTTTACAAACTTTGTTCATTATGAGAAGTAAATGGTACATTTGTGAGTTTCTTATCATGTAGTACCTCTTAATTTCAAGTCTAAAATATCAAGAGAAACATATAGGGCAAAATGCAAGAAATATCAACCTACTTTTAAAATTTTTCTTATTATAGTATTGTACTTTAAGTTTTTCTTATTACAGCAATGTACTTTCAAATTATTTTTTATTATAGCATTGTACTTTGAAAAAACTACCCATTATAGCATTGGGTAACCTTCTCTTTTAAATTTACCCACTATAGTAGGTTTCCATGCCACCTCATTGTCCATGTAGGTTGTCTACATGTAATATATTGCTGATGTGGCATTCTTTTATTACAACAATGTACTTTCAAAACATTAATTTTACATAGTATTTAATAAATATAGTAGATTAATTTACTGAAACTAAATTATTCATAAATATAACAATATTAAGAAAGTTTGTAGATTACAATTTATTTTCTCTAGATTCCAAAAAATGTTTAAAAAATATTTTTTAACTAAGAAAATAAGAGTTGTTATGTTTTATTACAAATAAAATATTTATATTAAAAAAATTATATCGACTTGGTTTTAAAAAAATGAATTGATATATCATTCAATAAACATATTTAATTAATTAGATTATTTCTAAAATATTCATTAAAATATAACAATATTAAAAAGATTTGTAAAACACATTTTATATCGTTAATTTTTTTTAAAAAAGTACAAAATAAGTATTTTCCAAATTAGAAAAATTAAATAACAGGTGTTATGTTTTCTTATAAAAAATATTTATCTTGAAAAAAAATATCCTATTTGTTAAAAATGTTACTCTAAATTATTTAATTTGTACAATTTAAAAAGAGTTTTTTTTAAAGAGTGACGACGTAAGAAAATTATTAAAAATTTGAGAAATTTAAGAAAAAAAACCCGGGTAAAGTGAGAAATTTTTAAAAAAAAATTGCAAGAGATTTTTTTAATAATGTCATGTAATCAAAATGACATGGCATCCATGTAATCACATTTAAGCCATGTAAGCAAATAAAAATGGAGGTTAACTTGTTTTAAAGGTAACAAGTTACCCATTGTTATTTTGGATAAATTTTTCAAAGTACAATGCCTTAATAAAAAATAATTTGAAAGTACATTGCTATAACAAGTAAAACTGAAAGTACAATGCTATAATAAGAAAATTTATGAAAGTGGGTTGCTATTTCTTGCATTTTGCCCTGCCCAAACATATATTAGACTATCTTTTCATCATGCTATTCCATCAATATTATGTTATTTGTCAATTTTTTAAGTTCAAATTCATGATCGTCTTAAATAGAGGAGAAATTCATGAAAGTAGGGGTTGCTAATGTGGTTGGAAGGTCGTTTATATATTGTTTGGGACCTAAATGTTTGGCCGCCATTTTCTAAAACATGCATCGACATAGGGACCTAAAAACAATAATTTTGGATAATAATTCGTGTTCAAATGAATTATGTTTCCAAAGTCGTTTTTCTCAACTTAGAGATGGACAAAAGTAATTGTGCTTGACCATCTAAGCTTTGTGTCCATTGTGGATGCTAGCATCTATCCTAGACTCGCTTCTCTTGGTATTGTTTGCCAAAAAGTAAGCTACCTTATTGAAACGTTACTTGGAATGGTGTTTTGAAAGCTTATTGTCACTTTTTTAAATTATAATTCTCATTAATATATTAATTATTATTAATAATTATAAATAAATATTAATTAATTTAAATTGAGAATTAATTATAATTATAAATTGAAAATTAAATAATATAAATTGAAAATTAATTTTAATTTTAATCTTAGTTATAAATTATAAATTATAAATTAATATTATTTATTAGTTATTTACAGTAATTGTTAATCATCAATTGTATTAATATTATTATTTCTTTAATTATTATTCAATATATTTAGTTATCATAAAAATAAATATTACAGTTACAAAAATATTTATGCAAGATTAAAACTAAATTTATACTTATTTTGTTTCATAAATAATATAATTGTGTTAAATAATTTTTATAAAATATTTAATTTATTACTAAATACATTTTTTTAAATTATTAATTAATTAGGATATGTAAAGTTGACCAAATTTTTATTAATATTATATGTAATGATTATTTAAAATCATAAACAGTGAAAAAATACTAAATTTATTTCAACTAATTCCAATATTATAATATATGTAATAGTCTATTGGAAATTCTTTTAATTAATGGATTATATTTTTTTAATTTCTCTACTATCTTGTTTGCATTAATTAATATACTACATTATTAAAGATTTGTGTTTAATATATATAATAATCTATTTGAAATTCTTAAAATAATAAACTATGATTTTGTCCCTGTGGTTTGATGTTTATAATTATTTTCCTCCTTGTGGTTTAAAAACTGTTTTTTTCGTTCTTATGGTTTCCATTTTGCTATCATTTTCGTCCCCCATCTAACACCGTTAACTTTAACCGTTAAAAAGTTTGAGAAATTACATATTTAGGGGCCATTTACCAAATCTTACCCGGGTAAGTACTTACCGGCAAAATTCAACACTGTCACTTACTTACCGGGTAAGATTTTAGTCCACCAAAACGGCATCGTATGCAACAATTTATCTGGTAAGAGCTTACCGTGGTAAGAGTCACTGCAATCACTTACCCAGGTAAGATTCTTGGTCCTTGATTTCCTTGTCTTTGCTCTTACCGGGTAAGATTTTTGGTAGTTATCGTATTCCTCCGGTAAGGTAATATGACTTGATAAGCGCTTACCCGGGTAAGCGTTTGGTAAACGGTCCCTTAGTTCTTGTGGTATATTGAGTTTAAATATTTATCCTTAAATTTTATTTATTGCATTAGTAAACTATAAAGTTGCATTTATATAATTGTATTTTTTTACCTTTTCTTCACCCTCCCATGAATCGCGTCAATCCTCCGTGATCGCGTCCACCATAACCGAAGATGTGTGGCTGAGATTCGTCCTCACGTTCACAACCAAAAATGAGTTCACATTTGAACTTTCCTCTATATATATATATATATGTATATATATTAATTTAAATATGAAACAAATTTGACTAATTAATAAAAAAATAAAGTTTAATTTTTTTTTTGAATAGTGGAGTAAAATGCATTTAATAGAAACAACCAGTTGGTATAAAATAAAACTATTTTTTTCTCGAATCCTATAAAACTTCTTTATATGATAATTACAAATAAATAAAAATCTTAAATAATTTAGTAAAGTTGTATTCTTGAATTTGAATGGAAAATATGAATGGGTGAAATAGAAAAAGAAAGGAGAAGAATTTTTGTGTTGTCGAATGTGAAAACTTTAAATTCCATTTCGAGAAAAAATGATTTTTTTATATCAATTGTGTCTTGTTTTTATTAAATGCATTTTACTCCACTATTCCATATTTTCATTTATATCTTTTTTTTATTAATTAATCAGATTTTTTTGTCATATATATATGTGTGTGTAGCATTAGAATATAATAAAGAAATAAAAAGTAAAATAATACAATATATAAGTGCCAACTTTATAGTTACTAATATAATAAATGAATTTAAAGATACATATTTAAAGTTTCATATACCACAAGGACTAGATATGTCATTTCTAAAACAAGATTTTGGATTGTTTGACGGTCAAATTTAATGGCGTTAGATGGAGGGACAAAAAGGAAGCAAAAAGGAAACCACGTGAATGAAATAGGCAGTTTTTAAACCACAAGGATGGAAATCGTTATAAATATCAAACCATAGGGACCAAAATCGTAGTTTACTCTTCTTTTAATTAATATATAATATTTTTTAATTTTCCTACCATCTTGTCTGTATTAATTAATATAGTATATTATATTATTTTAAGAAATGTTTTTAATTAAATTTATGTTTTTTTGGTTATTTTATATTCTTATAAGTTAGTTTTGCCAAAGATAACTTTTTTCATCAACTAGTTTGTCAAACATTGTAAAATAGTGTTTGAGGAACATGACATAATTTAGAACCAACGATAGAAAAACATAAAGGAAAACAAACGAAGGTGAGTAGGCTTTGACCTGAAGCATCAAATAATTCATCGCATATGTATGCGAAAGATAGATGGGTAGTTTCATAACTTTTACAAATAGAAAGTAAACTGGTTCATATGTGAACTCGTTAATTAGTTCACATGTTTTACAAATAGACAACAAATTGGTTCATATGTGAACGCATGTGTTTCACATATGAACTATATGTTAATATGTGAACTCGTCAATTAGTTCACATGTGAACTATTTAATCGGTTCACATATAAACGCATAAGTTCATACGTGAATCAGTTAATTAGTTTTTATGTGAATCAAAAAGGTTTATTTATAAATCAGTTAATTAGTTCATATATGAATCGGTTAAAACCATTCATATGTTAAATATAGAGTTCACATTAGACCATTGTTTCTGTAAATTAAAGTGTAGATATTTTATTGTACATTGATGGCAAAGCTTCCTTTAATTCAGTCTAAAAAGCATAAAGGTGTTAATTGGTTTTTTTCTTGATCCATCATTGTATTTGTTAGGAAAGAAATTTGGTAGTCTTCGATTCATATAATAAAGTTGATGTTATGAATAGGTGAATTTACTATTTTACCCTATTGAACAAATAAAGTTTCATTATATTTTTTTTAGAACACAAGTGAATGAGTGATTCCTGACCTTTTTCATCACGTAAATCCATTATGGTAAATAGTTTTTAATTCTTTATACAATAAAAAAAAATCTTGGTTAATTTAAGTTTGGAAAACCAATTTCAACATTAACCGTAAACTTTCTTTTATTAACCACGTTATTATATTTACTTCTACATTGAACACATAATAAATGGTCGTTTTGTTATTTTTTGGGTAAATATATAAATACTAAGGTGTGAACATAACAAGAATTGAAAATATTACCTGGAAGAGAAAAGATAACTAGATAAGGATCGATAATCTTATGGGTAAATGAGAGTATTGACCTTTCAGTAAGCGTTTATCGAGTTATATACATTTATCATCAATCGATTTTGATGGCCATGAATTTTACCCCACAAGATAAATTAGAGTGATGACTATTGCCCATAGACGTTTACCGATAAATGTTTCATAAATGCCTCCTAAAAGAGTATCGATCACATTTAGTCATTTTTAGACAAGATTTTATGTCAATCCTTCAAAAATATTTCCATATCTATACTATATTATAAAGCATATGACTAAAAACTCTTAAAAACAACTTTTTAAGCTTTAGTTACTGCTATTTAATGTTAATTACTTAATTTTCAATATTACAAGTAAATTGTGCGTAAGTACAACTTATTAAAATTCATCTCTAAATTTGTGTAACTAGCTACAGATAACTATGATCAACTACAAGATAAACATCTAAGTTTAAATATAAAAAATCTAAAATACGATTAAGATAATCATTGACTTCTAAGAAATAAAATAATTATATTATTAAACAAAAAATAAATTATTTGATTATTAAACCTAAATTAAATTATAATAAAAATTTGAATTAAAGAAATTAAATAAAAAAAAGAGAACTTTTAACTTAAATACTAATTTTTTTTCTCAAAACCACATAAAACCATTAGAACATCGATGGAAACAAAAATTAAAATGAAACTTAAAATCAAGATATATCCCGCATTGCGCGAGTACCCTTCTAGTTTTGATTAATAGATATTTCTTATTATTTGGTACTCGTGGATGTTTGCATACACCTTAACTAACTTTATGACGTCATAAGATCAAATAGTCTCCTAAATAAGTATTATGCAAACGGTAAAATATTTTCCAATGTAGTACTATACTTTTTTAAAAGAGAATATTTTAAGTATTTTGATTTATTATTTTGATTAAATAAATTTCAATACTACTTATATATCTATTAAGTCGGAAAATTGTAGTATTATACCTGTATAGATTTATATTTTCGTAATAACTTAATAAATTATATTATTATACTATTTGAACCAAATTAATGTTCATTATTAATTTTGAATTAAATTATCTAAAATGTTGTTTACTACTGTATTTTAATTAAATATGTTATTGTGTTTAAAGCAATAAAATCGTACCAATATATGACGCGTTCATTAGAGATGATTCGGTAAAAAAATTAGTATAGTGCGTAATTTGATGTGTTTATTGGAGATGGTTGGTATACCAACCAGATACTACGTTGTTAACACATACAAACTTTGTATTTATTTTGATTAAAAAAACATATATATTATTCAATATAATTAGATTTGAATAACCGCATATCTTTATCATATAAACTCATTTGGTATTTTGTATTTTTAAATCAAACTCATCATCATCTACTTTCAGAAGAATTATAAGCATGCAGAAAAAACAACAATATTGTTCATTTAATTAACGATATATATTAATTTTTTTTTAATAAAAAATAATATTTATAATGATATGTTTTTAAATATATTTCAGAAAAGATCAAGTTAAACCTAGAATAAACAAGTTAAGGTCATTGATACTTGTAGAGATGGGATCAAAATCTTTTATGTTTTTTTATTATTAAAAATAATACTTAAGTTGTCTAAAAATATAAGAATTTAAAGAAAACTAATTTGATATCACCTATTTGTCTACTTGAAGTATTTGATTTTACGAAAATAATTCCTTACACAAAAAAATATAATAGTCATATTAAAAGACAATTTAAGATTTATTTCCATATAAACATATTAATGTTACAGATGTTATAAAGATTCGAGTTACTCTTTTATTTGAACCTTACGAACAGGATTCATTATCCTGATTTGTGACATAATATCATAAATAAAAAGATACACAAACATAAAAATGATCTTGTAATTTAGCCGA
Source organism: Silybum marianum (assembly GCA_036898165.1). Taxonomy (NCBI): domain Eukaryota; kingdom Viridiplantae; phylum Streptophyta; class Magnoliopsida; order Asterales; family Asteraceae; genus Silybum; species Silybum marianum. The sequence goes on from CM072543.1 coordinate 169,599, forward strand.
CATTATCTATCCTTAAACCCTTATTCAAATCATCCAACACTTCACTATAAATACCACATTCTGTTTTCTTATAACATCATTACAAATCCTTCTAACAATCGATTTCCCGTTGCTTTCATGCGCCTTATAAACTTTTCTTTATAATACAATTATTCAGGAACTTGAATATGTTTTGATGGTCGAAGGTTTGTGTAATACATGGTTTTTGATTTCTAAGGTTTTGTCGGTTTTTTGTTCTTGTCAAGAGTTTCTATTTGAGAATGGGGATGGTTAGATTTTTTATGTAGGTTTTTGTAAAAATACTTATGTAGTATGATTTTTATATTAATGATGTGGGTTTTCAAGATTTTATATAATAATAATAATAATAAGATAGCTTTACATAAATGTTTGAGGAAATAGGTTCATAAAACATTGTGTAAAGTAGGGTATGTATCAGCTTGGAGTTAGGAGTGTTTGTGGTCCGATTTAAACGGTTTAACTTTTTAAATTGTGATGACAATTTAGAAACTTTTTCAAATATAACGGTTTGGTAATAAGTGACCAAATTGATAAAACTGGATCATAAAAAGACGGCCTAGTTTGAGTGTTGAACCTATTTAAACGTATTACAACTATTATTGGGTTCAGTGAGTAATCATAATGTGAATTACCATTTCTTGGTTTAATGTTTGAAATTTAAAACACTCATGTCGTTAAAATCAATGAGTATTAACAACAATGTTTTAATTGAATGTTTGAAATAAAAAATACATTGGTTTAGGTTGAATAAGTAAAAGTATACATGTTTTTTTTTATTAATTTGAGAATGGTATAAGATTCCCATAGCAATTATTAGTAGAAAAGGAAAAAAGAAAAAGGGTAATTGATGCTTTTTGTGGCCACCACACCACCACTAGCCTTAAAACATGTAAAAAAAAGCTGGTGCTTTTCTTCCCCATTTATTCTTCTATCTAGTACTAGTATACAATAGATGATGATCTAAATAAAGTAAACACAGAGCCTCATTAATAATTTTGAATTGGAGTGAAAATGAATGACTGGGCGGCTCCCATCATAGCTGCAGCACTCTTTGCGTTTCTAGCACCAGGACTGCTCTTTCAGATGCCTGGAAACGAGTCCCCAATCGGTTTCATGAACATGAAGACAAATGTAATCTCCATCTTACTGCACACACTACTCTATGCTTTGTTCCTTATTTTGCTTCTTATCATATTAGACATACATATCTATGCTTAATTCAATATTCTTTCTTCTTCTTGCTTGCATCTATGTCTGCCTACTTGATTATAATAAACTAAATAAATAAATATATTTTATTATATATATATATATATGCCTTCACCAATTCTCCTTATTACAAATACACAGTTTCAATCACCGAAAGCTTCTGTGTGAAAATTAAACTCTTTCAGTGACAGAATGATGCTCTGCTCCATTCAGTCATATACCAAATTCCTATAAAGGAAGCTAGAGTTATAACAACACAAAACAGATCACTTAATTCAACAGAAGCCATGTACATCCAATTACAGTTACCAGACAATCAATATATATATATATATAGCCAACAGAGTTTCTTAGGAAGAAACATGATTTCCTTCTTCTCAAGAAGCATTCAAACCAAAAAGTAAATAAATTCTGACAAGCACATTCTGGAATTGGATGTTAAGTTGGGTGTAGATTCCTCATCCTCATGCATAGTTCAAGCGGAATATGTCATTGTACACATAAAAGCTTCCTTGTGGTGTAGGCATCAAATGGAACATCTGTACACAATAATAGATGAGATAATGCAAACTTCTGCTACATGTTATTGCTTTCATTCATCAAATATATAATAACAGAATATGCTAAAAAATTAAATTTGTAACGGGAAACCATGTCTATGAGTACTTCTTTTTATCATCATGTCAATATGAGATGCAAAACAATTAAGCTTATTAAATAACCTAACCATCAAAATATATAATGCAATCTTCAGGAGGATATAAGCCATGTGATCACTGATTTTATTTATGAATCTTTTTAGATGATAACTTTTAATGGAAAAAAGAAAATCCAGTATCAACATTGGCAAGCTACATCAATATCATCATTCATCAAGAATTTCCTGTAATAATGAGTCTATCTAACCGGTATATACAAATAGAATTATGAAATCAATAACTATTCTTTTTGAGGGCAGAGGTAATTGGTTGAATCAAGACATACAATGGCAGATTTCACCTTTAGATTTCCAATATGCCAAGAAAAGAATTTCAAAGTGTACAACTAAATACACCAGTATAACATGCAAAGTCACTCTTAAGTTCAACGTATCTGTGAAAGACCTAATCTGGATGATGATGATGATGATGATGATGCTACCTTGCAATACCTTTGATCCTTCCACCAACATTGATGTATAATTTCTGCTGAATCTTATCTATCCAGAATGCAAAACAATTTTTCATATAGACGCTCATGGAACTAATCAAATACACATCCATGTCAATGTGTGAGATAAAGATATACCTAAGAATAAGGGGGGTTAAGCATACATGACCAAAACAAGGTACTCAATAAAGGCATAGAAACTATGCAGATTTTGTTAAATATCATACAACCACCTAAAAAGGTATAGCTGGTGGCTGGCATTAATTCCACCTGATAAATCGAAAACACTTTTTCACTACAGCCATACAAAAATTAACTGATGCAGGAAGAACATTCATCAATGTGCACAACAGTCAGGAACAGTTATAGAAATAAGATTCGGGTCTCAACATGTTGGAAGATCATTACATTCTGGAATAAGCTCTTTTCAAGTATGCAACATCACATTATTTAGATCCAAACAGTAATCTGGCCAAAATATTGTTTATATGTGGAAGGATGTTTTGCCAATTCATGTCTATCACAGCCTCCTGCTCACTTGACCTAACATCCACCTCTGCTTCCCTCAGGTTCTACCAAAGAAACACCTCCACCTTCTTCTAACCTTAACCTTTCCTTCTCTCTATATGTCATCAACTGTGAGCTCTGGACCCACAACGTACATCTCTTTACTTTATAAAAGATTGTTGCAAATCAGGAAGATCTATCTGACCTCTACACAATAATTAAATAAAATAATGGATCTCAAGATTACAACAGTGGTAAGCTATCTACAAGGTTATCATCCTTGTAGGAAGAACCTAGCAAGGTTTTACAGCTGAAATTTGTAAATTACAAAGGCAGTTCTTCGGCCGTTCCAAGAACATGCAACAGGAAACCCATGAATGTAACAACTATACCCCAGTTCGATCAGACCACATCTTCATAGATGAGGAAAATTAAGCAGTCGTGTATCGTGAATGTTGGTAGCAAGTAACACAACTAGTTATAACAGCAATGCGGTTGTGTTTGTGTTTGTGTTTGTGTAGGAATAATAATACAATATACATCCTTCCTTCCTCATATGCTTGAAGTTATAAAAAAAAACAACCCAATCAAGTACATAAAAGGTGAACCACTTGTTTTTGGAAGGAATGTAAAGTGATTCAACGAAAAGGCGCACTGAGAATGAAATCACTCAATCTTATCATGTGCAAATGCCATGTTATTGGTCTATAATAATCTATATGCAATAATAAGAGTGTTCCTAATAAAATTGTACATTATTGCAAGTTTTATGAGCACTGATTTCGTATTAAATTGTAAACGTACACTAGCATTGGCACGAGCAGACATTAGAAACGATCAATTATCGATTCTATAGGCATAGAAACAGAAACAGTCGTATCTAGATTTTAATGATGCTTGAAATTGCGATCAAAGGATGTAAATCTGAAAATAAGGGAAAAGGATAATACTAATACCTGACTGAACTTAAGAGCGTGTTGTTCTCCGGCTAGTTGGAGATTGCCGCTGACAAAAACAAGCATACCGCCGGCAGGTCCGGAAGGCTGGCAATCAACGGTGGTGATACTATGTTTGCACTGCTGAAAAGGGAGAGATGTGAGCTTGTTGACGATATTCTGAGAGCCTTGGATCTTCTGACCTTCAAAAGTCAACATGGAAGTCTCTTGGTAGAGATTAGCTAAACCACCCCGATTGGTATCGAAGGTGGTGTAGTAATGTTCTACGAATGCTTTCGACAAAGCGTCTGGATCCATATCTTCTTCTTCAATCTGTATCTCTATGAGACCTAGTTGGCTGAAATAATAAGCTACCTCCTTCCAACTCCGAGCTGAATTGGTTGTGGTGGTGGACCTCTTTTATATATAACATGGTGGACTCTCTCTGCCTTTCAAAAAATAATTAAAAACGTCGACAGCAGGGTTCGAACCTGCGCGGGCGAAGCCCAACAGATTTCAAGTCTGTCTCCTTAACCACTCGGACATATCGACCTTGTTGTTTTCATTATCTCATATTAAGTTTCTAAACCTCATCATTTTAGATTAAATAAACAGTAAACTACATGTGGTTTGATGTTTATAACGATTTAAAATCTGTTTTTTTTCTTCATTTCATCCCTACCTCTTTTGTTCATTATGTTTGATTAAATGATACCCATTGGGTTTTGCTTTTGGTTTTGTTTGATTAAATCACAACTCAAATTTAAAGAAAAAAAAAAAGAAAAAGAATCAATAAATAACCAAAAAGTTAAAGAAATATATAAAAGACACAAATGTTGATGACATTAACCGAGTTTTTTAAAAGAGTTAGTCCCTGAAGGAACAAAGTACAAACCACTAGGACGAAAAAATCAATTTTTAAAGATCAAGGATGAAAATAGTTACAAACAACAAACCACATAGACAAAAATCGTAGTTTACTCTTACATAAATTAAGAGCCCATCAAATATGATCGCTCCACCAGATTCTACGCTCTTATCCCTGTTAAATCAGAAAAAAATCTTGATCATTATACCCTCTAAATTGATCTTTGAATCCAAATCTTTTTCAAATAATCCAAAATGGTTAGGTTTACAGAATTCATGCTTGCGTTTTTCAACAACCGATGGTTGGTATTTGTGGTGGCAATGTGGGTACAATCATGTGCCGGCATCGGATACTTGTTCGGAAGTTTATCACCCATCATTAAGACCTCTTTAAATTACAATCAAAAGCAGGTCGCAAGGTTGGGTGTAGCCAAGGATCTTGGAGATAGTGTTGGCTTTTTGGCTGGAACCCTCTCCGAGATATTACCCTTATGGGCTGCCCTTCTTGTTGGTGCTATTAAGAACTTTATTGGATATGGTTGGGTCTGGCTCATTGCCACCCATAGAGTCCCGATGTTACCGTTGTGGGTTGTAAGTATTATATATATTTCCACCTATAGTAAACTTTCAATTCTTGGAATGCATTTTCACTCTATTTCTAATAATATAAAATAAAAAAAACTATATATGTGTTGCAAGGATTGGATGTCTCCTGGAAAAATGTTTAGCTTATGATGGAAAAATCATGTTTATATGCAGATGTGCATTCTCATATTCGTTGGAACCAATGGTGAGACTTACTTCAACACAGTAGCGTTAGTGTCGTGCGTTCAAAACTTCCCAAGAAGTCGTGGACCTGTTGTTGGAATACTCAAGGGATTTGCAGGGCTGGGTGGTGCAATTTTGACCCAAATATATGCATCAATCAATTGGCCTGATCGTGCCTCACTCCTGTTTATGGTTGCAGTGGGGCCATCTATGGTGGTTATAGCTCTTATGTTTATTGTTCGGCCAGTTGGAGGTCATAAACAGCTTCGATCATTGGACGCATCAAATTTCTCATTCATTTACTGTGTGTGCCTCATTTTAGCTGCTTATTTAATGGGTATTATGTTGGTGCAAGATTTGTTTGATCTGAACCAAACCATAGTTAGAATTTTAACACTGGTGTTGTTCTTGCTGTTGGTAGCTCCAATCATGATTCCCCTACGAATGACCCTTTCCTTGGATCTAATGGACCCAAAAGAAGAAGCTCTCCTAGCCAGTCCACGAACCCCAAAATCTGAGCCCGATCCTAACGATGTTATATTCAGTGAGCTAGAAGACGAGAAACCTCAGGAAGTGGACTTGCTTCCTGCTAGTGAAAGGCAAAAACATATTGCTAAACTACAAGCAAAGCTAGCCCAAGCAGCTGCAAGAGGGGCAGTTAGAGTTAAGAGGAGAAGAGGGCCACATAGAGGGGAAGATTTCACCCTGGCACAGGCTCTTGTAAAGGCAGATTTTTGGCTTATCTTCGGGTCACTTCTACTAGGATCTGGTTCAGGTTTGACAGTGATTGATAACTTGGGTCAGATGAGTCAATCTTTAGGATATGAGAAAACACACATATTTGTTTCTATGATCAGCATTTGGAACTTCTTAGGGCGTGTCGGTGGGGGGTATTTCTCAGAGGTCATTGTTAGGTAATTAAATCGGTACTCATCTGCTACTGCTAGATTGTTTATTGATTGGTCTTATTCTTAAATAACTTGATGCTTATTTTGCATGCAGGGAGTACGCCTATCCAAGGCCAGCAGCAATGGCTGTCGCACAAGCAATAATGGCAATTGGTCATTTATTCTTTGCAATGGGTTGGCCTGGTGCAATGTACATTGGTACTTTACTTATTGGTGTAGGATATGGAGCACATTGGGCTATTGTACCCGCTGCTGCCTCAGAACTCTTTGGACTAAAGAAGTTTGGAGCTTTATACAATTTTCTAACCCTTGCAAACCCTGCTGGTTCCCTAGTCTTCTCAGGCTTCCTTGCCAGTTCTATATATGACTCAGAGGCACAAAAGCAAGCTCAACAAAGGAATCAACGTCTTGAAAATTCTTCAACAAAGCTTTTTGTTGGGGATGAGCCACTCAAGTGTGAGGGTTCGGTATGCTTTTGTCTCACTTTGCTTATCATGTCTGGACTATGTATCACAGCCGTGATCCTAAGCACAATACTGGTGCATCGAACCAAGGTTGTCTACCAACATCTCTATGGAAAAACTCAAAAAATATCAAATTCAACTTAAACTTGAAGTTGAGTTGTTGGAACACAAAGAAAACAGATAGATAGATACGTACATAGATAGATAGAAAGATAGATAGATTGATTGATGTATATTAGTGTTGTATATACATGTGTTGTTTGTATACCTCATATTCCCTCTTAAAAATATATTTAAAACTTGATGCAAATGGTTTGGATGGTAGCTAGAGGAAGGTGATAAGGAAGTATAGATCAAAGATAAATATAGTTTGCATTTGTGAAGCAATGAACAAAAGTTTGAGAATGAGTTTGAATCCAAGTAGTTGAATGTGATGGAAGTTATATGTATTATTTTGAGTGAGGAAATGCGGAATGGGATGAGAAACAAGTGTTCTGTTTAGATTGTTGTAATGACACAAATACAAATATTTTGTTTGATTGGAAACGGGTGTTGGAAATATAATAAAACTAATCATAGCTTAACGGATCATCTTATATGGATGAGCTTATGCAAATTTGAACCTTTGAGTTGTTTCATGAAATTAAATCTACAACACATAACCTATAGATGTAAAATTGGACATTACATAAGTCTTTCGATGATTTTAGATGATTTTGATCTTTCAGATTTATTCTGCTTGACACAAGATTTAGATGATTTTATTCACGTATTTAAGTTAGGGCTTTATTTTATAAGATAATAATTGATAGAGAGCACCAACCAATAATAAATCAGAGTACATCACATGATGATAAGAACGTGATTACAAGTAAGTAATGTTTTTCAATTAATTATCAACCTTATATTATGTCATGCCACCCAATTTATTAATTACACCATTATATATTCATACCCTTTTCCAATAATTCATTTCTTTTAATGTAAATTTAAAACAAGTATAAAGGCTTGTGTTTACCCTTTATATCAATATCCAAGCTAGCGGGGATTCAAAAATAAAAATTATTTATGAATAGTTTTAAGAAACATTTTTGAAGAATAGGTGATTTTGAATTAACTTGATAAAATTAATGGTCAAGTATAAACGAAGAAAGAAAAATTGACTATACCTTTCATAATTCCAATTCTATATATATCCGGACATGTGTCCAACATAAACCTACAAATCACTATACTCAATTTAAAGTTGAAATTCAATTTTTGAAATAAAATGATTGATAGCTATAATTCAATGTTTTAACTAATTTCTTATTTTTTGTACTTGCATCCACAATAAAACCATATTTTAATTTCAAAGTACTCATTTTTACGGTAAAAATTAAACTATTTGAAAATAGATAAATTTTATTAATAAAGATATACCCAATTCACTGGTTCAAATTATAATGATTAACCATTTTTATAAATTATCAATATTTTCAAGTAGACATAAATAAGAAACAAATTATCTATGAAACGAGTTTGCACATTTCTAAATAAAGGAATGCCGAATAAAATTCATAAATAAGATAAGATGTCATCCAAACATATGACCAAATGGTAAACTACAAAGGGAAATTTGAGTTTTTTTATGCTTGATGGGGTCTCATATATCAAACATATACTACAATATTCAACTAGTTAAAAAATGTCTTTATATTTTTATTCAAAAAAATCCCCCCTTTTCATTCATTTTACAACTCATTCCTATTGTCACTATTCTTTCACCTTTTCTCCTTTGTTTTTATTATCCACTATTTCTACACCACAATCCACGTTAGCAATTAAATTAGAGTTGATCAAACATAACACTTATCAAGATATTATTCACACATGTATCCCTTTCTTTTTTTAATCTAGGTAACTAACCCGCTATGCAAGTCATCTAATTCGAAAACAATCATCTGCTTCGCGGATAGCACCGTATTAGAACCTTCGTGACCATAAAAATATTTTTATTCCTCCTTGGATTCGAACCAGGAACCTCTAGGCACTTTTGACGTTTGGAGTTCAAGTTCAAACCAATCGTACACTACCATTTTACACATCTCATTAAATCATAGAGGTGGGTCAAGTTCTCAAATATCCAAATGTATATCATATTTCACACATTTCATTAAGTGATGGAGATGGAGATTGATCTATCTATCACATTCCTAAATCAAAACAAAAGCTAAGCTTAATACATATACACTATCATTATAAAAACAGAAACAAATTCAAATAAAGTCCGGAAGCATAATAGTCATAACGACCTCAAATAAAGACCATATTGTGTATGCTTATAGCTACAACACCACAACAAAGTGGTAAAAACATTGGTTGTGTAGATTAAAAGTAGAATCATATCATACATTATTCAAATGAAAATCATACAAACCTATTCTATATCGTCCCAAGTCCCTTCCAGTGCCAAAGCTATTAAATGATGCAAATACAATAACAATCATAAGTCCCTACTATGAACAAATCATTAAACTCATTGGTTCCAATCCAATGATGAAGTATTATTTAAATCATGTTTTTGTTTTGGTTTTATCTTTATCATAAACCATTATATAATTACCAACATCATAAAGGAAACATTTAAGCATTTACATGTTGAAACGAAAAAAAAAAAATCATATAACAATTAAAAAATTGTAAAGTAAATTTAAAATGTAACCATTTGAAGAAAGAAAAAAAACATAAATGAAATTTGAGATGTAAAAAGCAAATCTAAAAGTGTTGGAAGTGAACATATGGATTTAGTGAAATTGAAGTTGTTAATTAGGGATTGTATAACACAAGTTCTTTGATGCTTTTATGATGTAACATCTTAAGTTAATCAGACGTTTATTTATTTTACTTATAGTTTTAAAATATACATTTAATAAAAAAGGATATTCAGTCCTATATACAACAAGTTTAGGACCTATTTGGTAGTGGCTCAAAAGAGCTTAATAAAAAATAGTAGTATTAGTTGTAGAATTGCTAAAATAATTTGTTTTGAAATAGAGAAAAGAAAACATAAAGCATAATAAATATTAAATAGGATGAATGGAGATCGGACGGCTGAGGTTGAATCTACCGACAAGAATTGAATACAAACCAGAGGGTGCACAACACGTGTCTCCTCTTGAAAATGGCACTTATGTAATAAAACTGGAACTTGGTGACCACCTTTAAATCTCAAATAAATACTTGCAACTTCATTATTTATATATATATATATATAAAATATCTATATTCTCTCTCTCCCTCTCGTCTTCTCTTCCGCCAGGAGATAAAAAAATAAAAATAAAAACCTTTTTTTTTCATTTACCATCCATCCATCCTCAAATCTAGGGTTCCTTTCTCTCTGCGACTCATCAGCTCATCCAGGTTACTCTTCCTCTAATTTCTTCTTCTTTAATGTTCTTCAGTACTTGATTCTCTACTGTTACCGTCTCAATCCACTGTTTTTAGGTTTTGATTTGATTTGATTTGGGGGAATGTTGTTTGTCTTTTAGTACTTTAGCTTACAAATCAATATCTCTGTATTACAAAATTATTAGTGATTTTGCAGCATGGAGAGCTATTGGCAATTGGGGGATGAACTACGAGGGCAATCAAAAGTCTCCGAAGATCAGAAATGGTATGCAGCTGCTTCAAGGTTGGCTGAACAGACAAGGTTAAAGGGTGAACGAAGGAATAATCTAGATCTTTCAAAATTCTCTGCCGACACCACAAGACCTAGAGAAAATCAAGAAGAAAACAAATTCGAAAGCCTCAACTTCAACATGTTAAATCTGAATCTGAATCTCGACATGAAGATGACCACCGATAACATGAACATGAACAAAAATTCCCTTCGGAATGCAGTCGTCTATCACAAGGGAAACAATCGAATTATGGAGAACATGACTAGTAGCAAGTATCCTGGAAACAGTCACAACAACAACAAGGATCTCAACAACAACAGTAATGATAACAATAACAATGCTGCTGACAAGAGATTTAAGACCTTGCCTGCAGCCGAGACCCTCCCTAGGAATGAAGTTCTGGGTGGATACATCTTTGTCTGTAACAATGACACTATGCAGGAAGATTTAAAAAGACAGCTGTTTGGTAATTCTTTTACCAGTTGATGTTGATTGATTTACAAATAAAGAAAAAAAGTTGTCATCTTTTATGCTCATCTATACTATATATGCAGGTTTGCCACCAAGATACAGAGACTCTGTTCGAGCAATTACCCCTGGGTTACCTCTGTTTCTCTATAACTATACCACTCACCAGCTGCATGGTATTTTTGAGGTGTGTGTTTTTCTTTGCTTGAAAGAGGTTTTGTCAGTAGATGTAGATCTAGGAGCTTCTGTTTTTCCCTCAGTTTTATTAACACGTGTCCTTTTGTCATTTCAAAAGGGTATTTAAGTATGTGTTGTGTGGTTTAGGGTCTAGAATTTGGTCTTTTTGAATTGTGGATTGGGTTGTATATATTTATTAATGGTGAAGGATGTGATTGTTATGTTATGTAGGCAACAACTTTTGGTGGTTCTAACATTGATCCGACTGCTTGGGAGGACAAGAAGTGTAAAGGTGAATCTAGGTTCCCTGCTCAGGTAAAAACATAGAATAATTATATTAGTTATAATGTGTGTGTTAATCAATGTATGGCATTGGTTTGGTTGTATTGAAAGAAAGAATGAATGATTTAGGTGAGAATTCGTATAAGGAAAGTGTGCAAAGCATTGGAGGAAGATGCATTTAGGCCAGTGTTGCATCACTATGATGGTCCTAAGTTTCGGCTTGAGCTGTCTATCCCAGAGGTATGTATGTTTAGATGCATTTATGTTATATTAGTATTAGTATTAGTATTTGTTTAAGGTTGTTGATATATGTATGTATGTAATGTGTATTGCAGACCCTGGACTTGCTAGATCTTTGCGAACAAAATGGGGTTTGAGTAAAAGATGCAATTGCAGGAAGTAAGTGTGTGTGTGTGTGTTGTAGGAGGAGCAAGCAGCAAAGCATTTTCTTCCGTAAAAGCGCAAGCTTTGGGTGAAGTTGTTTTTGAAATAATAAACGAATGTTGGCGTTTGTGTGAAGAAGAAGAAGAAGAAGAAGAAGAAATTATTATTACTATTATTAATATGGTAGGTTTGTGTTTTGTGTTTTATTTTAATTAATCAAAATTAATAGCAGCTGCTGCTAATGCTATGTGTTATGAAGAAGATGATGATGAATTAAGAGATATATAACTTACTTTGTGTTTGTTTATGCGTGTAATGAGAAATATGTTTTAATTTATTTATAATTATATGTTAGTGGTTAGTGGTATCACATGGGATGATGGAGGGTTTGGCAAATTATCCAACCCATTACCATTATTTGTTTCTAAATAACAAAGATGCGATTTGGCAAGTGGTCTTGATGGAATGTATTTATTTAGCTTAATAAATTGAAAATATTGGAGAATGATGGTTATTTCTGGGATTCTCGACTTTCTTTTTTCTTCAAACAAGTACAGTATATATGATTGACAGATAAACGTGGTCCACAGAAATCCCTAATCCTATTCCATCGCCAAGTAACATATAGCTTATTTAAAACCATCTTTATCCCTAGTTTTCAGACAAATATATATATATATATATATGTATATTAAGGGGAGTTGAACCAAGTGCAACTTTAGGTGGAGGTTTGTTTACCGATTTCTCTGTTTTTTTTTTTGTTTTCTCTAAAGAGAGATAAACTATGTACAATAGAAAGCGTAATAAAACTAGATGCAATCTCTCTTGTATCAGTAATTAGTAATTATAAATATTCCAAAACTCTCAAAGTCTTGGTTCAACATTTATCTATAATAAAACTAGACAAAATAGTAATAATCAATCCACAAATAAAGATGATAACTTGATATTATATTTATGGGTTAGATAGATTCTGCCAACAACAACAACAACAACAGTAACAGTAACAGCAAACCGTGGAATATAGTTAAAACCTAAACATGACAATAACTAATAATATTGTCCAATTCAACATCATATCTTGTACTAATCATGATATCCTTCAACACCAAAGTCTACCATCTATCTTTATGTGCTTCCATGTATAACCGTAGCTGGCTTGCGATTCAGGTAACGAATAACCGCATCTTCAACCCTACACATCCACCAAACACACATAAATCAAAAGCAAAGCCTTATGTATTCGGTTCCAAATAACATCACAAAAAGTCTCATTGTAATTTGCTTCCACATGTTCAGGAAAAGGAATATTCAAACAAATTGGACACTTGATAATATTTAAGGATATGAGGTAGTAGTGTAACTACTCTAACCATGAATGTGAAACTTAAAAACATGGCTACTTCATACAAGTTGCAAACAACATGAAATATGTCAGCAATAATTTCAGTATGCAGATATAAATGGAGTGAGCTAGTATGAAGAAAAAAGAAAAAAAAAACAGAAACACTGCCCGTACCAGGGTTGATTATAAAATTCAGCCCGATGCTCTTTTTCAGTGTTACGGCTTGCTACCCCTGCCATAAGCTTCAAATCTTTTCCTTGAGATTCAATCAAAGCATCGATAAACTCAACAGGTGACTGACTAAATCCAAGAAAGAAAGCCCGTCTTTTACGATGTTCATTAATCTTGCGTATTGAAGTACATATTGCTTCATCACAGGCTTCAATCTCTTTGGTTTTCTCGGTGGTGGCCAGTAAAGCATTCAATTCCCTTTGTACCGGAAAAGGGACATCCACCAACACATCATAACATGCATTTCCAGCTGGACTATTCCCCGAGAGCTTCATCCTGTGCTCCAAATGGATAGGTTGTGGCGGAGATAAATGATGTGAAATCTTCTGTGAGACCATGGTAAATTTCATCCTATCCTCCCCAAATACTTTTCCAAGGGCTGGATCGCAGTTAAAATAGGAAGGGTCATCTGCATTCTGCAACTTCCTAGCCTTGACATAATGCCAGATTGCAGCAATAATTCTTGAACGAGTATCCACCTCAATTCCAAGGACTTCCATTAGAGCTAAAGAAAGCTTGTATTTCTCAGGCATATAGTTCATTTCAAGCCGTATGTTGGCAGTAAATTCTTTGTCCCCTTTCCTTTTCACCTCAAACCCTTCTTGAGGTGTTGGTGTTCTAGCACCATCCCACAAGATCATATGATTATCAGGATATAGTCTCTGGTCCAACGAAATAGTAACTCTCTTGAAGAAAGATGAAAACTTGGGGTACATGGGGTTCGTAACCCCAACCTGATCAGGATCCATCCCCTCTTCCAAGATTCGACCTATTATTTTCATTGTCCAAGTAGGCGGCTCATCGTTGGGCTTGAGGGGACTTTTACGAGTTTGATTAGCAAAAGTGTTGAAGACATATATTCTAAGTGTTTTCTGAATGCAAGGAGGATTCTTAATTGCTTCTTGGATGTCAATCTTCTTTCTGGCTAAAGCAGCATCAACACGTGACTCGAACTCAAGGAGTTGTGTGTAAAGAGCAGACTGTGGGAGAATAGCTGCGACTCTCTCAAGTAACTGCTTCTCTGGAAGCTTCTGCTTCTTTTTATTACGTGCAGCTGCTGGTGTAAGTTCCATCATCCTCATGGGAGAGATTCCAGGTGGTCTTCCAAGAGGTTTTTGAGGCATACGTTTGGCATTGGCTGAGAAAGGTCCATGTGATGATGACATTCCTTGTGCCTGTAACTGAGCTTGGAATTGGACGTGGGCTTTTGACTGAGCTTGAGCTTGAGCTATGGCCTGGGCATGGGCATACTGGGAGAGTTGAAACTGAGTGGCAAAGGGAGAAGCAGATGGTTGTTGGGCGTTAGGGTTTGGTGGTAAAGGATTTCCAAAAGGGGTAGGGTTCTTTTGGGAATTGTTGTTATTCACAGACATGACTCGCTTTGTATAATATAAACCCTAATTCATATAACAGCTTCCAGTTGCCAGCCCTAGTTGAAATTGAAATTGAAATTGGAATAATTCTTGAATGCCCTAATAAAATCAGACATTTAATTGATAGATAATTAGTTATGGAAGGGAGAAGAAAAGTTAAAACAGAAACGATAGAGGCCTTACCACCCTTCCTCTTCACTGGCTAGCTTCAAGATTTTGAACAACTTTGCGTTTTGGATCTCTCTCTCTTTTTCCTTTTTCTTTTCCAACTTTCTACTACTTGCAGACAGTATTTTGTTTGTTTGTTTGTATGTTTGTTTGAGGAGAGTTCGTTTTTGTAAGAAATGAAAGGGAAAAAACATGTATGAAATGGACCAAATCGAAGCTTGGCCCAACAAGCCCATTCTCCACACTTATCAATCAACAAACTTCACAAGTACTAACATAATTAATTGGGAGGGATAATAACATAAAATGCACACCTTTCTTAATTATTATTTTTTTCATCATCATAACTTCTTTTTAATGTACAATTTAATTAACTCTTTGATGTAAATAAGTGTATATGCATCAAAACCCATTTTATGTAAAATTTATCATGCATAACCTTACTTTTGTTTTTGTTCTAATTCTTGTTACATGACTAGATTTTATTTATTTATACAAGTCACTTGGTTAACTAATTTTTTTCATAACAAATGAGTTGGTTGTGATGTAAATTAAATTAGATAAAACCTATTGTTATTTATGGAAAGAATGGTTAAATTGTAAAAAAGCTAGATCAACTTATGTTAATGTGAAACCTTAAATAATTATGATATTTTGGACTTGATGATTATTCAAACTTATCTTTAATCAGGACCATTTACTATTACTATTATTATTATTGGAAGACAATATAAGATAAACGACAAACACATGGCTTTAATTCTTTCTATTTTGATGACAATTACCAATAATAATAATATTAATATTAATAATAATTATAATAATAATAATATAGTGATATTAGTATGAGGATGAATCATAAAACAAATGTGCATGTGATTCAAGTGGGGGACTACTTTTAAAGAAGAAATTATTTATGATGATGAATCATCTTCTTCCCACAAAACAAATGTCATCATGTGATTTGATTCAAGTTGTAAACATATTTCCTCTCAACTCCTCCATAAACACAATCTAACCAATACCTTCCTTCCTTCCTTACCATATAATATCAAAAAAATGGAGATACACATCTTTTTAATTATATTGAATCTATTTTTATATGCATTTTTTGAACATTATGGACATGACATATGACTCAACCCTCTCTATCCGGGCACAATGAATGGATAAGAACAATCTTTTTTTTTGTAATTGATAATTGGGTTTCAAACCAAGCAAACAATCCATTATTTGATATAAATGAATGATAGAATTTTCTTTTTTGATGGTAAGTTGATAATGAAATTAATAATAAACAAACAAATCCTAGAATCTACATTTGACATGATATTAGCATATGCTCGTAATATTCCTTTAAACATATTTGTGTATATATATATATATATACACAATTGTTTGTGTGTAGAAGTTTAGGGAGCAGCATCTTTCCATATAAATGATTATTTTTTGTTTGTTTAAAGAAATTATTAAAAGTGAGGGGGCGTTTGGTTCGCTGGAAAGGACTGGAATCTGGTGGAATTGGAATCTGAATTCCTTTGACCAGATTCCAATTCCTTTGTTTGATAAATTCCAAAGAATTCCATAATTGGGCAATTTGAGATTCCTTACCTTAGTGGTGGGAATTCATAGGAATTCAGTTGGTTTTTCTTTAATACCTAAAATATCCTCCTCCTGAAAAACAATTAAACCCTAATCTCAAACAAAAAAAGTCGACACCTCTTTACTTGGATTTTCGGTTCGGTTTTTTCGGGGTTTTTTTCAGTTTTCGGTTTTTCGGTTCGGTTCAGTTTTTTCGGGGGTTTTTTTCACGGGTTTTCGATTTCGGTTCTGTATTTCGGGGGTTTTTTTAGTTTTCGGTTTTCGGGTTTTCGGTTTCTCGGTTTTTTTTTCAGTTTCGATTCGGTTTTCCCTCACCCCTAGCAGTTAGGTTCTCCATCGTCTCCTGCAACAACTAAAATATGTCTTGCCCTAACAGATGTTGTCTTGCTGTAGTTTTTGCTTTTTTTCTGCAGTTTTTAGCTATTTTTGCTGTAAAAAATTATGATTTTTGCTGTTTTAGTATTTTCTGTAGTTTTTGGCTGTTTTATGCAGTTTTTAACTGTAAAAAAACTCAAATTATTTTTAGTGTTAAAAAATTGAAGTAATTAATAATTATTTTATTAAACTAATTTTAGTTTAAAAAATTAAATTTAATAAAAAGGGTATTTTAGTCATTTAATGGAATTTCATTCCAATTCCAAAGCTACATTCTGTGAACCAATTCCAATTCTTTCAACTGATTCCATTCCAATTCTGCAAACCAAACAGCTGGTCACATTCCAATTCCAATTCCTTCAAAGTCAAATTCTTTGACAGATTCCATTCCATCAAATTCCATTATGCGAACCAAACGCCCCCTCAGAGTGTAGAAGAGAAAGAGAAAGAGAAATTGCACTCAACTTGTTTCTTTTCTTTGTATGGATTGCAGAGTATCACATCCTTCCCTTAACCTCTTTTAATTAATAATATTAATGCCCATATCACCACCGCTCCATTTCTCTCTTAAATAATTCACTATTTATTGTTACTTCATTTACAACAACTCCACTGATTCATAACTAAAAAAAATCCTAAACGATTTCAAAACAACCATATGCTTCATTATAGAATTGTTTGTGTAATAATAAATATAAATAATAGTAAGAAAAGCAAGAAACACAGACAGATATGAAAGAAGGGTTAGGGAAGCGACCACACATAGATAGTCAGTCATATGTATAGATTAATAATTAATTAATAAAAGTTTAGAAGGCCACGTGGACCAACAGCAGGACACATGTTCTTCTGCTTTCAAATTCAATCTGTACCTACGTGAAAACGATTAATAGATGCATGTGAACAAACTGACCTTCTACTTACTCCAAGAGCCGTTTTTCTTCCAGCCGTCCGATTGATTCATTACTCACCAATCAAATCTACCACATTAATAATCTTCAAACACTATCAATAATAATCTAATCTACCACATTAATAATCTTCAAACACTATCAATAATAATCTAATCTTTTATCTTTTTCTTTCAATCATCCACTCCTGAGTCCTGTCTGTCTATATTTCTCATCTTACATTTTTCTTAGAACCCAACCCACAATATGTTATTTGTCAACACTTGCTTTTACAAAGGATAAACAACAACAACATTTCACAAACTAAAAAAACATATAATCAAAGCCTCTTAACTTTTACCCAAAAAAATCTGTAACTTTTAACAAGAACATGTCATAGTCATAGTCATAGTCATCACTGCTCCATGAGTACAGGAACGAACAGGTGCTTTCTTTTTCAATCTTAAAATAAGTAAAAGTAAAAGCAAAAGCATTATTTGACCAACACTAATATCGTATCCTTACAACACACTATCATGTACTAATATAAAACCCGACTTTGCTTTTATATATATGTCCAAAATGCTGATACAAATCATTTATCAACTAGTGTATATGTATATGTCTGGACCCCACTGTTTTTTAATTTTATATTCACACTTGGTTCATTTCACAATTGCCCTGCTCTTCTTATCCAAGATCTGAAAGAAAAAGAATGGTGCATCTTTTGCAAGCTAGCTTACCCCATAAAGTCACAACACATGATGCACGCATTATATGCATGACTTAAATCTCAATCAAACTATAAATACCACAGAGATAAAGAGCAGAGGACCAGTACTGTTCAAACTTCCAAGCTGTTGTACATCTGATCACAAGCAATGGAGAAAGATTCAGACCAATTGGCAGAGACTACCAGCAACATGGAACAACAAACAAATCAACAAGAAAGAGAAAGAGACCCAGAGAGCAATTCTCTCCATCGGCCACTCCTCAAGAGAAATCTAACCCTTTCTTCAAGTCCATTAGCACTCGTTGGCACTAAAGTTTCCTATATCGAAAGCTTGGATTACGAGTAAGTTGAAGCAACCACTTTCATTTCATATATATATATATCATAGATTTAATGAGAATGAATGAATGAATTGTATATTTCAGAATCAATGAGAATGATCTGTTCAAGCATGACTGGAGAAGCAGATCACAAACACAGGTGTTGCAGTATATATTCCTGAAATGGTTATTAGCATTCCTGGTTGGGCTTTTAACGGGTGTCATAGCCACTCTCATCAATCTTGCAATTGAGAACATTGCAGGATACAAACTACTGGCTGTAGTCCACTATATAGACAAAAAGAGGTCACTTTTCCCTTTAACTATATCTCCAGATTATTAATAGAAAATTGAAATTATCATCCTTAATTTGTAGTAGAATAAATTCATTTCAACACATGGATTGGTGGATGCAGGTACATGATGGGGTTCTTCTTCATGACCGGTGTTAATTTCATGTTGACACTGAGTTCAACTCTTTTAGTTGTGTTTTTAGCACCTACTGCAGCTGGGCCTGGCATTCCTGAAATTAAAGCTTACCTCAATGGGGTAGACACTCCCAATATGTATGGTGCCATGCCAATGTTTGTTAAGGTAAGCATAACATTCCACATGAATAATTCATATGAACCATTAAAGTCGATCCTGATTTCAGAATGAAAAAGAACAATCATATTGTCTAAGTTGAGTCAAGAATAACCAGAAATGATACAGGGCAACATCATCATAGCTGTGATTGATGATATCATTCTGATTTTATTTGGATCAGCTGATGATATTCAAGATCCAAATATGGATCTCTCTAGTAGCAAAATCAATTGGTTGACATTAGTGTTTTTATTTGGATCAGCTATTATATCAAGAAATTGGACCATACTGTAATGTTGTAAATTTTCATTTCCTGTTGATTGCAATTGTTTTAAAAAGATAAAAGAGTAATGGATTTTAAAACAGATAATTGGAAGCATAGGAGCAGTGGCTGCAGGGCTGGACCTAGGGAAAGAAGGGCCTCTGGTTCACATTGGTGCCTGCATTGCTTCATTACTAGGTCAAGGTGGACCTGACAATTACCGAGTGAGATGGCGCTGCATTCGTTACTTCAACAACGATCGTGATCGACGAGATATCATCACTTGTGGAGCCTCTTCAGGGGTATGTGCTGCTTTTCGTTCTCCAGTGGGAGGTGTCTTGTTTGCACTTGAGGAGGTGGCAACATGGTGGAGAAGTGCTCTTTTGTGGAGAACTTTTTTCAGCACAGCAGTTGTGGTGGTTGTGCTTAGAGCTTTCATGGAGTATTGCAAAGCCGGAGACTGTGGACTGTTTGGACAAGGTGGGCTAATCATGTTTGATGTGAGTGGCGTTTCCGTTAGGTACCATGTTGTTGATCTCATCCCTGTCACCGTCATTGGAATCATCGGAGGAGTTTTAGGAAGCCTTTACAACCACCTACTTCATAAGGTCCTTCGTCTCTACAATCTCATTAATGAGTAAGCCTTCCTTTCCTTTTACATATAAATATATAACTTTTACTTCATTAATATTAAACAATAATTTCCTAAAACTTGTCATAAATGCAGCAAAGGGAAATTCGCCAAGATTATGCTCAGTCTCGCTGTCTCACTGTTTACCTCTGCATGCTTATATGGACTCCCATTCCTTGCCAGCTGCACCCCATGCGATCCATCTCTTGTAGATTCAGAATGTCCATCTACAGGAAGGATGGGGAACTTCAAACAATTTAACTGCCCAAAAGGACACTACAACGACCTAGCCACTCTCCTCCTTACTACCAATGATGATGCTGTACGCAACATCTTCTCCACCAACACTCCCAGTGAATATCGTGTGTTTTCCCTAGTCATTTTCTTTCTACTTTATTGCATATTGGGACTCTTCACATTCGGCATTGCAGTTCCCTCTGGTCTCTTCCTCCCAATCATCCTCATAGGCTCAGCTTATGGTCGCTTGCTTGGTATGGCAATGGGACCCTATACAACCATTGATCAAGGTTTATATGCTGTTCTAGGTGCGGCTTCCTTAATGGCAGGCTCAATGAGGATGACAGTTTCCCTTTGTGTAATATTTCTGGAGTTAACCAACAATCTTCTTTTGCTGCCCATAACAATGTTAGTTCTTCTAATTTCCAAAAGTGTTGGGGACTGCTTCAATCCAAGCATCTACGAGATCATACTAGAGCTTAAAGGGTTACCTTTCTTGGAATCCCACCCTGAGCCATGGATGAGAAATATAACCGTTGGTGAACTAGCTGACGTTAAGCCACCAGTAGTCACCCTATGTGGAATTGAAAAAGTGATCAACATAGTGGATGTTTTGAGAAACACCACCCACAATGCTTTTGCTGTTGTAGACAATCAACTGGTGCCTGCAGTGGGTCAGGTAAGTGAAGTCCATGGACTTGTTTTAAGAGCTCACCTTTTACTGGTGCTAAAGAAGAAATGGTTCCTGCAAGAGAGGAGGAGAACAGAGGAGTGGGAAGTTCGAGAAAAATTTACTTGGGTTGATGTGGCAGAAAGGTGGGGAACGATTGAGGATGTGGCTGTCACAAAAGAAGAAATGGAAATGTATGTGGATTTGCATCCACTTACCAACACCACCCCTTATACAGTGGTTGAAACCATGTCTGTTGCCAAGGCTTTGGTGCAATTCAGGCAGGTCGGACTCCGCCACATGCTCATCTTACCAAAGTACCATGGCCCAACAGTAAGTTTTCATTTTTATTTTGATCTCACATGATGAAATAATAGTTACTGACCTCATGTTATTATGCAGGTGCCGCCAGTGGTTGGAATCTTGACCAGGCAAGACTTGAGAGCCCACAACATTTTGAGTGCATTTCCTCATCTGGAAAAATCCCATGCAAGTAAAAAGGGACGCTAAATCTCCATGGAAGCTTTAAAATCAATTGATATCTCCCGTATTTTTTTTTTTTTTCCAATTTTGAATTCTTTTTATCAAATTTAAAAACAAGATAACACAAGAATGTAAGACATCTCCATAGTCATATTAAAAGATTGCATTTTCAGTCTGTTATACATAAAATAGGTACTTTTAATGATTATGAAGCCGGTTATTTTGGCAGAAAATCTTTTGCTCCTCACATTTTTTTTAACTTGAAGGCTTCAGCCCTTGGCATTTGTGGTTGTTAAAATGCAGCCAAATTTGTATGCTGCACCTGCACGGATAATGAACTGTCAATACAATAGATAAATACATCCAAGAAAGTATAACAAGTCTGGTTTTAGTTAGCAGGAAAAGAACAAGCCCCCCTATATTCAAAGAAAAGAGAAGGGAACCAAAGATTGTTAAAAGTGATGGGAGACCAAAGAAAAGTAGACTTGGATATTTTTGTCAATGGGAGACCAAAGATTGAAAGTTGATTCATCTCAATCTCACTTACAAGTTAAAAGTGATGCAACTGACGTTAAATTTATCAACAATGATCCGATCAAGCATACAAATAAAATTGAATCAAACACATGTGCATAACATTGCTGTTTTCTAATTCTCTCACACAAGTTGAAAATGATGTAACAAATTTAGAGTGCAAAACTCAAGGATACTAATTAACAAGCGTAAAAAGATATGGGATTTCCTGCAGATTTAGGAATAACATTAAGAGGACAGCAGAAGTAATCTATCCAACTCAACAAAGTCTTTTTCACCAAGCTACCAGGCCTAGACTCGATAAGAAATTGCAGAGAAGATCACCCAACAATCCTTGCGGGTATAAACAGAAATAGAAATAGAAATAGAAATAGAAAAGGATACCTCTTGGGAAGAATTTAAACCCACAGGATAGGAATGGGAATAGGAATGGGAATAGGAATAGGAATAGGAATAGGAATAGGAATAGGAATAGGATACCTCTGCCATTTTGGAGTTAATAAGAAGAGTCTTGATCTAGCTTAGCAAGCAAGGGAATAAAATCACAATCAGCAACTTGTATGCTTTTTAACTTTCTACTTGTTGTTTTCATCACCTTCAGGAATGGATTCTACTCAATGTTGAAAACCTTTATTCATCACCAAAATAATAGTTGATGAGATAATTAAGAAGAAATTGAATTTGGAGGATAAGGAAAGTGCAGGTTCCATTTGAAATTGAGTTACTTGTATAAGCGCCAGGTGAGGTTGGAAAGGACAAGATGCCTCACAAGTCAGAAATTTCAAATATGATATTGTCGAATAGCCTGCAACTCCCATATCTGCTTCCTTCCTACTTATCTGTTTTTTTTTAGTAGCACGTTTATTCATCCTTCAATTATTATTCATCAAATACTACAAAATAAACTCTCAACTCTAAATTCTTAATTAACATCATTTCATTTTAAATCAATCTATCTAAAACAAAAGCATTAAAAAGATAGTTTACTGTGTTATTATTAACCTTTAAAATCATTTGCATTCTATCTTACCCTTTATTTTATTTTATTTTTGAAAGGCCACCTTCTTGATCCAAACAAAAAGCCATGTGAAACAACCAGGTAGGTAGGTCACCACATGTGGTACTCTTACAAGGGGGAAACCAAAACCCAAATTCAAAAGTTACAAGTACAAAATTAACAATATCTATCTCTAGTTGCATTTAAAACATCTCGCTTTTGTTATTTTAAAATCATCACACTATTACACCTTATTTTCTTTATTCCACAAAATATTTCTATTTTACCAATTTGGGGCGAGAAGCATTGAATCGAGTTTAGGTATTTAGATGTTAGTATCCCTATATAAATATTATTTTATGTAGAGATCTTGATTGCCAAACGCATAATTGCACATTAGTAAAAGTTGAGTGAAGCTATAATTAATTTACACAAAAATTCTGAAAGGTACAAAATGATGCTGCAAAACCCATCTCAGGTACCAATGTAACATTCTAATGTATGTATGATTAGTTAGTTAGTCGTCAGTGCCAAAGTAACGGTCACCAAACTCCCCAAGACCAGGTATAACACGGTACTCTTCATTCAAAGCAACATCTATCTCTGACGTAACAATTTTCACCGATGGAAACCTTTTCGAAACACAATGGATTCCTTCAGGGGCCTACACCAATAGTATTTATTAAGTAATAAAATAAGAATGAGCATTTGCATAACCTAACCAATGAAGAATTGGAATTGAACTTACGGAGATGAGATTCAGGAATATAATGTGGGACTCTGGTACCCCTTTCTTCACCAGCAGCTCAATTGCCTCATTAGCTGAATTACCTGTACAAACAAAACCCCCCATTCTTATTCTTATTCTTATTCTTATTCTTATTCTTATTCTTATTCTTATTCTTATTCTTTGCATGAAAAAAGGATGAAGGGAAGCAAGGTAAAAGAGGAAGCATATGACCACCACCTCACCTGTAGCAAGAACTGGGTCCAGGAGGAGCACATGTCTCTCAGAAATGTCGTTTGGAAGCTTTTCATAGATAAGCTGCATTTCTTATGGAACACAATATTAATACGATTGCACACACAAAAACAAAATGGTAACTAAAATAAATATAAGATATTTGCCTGCTTCCCATTGTCACCATCACGGTGTATCAGGATTTTCCCAATTTTAATGCCTTTGCAACATGCTCGTAATGCATTCTCCATACTTTCACCACTGTCAAATAACAACAATCTTTATAAAAGTGACTACATTTTTAATTTCCATAATAAAAGTATGACATTAGACGATAAGATTAGTTTCATGTGGCCTTGTAACAAGATCTTGATAAAATTCCAGGTCAAATATCTTTGATGATATCATATCATCAAACCAACTTTCTAAAAGTATACAAGCCATCCACAAGTGCTGAAATATAAACCAATTCCTCTAGATTAAGTGACTTACAGCATATGTACCTTTTGCTCATAGATAACAAGTGCTGCATCTTATCTTATAGTGGTTGTATATTACTCACCTTCGAACAATTGAGACACCACACAATTTCTTGCAGAAATCAACTCCAGTATATACCGACCCTGCACCAAAAAACCTCCATAATTGTCAAAACAGCTCTTCACATTTAAAGGTAGATAACGTTAAGAGCAGTAGATGAGCCTTCAAATGCAAAGGGGTTGAATCTCTCATTTACTACTTCACCCAACTTAGTGTTGGCTGAAATCTACTTAACCTAATGACTGCCTCTTGGTAGAAGTTTTCCCTTCTAATGGTTGATGTAAGATAGTATGAGACCTTTAAGAGTGCAGTCATGGAATATCCTATAACAAATAACATCTCTATCTCATGGTCATAGATCAAACAACTTGCACTTGGTCTTGAAGAACAGAATTTTTGCTTAATATGATGCCATCTTTAGCATGGAAATTATTTGAATCATAGAAACTTTTTTCTCATTCTATTTATACAAAATTCTTTAACTGAAATCTTAGCAGCTATTTAAGCAAAAAGATATAATGCCAGGGCAAGCAGGAGCATGTATATCGAGTCATAAAGTTGCCAACTGTTATGCTAATGTTATGATAGATTGATTGGGTAGAAAAAAATGTGAGCCTAGCCTCATTGGAACCAAGCAAACCTGTTGGAGTGACTACTTGCTTCTCGGTAAATGGTAGATGACCCAGGCCGTGCTCCACAACCTGAGACCATTTTAATCAATCCTTTCATTCATTTTTTATACTACTTAGAAATATCAGATATCGACTATCGGTCCATTAGAATTCCAGATAAGGTAGAGTTAAGTACCAGTCGGATTAACCGGTCTGAATAAAATGCAAAATCATGCTTTGATATATCTCGATCTCGAATCAATGTGTGCATGCCTTTAATCTGTTACATGGATCTCCAATCAATGGTTGCTAAGGTGCTTTTGCATATATTGAAACATCAGCCATTTTATATAAATCAATGGAGGGAAACAAAAAAATGGTTGAAAAAACAACCTCCGGATAACATTAGATACTCGACAATTGGTGAATGCCAATACTGTAATGTAGCAACAATGATCATATGAAATTAACACAGACAATACCTGGAACGTCGACTGAATGAAATATACATTGGGATACATTTTGCATAGGTCATGCTGGCCAAGCTTTGTATGTATATGTTGCACAATCAAGTCTATTGCAACATGATTATCACCACCACGAGGTATGATAACATCAGCATACTTCTTTGATGGCAGAACAAAATCATCAAAAGCAGGTTTGACAAACTTTGCATACTGCACGGATAAAGAAGATGTTTATGCATCAGAGTGGTCACAACAATGTTAACAATAACATATATTCATCGTCAGTCATAACTGAAAATTTAATTCTGTAAGTAACTAAATTGAAATCCTAGTCAAAATATAATAAGTGTGAAACAGGTTATCAGGTTGGAAATCTGAATCTTCTGATCATCGATAATCATAAAACCTGATCGATACTCAGACTAAATAATCAAGCCCGTTTCCATATCATTTGTTCAAAAAAGAAACAATATAAAAAAGTAATTTACTGGGTTTAAATTTGTATCATCTCAATCTTGTCATCTGATAAAAGGCCAAAACTGATTCTTAATGGAACTCTGCAATAGCTAGAAAATTTCTAATGTCATAACTGTCTATACAGAGAGACAAAGTAGCAGCACACAAGAACTCTTACAAGTTCAAACCATCCCCATAAATCTACTAGAACATCATACATACCCAAATCATAACTAATTTATTAGCTTCCTTTTTCAGAAATTGCATTTTCCTGGATACTTCATAAAATCGAAACAAACGTTTTCATCAATTTGGAAACACTGCTTGCATAAGGGAACCCCTTCCATTTATTGGAGACGGATTAACAAAAAACCATTAAATGACCAACATCACTTCAAGGTAGAGTCAAAAGAAAGGTTTTGGCTGCATGGGTTTTGGTAAACCACATACTCTTGACTTCGGTGGACAGAGAAAGTCAATAAATGTGGCTTGTAAAAAGCAGCTTGTCAAGTGTTAGGCAGACTTGAAGCAAGCAAAGATGAATCAGGAACCTTTCAAATATTTTAAAAGTAGAAGAAATTACCTGTTCAAGCACAGAATTAACATCCCTACCCCTCTCAACTGTGTCTCGTCTTATTCTACGAGCAAGCCTCACATCAGCATCTAGCATCAGTTAATCAATAAATAAAGAAGTGAAAAAAGAGGTCGGGCCATCCATAAATGCTAGGTGTAACAGTTAACAATGTAACTATCAGTTGGGATGAAAAGCAGGCACATGATATATATATATATAAGTATAGGAATAAGGTCATAAATGATAATTGCGCAAGGAATGATCTAAGTAGGGGATGAAAAGTAGTTTCTCGATAAAAAATAGAGCAGAACATGCAAGCATTTAACTTTATTTTCAGATGCTTAAATCAGAATTAATCTCAAACTATGTACTTCAGTCCAAATATACCTGCTGAAATGATTTCACAAGTATAGAATAAGTCACTTTTCTCTTTCAAGAGGATTGAGGAAATAGGCAAAAATATAGCTGAAGTTACAGATTTATGACAACAGCAAGACTGAAAAGCATTGTCGGAAAACAGGCGTGACCAGCTAAAAAATCTAGAGGCTTCGTTAGATAATGTCAAAACCAAACCAAGTCTCATTCTAATATGTTCACAGATGCATATGACATGAAACGAAGTAATAAAGGACAGAAAAAGCTTATAAAGGGTAGACAGTCACAAATTGATTACTACAGGCCCAAGATTTAAGATATATGGTTACAAACCAAGTGCAAACAATAGTGCACGAATTAAGTGAAAACCAAGGTGCACATTGTAACCTATTAATTGAGGTAAGTTATAATCACTCAAACAAATGTTAGGAAATATTTGAAACAAGTTACTTAGCAGTCGCAGTGATATGTGGTATCTTCTTTCTAACTAGAGTGATTTATTAAGGATGCCACAAGCAAAGGGAATATGATCACAAAGAGTTCTCTTAGATTCAGAGAGACCCTTATTCATGAAACCCTCATCATAAACCATGGATCAATGATAGATGCTGTAAACCTGGCTGACCATCTTAATTGACCACTAAGATTGTTAAGGTTGATAATGTATCAAAAACTAATATGTCAAACTCATATCAAGAACTTGTCTTTTAGCATGTTGAATACAATAACACGACGTCACAAAAGAATAGCAGCCTAAGGAATGAACAAATAAGCCTGTTGAATAGGGTAGTTTTGGAGATTCTATATGGTGAATGATGATCACAAAGATATTCAGTAATAACCAGATGATAATTTTTGCAAGGATCACAATTCACACTGCAAGCTCCCTAACAATGACGAGAAAGAGCACCTGTGTCAACAAAAATCTTCATATTCATCAAGTCACGGACTCTTTGGTCATGAAATACAAGTATTCCTTCCAAGATAATTACATCAGATGCATTCACCTGACAAAGCACAAGAAATACAAGTTAAAGAGATTATCATTGAGAAGTGGGATACCCATCATACAATTATTGCAACTCTAGTACAAATATACAGGTGATAAGAATTGGCAACTCCCCAATCCCCCACTTTTCACACCCTTCCACACTCTGACATCATATTATTAGTTTATAGTTGTATCATTATTGTCAACTGTGTATAGATATTCCAGAATAGTTTCGAACAGAAATATGAATATTACCTATTCTTATTATAGATGTAGCCAAAGGTTACTTTTAAGCATAAATAAAAGCCAAAAATATAGCCATGTTATGATATCATGATATAACTCACAAGTATGCAACTTTTAATTAATGTCACTCCTATCATTGACTTGTCAAAGTTTTAATTATGCTATATCTTTTAGGGTGCTCAAAGCCTTTCCAAGAAAGGAACAAAGAAACAGATGCTTAGTTGGTGAGAGAGCATTTTATAGATTCATAGTGATCATATTGAGAGGCATGGCATCAAAAGAATTATGAGAGGGGTACATGGTATTAAGATTTCAGAGAGATTGCTATTTCAATTTGTCCCGTATCAACCAAGGAATCTTTTCCTTTGTTGATATTTAGCAGTTGGCATTTCTTTACAACTTCTAATAGCATGGCGGCCTGATTAAGTTTCAAAATTCGGAACTGGTTGAATCAATTGAACTGCTGCCTGATAGGTGATTGGATGTTTGACTTAGACTGTCAAGTCCACAAAGATTTTCAGTAGTAAACAGAACAATTGTTGTAAAACAGTAATGGTTTAGCCTTTCCACATTGGTCCGTCCAGTCTGGGTTTTAAATCATTGATACTAGGATTCTATGTTTAACAACGTGGAAGAGATCTAAGATACCTAAAACATGTCCATACAAAAAATGGAGGATATTCAACCCGATCCTCCTCGAGCAGCAATGAACAAAAGCATAAAAGGATCTGGTAAATAAGAAAATGATGATAGGCTAACAAATAATCTTTCTAGCTTGGAAAGAAACAGGAAGAAATAAAGCAAAAATCGATTAGAGAAGGTAAGAAACTGTTCCTTAGGAAAATTGCAATGTCAAAGTGCCTTATGTTTGGGGAGGAACCTAATAAAAAATAAATAAATGGCTTGCCTTTGCTTCTAAGACTAAAAACAATAGAGATTTTATGTGTGGTATGTATTTAGAGATATTAAAAGGACGGGTGATGTGTTTTATAAACATTTCTTAATCTAGCGTGGAGAAAACAATGTAACAGTAGATTCATAAAATAAAGGTGCAACAATGTCCAACACTAGACTGTCAGGTACTTTATGATCAGATTAAGCAAGGATCAGATATCTGGACAAGTGCACAAGTAAGTGCGTACCTGGCGAAAGGATTCAGAACATCTGCGATGGTTTTTGAAGTCATATATTGGTATATGTACCGAATTTCCTTGTTTGAGCTTTTCAACACACTCTAACAGTTGCTCTGTGTCAAAGGCATCTACGACAAACAAATTTACTTGAATTAATAGTATGCATTAATGTTCAACTGCAGTGATTGCTGGCATCAGTTCACAGTATTACAGGGGCCAAAGTGAAAATTGGCACGGATTTTGAATCATAAGAACAATACCAGGGTGATCAAAATTATACTCATGTACACGTTCAGATTCTGCAGGAGTCAAGCCACGGTAGAAAGAATCCTACAAAACAGGCAGAAAGTGCATGTTGAAAATCTCAAGAACATTTTAGAACCAGCCAAAAATATATTACCGCCAAAAAACGAGGGAAAAAACTACAATTAGAATACCAAAAGAACATAATAAACTAGATTAACATACACTGAATTTCCCACGTCTGTGAAATATCTATCTAATCAATAAAACAGTAAATCTAATTTATGATGGCAAATTCGTAATGGCTAAATAATTAAGCTAGGTCTGTTGTCCCAAAATCAATTAAAACCAGGAGAACAAACACTTAATCATCCATAACAGCAGACCCACCGTCAGTTTTAACAAACGCTCAAGCTTCTTGGTTATTTTGTTTGATGGTTTTGTAAGTGGCACAAAGTTGATACTGATGAAGTTATATATGGTCTCACAGAAAATGGGATTCACAGATGGATATGGGAAATATAGGTACCATTTTAAAAGTTTTGGAGTTGCAGCAATATATAATAATCATCGACCATTTTTAAGCAAGTATAACTTCAAACTGATTGTGGCCTCCAGATGAGCACCAAGCACAAACACTGATAGGATATGAAAACTCCAGATGAGTCAATATCCATATATAGCTAATTAGGCGACTGTACTATTACTCAATCATGCAGATATTGACATTCACGTTTGAGAACCAGAGCTAGTATTACTCTATAATCAGTCATTATCGGTGGATAGACTGACTGCATTGCAGATAGTAGTATCCCTCAGAGTCAGTCTAATTTTTCTTTTTCTTTTTTGAAGGGCACAGAGTCAGTCTAATTAAACGTCGTAAAATCATAGGTTTAAGAAGGAAACGAACCAACCAAGTATTGGTTTATGAGTATATACAAACCTGATTAACAAGGACAACACGATGATCATGAAGCTGTTGGATGATCATATCACAAACCGTGGTCTTACCGGATGCAGTACCTCCAGAGACGCCTATGAAAAAAATTGAAAATGTGATTGGAATGAGAGTTAAAAAGTTATGGATCTGAATAAGAAGATACCTATTACGAAAGGCTGTTTGTGGAGGGAGTCAGCAGATAGGGTTTGCGAAGAGGAATGACGAAGGCCAGAAAAATGAGGACCAGAGGCAGCCTCCATGACGTAATCTATGGACGTCGTCTTCTCCGGCATCCTATAAGTCTATATATAACCTGTATGTGGTATTACTATTAGTGTAGAGAAATTGTTTCAAGTCTGTAGAACCAAATCACATAACACAACACAAGAGGCTTTTATATTGTTACAACCCGGGAAAGAAAGAGAAAGAAAGAAAGAAAGAAAGGGATGTTGACCTTAATTTCAATTTTTTACGTCAAATCTCCGGTCCATTGTGCAAATGTTTTTAAAATTAACAATTAATTTTCTTTCTCTTAACAAAAAGTCAGACGATTAAATTAATAGGCTAGCAAACAATGTTCATACAATAGAAAATAGAAGAAGGTAAATTAGAGAAAGTAACAAGAAAAGAAAGGGAACGGAATAGTTGAGCAAGAACATGAGTCATCCCATTCACTTGTCTCTTGATAGCGGTGACAGAGAAAGACCTATGGTCTGGATACGCTTAATGATGTGATGTCTCCAAACTCCTAATTGTCTTCATCAGAAGAGCTTATTGCAGCGACAACAACCTTCGCGTCGGTTTCGAAGTGGACCCCTGTAATCCCAGATTGATAGTCCAAGAAATGGCATGTAAAAGCGCCAAAGCTTCACATTCAATTCTAGAATATATTTTTTTTTGTTTTTAAAGATTATACCCTTAAAAAATATTTTATATATTTAATAACAACATTCTCTTAAAAAATTTATAATGATATAAATTTTGCACCATAAATGATCTCAAGGAACAATATTATTTAGATATCATCAAAAGGAATAGAAATACTAAAAACAAAATCAAGGATGATGCCTTTTTTCCAATTCTAACTCCCAACTTCAAAGTTGTAAACCCTCGATCACTAGGCCTTTTCTCTCTTAATTAATACGAGCTAGACGTGCATCAAAGAGCTCACCACCAAAACTACAGCTGATGCAAAAACAAACGATCCTGCAGCAACATATGTCCCACTTGAATTTGAAGTCGGTGTGGCATTTGATGATGATGACGAACTAGAAGAAGAAGAAGAAGAAGAAGCGGAGACGGTAGTGATCTTCACCTTCATGCCCTGATCGCAATGTCCGGCTGTACCACAAGCAAAGTATCTAGTACCCGCCTTTGTTAACTTCACCACACTGTTGCCATCACTTATAGAATTTGTAGCCGCTCCCACGTCGCACTTCTTGTATTCACTCTCACTGCCAAGTTCCGCAACAGTATGCATTGGACTGTATTTGAACACTATATATATCCAATACAACAACCGCAAAAAAAACCATATGTGAAAACAATGACTCATTTAATTTTAAATCCACCCAATTAATTAATTAAGGATGTTTCTGCTTACCGAGCGTATCGCCAACCTTGAAGGTTTGACCTGAAGCCCATGAATCAAAATCCGTGGATTCGTCCCATCCTTGTTTCCCTCCAACTACGTGTTGTTCGGCCAACCCTTGGTTCCATAACATTAGCATCATACCAATGAACAATAACATGTTATACGATGCACTCTTGTCCATTTTTGTTTGATGGAAATGATTTCTGTATGGAACCAATTAAACATAGTATGTATATATAACCAAATGCCATTTAACCTTCTTTTACCATTTTGCCCCTGTGTGTGTTGGTGGTTTTGATGGTGTAATTGTAATTTCAAGATGCATTTGGTAGGTTCAATGTAAAATCAAGAAACGGTTAGATGAATTGTGGTCTAAGCTAAATCATATCTTGCTTGCCTTTTAAACTTGCCATAAATGAATTTGCTTAACTTCATTATGAAGAAAGTAAACACTCAACTAATTAATCATTGCAACAGAGACTCTGATATATATATAACTATATTATTCATTTTGAATTCATATTTAATATATATTGTGGACTTTTTGACATGTTCGACTTGATAGTTATTGGCATAGCATGGCAAAAAGCCGCATTACATTTACATATATCTATTGGTTTCGTCGAAAAAAGGAGATGATTTTGTCATAAATAACATCTTTAGCGGTTACACCCATGATAAAATCAGCATGAGCGTAGTCCTTGATGTACTGCACGCTAAGCTTGCCTTCGTCATGCAACTTTAGATCATCAAGCAAAGAAGCCACATCTTTAGGGTCGGAGAGAGCGTCTTGGCCTCCGTAGCTCATAAATAAAGGGAAGTTTGTTGGGATGTTGGATATATTATAGATTGGAGGCCTTGGTTGCCCATAGTGTTCCATATTGAATGCAGGATTTCCAAAGTCATATTTCGCCAAAACCCCATCTCTAACAGCTGCAAATACGTACATATCCAGTTTTTGTAATTAAGGAAGAATTCATTTTACTCATCTCTAAATGAAGATATATATATATATATATATATATAGAGAGAGAGAGAGAGAGAGACAAACACAAACTTACTTTGAGCCAAATGAACCAAGTTCTTAGTTGAGGTAGACTGAGGCTCGTTTCTTAAGAAAACGTCGACAGTTGAGGCATTCAGGCAGCAGTTTTTACCTTCAAATTAAACAGCCAGCCATCAGACATGTTATATAATATAACCAATAGATGGTATGAATTATATCGGCATCTGATTTTGTAAAAAAAGAATGTACCTGTAAGAGCAGACATTAAGTCATAACAATCAACCTTTGGATCCGAACATAAGCCTTTGAGGAAACGGCTCACATCATCACTGTAAAATTCAGACATTAACTCTCGTTTATTTCATGTAGATAAGATTGGCATCAACAAACAAAAAAGGCACAACAACTAGAGATATATTTAATTTACCCTTTTGGATTGAATTCAGCCAGACCAAATACTATAGTAATCTGTAGAGAAATTAAATTAAATTAAATGTTGAAGGATGCATATATATATATAAAAGATGTGTTTGTGTTTGTGGTTGATGATGAATGAATATGTACCTCACCAACACAGACTTTAGCAGCAAGAACACCAAGTGCAGTGGTCATATGGCTCAAGTATGCAATGGGGCTTAATAATGCAGCTGAT
The DNA here is from genome assembly GCA_036898165.1 of Silybum marianum. NCBI lineage: Eukaryota > Viridiplantae > Streptophyta > Magnoliopsida > Asterales > Asteraceae > Silybum > Silybum marianum. Next base: position 203,628 of record CM072543.1, read on the forward strand.
TTCACCTTGTCTAATTGTTTTCCCTCCGAGAAGGATGCCAATGCAATCAAAGTTCCCTACAAGATTGATATATAATATAATTACAACATGTGTGTACTTGCTCTTTTTGTATTAGTAGTACATAAAATAGTACGAAAACGACCTCCATTTAATTTGATAACCACTACCACTGCATGCTTACCAGGGAATGTCCAACGTAGTGGATCTTTTGGCTAGTTTGTTGGAAGATATAAGCGATAACAGCAGGTAGATCACGAGATGCAATCTCATCCCATGTCCAATCCCAGAATTCCTACAATTAATTAATAGATAAGAGTATAGTTGATGAGGATTAATTGACAATCAATCACTGAATGGAACAGAGATGTACATACGGGTCTGTTGGGATCAAGAGAGACGTGTCGTCGGCTAAAAGAGGTCCCTCTCGTGTTGGCTATCCACACATCATAACCGTTATCGGCCAAGATCAAGGCTAGAGATTGTTCCGGAGGATTCAACAGCCATGTCATGCCATCCTGCATTCAAAATTGGAATATACTTACATGGTCCCAAAAAACAAAGATACACAAAATTAACTACAGATATACATATAGGATTAGGTTTAAAGGAAAACTATAAAAAATTAATAAGTAATTTATATGCAATTTGATGACTAGAAAACAACTGCTAGATGAATGGTTACAGGTCATTTTTTTTAAAAAAAAAATAGGTTTCCTAACTCTCTCTATATATTTTATACATATAAACTAAGGGTGTATTTATATAAATTAAGAAATGAAGGGGTTTATGGTTTATTGAATGGCGTGAAACATTTCACGACCACTTTTTGTACATCATTATAGGATGGCCCTTTTTATTTTTATTTTTTAATCACAGTTTTCTAGGCAATAGATAGGAGCTGTATGCATCACGGCTTCCTTGGAATTATTGGGCCAAGTACAAATTTGGAGCCCATCAACATCTAAATTAAAATAAAGAATCTAAACTCAAATAAATCAAGTTGTAATTTAAATTTAAAAAAGTGTTAAATAATAGTTTAAGACCAAATTTGAAGTGAAAGAATAAAATACCACAAGAACTCCATGCTGTAACAATACCGGCTGTCTGTTCCTTCCACCACCACCACCGGCACCGGCACCGCCTCTCCCCACCGGAATTCGTTGAACACTCAATATGTATCCATCTTCTGTCGTCACCTGACATTAACAATAACGATAACAATACCAATGTAATTTTTATTTTTATTTTGTAATTAATTATGAGGATGGAGTAGGTAATTTGTAAAATTAATAAAACTTACATCAATTTCTTCACACTTGTAACCATGCTTTCTGACGGAGGAAGCGCATATTCCCAGCGGTGGAGGGTTCATCACGATATCTCTTTTTACTCTCACCGATCCCAACCCTGGGAATGCTTCAATTAACACCACTAGACTCATCACCCATAACAATCTCACCATAATTTCTTGATAACAGATATATATATATATATGGGAAATTAAAGATCAAAAGCAGTATTTATACACTGATAATATATATATATATATATATATATATATGTCAGTGTGTGAACTAAATCTTGAAAATTGGGCTCAATCTCAACCTCAACTGAAAAAGGGAATAAGGAGCCCTTTTTTCCCAGTGACAGAATGGGAAGATGGTCACCAGGCCCCACTTTGTTTTTATCATCTCAAAAATTGCATATAAATGACATTGTCCTTGTACAATTTACTATTTTTAAGACCTTATGGAATTAACACGACTCAAGATATATGCAAGCTCATACAAACACTCATGATTATAAAAGAATGTTACTTTTTAAAATTGATTTTTTTCATGTTAAAATGCTCTCAATCGTGCTCTTTTTTTAAATCCTACAAAACGTTATGTTTTCATAAACATGGTTGTTAAGATGACATACGTTCCATATATAGAAATAACGTACCATCCATCATGTGAGAAGGGCATGATCTTTTGGGGTAAAGTATGAAAGGATGTTCATGCAAGTTATGTGTACGATGACGCGTTGTAATTTATCATAAATGTTATTTTATCTTATTTTTCTGAAAAAAAAGGTTGATTATGTTGCTTATTTTGTCTATTGTACAATTTTTTTTTTCTTTCGATTTCTTTTCTTGAAATTAAAAGAAACAAGGGATATTAGATGTCGTATAATTAATAATTAAAGATTTTGTTATGAATGGACTAAATGCATCCGTTTATATTGTTAAATGTCATTCTACCTATTAATTCTTTCATTGCACACATAATGTCATTCTACCTATTAATTCTTTCATTGCACACATAAAGATCCATACTCACTTTTTACATTATCAATTTCAATTCATAAATTGACTAGATTCTCAGACACTAAAGGATGCATCACCGTCTAACTATCAATAAGGATTTTTTTTTATTACAAAAAGTCTTTTAGGAACAATTTTTTGAATGTAATGATGACTTCTCTCTTTCTTGCCAGGAAACACATTCATTACTCATCCATTGATTTGTTGTTCTTAATCCTCTTCATTTCCTTTTTGACCAATTTCTACCTTTTACAATTGTTCTTTTTAGACCTCAACAAGTAAATGTTGTTCAATAATATCACATAACTTGTAATTTATGATGGTTTCAATTTTGTTATTCTATATACATACAAAAGATTGTCATCATCAAGAGAGACATAAAATAGTTTTTAGTGCATTGTGTTGGCTATCCATACACGTTAATGGGCATCTGAATTGAGAAAACTTTGAATATGTGTGGTTGGAATGCAAGAAACATTTTGTAGGAGTTAGTTTATGACAATTGTTAATAGTTGAGGGGGTAAGTGAGATGTTGAAACTTCATCACGGGTCACTTGGAATAACTGGCCTGGGCCAACGACAAAAATCAAACCCATACAAAGCTCACACGCACCGCTCTATACCTAAAATTGTCTCACGTATTGTTAATAATAAGATAAGGAATCTCACTAAAATAAATTTGATTCTATGATGTATAAAACTTTTTATAAACTTATTATTTTAAATAATATATAAAAACTTAATATTATATAATATATCATTTACAGAAGCCAATTTTATTAACCCCAAATATAGAGAACGTTTTTATAATTTTTAATGTTGGATCGAAGATAAATCACCTTTATTTTTATGTTTTTAATGTTGCATTGAAGATGCCCAAAAAGCAAAAGTAAATATTACAATTAATCACATAAAATCTACTTTATATTTAACCATTATGAGCTATTATATATAAATTAACTTGTATATGTTAAATAAGTGAACTACAAGTCTACAAATTTAGTTCATATAATTTCAAAACTAAACGTGTTATCTTTTACTAAACCACAAGGACCATATTTGTAACCACAAAGCTTGTGGCGTACTGGTTAATGCTTGTGAATGATGAGGCTAGATAACTCATCTACTCCAGGTACGAATCCAGGAACAAACAACTTGTGGCCACTGGAGAATTATCTCAGAGCTGTATGCTTTAGCAGTCTTAAAATTATCAGACATTAATCTAGGCAAATGCCTAGGATACCCTTTCCAAAAAAAGATCATATTTGTAGTTTACTTTTATCAAATAATGAAATCAAAATTAATATATATATAATATATATATATATATATATAAAACTACAAAAATACATGTATGTACATCAATTTGATTATTTAAAATTAAATTTTATCAATTATGTTTATATTATTATTATTCAGTATATTTATAATGATATATTAGTTATCTTTCATAAATAATAAAACTTTGATAAATATTTAAAAAAAAAAGATTTAACTTTTATTTGAGAAATTACTAATTAACTAAGATGTGAAATAACATCTCCAACAACTTATTTAAAATGGAGAAAATAGAGAAAAATATGAATTTTGAGCCAAAATGTGCTCCAACAGCTTCATCAAAATCATAAAATAAAAAAAGTAAAAGAGAAAACACATATTTCTACAAATATTGAGAACACTCAAAAAATGATTACAAAGTTGATCATCAATAGGAAAATTTAAAAACAAAATATTTCTAAAGAGATAATATTTTAATGGATGAAAAAAATATTTTAATATTATACAATGTTGGTTTCTCCAAAATAAGAAATTGTTGGAGATGAATGCAAATATTTTAAATATTTTAACTTTTGGTTCTTCATTTTAAATATTTTAATATTATAATTTACTCTTTATTTGAATATTTGAATATTATAATTTACTTTTCAAAATGGAGAACCAAATGTTAAAATCTCTAAAAATATTTGCACTAATCTCCAACATATTCCTCATTTTGTAGAACCCAACATCGATTATAATTTTAAAATATTCTCTTCATCATCAAAATATTATTACTTTTTCCAAATATTTTATTTTCAAATTTTTCTATTGATGGTCCAGTTTTATCTTGTAATCATTTTAGGGTATTCTTCATATTTGGAGAAAAAAATGTGTTATCTTTCCAACTTTATCCATTTTATGGTTTTGGTGAAGATGTTGGAGCACATTGTTCCAACTTTAACCATTGTAGATGCGCATTGAGTTAACAAATTTTATTTTTATTTTTGAGAGAGTTAATAACATTTTGTATAAAATGTGTTTTCTCTTCTACTTTTTTCATTTTATGATTTTGATGAAGCTGTTGGAGCATATTTTGGCTCAAAATTCATATTTTTCTCTATTTTCTCCATTTTAAATAAGTTGTTGGAGATGTTATTTCACATCTTAGTTAATTAGTAATTTCTCAAAAAAAAGTTAATTTTTTTTTAAATATTTATCAAAGTTTTATTATTTATGAAAGATAACTAATATATTATTTTAAATATACTGAATAATAATAATATAAACATAATTGATAAAATTTAATTTTAAATAATCAGTAATTAATATTAATTAGTTAATAATTTGAAAATAATATTATTTAATAATTTAAAATTAACTAATAAATTGAAATTAATAATCAATATAAATTCATGTTTGTGTGTATAGGAGAAAGATTTAAAATTGAAAAAGGTGGAACCAAAGTTTTAAAACATTACATTTTTAGTCCCTCTAGGTAATTTAACGGAATTATTTAACATCGTTAAAGTTCAAGGACCAAGGACGTGAGAAAGTGTAAACCACAGGGACCAAATCCGTAATTACTTTGAAACAGGGACGCACAGTGTTATTTAGTGTAAACCATAGGGACCAATCATGTAATTTACTCTACAAATTAATATCATATTATTTTTAAGGATTTGATTTAAATTAAAAGGATTCAAATAGCAACACCCATAGTAGTCATAAATTTTAGGCTATGTTTGGCAAACTAGCTGATAAGCTAGCGGATGGCTGATGAAAAAATCATGTTTGATAAGACTAGCGTATAAGAATGTAAAATGACCAAAAAGAACATATTGAAAAATAAAAATAAAAATTAATAATTAATATTAATGAGAGTTATAATTAAAAAAAACGAAAATAATCTTTCAAAATGCTAGCGTTTTAATAAGTTAGCTTATAATTTGACAAACGTATAAACTGTAAATAAGTTAGCTTATTTTTGCTAAAGAGGTTTTGAAAGTTGGAAACGGCAGTGTGACGGTTTGTTTGTGAGGTTGATCCAGAAGTAATGTTAGACTGAATTGACGATGAGACAATTGATCCATACCATATCAATGTCATATCCACACACAAGATAAGGAGGGAGAGACTCTCCCAAAACAAAACAAAACAAACCAAACCAGTATATATATATATATATATATGCAATTGCCAGTATGTGAACATCATATCTATATCTATATATAAGGAATAAGGCTACAGGATCAATTATCTAAAAACCTTGAATTGAATGTTTTAGAAACATGGAAACCACCTTAATGCTATTATTTAAAAACCTTAAATATTTTAGAAACTTGAACATGGACGACCCAACTAAGTGCATACGGTGGCACGTGTCACTATATTATCTTTTTGTCGAAAGGTTTAAAATTTTACATTTATGAAAGGTGTAACCTCATCGTTTTAGAAAGTGTTAACGTATAATATTCTAAAGTTCAAGAAGGTGCAATCGTAACAAAAAAAAAACTCTTGAAATCAACAAAAAAAAAACGAAAAAGTCACTCAAAATCGATAAAAAAAAACTTTAAAAATTCCTCTAAAGTCTTAGGCTAAAAACACATCGAACGATATTGAACGTTAGTAACATGTCGATAAAAATCTTGTTTTTTGTAACCACTTTTTTTTGTAAGTATTCATGGTAGATGTTGGGACAGCATATACTCACAAGATAGGTGGTTATTGTTTTTCTAAAAAAATTTAAAGTTGATAAACGAACCTGCCCTTACCATATGCAATCAACAAATGATACCTTAAAATTGGTCTCTCTTGTCTATTAATATATTATTATTGAACACCAATGACCAAAAATCTTGAAATACATATATATATTCCCAGTGGAAATTAAGGAAACACATATACTTGCTCTTACATTTTCAATTATCAACTGAATTATATATAATTGGCTTTACATCCATATTCATTTCTTAATTACTATATATACATTTGGGTTTGATCATCACCCCACAACTGGTTTGGGGTTTGGGGTTGGGGTTGTTAGACTTGGACTCATCATCATCTTCCTTCCATTTGTTGACGAGCTCCGACTAGGAACCAAGCTCCGAAAGCAACCCAACCTTTCCCTCTTGGTCTTCTTCTCACCGTCTTTGTCTTTATCTTTATCTTTATCTTCATCTTCATCTTCAAAATCATAATTTTCTGCTCTTAGGCTTTCTTTGAAAAGATCAGACAGTCTAGGTTTCTTGTCAGGGGTATTTGGATATAGGGAAACAAGAGGCTTGTTGTTATGGTGGACTGGAGTAGTACCTCTTGATGGGGTAAATTCTGCACAAATTAACATCAGTCACTAATTAAACTATATACAATCAACAAACATGATTTCAATTATATTCTTGTCAAAATATTAATCTGTAAATTCTTACCACCATTTACGCTCATGAAATCATCATCACAATCTGACTCTAACCATGCTTGTGAGTCGAAAAATATCTCCTCTTTACTACCTTCAATACACATACATGAAACAATAACCCAATTACGTTTATCTTATAACAACATCATTTATAAGCTACAAAACACAATTCACATGCTCTGTAAATTACAACTACCTCATGAAATACATCTTTAATTCTTCTATACCATCTAATAATTAAGAAATCAAGTTTTGTATGGATAAAATGTCTGTTAGTGAAGATGAACCAATTAAGAAACGAGTGAATTAGCTTCCCAATCATCCTACTTGTAGTTTTGACCATTTTCTTGCTAAAATGCAAAAGAAAACATCAAAAGCTAGTATATCAATTATTAGTAATCTACAATAGTTATCGTGGTTACTTTAAGTTGCATTAATTTTAGCAAACAACAAGTATATATATGATGGTTAACGAAGACCATGGTAGAAAGTTATTAGTGCGTATTCACATTGCAACCAACATGCGATGGGATGTTACAATTAAAGAGCATACCCATAACCCATTGGAAAGTGTAAGATTATAACATAGAAATCCTCATTCTTTATTTACATATATACATATGTATATTCTTCCATTATAGCCTAGGTAACGTCAACAACATAACTTGTATCTAATCTAATCTAGCTATATATATATATATCATTGTTTGTTGATAAGAAAAGTATACATTGTGTGGGCCATTCTTCCCATATAAGTTTCCGTCAATTCATATTCTGATTTTGGTTTGTTAGTCATTATTTAAACAAAACCAGCAAGGCATGATGATACAAGTACTAACCATATATATTACAAAATAGATGAGTTTGAGGATGAAACTGAAACTGAAACCACCAATTTAATAATACATTGAACCAGACCCTACCATTTAACTTTAACACCCAAGGAAATTCAGGAATATTTTTAAGATAGTGGAGTCAACAACAATATTATTGTCTACTCCACAACACAAGCACCAGATACAGTACATATCTTCTGAATAACTCTAAATAAACAAAAACAACTCTTGTTGCTCAAATGAAGTAAAGAACATGACAACTTTATCCACAAAATAATTCTCATCGTTATTAATTAATTAATAAACTTGGAAATTCAGAAAATCCCAAAACTATTAGAGTATGGATTAATGAGAAAATTAATAAGCAACGATAAAGAAACTAAATTAAGCTACAAGTGAAAGAAAGTAGCCTACAAACTTAAGCGAGTGATTAATAAAATAACAAACCCAAATATTGAATAAAATTAACAGTAATTACATGAAGAAAATAAAAATAAAAACTCTATGAGAAAATAGATTTCAACCATGAATTAAGCAACTAAAAGTAAAAACCCAGAAAATAAATCAAGTTGTTAAGCTGTAAAATTGGAGATATATATAAAGAAAATTGAAGAATGAAGTTAATATTAATATAGTACCAAAATCGCGAAAAGAAGCGGGTGGATTGGAGTGAGGTTTGGCATTGATGATGGGTTGAGTGGGCGAGAGGAGATGAGAACCATTACCAAATAGCTTCATTGGATTCTGGTTATGGTTCTGTTTCTGATTCTGATTCTGATTCTGATTCTGATCGTGGGTAGAAACGCAAGCACCCATGTATGTATGTGTGTTTGTTGATAATTAGTAATGATGGATATTAGGGAAAAAGAGAGAGAGAGAGAGTATATGATATGATATGATATGATAAAAGGAAGGAAATGAAATAAAATGAAATGAATGGTGTGATTTGGCGTTACGCTTAAGACAAGAAGAAAAACAAACAGTTTGCAAGCACAAATATTGCCAAAATGAAGAACAACAACTGATTGATTGATTAAAAGGGAAGTTGTTTCGTTGTATAATAAATTAAATTAAATTAAACCCAAGAAAGAGAGTCATGGCCCCCCTCCCCTCTCCCTCTCTCTCTCTCTCTCTCTCCCCCCACTTTTTTCTATTTTTGTTTTTTTTAGGCATGATGTTGACCTTCCGGATATTTTCCCCAACTTTAATACTCTTTAATATATTAATTAAATATAATTTTACAATAACTAACCATTGATTAAAAACCTGATAATGACATGCACTACTTCACGACGTTACTAAAACAACTCATAACATTATTTTTTACTTAGTTAATTTTATATATGGTTTTTCAAGACCAAAAATATAACTTCATTGATGTTAAAAGTCATTGATGTAGATTTAAATATGTAAATAAATTTCATCTTCATTTACTTATTATATGGCTATGCTACGCATCGCATCAATTCAGTTTATGTATATAATATGTGTACATGATTTTGGTGAATGGGCGGGCATTTCCAGTTACCAATGATGGTTGCTTATCAAACCATTTTAATATTTATATATTAATACCTCCCAATCACAAACTTCTATTATTTACTCATATCAACCAAAATATTTAGATATTAAGGGTCGTTTACTAAATCTTATCCGGGTAAGTGCTTACCGGCAAAATTCAACACTATCATTTACTTATCAAGTAAGATTTTAGTCCACCAAAACGGCATCGTATGCAACAATTTACCCGGTAAGTGCTTACCATGGTAAGAGTTGTCGCAATCACTTACCGGGGTAAGACTCTTGATCACTGTTTTCCTTGTCTTTGCTCTTACCGGGTAAGATTTTTGGTACTTGTCATATTTCTCCAGTAAGGTAATATGACTCGGTAAGTCTTACCCGGGTAAGCGTTTGGTAAACGGCCCCTCAATCTATCACGAATCCCACTCCCACTAATGATTTTTTTTTTTTTTTTTTGTAATTTCAAGGTATTGGTTATTAGAAAATTATAGGTATGAAAAATTTAAATTTATCACATTTTATCGTAAAATAACATTGTTTTATTATCGAAAAATATGAATCTACTGCTATAAAGTTATACGATTGGTTCTCCAATATTGATATCAACGAGTTTGTAAAGCATAAATTTTCTATCATATAATGTATAATACAAAATTGTTAAACAAGTGTCAAGTTTTAGAATTATATATTTTAAAATAATTATTCGAGCTTTATTCTAATAATATTAATTTTTTAACCAGACTTGAACAACATGCTATTTAGCTTAATTCTGCTCATTAACACCGACACTCAATTACATGACTACACAAGGATGGTGACGTTGCACGAATATGAAATTTCAACATAAACAATGTAGATACGTAGTGGAAAATCCATCATTTCTACTCCACATGGGGCACCGACAACCACCATATACTCCAAGGTTTAAATTATATGATTACAAAACTAACAAAAAATTTACCCTAAAGAATCTTCAGCATCACCTATTTGGTAATTAAAGTGTTTATGACAACCTGTGCACATCTTAACTAGTCTTATATATGTAGTTGTGATTTGTAAAGTTAATGTTAAAGAAATCATCCAGAGACCCTGAGTAAATTTGAACTAGTGAGGTAGAGGGAACTTGAACTACTAACCTCTCCGTAGCAAACTAAAGGTCTTTAGGTTACAAAAAGACATCTTTATGCCACAACCAGAACATTAGCTAGTGCATAAATCTTTAAATTGCTAAAATAGAAAAAAATTGTGTTTTTTTTCTCTAAACATCTCCAACAACTTTGCTATATGAGTTTCTATATTTGAGAAAACTCGGAATTTTTCTAAATTTATAGAAATCTCTAAAAATTGATGGTGGAGAGAGAAATTGATATTTTATTAAATCCTACCAATATGATTAATTTATTATCATTTTACATTAAATTTTTTTTTTAAAGTGTATTGGGATGATAAATTAAAGAATATTATATTAATATAATTTGTGTTAAAATTTTTAAAATAGAAAAATTGTTGGAGATGAATGTAAGTTTTTTTAGATATTTTAACTTTTAATTTTATATTTTAAAAAAATTTTAGAAAATCTGTTGGAGATGCTCTTACAATCAATTAATTTCTATTATAGGAGTTAAAAACAATAGTCGTTTACAAAGTTGGTAGGTTGTTCAAAATTGAATTTATTAGAAGATGGCCTCTTAAGATAAACATATCAGACTTTGCTTTAGAAATGTTAATAATCGTAGGCCATGTTGCAACTTGCAAGCTACCTAGGCTTGACCCCTATTGTGGATGACACTAGTGAGAGTGAGGTAGATGATAAAATAATTATAAGAAAAATTTAAGAGTTTAATTTAACATTTTTAATTTAATAATTTACCTATCTTTTATTATTTTCTATCTTTTCTGTAATACATACAGATCACATTCTGAAAGAATTCATAAACGATATATGATTTTTGTAATTTAGTTTTTTTATAGAAGTGAAAAAAGAAAATTTATCAACTATAAAACTATATTTTTACAATCATGTAACTACCGTTATTTTTATTTTTACCTAACTTTAATAGAATTACACGGTTAGAATTGATGATATTATTCTTCATTAGATCGTATTCTTTCTTGTATTAATTTGTTTGGTGTTAATTTGATGAAAATTGGACGTGGTTGGTTTATTTTGTTTTTTATTTAAAGTAAAATATTTCGTTTTAAATAAATTATTGAATATTTAGATCCTTTCACTTTTTTTAGCATCTAAATTTTTTATAAATATTTTTAATCAATATTTAAAAACTTTGGTATGTGGTTGTGGGGGCATGCAGGTGCACCGTATGTTGGTGCGTGTTCACTCCGTGTTAAATGAATAAATGGTAGAAAATTCGATATCATCCATCTCCATCCAAAACAATTAATATCAATTTCGAAATTAATTTAAATTTTGAAATATTTATGTCAAAAAACTACAGGCTTTAAAAAAAGAAATACAAAACAAACCTCACCCTCATCAACGCACCCCCAATCCGTATGAGTCCCTAATTAAGTATGTATAGGCTATACAAGATAGGACGATACAAAAAGAAAATTTTCATATTTAACATGACATGAGACAAAAAGATGATAAAGAAAAAGTCACTTTTGCACGATGAAAACATAAAAAAAAAATCTCATGTAAAAAAATGGAACAACATGAAATAGTGTCGCTAAACAACCATTTCTTCTAGCTCCAGACGACCATTTGTCCTCCAATATCTTTTCCCAATTTTTGAATCTGCTTCAAAGCCATGACTGCCAAGAGCCTAGAAGAGTACTCGCGCAATGCAGCGAGATACATCTGGATTTTAGGTTTCATTTTAATTTTTGTCTTTATCGATGTTCTAATGGTTTTAAGAAAACGATTTTAAATGTTTCATTTAAAAGTTCCATTTTTTATGTAATTTCTTTAATTCAATTTTTTAATCATATTTTATTTTAGATTTAATAACGAAGTAATTTATTTTAGTTTTGATAATATAACTTTTGATAAAGACAATAATTAAACTTGATAATTATCTTAATTATATTTTAAATTTTTTATATTTAAAATTAGATGTTTATCTTGTATTTGATCATAGTTATCGAATTCAGAAATGCAGCTTTAAATAAGTTGTACTTACGCATCATCTACTTGTAATCTTGAAAACTAAGTAATTAGCATTAATTAGCAGTATCTAACGTTTAAAAAGTTATTTTTAAGAGTTTTTGACCAAATGCTTTATAATATAGTATAGATTGTTTCTTTTGCTTTAATTCCCCTACTTACCTACCTCTTGTTTTCTCGTTTCTTTCTTGGCAATCATCCACACCATGGCCTTCCATTTATTTAGCAACCTTAGAAGTAAAAAATGTTTTTTTAATTATATAGTATTTATATACGACAAATGAAACAAATAAACTTACACACTTTTTTCATCTTCAGTGAGATTTGAATTTATGACCCTAAAAAGTAAAAGACTCGCATATCAGTAGGCCAAATGTCCTTTGATTAGAAGTAAAAAATGTTGGTTGTAACGAATTAAAGAAGAACGGTCTTGAATCTTGATTATGAAAAAGTTAGGATTTTATATTTTTAAGAAGGAATGGTTCTGATTTCCATTGGAATTTATGTTGGAGTCAGGTTTTTTTTTTCTCCTGTTGTTTATGTTTCGTGGATGAAGATGAAGAAATAAAAATGATGTAATAGAATTTATTCAAAAAAAAAAATTAAAAAAAAATGATGTAATAGAAAGTTAATAAAAATAACTTATAATATTTGTAATTGAATTTAAAGCTCATGAGTTAATTATTGATTTATAAATTAAACTTTTTCTTTTATTCACTGTTTATTTGAAAATATTCGATTTTTACTATAATATATTTATTAAATTATTAATCAAATACCGTGATATCTTAAGGTAGGATGATGAGTAGGTGTTGAAATCGTAAAGGTAATAAAAAAACTCCAAGTTGCCCGTCACTCTCTTCATCAACAATTATTTCAAACATTGAATACCTCTTTCTTTGTTATTTATTTACAATTATTTCAAACATTGAATACCTCCTTATAGTTTTATCTTTTCTTACATTAAAATGTATGTATTTTTTTCTGAGTAATAATTATCCACACTTATATTGAAAAGATAAAAATAAATACTTAATCAATATTCAAATATATAATTATATTATTTTTTCTGTTGTCTTTCAGTTGTTTTTTTGGGTTATTTAAGTCCTATGTGGTCTTGTTCCTTGGAGACTCCTTTTAGATGTTGTTTGGTTAATGTATTGGTTTTCCTTTAGATGTTGTTTGGTTAATGTATTGGTTTTTCAAAATAAAAAAAAAAAACGTTATTTGCACAACTATATTGCCCTTATTTGGTCAATCACGATAATGACTTTTATACACATTCAACCATAAATACTAACATTTTATGCATTTGTTAGTTGTTCTTCATGTTCAATGTATCTCAACATCACAATATTCAATTTCGAAATGAAATCGAAAATTACCACACTACACTCATGTTTTCTCTATGCATGATACTTTCCAACTCTATGAACAAAAATAAAAAATTCCCATACAACACTCATATTTTCTCTAGGCATGACACTCTCCAACTCAAGGGACGGAATTATAAATTCCCACACCACACTCGTATCTTCTCTATGCATCACACTTTACAACCTTAGGGACCAACCCGAAAATTCTCACAACACACTCATATCTTCTATATGCATAACATAAAAACCCGCATCACATGTCTTCATTCTGGTGCGATTTCATGTCTTACTGGCACATACTCAGATTCTTTCTTTTCAAATTAATTTTATATTATAAAACTATGTTTAATATATATATTTTGTTTCAAGTTTGTTATTTGCTCATTACTTCATTAATATATTATATATAGTTATCATTGTGGAATTTTATGTAGCTTATTAATTTGATGTGTTGGAAATGACTTGACAAATATAAAAAGAAGGTTCTTATGGAGAGTGCTAATGGCACCCCCTTAGTACGGTTATGTATGGAATTAAGTGTACTTTTATAGCATTGAGATTATAAAATAAAAAATGAAGGTTTTGACAATGATGGCTGTGAATAGGATTCACCTTATATGGATGTCATTAGACTCCCTTGGTTCTTATAAGAACCTTCATTCTAAAGATTTTTATAATTTAAAGTTGTAAGTTGTCGATAACTTTTATCATAATTTTAAATTGTATTAAAGTTTATTAGGTCAACCTTTTGTTTAAAACGATATCGAAATTTAAACCTCATTCTTCCTATTTTCTGTCTTTTAAACGATGTGTTAGAAAAGAAAAGAAAAAATCCCCAAAATTATCGATTTTGAAGAATTTGAAAATATGTTATTAGAACCTCCTTGACCAATTGAAATTTGAATGAGATAGAATCAAAAACCCTATTTGCTTTCTACTGTAATAAAAAGCAAGCATTCTTATAATATATTTGATTTGATACCTAAAATCTCATCGGAAATTCCAAACATGCCTTCACCCAAGATCGCCCCGTCGATGCTATCCTCCGACTTCGCCAATCTCGCATCAGAGGCTCAACGCATGCTTACCTTTGGTGCTGATTGGCTTCACATGGACATCATGGTACGGATCAATTTCATCTTTCACGATTCAACTTTATATTATTAATAAAAACTATTTAATTTTACACTTTCAATCATCAATTTCTTGTCTAGATTTGTTTATTATACCCCAAACAGGTTTGATTCTGATGGATGCTTGCTGCTTCTCATTAATTTATATACGTTTGAGCTATCTCTATGTGTTGCCATGCTCTGTTTAGTCTCCAAATTTCATACTGAACCTATGTTTTTGTTTATATCGCAACGATCAGGATGTTTTTGTTTTTGTTTTCCATTTTCCACATTCCACTGTATCCCCTAAATTACTTTTTGGAACGCATTTATACTGTACACTTGTGACCTCAAGTTGTGTGCATCCGTTTCTTGTAGCAACTTTTGATCATGCTCAGTAACATTGTGAATTCGCAATGGTTATTGGATTATAGTTTGCATCTTTGGTTATACTACTTGCCCCTCATACATTGAAGTTGATTTGCAGGATGGGTATGTTTCAGACATGGCTAAAGCTCTTCTGCTGTTGTCGATTTTTATCAGTAACTAGCAGATCGTTGGTTTCAGTTGGCGTCCGTCCATCTTACGTTTGTCTGAATGACTACTAACAATTAATGTTGTTCATTTTCTGCAGTCATTTTGTCCCAAATCTAACAATAGGTGCTCCGGTCATTGAGAGTTTGAGAAAGCACACCAAGTAAATCCTTTGTTTCCAACTTTCACTCTTAGCTTCATGGCTGATTCATTAAGGAATAGCTTATACCTTTCTCTCATGCAGGGCATACCTGGATTGCCACCTCATGGTGACAAATCCTCTTGATTATGTTGAAATATTTGGAAAAGCTGGTGCTTCAGGTTTCACATTTCATGTTGAGGTGTCTAAAGGTTGGATTATTATGTTATTTGGATCACCCTATTCATTCTCAGCGAATTCAGTTTAGATTACTCATGGTTAGAGAAAACATGTTACTTGTTGCAGATAATTGGCAAGAACTTGTTAAACAAATCAAGTCCAATGGTATGCGACCTGGTGTGGCACTAAAACCAGGAACACCCATTGAGGAAGTGTATCCCCTGGTATCTGTTATATGTTTTCTGAACAATTTTTTATTGTAGCATGTGCCGATGGTGTAAAAGAATCTTCTTCACATTAATTGTATTATCATATAGCTTATAGATTAATATTAATATTTTCATTTTATTGGTTCATAGCTTGAAGGTGAAAACACTGTTGAAATGGTTCTTGTTATGACCGTGGAACCTGGATTTGGTGGGCAGAAGTTCATGCCAGATATGATGAATAAGGTACATAAGCGTGCTTGTGGGAACTTTACTAACATTTCCATTTCCATTTCCGTTTTATAATTGATTTCTATTATTCTCCGATTTGTATTTAGGTGCGCACACTGAGAGAGTACTACCCAAATCTTGATATAGAGGTCAGTTGTTCCATAAATTGTACCCTTTATGTACTTACATGCTTGCATACATTCATACTTGAATTTTTCACCAAGCTCTTCTACATTTGTCATTTCTATGAACAAGTCATATGTCATGGCTATATTTTTTTATCCTTTCTCATTCTGTAGTTGGCAATTTGTGAAGCTAGCTGAGGACTTGGGTTTAATTTATTAAAAGTACCTTTTGTCTTGCTCTATATTTGAATATTTAAGAATTCAGATTACATGATTTTGTCTTGGTTTTAACAACCTGATTAAATGCACCCTTTCATCCCATCTGTCATATAGCGTTCATAATGGCACCCCACTTCTATCCACAAATTCCTAGTTGAGTTGAGTTGAGTTGAGGATGTCTCCAAGATGTAATTGTCAATTCAAGTATCGATATGGAGTCTTGGCATAAGTCATCTGCCTTAAGTTTGCCAACACTCTGTGTGGCACAGGTACACATGTACCTTTGTGCTAATGTTTGATCTTAATGCAAAAGCCTCAATATTTATAAATATCGTCACTTCTGCTACCATTACCATCTATGTAATTGGTTGAACTTGTGAAGCAACATGCATCCTCATCGGATGGTAACTAGAAAGTCTTGTTAAACGGATGAAGGGGATGGTAAGTACTTAGTAGGAAGTATTCTGATTAAGAAGAATTGTTGAAGTTGAACTATGGCAGATTCTTCTTTTTATAATCTGAAAGTATCTTTATGCTTGTTAATATGTAGCGAAAGTCATTAAACAATAATTTTTGTGGGGCAATGGCATTAATATGAAAGGGTGTTTGATTGCAGGTAGATGGAGGTTTAGGACCTTCTACGATTGAGTCAGCAGCAGCTGCAGGTGCAAATTGCATTGTTGCTGGGAGTTCAGTGTTTGGAGCTGCAGATCCAGCTCAAGTTATATCCCTACTCAGAACAAGTGTGAATGCAGCCCAAAAAACTGGTTGAAGCAACTAATACAAGAAATAAAGTTTCCCAATGTTATGTACTACTCTTTGATACCGGAGGAAACATGATAAATTTATGACTTGCTATTTTGATTTGGTTTCTTACATTCTACTATTATATATATATATATATATAATAGTAGAAATTCGAAATTATGAGAAATTCGATACGAGTAGCTGCTGCTTATTCAGATTGTAGCAGCTTTCTTTTAATATATGTAAAGCTCGTGGCTGCATCTGCATTCTATTAGGTTCAACTACTTTCCATTTCTTGTTTGAACCTCCACCTAAATATAGATCTATACAAGGGGAAAACCGCAAAAAATGAAATAATGAGGAACACCTCAGTAACCATATTCATTTGGACGGTATGCACACGTATATACAAATAATTTATTATCAATTTGTCAGATATGAATATGTGCAAAACATGCACACGTGTATAAAAACCAAGAAACAACTTCAATTACTTGTATGTCCAATTTATTTTCTATTTCAAACATTAAACTTAAACATGGTAATTCATACTCATTGATCCAAGGCGTGAATGTTTTATATTTCAAATATTAAGGGGCCGTTTACCGAACGCTTACCCAAATAAGTGCTTACCAAGTCATATGACCTTACCGAAGGAATATGACAAGTACCAAAAATCTTACCCAGTACGAGCGAAGACAAGGAAAGCAAGGACCAAAAGTCTTACCCCCAGTCCCGTCTCTGGGGGAGGGCGGGCCGGGCTTACGGCCAGGGCCCAAAAGAAATAGGGGCATGTATACTTTATAATATATAGTAGTAGTTCAAAGAAATTAATAAATAAAAGAGACACAATGTCTTTAACTATCTAATATGATCCAAAAAAAGAATTTTACATTATATTAAAGGTCAAACATGTATTTACTTAGGTCATTATTTAGAATTTCAAAACTAAAAATGTTTTTTCTTACATTATTAACTCCTTATTACATAATGCTAAACGCATGAATTTTAAGTATTTTCCTATCTCTAAAACAACAGTAAGATCTCAAACTATAATTAAGATATAGAGTTTTGATTCTAAGATTGAGGTTCCTAAAAAATTGTTTCAATCCTAAACGTTTAAAATGGTGATGAAAACATTAACACGATGTGACATGGAAACTCAACTGATTTATATTGATTGAAATAAAGTGTTACTTTGAAGTTTGAATAGTCAAGAACTCAACATTGTGATACCAAATGATGTCAATCTATATACTAAAGACATATCATAAAATATGTTTGACAGTGAAACCAAGTTACGATGTTATGTAATAATGAGATGACGGACTATATTGATTTAAAAGTAATTATTTAATGATTTTGCATATAATAAAACTCAGAAAACAGTTTTATATAAATTATTAGTATTTTTTAAATTCAATGTTATTTATGATGATAAAACAATATGTTAAAAAAATCATACTTAACAAGGGCCCTTTTTACATTTCGTCCAGGGCCCATAAAATATCAGGAACGGGTCTGCTTACCGTGGTAAGTGACGGTGACGACTCTTACCACGGTAAGCACTTACTTGGTAAATTGTTACATAAGATGTCGTTTTGGTGGACTAAAATCTTACTCGGTAAGTAAGTGATGGTGTTAGAATTTTGCCGGTAAGCATTTAACCCCTTAAACCATCTAGACATGGTAATTCTTATTCATTAAACTCATTTATGTGGTTGGATGTCACAATTCTTGGGTTCTCATATGGAGAGAGAAGAGAGACACACGCCAAAGAAGACCATTCATCATATGGGACGTGCCGACGTGGCATTGCATGTTTGCTTCAAACGTGTTTACATCTTTCCATGAAGAATTGCATAGCATGGTTTTACTTGAAAAAAAAATATTTTATTTGAAACAACATATATAATATACAAGTGATCATCCACAAATATACAACAATGGAGCCAAAAATGAATTGAAAAGAATGGTCATTGGGCATGTACGTACCAACAATGATAGTTAATTTTAATTTACGCCGCCATCATCATGTCCTGAAATTCATGAAAATCAAGGACACCATTGCCATCGAGGTCGAACTTTGCGATCATCGACTCACACTCGTCAACGCTTCTTGACTCTCCTAGTTTGCTAAGCATCCTCCTCAAGCTTTTAGGAGTAATTATACAATCACCCTGACCCTCCATTATATCAGTATTATCTCCATACATCTTAAAAGTTATCTTCAAGTCATTAGCTTTCTCTTCCTCATTTGCAGCTTCCACCACTTTAACCAAATCCTCCATACTCAACAACCCATCACCGTCTGAATCCATTAACTCCGCCACCATCTCTGCCTCTTCCGCTGATAACTCTTCCCCTATCTTTCCGACGCAAATCTGGAGCTCGGGTGGCGATATCTTGCCGTCACCATTCTTGTCCAAATATCCAAACACACGTCTGTATTGCTGTTGTTTGTCCATATATAATTAAAGAAACAAAAACTGTTTTCTCTAAGTCTATATATATTTGTAGTAGAATTGAAAAGATGGATGGAATTGTGGTTTATGAGAATGGATAGTTATTTATAGCCTATAGGGCAGGACCAGGGAAGGAAGGCCACTGTGTTGTTTTCTTTTTAATTTTTTCTTTTGCGCGTGGGCGTGGGGGTTGAACTTGAACACATATTAGCTGACCAATTTACAATTTTGTTCCAGATAATTTGGAAGTTACCCAGAAATGGACCCCCTTCTTATTAATTTAATTTAATTAAAATATTAATAGCCGACTTTTGCTTTATTCAAAGTCAATGAAGCTTTTTTATTTTATTTTTTCTCATAACATAATTTCTAGTTAATTTGGACATGGTTTTTAAGGTACAATTGCAACCGAACTTGGGTTTTCCACGGACTTTTCAAAAATAACTCCAAATTTTTTTTTGTAAGCATTCAACGCAATAACATAAAAGAAAATCTAGAGCAATATTCATGCATTTCCAATCATTAATTCAAAACTCCAAAAATAATGATTATTTTATATTCTTCATCATCTGAATCTTTTAATTTGTGTAAGTAATTGATAGACTTGTCTAGTTTAGCCAAAGCAAAAAAATCATACTTTGTATCAAAATTCATACTCTACCATAAATAATACCTTATAGTGGATTAACAGTGACGGATCCAGATTTTTTTTCCTCCAGTGGGATCAACTTTAAGGTAGGTAAAGACGCTCAAAGTCGTCCGACATGTTTAACACTAATTACACTATTTTGAGGGATTTTTAGATGATTTCAAATGACTTTTTACGTTTTTTTGATTGATTTTAAGAGACATTTTTAGTGTTTTTATCGACCGCTGTCAAAATGGGATCCTGTGAATTTTTTTATTGGAGGGAACTAATAGTAAGTTTTGTATTTTTTTAATGTTTTTAATCTAGATAAAAAAAATGACCTTTCCCTCCTCCTTTTATAAGTTGTATCCGTCCCTGATTGGATAGACATCTTGAAGATTTGAAATCAAATTTGTTTTTATTAACCTTGTAAAGCTAGTTCAACCAATAATAAGACTTGAACTTTTGATTTTTTTTTCCTTAGAGTTCATCGGTTCGAGTTTTTTGTAAGGTCGTTAAGGATTTTTCCGGTTGTTCTCTTATTAGGTTTATGGAATTAGTCAATGTGCACGTGAGCTGCCTTGGTGACATAATAACAAAGAAAGAAGTTTGTTTTTATTTATGTTTTAAAAAAACTATTAACATAAAAGTGATAAAACATTTATTTTGAGAAATCATAATCCAAAATTTCTTTTTATTTTCATTTATATTTCGTAATTTTGAGTGGATGTGAATATGAGCAACGAATATATTAATAAAAGGATTTAAAAATCGTGATTGTTTTAAAATCAAAATTGGAACTAAAAAAGAAAATGAAATACATATTCCACCATAAACATGGATAGGAATTGGTTGTTGATGAATGTGGATCTGACTGAGTCATTGGAACCACGACTTTTGGCGTGTGGACACCACTCACCGTCTTACAGGTGGCCTTCCTTCCACCCCGCTTCATTTCCACTTTCCACCCTCCATCTTTTGAAGATCATCAACTACACTTGTCCTATATTTACACACTTTTCCTTTTCAAGTTTGAATCAATGTTGCATTTTACATTTTATTATCATGTTTTTTCCTTTTCCTTTTCCTTTCTAACCACCAACTATCAAACCGTAAACCACTATGTCCACCATATTAACTAACTTTAACTTATTAACTAACAAACCCCAAAATAAAAGTATCCTCTTCAGACATCATTACTATCACCTAACAAACCAATTAAGCCAACAACAAAAACAAAAGCATTCACACTAATCGAATCCGCATGGAACATTATCTATCTCATAGATCTAGTTTGTGACCCTCAATCACCAGAAGGGGAAAAAAAAAGGATCCAACATTAGTTTTTAAAGTTAACATTTCATGACTTAATATGGTAAAATATTAAACTTATCTTTATCCTTGAACCATGAAGATCATCTCATCTTCAATGTTGACGTGTATTTCACATTTGTAATAACATCAGGTACACTAGACTTGCCTCGGTGATGGAACAACATGGGTCAACAAACGGGAGTAAAGATAAATCGACCAAAACACCTTCATGTGAGAGATACATGGAACATATAATAGTTGAACATAACGTTACAAAGAGAGACTAAAATTAAAAGAAAGTGAATGCCAAAAAGGTTATTTTTGCAAGAATTAAATCTAATGCCACAAGAACATATTAATAATTTAGTAAAAGTTTTAAATATCATGGCAGTATTGAAATGAATTCAAAATTTGAGGGTGGGAACTGAAACTAACCTTTGCATTCCTTGGTTCTTGCTTTTAGTCATTTGCCCTATTTCCATCCATCCATCCATCATTTCAAAACCCTGATTTACGTCCGTCGCTAAAACCCTCATCAGCCGCCATGGCCATGGTATGTCGCCTGAGAGTAGCTCCTCTTGCGCGGCTCCGGTTAGGTCAGATCAAACGCCGTTTCTATGGATCGGCGGCTCAGCTCCAGTGCGATTACGATGACGAGTATGATTACAAAGAGAGCTTCTCGGGAACGGAGGAGGATTCTCTTGGATCGGTCTCAGGCAGGGGAGTGCAATGGGTTATAATGGGTGACCCACTGACGAATAGGCAAATGTATGCCGAGAGGCTTTCACAGCTCCTCAAAGTACCTCATATTTCTATGGGAACCCTCGTTCGTCAAGAACTCCACCCTCTCTCTTCTCTTTACAAACAGGTTTGCTTATTACGTAATTGCGTTTTGCACATTTGCTCCTCTTTTGATCATCTAGATCTATTCTTCTTTTCAGTTTTATGCTCGTGGAAAATTGTGAAAAACCTAGAGCTCCATCTAAAGTTATCAAGTGTTGGATTCAAAATTTTTATCTAAGAATTGAATTTTTGGATTATGATTCGTATTACGGTTAAACTATTGTTTTGCTACCGTATTTTCTTAGACAATTCAGTTTTATATCATATCTTCTTTTTAAAATTCTCCATACATATCTGACTCATGCGTCTTTTGCAAACTTATTAGATCGCGGATGCTGTGAATCAAGACAAGCTTGTGCCTGAGGAAGTGATCTTTGGTCTGTTGTCAAAGAGGTTGGAAGAAGGTTTCTACAGAGGTGAAACTGGCTTCATTTTGGATGGAATTCCTCGATCACGAATGCAAGCTGTAAGTTAGGATGTTTGTGTTTTGACTTTTGATAGTGTAGCTTGAACATAGAGGAGGAATCAAACATCATTGTTCCTTTCTAAGAATTTCAGTTCCCTTGAATCTTTTATATATAAAGAATTGCTCCAGTCAATAGTCACTATACGAACAGAACGTTGCTTGAATGGCTGTCGTAATTGTGTTTAATCATTGTTGTTTTGCAACAGGAGATTCTTGATCAAGTTGCTGATATAGATTTGGTCTTAAATTTCAAATGTGCGGAAGAATGTTTGCAAAAGAAGCATGTAGGACGTCAAACTTGTGCTTCTTACCAAGATTTTCTTAACGGCCGCAACTCAATGGTACACATTTGAATCTAAAGTTTCTACTTTTGCAGGATTATTAAATGTGGATTTGTGTTGATGATCATAATCTTTACTTGCAGAACAATGCATTGGAGGAATACTACAAGAAACAGAAGAAACTTCTCAACTTCAATGTGGGTGGTGCACCTGGAGAAACCTGGCAAGGACTTTTGGCTGCCCTCCATCTTCAACATATGAATGCTCTCACCTCTTCTTCACACAAGTTGAGTGTATGATTTCTTGCACTTGAAAACAAACAATATACAAGTATTGCGCGGGTCTAGTGTAATATAGATTTGGCATATGCTAATATACCGAGAATTTTACAAGAGAATAATTTTGTTTTACTCGAGAGCTTTTGTGTAACGTAGTTTTAGAGACATGACCGAGTGCGGTTCATCAATTTTGTGTCTTACATAAAATCAAGTTTGCCTTTTTTTTTTTTCTATCTTTATCACATGTATCATCTGTTTCTGTAACCTTTGGCTTTGAGTAAAGACCAATATGGTCAAATTTGGTGGATCCAAGAATGTGTATGATTGGATTTGGACCTTGACTAACATGCCTACTTTCATGGAAATTTACAAATAAGAGTTACCTTTGGGGTACTTGGTTGTGTAGATGTGAGATTAGAAGGATACAACACAGACATCACAAATGCAAACGTTACTGCGTGTTCTACATAAAAATTTCTAAATTCACGTAATTACATAGATATGAATCACAAGAAGGCCGATAAAAACCCAATACTAGAAGAAAATCGACACTCTCACCATATAACGAAATATAATCTGCCCGTATAGTATTTACATTTCAGGGTGGTTATACCTTTTAGTTGCAGCATTTTCAGAATATCTTGACCCCTGAAACTCACATATGACTTGTTCTACTCATTTTTCATCCATACCTCTTTAAGGAGTTGATACCTAATACCACCATCCTTGAATCTCGAACTTGGTTTTGTTGGATTTCTCCTACTACAACTGTTATCGATGATAGCAGTCAAAGGTGAACTCAAATCATCAAGTTCATCATCGCTCGTATTTGACTTTCTCAGGATTGATCCAGTGCGTGTCAACTGACTTCCACCGTCTCCCAATATGCACCGTATTGAAGAAGGTGCCTGATATACAACGGAACCTGCTGCACAGGGGAGACTCATCACACAATCTTCCCCACCCTCCAATGAATCCTAGTAATTCATATCACAACATTAAAAGTCGATTTAAGAGAAATTATAAAGGAAAAAGAAAAGTGCAAGTGCAAGTGCATTGTTTGGATGAACTCACCTCTGAATCTAGGGCTTCTAGCACAACTACAGGAATAGGATCTGGGCAAAACTCATCTGGGACGAAAGTATCAAGAATCCTCTTTATTAATGGTGCACCAAAAATAGGACACACCTGCAAAAAAAGTATGAAAATTATATTCATAAATAACTAAAAAAAAGTAAATTTATGGTCATCAGAATACACAACAAGTTTCAGTTTTAAAGATGGAAACCTCTTTTCTGATGGTGCTACTTAAAAGCATATCCTTTGGAAGCATCATGAGGTCACTGAGTGCATTCAAGAGATGAAAAGATTTGAATGATGCATCATTCTCATCTTCAAAAGAATCATCATCAATACCAAATAGATCAGTAAGCCACCTGGACCAGTTTCCTATCTGCACTTAACCAACAGAACACACATTAGAGCTGAAAATATGACTTAATTTATGTTTCTGTTAACATCTATGGATAAATAATCATATCAAGTTGTTACGAGTTCACAGACCGCATTTTTCAGCTGTGCACCAGCCCCAAAGCTTGCTTTCCCTGATGAAATAGGAAGGACTCTGGCATCACTGATTGGGTCAGATACAGGATCAGTTGGAACCTCATCAGCAGATTCACGAAGGATAGCGTTGAACATAGCCACATCTAATCTAGCCATACACTGTTCCATTACCTAATAAAGAAAAAGACTTATTAGAAAGCCACAATCTAACAAGTTGCTAGTGATAATAAATTGTAAAATTACCAATCTAGAAAGCACAGGCAAGCAACCACAATCATGTCCTCCAGCTCGAACAGGACAAATCCTTTCACAAGCATCCATGAAAGCAGTCTTCCAAAGCTCCATGGAGAAGTTTGCTTGTTCTTGATCACGTGAAAGTGAGCTTGATGTCTTTTTACTAGATTCAGAATCCACAATTCTAACAATAGCCTTTGCAGCAGCAGATTGCATATATGGAGTCAGAGTCTGCAAAAAAAAGGAATCACTTTAGCCACTTGTATAAACATTATTAACATATCCTTACTAAAAAGTATAAATCTTGGTGGAAGAATGCAACAACCTGCCACCAGACTGACTCGACGATTCGTGAAAAGATCCAAGATTCTACTTTTTCCAGGGCAGAAATGAAGTTAAACGGGCTCTCCCATTCATTCCAACGCATCCCGGTTCTATTCTCCTTCAAAAAAGACTTTTTGCTTAATTGTTCAGAAGAAACTGCTGCATGCTCTTGTTCAAACGTATTGTATATAATTGCTCTCAGTACGACAGAATTTGACAACCAGAAAGTCAACCTATAAAGAGAAGAGATACAAGATTAGTTAAATAATTTCTTCAAGGAATTCATTTGGTCCAGAAAAGTACCTTGGAACATCATTTCCACAAGCTTTCGCAACTAAAATCAATCCTGAAACAATGCTTCTTGCTGAACTTGCTCTCCTAGATTGCGAATCCTCTTGGCATGCATGCAGGTACAGCCTAGAAAGACGCCGAGCTGAGGCATGAACTTTATTAACGGAACTCCCATGCTCTGCAACTATCGAGTAAAGACCAACTTCAATGGCAGCAGCTTCTCTAAGCTCACCTTCAAGACTTTGTACCCTCTGTTCTAATCTTTGTACCTTACTAACATCTTTTCTTTCATTCTGTGTGTTGCTCCTCCTCCAAGATCTGTTTGAATCTAATGGAGAACGGGCAGGCTTCACCTTTTTAAATCTATCACCACTTGAAATGTTAGACTCAATGATTTGGTTTTCTTGTCCATTTTCACTTTCATCTTTATTTGACAATGGCATACAAGATTCTTGATCACCCACTTTGATTTCCTGAGTGTTACCCGTGATTTCAATTGTATTACTACAAGTCAAAGATGTTGCAGCCATGGAAGAAGACACCGAGGAAACATCATCATCATCATCATCATCAATAATGGAAGCAATTTCAGCATATTCTTCTGAGCAGTTTCTTTCCACTGATCCTTCTCTGACCAAACTATCCCCAGATGAAGATCTCACACGATTATTATTCTTCTCAACCGTTTGAATCTTTAGAAACAGCATAGGTTGAGAGGTATTACTAAAAGTCCTCTTGCAGTTCATAGGTACACTAATGATCAAACCATCTTTAACAAGACCATACTCAGCAAAGTCCACGACCGCAGTGGCCAACAACTGTCCTTTTACAGTTTTATCCCTTCGTGGTTCATACATATTGAACTCTATACAATTTTTAAGAAAACTGTCGATGTCCCCACCCCTGATGGGCATTTCTCTCAACAATTTCACATGAAGCCTAAAAGACTCATCGAATTCAATCTTACCATCACCGATATCAGAACCAGAAACAAGTAACGGGGTGACTGCCTTTGTAGTTCCTGAATTCTTGTCACCATGTTCCCACTGAATCAAAGCAGAACGAAGTGATCTCAACGACTGAGATGGAGGCCATGGCTTAATCTCTATAATAGTGATTTCGTAATCGAGTTGCACAGACGGGCTTTTCCTGTTTTTTGTCTTCATTCCCTGTACCATTTTTGTTTGTCTTGTGTTCTTGTATGAATCAAATAGGTTCCCTGAATGTCAGGAAGAAATGCTTAAAAACAAACATAATATGCCAGTTGAAAACTTATATTTACTAAACTTCATCATCAAACTAATACAACTATGGTTTGAGATCAGAGATGAACATCAAAATACAAGGTCTTGTGTAGTAGAATATGTAACTAACAAACTGATTGTATCAACTAATAAGGTATCTGGTAAGTAATGTAATTTAGCAAGACTATCTAATACAATTAACTAATTTTCCATTGCCACCCAAAAGAAAAAAAGGATTAATGGAGTATAAACAAAACTCCAATTGAGTTTGTTATGAATATCAGAAACAAAAAAGAGAGAAATGACCAAGGATTTACATGAAAATAATTGAAAGGGTTATGAGAACTTACATGAAATTGGGGGCACAATCGTCGTTTGGAAGAGATGGAGATGCTTGTTTATAACAAACAGATAAGAGTTGGGAATTTGGGAATTAAAAAGACCAAGGATTTGTTGAGAGAGAAGTAACTAGGAATGATTTATATTTCATCAAACAAAAGCAATGTTTCAAATTATGTCCTCCAACTTCTTTTCTTTAGCCAAACAAACTAGGAAATTGAATTAAAACTTGAAGAAGATCCTGAACAATAATATAACAGAAATGGCATGATTATTAGCTGTTTTTTGAAAAGAATCCAAGATTGAAAATCCATCCTTATCCAAAAAAAAAAAAAACTAATAATTATGTGAAGTGAAGATAAGGGATGAATATGGTGATATAAGGAAATTATAGGGGTAGTATGTGTAACATGGAAGGAAAGAGGGGGTAGTTGAAGGTTTAAGTGCAGCTGTCGGTGGAGCTACTCCCACTTGACTCCCGGTCGTCGGAAAATATTTATTACACTTTATTTACTATTATATTATAGTAATAAAAATAATTTTAAATGAAATTTGCATTTATAAATAAATAATCTAAAATCTGGTACTTAATTTAATTATATGGGCGTTAGGAAGTAACTTGGTAAAACGGTGACGTAGACCCACAACACAACCATTGTTGAATGTTGATAACAAGTAAGACACCTCAGCCTCACCAAATTGATGTCAAAGTAACATCTCTCTCTCTCTCTCTCTCTCTCTCTCTCTCTCTCTCTCTCTCTCTCTCTCTCTCTCTCTCTCTCTCTCTCTTCTTAGTTTTGGTACACCAAAAACAAGATGCAGTTTCGAACTCATATTTTGTTTCAATACTTTTAGGGATTTCTGAAAAATTAATCAAAAATTGAGTTAATTTTAAAACAAAACAAGTTGTACCTGCCATTGCCAATGATTGTTTGACAAAACCCATCATATTTTCTATAAGAAGATGACAAGTAGAAAATACAAGAATAGTTGATTATTGTAAGACTATAGATGCAAAATATCATATATATATTTGGGTTGATGGTGACAATGAATATAATAAATGTTTGGTTTTAAGCGTGTCTTCTTTTTTATGTAGTAGTAAACAAGCAAACTCCCTTTTTTGGTCATTTAGCCGGAATTTATGTATTTAATGTATTATATTAATTAAAAGTTTATATGAATATGAATATGAATATGTTCACTTATGATGGTGGAAAATACCGTGAATCTAAAATCACCATAAAACAAGAGTACCCACCACCACCCTTGTGTTCTTAAGATTATAATTTATAACTCAGAATTGTTTCAATTAGCCTCTACTTGTTTGATATGGGTTTTTACTGCTTTAATTAATTGATACCCTTTACTTTAACCCTTAATGAATAGCATTTATTTTATAAATGATACGACCAAACTATTCACATGCTGGTCTCAACAATTGGTTACATTTACATTTACATTTTTGCATTTATAAATTATAATACTAATCAATAATAATCCATGCATGGGAGCCCCCCCTCCCCTCCTCTCTTAAGGGATTTTTTTCATTAAAATGTACCAAAATAACACTATATACACAAAACAAATTACAATTACAATTACAATTGCAATAAACCCAACCCATTTCTTGAAAATAACAACACATGCATGCTATGCTATGATGCACCCTCTGGTTTCTGGTCGAGATCAGCCGTTGTCTGTACTTGAGCTGCATACTGCAAATTCCACAGCACATCCTCAAACGATGGCCGCTTTGTTGGTTCTGGTGATATGCATTTGTTCGTGATCGATATCACTATCGATAAAGACTCTTGACAGCATGTCGTTAGTACCACCGGATCCACAATTCTTTGCCTCCCATCCTGGCTTCCAAAAGATTTCTGTATAAAAACATTCATTAAAACCCCAACCCATTTCAGATCACTAATTAATGGCTATCATACCATTTCATTCAGCAAAAATGCCTCCCCTTTTCCGCTTACTATCGGCCCCACAAGTGCTTCTAGCAAAATGAATCCAAAGTCATATACATCATCAGCCAACTTCTTCAAATGCCTGCAATTAATGCACAACCTCCACATTAATTAACCATTCTTCTTCTAATCAAAATATCTATACAAAAACAACTTCATTACCATGATTTTGGTCCATCTCCCTTTGCCTACATCACAAAAAACAACAAACATATAATATAAGTACACAGATTCAATATCGAAATCATCACAAGATTTATATCAAATGCAACCTCAAGCTGTTCTAGTTCTCCTGTGATGACCGACATTCCATAGTCGCTCAGCTTTGCAATCCGATAATCATCAAGCAATATGTTGTTTGTCTTCAGACGGCTGCTGGAAGAAGCCGGGATGACTCCTGTATGCAGAAAGTGTACAGCTTTTGCAACTCCTATCAGAACCCCCAATCGGTCCGACCATTTTAGAACTCTTTCTTGACCATTCTCTGCAAATACCATTCTATTTAATTATAAGCATCATGCTATTTAGAAATTAAATCAAGTTATCTAATAAAACATGATGATTAATGATTAAAAACTTTACCCGAGAGAAAAGCTCTGAAATTTCCGTTAGATACGTACTCGTATACCAGAAAGATTTTGCTAGAAGTAGAATCCTCCACTCCACCATCATGAATGCAATAACCCAAAAAGCTAACTAGATGTGGGTGTCGAAGCTTTGAAAGCAAATCCAATCGAACCTTCAGATTCCTGATTGAATATCTTTTGAACAATGACAGCGATCGTATAGCAACATACCCTCCATTTTGTAATCTTCCCTTGTAAAGCTGGAATAATAATAATAATAAAACAGACTCATTTACCTTATTTTAACATGGTAGAATTTGGATAATGTTCATATCTACTTCAATTTAGTCCGAAAGTACCTTCCCAGTAGACCCTTCACCCAAAAACGTGGATTGATCAAAGTTTCCTGTGGCCTCCGTTAAATCTTGCCTGGAAAACACTTGACAAGATGAAGCAACTTGTGTCCCTAATTCTGATGCTTCAGTTATGTTTCCTGAAATGGCAAAGGAAATCTGTTACAACTTTTGATCATCTTACATATAATAGATTAAAAGCCGATCTAGTGTGACTTACTGGCATTAGCGATAACTTCAGAAGAGTTCTTGGTGTCCCCAGTGCCTTTTGGTACTGTGTGCTGTAGCATGACTGTCTTTCTTGGATGATATCTTTTACGAAAGATCATTAACACAATCGTGAATGATACCAAACAGATGACAACAATTACAACCCATAAAGCTTTACCCCAAGATGGTTTCTTTCCCATACTCCCTTGTTTGCAATCAGATTCTGTATGTTTTTCGCTACCCACAGACAAGCAATTCCCACTAAACTTAACAACTCGTTTATTACTAGAAATGGTATCCAAACAAGATGGAAGCTTGCCATTAAACCTATTACTAGAGATATCAACAAACCCAAGTTTGTTTCCACATTTGATAGAGTTAGGAAGAGACCCACTTAGCTTATTAGATGCTAGATTCAGATAAGTGATGTTTGGCAAAGTGAATAAATCAACCGGCGGTGTTCCCACCAACGAGTTGGATGATAGGTCAAGGTGATGGAGCCGATGAAGTGATCCAAAGCCTTCAGGAATGTTACCCGAAAACGAGTTATTGCTCAAAAGAAGTGTTGTAACTCCTTTAGGCAAAAGTGGAAGTTGAGAATCTAGATGATTTTCCCTCAAATCTAGCAAATGTAGACTAGATAAGGTACTCAAATCAGGTAGTTTACCAGAGAGTTGATTGTGAGACAGAGCCACATCTGTAAGTGTTGTTAATTTGCAAATTGAAGAAGGGAAATGACCCTTGAAACTGTTGTTCTTTAAGCTCAAAATGGTAAGGTTTGATAGTGAATCAAACCAATCAGGGATGGATTCATTGAAGAAGTTTCCATCTAATGACAAAGTATGAAGCTTTTTTAATCTTGAAATCCCATTTGGGACAGAACCAAACATAAAATTTGAGCTCATATCCAAGACTTGAAGTGAATGAAGCCTATGGATTTTATCAGGAAGTGGACCCCAAATTCCTAAAGATACTAAACTAAGAACCTTGAGTGTAGTCAACCTTGCCAATGTAACAACTAAAGAATCAATAGAGAAAGTGTCAGACAAGGTCTGGTTTGGAATTGGATAGCCAGAAAACAGACTACTACTAGTAGGAAGCTTATCTCCCATGATTTTGAGTTGAGTAACAGAGTTGTCTTCACATGTGATGGTTACATGAAGAGTTGAAGGCAAAGTACAAAAGTCAGCATTGTAGTTTTCCCAATTGGTCAACTGAATTGGGTATTCCAAATGCTGCCTGAGCTGAAGAAGAAGTCGAATTTGATTGGTCTGTAATTCATGGGTGCTGGAAATAAAGAAAACCCATGAAAGAAAGAGTATGTGAAAGAGGTAATGCCTCATTTCTTTACCTTTGAACAAGAAACTATTCAAGAATCTTGAAAACTGGATCAAGATTAGGCTAAGAAATGGGGGTAAGAAGTTTTGAAGTTGAAGTTATAATGGATTACAGAAAAACCTGCAAAAGGTAAAGAAATGATTTATTGAGTGGTAGTTGGTATGTTTAGTGAGGAAAGAAACTAAAAGGAAGTAAAGGATGGAGGGGTAGTTGGATGCAAAAGCATTTAATGGAAAGCTGCTGCTGTTAATGGAAGAAGAAAAAAGAATATTAAGAAGAAAATGCTTTCTTTCTTTCTTTCTTTCTTTCATTTAAGTTATGTCTGTTGTTTTGTTTCATTGGGAAGTTATGAAGGAAGAAAGAAAAAGGAAGGAGGTGTTAAGTTGTAGGGTCTCTTCTTGAATCCCCAAGGACTCACATTACCTTTAAACATGGGAACATGGGAATGCATCAGTCACTCATCCATTCATTTTATTTATTATATTACATATAGTTAAAAGATATATACAAAGCGCGTTTTTTTATTTTATTAAGAAACTGGAAAACCATTGAATCGAGAGTATGTCATGTATTTATACGGGCATTAATGTTTTTCTTCATTATAAATGTGTAAATGAATGTTTTTACTCTTGATGATTGTAAAAAAGTCATAGACGTATTTACAATGCAAATTGTGCATAGACGTATTTATAGAGCATTTATTTGCATAAACTATTCTACTTTTTTCTGCATACATTAAAATTATATGTAATGGGTGAGAAAGTCGATTATTAATTAATAAATATAAAAAATATCAAGCTTCAATTGATATTTTTCACAAGAAGCATAAATAAGACGTAACAAATTTAATGTTTCGTTAGGATTTTTTGTAGTGGTCCCAAATTCAAGTTGATTATATTTTGCCTTTCTTCTACAATCAAACAATTTTCAATCATATCTTTGTGAACCAAATCATCCCTTACAGAAAAGAAAGTAAAAAAAAACTCTCCAAGTGTTTGAGATCATAGGAGCCCAATTCCACCTCTATTTTACTTTTATTTTTTGTCCTAATTATTGCACCCTGCATCATACGACTTCATGTATATAGTGAAAACCCAAAAAGAACATGATTTTATACAATTTGGCATCTTGTTTTCAATCAAATAACATTGTTTCGTATGTTGCATAAAAAATCAGAAAATGAGATTTAAAAGTATATATAACAAAAGCATATCGTGTTTTTGTTTTATATTTATTTATTGATGGTTCATATATAATGTAAAAGTAATATAATTTATAAGAATAAAATTTAAATTAGTATCGAATCCTCTAAATACTTGAAGTGTCTTGTCGAAAACAAGAAAAGTAAAATAAAAGGCGAACTAAATTATGTTCATTTTTTTTTTTATGTATTTACCAACTTATCAAGAGTTATACTAAGATAGAAATTTTAGATTTACAAAATGGTTTATTCTGTTTTTATATTGAATATATAATTCAAATAGAAGGTGATGTAAGTTGTAACAAAGAAACCAAAAAGGGAAAGAAAGGGACAAAGTTGGGGTGGATTTCAAGGAGACAATATGCAAACTCCCATGAAAGACAACATTAAGCCTTCCTTTATCTTCCCAAGACAATCTTGTCATGTGGCCCACCAAACAATCATTAATTTTTAATTTACATTAAACTAAAAGCTTCTTTAATCCATAATTATTACCAATTAGAAGCTAAAATATCATACAACTTTACTCCATCTTTATTCTTATTATATTATACAATCCTTAATCTCCAGTCCTCCTCCTTCCACCTTCAAAGACAA
The DNA here is from genome assembly GCA_036898165.1 of Silybum marianum. Classification (NCBI taxonomy): domain Eukaryota; kingdom Viridiplantae; phylum Streptophyta; class Magnoliopsida; order Asterales; family Asteraceae; genus Silybum; species Silybum marianum. Next base: position 237,478 of record CM072543.1, read on the forward strand.
GAAAAAGAAAAAGAAAAAGTAAAAGTCAAATCCTGTACCATGCTCAATTTTTTATCCATACCCCCTTCCAACAAGATAGGTGTAAAAAATAGGATGATATGTGACTGAATGAATAGCATCTATCATTTAACTGTAAACAGACAGGACTTACATTCGAATAAGAATCCAAATACGAAATCACAGATTCAGCCGCTTTGCATCCCGAAGATATTGCTTTGCCCACAGAGATCCCTCCTTTGTGATTACCTGATACATTCATCCATCCATCCTTAATCATCAACCCATCTAATCTAATCTAATCTAATCTACTCTCTTTTATTTCATCATCATAATAATTATTATTATTATTAATTACCTGCATAAAAGTACCCAGGTAGCTCTTTTTCCATCTTCTCAATTGCTTCTACAACTGAACCATAATCCCGCCCATATAACGGAAATGCCTTGCTCCAGTAATAGTGACTGCAATCAACAACGCCTCATTCCTTTTAAAGAATACATGTAAACTAAACTAGTGTTGGTAGTGTCACGAAGCTTACGTCAAAAACTGTGGTTCCCCCTCTGCTCCAACCAACTTTCTGAGGTCACAACTTACAATCTCTTTCAACTCCTCCCTATTAATTAGTAAACACAAAATATATACATATATTATTGCAACAAATATGCTTCACGTATACTCTCTCAAATACAAATGCCAACCATTGTCCCATCTAAATTCCAACATTTCTTATATCAACACTACAAAAAGATGCATCATGTGAGGAAGCCTACCTTGACGCTTTTGCCAGCTCTCTGTTTCGACTTCCCCCAACAAAGGTCGTATAAAGGTACAAGTCTTTGTGGGCACGATCTGGAAACATCATAGAAGAGAAGAGAGTGCCTGCATACCATAACATAATTATCGGTATCATATTACAATTAAACAAACATAATTAATACAAAGACCACAATCAGGATTTACCTAGTGTCTTCAAGCCATTTTCCTGCTCCTTTGCAGGAATAAGAACTCCAAATCCCTCAAGGGGACGCTTCACATTCTCCTTCTTGAATGTGGAGATTATGACCGAAACTGGCATATAACTCACCTGCATTATAAAACCCAAAAGCTACTGAATGACCACTTCAAAATTTTCACTTCTTTCATGGATAATAATTCCACGTGTTAAAAGAGATCTTTTTCCTGCTTGGTAAAGATTATTTATGACTGTCAAATTTTAACTAATGCTTCCATACAACTTCCATATGAGGAGAGAAGTACAACAGTAGAATCACATACCTCTGGTATAAAATTGAGCAAAAACGGATTTCCCCTCTTTGTAATCTTCATTTCTTTTACATTGCCAAGTGGAGCCTAATTTGAGAACATGTTCTTTATAAGTTAAAATTCATAGCAAGCTGAAATATAGTCAGGAATTAAAATCTCCATTGTATGCCTCTCCAATTGTCTAAATGTGAGAATATAATCCCATATCTACTCCACAGGTTTGATAGATCCGCATTCCACCAAGAGAGTATGGAACAAAGTTACTGAAGTAAACTATCCAGAATGCAACAAATTAACCAAGTTTATGTCATCATCCGTAAAAAGATTCTGCAATGAATGTACTCACTGTCATGATTACAGCATCAAAAGATTGCTGATTTAATTGTTTGTTCTGAACTGGAGCACAAAAAATTGACCAGTTCCCAATTGCAGAGTTATCGCTACAGCTATAGGACATTTCAAGCACTTTCGATTGGAGATTAAGTTCATGCTGTCCAAACTCTTTGCATAGTGCATTGGTGAGCGTCTGCAAAAGAATAAAGAATTCACAAAACATAAATAACCAAAATATCAATTGTTATCTCTGCTTCAAAGAATAAATCAGCTTCCATAAATTAATTTTAAAATAAAAATATAATCCTGAACAAATCTAAACGTTTATTATCTATACCTACAGAATCTTCTCTATAAGCTTATTAGATAAACAGGTCACTCTCCAAAAAGCAAAGAAATGCCAAGAACCATCTCTTGTTTGAGAAGTAGAAATTATATGAGATAGGTTAAACATTTAAGGTGCTAAAAGTAACGATGGAAAGGCTAATCACAAGTCAGTTCAGAATCTAGTTATAAATTTTTGTTGTTGCTCACATAAAATATTGCAACTACTTTGTCTTTTCGAGAATAAAGACAGCACATCACTTCTATTAACATATGCAAATCGCCCATCTTACCTGCATTCCACCAAAAAATGAAAAGGAACCACGCCTACGCTTGCGTTTGCCTGAAGGACTCTTCTTCCCACCTTTTGAAGATAACTTAGACTGAACTGCCCCAGAAATGACTGAACCATACCTGAGTGTAAATAATTGTGATTGTTCAACTGATGGTAATCTTAGCAGAAAGAAGCGCATAGGCTTGTCGAAAGGTGTTATTCCACAGGTGTGCATGACTTCAATCAATTTAAGATATCCCCTTCTCACAGAGGAATTCAATAGTCCAAGGATAATAATTATATTGATATAAAATCCTAATACATTGCACACAAAGATATTAAGAAACAACAATGGAAAAGGTCATTTGAAGAATGAATTACAATTCTTAGTCACATACATACCTTCTCTCTAAATCCCATAGCTCAGGAAATGCATGGTGCATCTGTGTGGACAAATGAATGAAGTAAAGGAATTCAAGCAAAGCACTAATCAAGTAAATTCAAGATGAGAGCCGGCAGGGCTAGTAAAAGAATCCACTTGCACTGCTTTGTGGTTTTGTGTTGTTAACCAAAAGCAGTTATGTATATTTCTCAGAAAAAGTAATGCAGGAGGGATCTGGAGGAGTTACTCACAGAAAGTGATTCAGGATCACTACCGCTTGTTCCCGCAACAACAGGGTCAATGAGATACTCAACAACCTTACAAAGTACATTATAATTAAGAACTAAGACAAATAGAAAACATGAAGAATTTTTTAACCAGGTACAACAGAAATGAAAACTTGAATTTTTTTTCAGAATCAGAATAAAAACAGAACAGTATGTAGGGAAAGGATTACAATCTACAGAATACCTCCTTCCCAAAATGACGTTGAAAGAATCCTCCGACACTGCAATGGAAAATGTTAAGAACCTAATGGCATAATATTGGAAACATTACTTCAAGCGGATGAAATGGCACAAGGCTATGTATCTTACCTTTCTTGTATGTCAGACGAGTTGTTCTTCTTCCATAAAAGTGGCTCCAAAAGAATTTGAAACTGCACGTTTTGTAAACCAACCGAATAAAACATTGTAATCACAACTTCTACCACCAATTTATAAGACCCTGGGGGTAAGTGAAACAAACTTCAAATAACATTTATATCTATTCTTAAGTATATTCATTATATACAACAAAACTCACACACACTCCTCAACTTTGGTGAGACTTGGACTCTATTAAAAAGAAAATACATCACTTATGTATAAAAGCAAAATAGAATAAAGAGTTCTCTACAAGTGTTAACAATGTGCACCATAAAAAAGTTATTATGAGAATGAAGGGTCAGAATAAGATCTAGCATGCTTTATGCATTCAACCTTCGAGCATCCAGGAGCTGCTAACACACCTTTGATTGAGGGGAAAGAAAACTGCTGCTGATTAGTGCAATTGGATTAGAAGGTATCTGCAATCATGGTTTGGCCAAGGCATGATCAATAAAGAAAGATATAGACTCAAGAAGTATAAAAGAAAGATACCACGTTTGGCAATCATATTGTTTTCTGTTATTGCATTTATAATGTTAAGAAAGTGAAAATTGGACACAAAATGATGTTTGAAAAACATCCACCTTCTAAAAAACCAAAATTTTACAAAACCCTGTAAATGGCATTGGCACCTATATGTTTGAAAACTTGATGTTGATGTTTTCATGGTTTACAAAACTAGTTTCCAAAAAAATACCTGTTAATATTTGGCTTTAATGAGGTTGACCTTTCAAACCCATTAAAACACAATTTCTACCTTTGATTTTAAATTTTCACCTTCTTTTTTCAAAGAAAGCAACAATGTTGCCAAACGGATCTTCGTATTTGATAGATAATTAGCAGTTAAGTATAGGTGTTGAGATTTGCATACCAGTATAGGTTTTCCATTTCTTACAATATAGCGCTTGTGCTGTGAAATTGGCTGCAACAATAAAAATATATTGTAGGACTCGGCCACTGTAAAAGTATACTCTCATGACCTCAAGGTACGAAGGAAATAGTGATTATAACAGACAATCAATATAGCAGCAAAAATTGATTAAAAGAAAACCATTTCCCCTTCCTTGTATGATTTAAATAACATTGCAGAAGTTTCCAAATAAAAGACACCACAAAAGCTTCGGGAAGCATGCCTACTATGTCAAACAGTCAAACACATTCACTTACAAACTGTTGTTTATCTCGAAGCCCAAGATTATCAAGCAAACTGCTGACGTCTGCCTCACTCTCAGTCTGTACAAGGTAAAATGTATGATAAGCATCACCACAATTGCTAATAATGTTACTAGTAACGGGACACTTAGATTGATATTATGCTAAGACATACCATAGTATTTGCACCCTCATCCCATATTAGACCATCTTGTGAAATGCTTCTTAGTTTCCCTCCAGCTCTTCCATCAGCTTCAAATACAGTGACATTCATTCCATGCACTTTTAACTTATAAGCAGCAGCAAGCCCACTGAAAAAATAGAAGTAAACTTGTTAGCTCATGATTCGCAAAATAAGGTGATTCCTTTAAACATCAATCATCAGAGGATCTTGGATCAAATTGCCATTTTTCTGCAAATTTCAAAAGCTAAAACTGTGGTGCAGGGTTCATTCTTTTTTCTGGAGTGACATTCAAGCAGGTTAAATATTCAAATGAGAAATATAACAACCTGAAGACAGAATTCTAACAGAATTAATTCAAAACCAACAATACTCCAACTGCCCCAAAACCGTAAAACATTTCTTATGTCCCAAAAACCCAAAAAATACTCCCTTTGTCCTGAAAACAAAAACACTCCACTTGTCTTGAAAACCTATACAGAAATGTTCTCAAATTTGTATCTTTATATTTAGTTATCTTATCTAACTGTATCACAAAGAATTCTAAATTGTGAAAGAGTCCAATATTCTAAATGTATTCTACACCTGGTCTGCATATATTCTGCTAATTCAAGTAAACTAAAAGTTTTGATCATATGTTTATAATAGAAACGAAAAAGCAAAAGAAAAGCATACATCATGCTGTATTCGTCTTGCAACAAAAATACATACACCATTTTCTAAACTAGTTGTTGTGAAATTGCTTTCCCTACATGTTACAGTACGATAATGAAATTAATTTCTCTTATCTCCTAAATCTACTACACACATTTTAATACCTTATTATAACATAATAGTTTCAGTTAGCCAAATAACTTTTTCCCATAAGAAAACCAAATAGATTACCTAGCTAAAGTTTGAAAAAGAAATAAGAGCATAAGCATTTATCAAAAATAGAACACATGCAGTAATGGTCATCTTCTTAGTGTAAGTAAGCATATACTTGATCTCATTTGTCTACGACGCCATTCACTCACTATAAAATGCCTTGGAGATGTTCAATTTCAGTATTACTTTGGTTTTTTCAACAAAGCATTACAGTGGTAAGTAAGAATTGCGATTTGAATTTTAAAAATAATTTAGTAGAAACAGCAACAGAATAAGTTAATATAGTAAACGAGGAAGATAACTCTGTAATTTAGCATACCTGACACCAGCACCAACGACGGCAACTCTCCTAGCAGTAGCAGGTTCTGTAAAAAATGCAAAGTCATATACATAAGCAATTGTTTCCAAGTGAATCGTAGTTGCAAATGTAATAGAAAATTAAAAGAACCCTAACTTTGGTTATCATCTGTAGTTGGTGAAGCCATTGTTGTGACTTTGGTTATCACCCTGATAATCTGATTATCGGGGACGGTATTTGATCTTCTCAGGTCAGGTCAGGCCGGGTCGGGTCGAGAGTAGCTACCTTTTGACCATGGGTTCCATCATCCATGGGCTATTTTAGTTGCATTTTTCTTCCAAAATAAATTCTATAAGGCGGCTTCAACAAACATTTTGTAATTGGGAATGAAAATAACAGAGTTTAATTTATAATTTTTTTTATCATCATTCCCATTAATTAATTAATGTTAAATACTCCCAACCAAACACCCCCTAATTAACTATAATTGTTATTCTGGAGTCTAAAATTTTGTAGAAAAAATTACCTCTATGAACTTCAAAGGATAAATACGCAAGGGTGATAGTGGTTGAGAAACGTGGGGTAATATTCTATCTGTCTGGAGGTTTGATTCCAATCGTATACAAAATTTGTGGTCACAATTTGTCGGGATTAGTCAAGATATCGTCCGAGACATATCATAATTTACCAGGATTAGTCAAGACATCATCCGAAACACATCATAATTTAACGGGATTAAAAAGTCAAAAACCAGAAAGGGTAACCATACCAACAAACTCCTTTTGATGACAAAAGTTTACTCCAATTGAAACATAAGTTGATTATTGATCATCGACCCATTTTACAAAAGTTTGCTTATAATTAATTTGTAACACTCTAAAGCCCCAAATAAACATAAACAAATCCAATCAACTAATATCAGTATACAAAAATCAAAACACACCTCAAATCATGAATGGAGACAGGATAAATACCAAATGAATCATATGAATTGCATCACCATTCACCACAGCCATGCTAATTGTTTATAAATGAAAACACATAAATTAATGTTTATATAAGGAAAAGGAAGGCTCTGAAAGCTTTCAGACATCCAATAATTTTATCATGGAATCATAATACATGTTCACAATGAGGATTAGCTTGAAGTGATTTCCTTTTCCTTAGCTTTGCATATATCTTCTGCCGACTTGCTAAACTTTTTCGTCAACTCCTCAACCTGGGAAAATCAACAACAAAAACCAATAAGAAGAAACAAAACAATACAACTTTGTATATAGTATTACTAAATGTACAAGTTTTTATCTAGTATTTACTTCTTTTTCCAATCTTTTTGCATCATCTGCTGAGAAACCTGAAACCACTTTAGCTTTGCTCTTCCCTTTATCCTTCCCTTCTGATTTTTTGGGCACCGATTTCTTTATCGTGTCCAAAGCCTGTGTAAGAAAAATATGATGCTTATAATCAAATGGGTAATTTTTAGCAATTCCCATCAAACAACATAGAGAACATATTATTTGAAATATCCCATAAAGATTGTGGGTTCACCCAGTGACAGGCACAAAAATTGCAGCAATGCACAAATCTAGAACTTAATTATAAATATAATATTGCTATTGCCAAGAGAAACTTCTGATAGCACAGTATACCAGTGTAGAGAGGGAAGCTCTTGCTTGTTCTTTGTTAACTAAATTAACACATTCTCCAAAGTTTCCCCAAATGGAAAATCAAAACTCAAAAATCTCTAAAAAATAACATTCAACTCCATCAGATTCTCTATTTTGGAGATTACAACATTAATTATATTTCATATATGTAGTAAAATATTATTTCTCTCTAAGGTTTCTTGTTGATGGGAATATAATAATAATAATAAAAATTACTTCTCTCTCATGGTAATCATTTTGGAGGAGTTCTCCAAATTTGGAGAATTTTACACTCTTTCTCATGCTTCCTCTATTTTGGATAATCTTTTGGTGCAAAAACTTGCCCAAAATCTCCATTTTAGAGAATTTATTGGAAATGCTCTTAGACCTGTGTTATAGGCCGAGATTCTACTTTTCACCAATATAATCTTTTTCCACTGGTACATCGATACATGGTCTTTTTCTTTCTTTTTTTGGAAAAGTAAATCAAGACAGCTGTGTTTTGATCTTTAACTATTTATGCATTGAAGGAATGTTTAATATATGTGGATGGTCAACTAAAAGCCTCCAAGCATCCTTCACAACCATAAACATCATGCCCCCTAACCATACTGACAGAATAATTCACCATGCAGTTCAAGAAGTGAAAAATGAACAACTAAGAAGAAAAACACTTCAAGGACTATACCTTTTGCCGGGCTCTTCTAATTCTTTGCTTGGCATCTTCAGAAGACTTTGCTACCACTTTGCACACAGCCTGGAGTAGAGAGCATAAACCTTCATGATATGCAAATTGCTAAAATAATTTTAAAAATATTAGTACACTAGAGGAGATAATATTTACCTGCATATGCTCTTTGGTCATGCTGTTTATAGCAAAGATACATAAATATTATCAGCCAATATACAAAATAAAAACTAGTTAACAGGTGCTAATGGTGCAACATGAAAAAAGTAACATTGTCTGTCAACGAAATTCCCTTCCAGATTAGAAATAAGGGCATAAATTAACACAAAAGAAGAAACATGGCCACAATCTTTGGCCACAAGATAGATTATTTCCTCAAGCAGAGCAGTAAGTTGTGAGTTCAGATTAGTGTCTTACGGAGGAATGGATGCAATCAACCGTTCACCATCTGGCTTAGGATTCAAACCCAATGGTGATGAAACAATAGCTTTCTCTAGTTCTTTCAAGGCCTGTATAATTCAAGTGCACTGTCAGAGCAGAAATGCATTCACTGGTCTAACAATAACATACCACTCATAGTTTAAGCACAAGTTGTAGCTGTTATGCGTTGACCCAAGCCCAGGCCCATCAGTGCCTTATAGATTTTAGAAGAGGCTAGAAGGGGTGTTTCGGGAATTATTCTGTTAGCAGAAGAGCCTTTGGGTCATATCTAGAATTTCAATCTAGATAGTAGTATAAATTAGTGGGTCTGGCTGTAGGAGAGTCAGAAAATTATCGGTGTGTTTGTTTATGAGAGACTAGTCTCTCGAATGCTAGATGTTCCGGTATATTTTTTCATTTAATCATACAACCCATTACTTCTTTCCTTTGATCCTGTTGTTGACCAATTGAGAGCTTAGTTCATAACAGTGGCAAATTGTTCAAGGAAACTACAGCCCGAAAATGCGTCCACTGGATGTGATCATTGTATTCATAAAATTCCATTCAACAAAAGCAAATCAAAGGACAACAATGTCGTATGATAATGCAAGTTCCTATGAGTGTAAATAATTTAAAGTCTTAAATGCATGGTATGTATTAAGGCAGGGGGAGAAATTATTACATTTGGATTATATGGAGTAACTGACAAGGTTTTGGGATCTAAAACTGAAACAACAGCCATCCGGTTCAGAGGCATCTTCACACCCCCAGTTTCCACTATGATATGGTCAAGCATTCCTAAAAAAATTGAAAAAAATAGGTGACCAAGGAACAAGCTTCAGTTGAAATCAACTGTCAAGCAACTTATTAAGGAACACCAAACTAGAAATATATGCACCTGATGATGCCCTTCCAGTTCGCAATTTGGCCAGCTCGTTCGATACTGCATCAATCGCTGCCTCCATCTCAGAGACAGCGGCTGACTTAATAATGGGCCCAATATTCACAATCTCAATTCTGCTTGCAGCATCACCATTAGAAACATCTTCACCGCTGTCATCATCATCCCCTGAAAGCTTTGTTAAGTAATCGGTCGGTCGGGCTAATGCTGGATTTTCATGCACTAGACTGGAGATATAAGGCAACTCTAATAACATGTGAGTTCAGTAGTAACCATAAACATGACTAGTGATACATGAAACAGCTCAATTGGTTTTTTGGCATAATCTAATTTCTAATAAAGCTATCTAAGGGCCAGTTTGTTAACAGCTTAATGAGCTTAATGGGGCTCACAGCTTATTCGGTCAACTATACGTAGCTGTTTGGTAGTGGCTTAATGATATAGAAAGTGGCTTATTCAGTAAGCTTCTAAAAGGGAGCTTTATGCAGAAAGCAAGTTTTTTCAAACCTGACTCTCCCAATTAAAAAAACAGGCACATTCCATCTATGAAAAAAACACTCCATAACGAAAACCCTCCTAATCCACACAGTTAGCTTTATCTGTGGGCGACTTAATGGAAAACTAACCAAACAGCCTCTAAGTTTATTAGAAGAAATTGCTATAAAAAGAAGCAGTGATGTGCGTGTTCAACAGGAAGGGGCATATTCAAACATCCCGCTGCGTATACTGTGCATGTATATATTACCTTAAAACATATATTCAAATTCGTGTTTCATAAAATTTATTTGAATAATGTATCTTACTCCAGCTTATATTCAAATGCGTCAGAGTGTCTGTATATCTATTTTCCATATTCAACATAGACAGTAAATAGAGAGGATTACATTTCTTCCGTGCTTTAGCGAAGCATCTACGAGATTCGAAGAGAAAATCGATCGGCGGCGAATCAGGAAGACCCGGACGCGGATCACTGGCAGTTTTCAGGAAATATGGAGAGGCAGGGAAGTGAGAGATCCGGCGAGTTGTTCGGAATAAAGGATACATGCTGCGAAAGGATATGACTGCACGCTTGATTGAAATCGCCATTAGAGGATTCTTCTTCTTGAATCTTCACCGTCTATGATTCGTGTTCGCAGCTAGGGTTCTACTAAACCTTCGGCCTTCGATTATTTCGATTGTTGCCCCCTTCTACTTCCACGATAGTTAGAGTTGATCACTTTTTCAGTCCCTTATGTTTGCAACTTTGATTGGATTACATCCTTTAACTTCATATATCACAAATTTGGTTTCCATTTTATATCAAAATTCATCTCTAGCCCCACCAGCTAATGGTTGCTATGTTTTCTATAAACTCCAGTTAAACGAGATGTGTTTTATAATTTCTCGAATTAAACTTGTCTTATCCCTTAAAGCCCCAGAGCTCCAGGTCTACTCTATCAATTAAGTTATTTCCGCCGGTTAGGATAGTAGCGAATCACTACTGAGTAATTCATACTGTTATGCACTTCCCAAAATGATCTTCTTTTGCTTTAAGATTGTGTCCCTACATAACACAATCCCCCTCGAATCTTTATAGAGATTTTAAGCTATGGCCACCCATCCCTAAAAACACCCTTGTCTATCTCCCTGCCCCTTCTCCTTCATCGTGACCCCCCTCCCCCAACCCTTGCAACTCCTCCTTACCATGGCTCGTGTTGAAGTTGGTTGTGACATGATTTAGTTTAATATGTAATATATGTTTATGTCATTGTTTAGTAACTCGTTTAGATGCTCAACTATATGTTATACATATATGTGTACTAGCTTCAGCTATTTCACAAATCATACACTAACTAATTGAGTCTCATGCAATTTACAAACAACATGAATGTGTAATGATTTTTTTTTATTTGAATGTTGATTTACATATTATCTGTTACATGTGTTAAAACTACTTAGCATGCGAACTATTTTTTATGCAAGATATAGGTTATGTACGAAAAATTATTTTTATGTGTTTTAATACATATAATGCTAGGTCAACGAGTTATAAGGTAACAAACAATCCCAGTTTAGTCATGACCAGGTACATGTTGTGAAGTGTCTCTTTATTGTATTAGTTGAACAAGTAATATGTCCCACGCCACATTAGATACTTAAACGAGATATCAATGGTAGGTACAAAATATATTTATGTATATACATATAATTGTATATGCACATAGTGGCACTGTGTTACAGGTGCAAGATTGTGTGAAAAAGAAAGTTAATGTAAGAAGCGTAAGAAGTGATATGACCCATTGATTACCTTTTATATCAAACTCATTCATAAATTGCGCTTAATACGGGGGGACTGAATTGGTGCATCGTGTTGCATTTTATCTCGGTGCATGTCATCTTAATGTGCATCAAAGCGTGGAGATCCATTCTTAAGCTTCTCGCATTAACTCTCCTTCTATCCAGCCCTTGTGTTAGGTACATGTATGTTTATGATTACTTTACAACTATAAACATATATGCATAATGCACAACCTATTGCATCTCTATTTCATCTCTCTCGATTTTATTTTATGAATATGTGTGGTTTTAAAATTGTGAAAAAATGTCTTTTGTTGGTTATTAGTTTATGAAATATTTTAACTTGTTAGTAGAACTCCACGTTTATTTTGTATTTTGATATGTTTATCAATTAGTTGTAAGTTTGTTTTATAAAGTTCAAACATATTAAAAAGTTATACACATGTAATAATGTAGTAGAAAATATTATATGAATATACTCGTAGTCGAAATTTTGAAAACAACATTTAATAATTAAAATATAAACGTATGTTAATATAAGTATCAAATTAAAGAGAATAAATGTTTTTTCTTTTATTTTGTTAAAAAAGTTGTTTCCAACATAATTTTTTTTCTTTAAAGTAAGGTAAATCTATGGGTTTCAAAACTTGATCCGTTGATGCTAATATAAAATTTTAAAAAGGGGGAAAATAGAGTAAAAAGTTGATATGTTTGTTTTGTTTTAAAAGGGTATACAATGCATATATTTTATTTTAAATGGAGGGAATAAATAAGACGTTTAAGGGTATTCAACACACGTATCATATGTTATCAGCGGCTGACATTTGGTGCGACACAACACAAGAAAACAACCATATCTTCTTCCTCCTCAAATCGACTAACCACTGGATTCCCTCCAACAAACCAAATGAAGGCTTTCACTCTCTTCGGAACTCCCGACACCCTCTCACTCTCACTCTCACTCTTCGGTGTAGCTGCTGCCTCCGCCTCCGCCTCCGCCTCCATCTCCATCTCCTCTCGGTAATTTTCCGATTTCAATTTACATACATATCTACAAAGCTTCATTGCTCAATTTTGTTTCCATTGCTCTGTCTATTGTAAGTTCTATGTATGGAGTATTCATGTGCCCAAGTCTAGGGTTTTGTTGTTTTTTTACAACTAAGAGCATGATTCAGTTTCTGTTTCTATCCGTTTCAGGAAAAATGAGTGGTTATAGTTCTGTTGTATTAACGTTAAGGTTCCTTATCAAAGTGATATATGTTCTAGTTGTTCAAAGCTTTATTCGGTTTCTATCGGTTTGCAATTTTTGGAATTAATGATTCCTTGAAGAAGCTTATGATCAGAATCATGGAGGTCACTCTTATCTTCAAATTCTGGTTTTCGTTTTCTAAATGGTCTAATCTATAAGCTAGAATTCCTTTCGGTAGTATAAGCTAATAAGCATTCATGACTTGAATTGGGTGAATTTGGATGGTGAGATGTGCTTGTGCTTACTGGTTCATATATATGGCAAATGGAGGGAGGCTTAGAACTACAAAAAAAAATCGATGGCCATCTATTGCTGGTGACTTAAATTTGGACTTATGGTGGATATATAGCATCCATTTACATCATCTTAACTGATATGTCTTAGATCTGGACTTATAGTAGAAACACAAAGACAATTCACAAATATTTGTTAGTTTTTTAGTTCTAAATCTCATAAATTCTTTAGAATAAAGTTACTTTAAACTAAATACAATTAACTCACAAAGGTTATGCTAGAACCTGTGTAAGACATATCAGATATAGAGTCAGTACGTGTTCTTTCTTTTGAAACCTACTGAAGAAAGTGATTCGGATATGCTCTAAAAAAGTCTGGTATGAATGCAATACACTAGGAAGAAGACATTCATTGCTGCAGTGAACATAAAGGTTATCATCATTGTGTTTCTTCACCTTTTATTCAGTACTTGTTTGATTATGCATGTAAATATTGGACAAGTGTCTGTATAGCTCTCATTGTCGTTTGAACTTCTAGAATCAAGTTATCCAATCTGTGAGTTTTCACACCTTTACAAATTTCAATGTGTTTATTGTTATTTAATACCAACCTTAGTTCTTATGCATTCAGGAACCAACTTTCTTTCCCTCAGAGGCTTTTCTTATGTCGAGCAGAGAATGGTAAGCAAGTAAAAGTTCATTATCATCCAATCTTTTTCTTTAATTGTTTTGGATTTTTGTTGATGTAACGGTTATTTAGGCTTCCATATAAGATATCTTTTGTTGTATTATTCTGATATCTTGAACGTGTCACAGATGGGTCGGTGAGCTTAGTAAATGTGCCTCCAAATCTATTATTAGCAGAAAGAGAAGAAGCTAAGGCTGTATTGAACTTGTTTTTGAGGAAACAAGGCATGTCTCGTGTAAATGCAATCAGAAAGATCAAACAGCTGGACCTATTCATTGATCACCTTATTTCCAGACTTCACACTGTTTACAAAACCCGATATCTAGTAGGTTTGACTCCTATACTTTGACCTAATTTTCTTATCATATTCATGGCTAGTTCACTATAATAGCTTGTTGGGTATTGGTGATCAAACAACCACTCAGAGTCCAGGTCTAATATACCTCCAACCACCGGGTGGGATATACTGGACTTTTTTGTTTTCTATGAATGCAATATATGCCCTTAACTTATTATAATATAATTGGTGTCCTTGCAGGACGAGAGCTTACGACTCTTGAAATCAGAGATGCTCTCATTCCTTACCTAGATGAACTCCTTGAGGAACATGGGGAAAATTTGGTAGATGCCCTAGAATACTTTCCCATCCCTATAGTCAAAGACAAATCAGAGGAAATCGATCAAAATCCACCCGCTGATGTTATTGAACCTTCAACTACAAATGTTTCGTCCTTATCCAGTGCAAACTCCAAGAAGCTGACAGCCATGGCACGGGTAAGTGATATGGGCGAAACACCAAATTTCCCTCCACATGTAGTATATCTTGAAGATCTTGGCATGGATCTCGAGGTTATTAAGGAAGTAATTCGAAAGTTCCCTGCTTTTGCTTACTACAGTTTGGAAGGCAAAATCAAACCAGTGGTCGAGTTCCTTCTTGACCTTGGTATAGCAAAGTCAGATATCCCCGTAATTATCAGTAAACGACCTCAATTATGTGGTATTAGTCTAACCGAGAATCTGATCCCAACCATGGCATTTTTAGAAGACTTGGGGGTGGACAAGAAAAAATGGGCAAAAGTTATCTATCGTTTTCCCGCCCTTCTCACTTATAGCAGATCCAAGTTACAAGCAACCGTGGACTTTCTTTACGAAATGGGGCTTTCTTCTGAAGACGTGGGCAAGGTTCTAACACGTTTCCCATCCATCATAAGTTACAGCGTGGAGGAGAAGCTACGACCCACTGCTCATTACTTTCATTCAGTAGGAGTAAATGCTGGTGTACTTATGTCACGATGCCCACAGGCTTTTGGTCTTAATATCGAGACGAGTTTGAAACCAGTGACTGAGTTTTTCGTGCAAAAAGGATACCATATTGCTGACGTGGCAGTAATGGCTTCAAGATATGGGGCTATATATACTTTTAGCGTGGCGGATAACTTGGTACCGAAATGGGAATACTTCTTGAGCATGGGTTATCCGAAAAGTGAACTGGTTAAGTTTCCTCAATATTTTGGTTACAGTTTGGAGGAGAGGATCAAACCTCGGCATGAAATTGTTAAAGAGAGTGGGGTGCGGTTGCTTTTGAACCAGGTGCTATCTCTTTCGGATGAAGACTTTCACAAGGTTCTTAAGCGAAAAGTGAAGAAAAAGAACGCTTGTGCCTGATGTGTAGAATCCGTGATGCAATGATCCGATATCGGTGGGTATGTTTATTTGGGTAGAATGAATGAATGGTTATAGTAGTATATAGGTATATTTAAAGCCAATGAATGTTGTAGCTACTACTACTGGGGTTATATCTAATTTTGGAAACTTATTCAAGATGTTAGAAGCCAAATACTATTGAGTTTTGGATCAATTGTATTTGAAGTATTACTAAAGCAATGAAAGAGGCCTTTTTTAATTTTGGATTTCAGAAGAAGTTGTTGTTGAGCTTGGGTTATTTGGTACTACAGAAAATAGGCAATGTACGAGTTGCTTCATATACTGAATCTATTTAGTTTGTAAATGAATGTGTGAGTGATATACTGAATCTATTTAGTTTGGTTTACAAAGACGATTGAAATTAATATTGTGAAATAATAACAGTAAAATAACAATATCGAACAACTTGTGAGTTGCCAAAAAACTTGGATTTTTAGATTAAATGATTTTATTAGCTTCCTAAACTCCTACAATTAGATGTTTTTTTAGGTAACCTACGTTTATCACAGTTGATTTTCCTAAATTAAATGGTTTTATGAGTTATGAGAAAAATGTCAAATTCCTGAATTATTTTTTAATGTTTATTTAATAAATAATATTAATTATTTTAATTGAGTGATGTAAGATGAACTTTGCCGATCTAACGTATTTTAAAGTTATCAAAGGATAACAATCGCTATATGTATGTATTTATGTGTATTAATAAAAAAAAAAAAAAATATATATATATATATATATATACTACTTTATAAATCAAATTTTACCAAAGTCTTAAAGTCTTAAAAGTCTTAAAGACAACAACTAATGCACTAAGTACTACCAATTTAAGCATCAAATCTTATAATCTCTTAATTTACAAGTAACAAAGCATGTTGTACAATCATGCATACCTTTTAAATTGTCAGATCTTTGCCTTTTTTTTTTTACTCCAGGTGACGATTCATTGCTTACACTTCTCTCAGACCATTATTTTCCCAAGACACTTCAGAAATTGATTCCCTAAAATGACGATTCAGTTCAAAAATCGATTCCCAAAATGACGATTCAAGCTACCGATGATCACTGATTCAAGAACTATATATGTATACAGTTAGGGTTCCGATTAACGTGTTGATTTATCTCGATCCATCGTATCGATTCTAATGGAGGTAATTTCATTTTGTTTTCCGACTTCTATGTGTTGTTTCCTTTCTTTATCCATCCTTTTGCTGTTCAAACTTCCATCAAGGTAATGGTTAGATTTTATCAATTTTGTCTAATATTGTTCTTTGTTGATCGAATTTGGGGTTCCTATGAATTTGCATCTTCTGGTCGTTCTTTTTTGTACCTTGTTGTGATTTGTTGATGGTTAGTGTTGTTATGCATTACCAACCAGGCACCAGTTGTCTTCTTCCAGTAAGATCGAGAACGTAAAGGACAGAAGGAGAAGTTGCACAGCAGTAGCAAGCCATTCACACGTGGCTGTGAAATCGATTTTGAAGTGAATTTTAAATGTTGAAACAAGCAACATCATTATCTATGGGTTTTAGGGTATTTCTTGCTTTTACTTTTTGATTTTGAACAGCCAAATCAAAGCAACCAGATCGATTGCTTCGGCATTTTAATTCTTTTCCATTTTTAGTTCTTCTTCATCTTGGCTCTTGGCTTTATGTAAAATACTACAACACCTCTTGCTTTTATGGTTTGATATATAAATCTTCATTTTTCTGGTATGGTTTGATTTGCAGATCTTCATTTATACTTCCATCTTTGTTTATATGGTAGTGTTTTTTTGTTATTAGCAATTTGCCTTTTTACCTATTTCATAAGGCAAATTTTGGCATCTGAGTTCTCATAAACTATCAATTCAGAGTCTAAATCTTCTTTTGTAAATGCAGAATTTGACGCAATAGAGTCCATGTCAATGCAAGATAACAAGTTCTGTAGCAAAAAATTGTATTGCTTAAAAATGTAAAAAGCAAAAAATTAATTTCTTCTTATTGGATTAGAGAAATATTTGATTGAACTATTAAAATTAAAAGGATGTATTAGATTAAGTTGTTCCAAATGCTTAATGTTAATAGATGGTGTTGTGTATTTTACTATTTTACTGGGATCCTCGATCATCACTATAGATTTCTTAAGCATTTCCTTTGAAAGCAATTCTCTTTGATTATGTTGAAGTTCCTTTGTTTTTTCCATTTTGATCATTTACTACTGATTGTTAATCCCTATAAATTTGATTTTCAAGTTGATATTTGCATTATCGTTAGCATGTGTGATTTCTTACCGATAGAAAAATTGTAGTCTATCGGATATATTTCTTGGTTGGTCTTTCTGCCATGAATTTTTGTTTACCGTAAGAATACCTTTTATACGAGAATGTGACCTTCCATACTATTATCTATATATCGATTTTGATTACAATTTTTCCATTTACCAACGTGAAAGCTCTAAATATCTAAGAGTTAGAAGATACAATTTCATCATCGTAAGCTACCTCATCTCACACTCTACATAAGATGAAACAAACTATATGTTTTGTGTTATAAAATTGTATTTGTACCTTGCTTACATTTATTCGTAATTTTCATTCTGCCGCATTGCGCGGGTACACAACTAGTATATAAATAAAAGAGGCTTAACTATTATAAATTATGTTCTCTTTTATATATATATATATATATATATTATTGTAAAGTTATTTGTATTATATATTATAAATATATTGTAACATTATAAAAGCGTAATATATGTAATATTGTTATGTATTATATATTTATAATATGTATATTATATTGTAAAAATATTATATATACAAAGATCACAGAGGTTCAGAGCATCTCTATAATTTCTTTATAATAAAGAATTAAAAGTAAAAATTTATATAATGAATTGCAATCAACTCCAATAAATTATCTATTTTAGAGATTATATCATTAATTATATTATTTAAATATTCTATAATTTTAGGATCCCAATACACTTTAGAGAAAAATATAAATAAAATGATATTTATTTAATTCTAATCGGTGGAATGAATAAAAAACTCATTTCTCTCTTCTCTATTTGGAGATTTAGAGAAATCTCTATATTTAGAGATTTTCCTATGAATCTCTTTTTTAAAGAATGGGATAAAGAAGTTGTTGGAGAAGTTTAGAGAACAAATATATGATTTTCTCTATTTTAGAGATGCTGTTGAAGATGCTCTGTTATAATAAAGAAAAGACGAGTGAGACTGTAATTTTTTTTAAATTAATTAAAAGATAAATTATTATTTTAATAGTTTCCATAAATAATAGGTATCAAAAATAAATGTTTAAAATATATAAATAATATTTTATTAATATATTAAATTTTTAATACAATTTATTATAAAAAATAGTATATCTGTTAAAAATATTTATTCATAAAACAACTTTATCTATTTTTTATGATACAATAATAATATCAAGGGACAGGCTAATGATACCCCTAAAAATGAATTTCATCCTCATATATGTTTACATCAACACCTATTATAACACCAAAAATCATATACACAGTGTCATTAACACTCTCCTAATCTCAAATATCAAACAAGTAAATAAACAATCGACACGATACTATATAGCTTAGATGAATCATACATACTAGTACTACCGACAGCAACCTATAAATGAAAATAAATTAATTCCATCATTCCAATAAACTTGTAAGTGGTAATGTATACTTAATTTTCTTCTATAAAAGATAAAACAGAAAGTTCATGCTTTTCCCAAGGAGATAGGCGTTAGCGTTACAAACATACATTCTTGCCCTTAACCTCGAATCCTTCCATTCCCATTTCCAAATCAATATCTTATTTTTCTTTTTATAACTTTTTTTTTTATATTTGAAAAAATAACGTAATTAATTTCATCATTGCAAATAAAATGCATAATTCAATTTGACACATTTTAATATTCTAGCAACTTACTTATTGTTTAAAAAATGAATTTAATTTTTGTCCCATATTTCATAAAATATGATGTTGTTGCTCATAAATTGTATTCATTTGACAGCATTAAAAAATAAATGTAAACATTAACATATAATATTTATTTTAATACAAATAATATTGCCAACAAATCTTTTTTATTTTATATTATTTCAAAAAGATTATTTATGTTTAAAAAAAGAAGATTATTTATAAATTTATTTAGAATCAGAAACTTGTCTCCTACGCTCGACCGTTTTCTTCTTCCCTCTCCATTTCTAAACCTCAGTCCTTCCTTCCCTCCCTTCCTTCATTCACTCAGTTGCAGGGAACAACATCACACCCTTTTTCAATTTCACACAAAAACTGATATTTAACCACAAATTCACTCAAATCTTTGTATACATGTGTATACACAAAGATACAAGGGCTTTTGATCATATTTAATTAAGTTAATATGATTTACAGACACTTGTTAATGGGGAACAAGAAGGGAGATTTGGGCCCTGTTTGGATGGCTGCCCACTTTCCGAAACGTCTCAAAAAGGACCTTGTTCAACAGATTAACATCACTTCTTCTGTTGGTTAGTTCTTTGTTAATTTCTGCCTCATTTTCGCATTCCTTCAAGTTGCAGGAATTATAGTAGCATAATCTGTTCCAATTGAATCTCTTTCTTGAAACCAAATTGGGGTTTAGTTTTTTACTAGTTTTGATTTTTTGTTCGTTTATGATTCACGTCGGCAAATGGCGTTGCTTGTCTCTAGGAAGAGTTGTATACGATTGCGAATCATCTATAGGCCATGGAGACATGAAGGCGTTGTTTATAGTATTTGTTGGGTTCGATTCACAGTTTAATACGCATACAGTTTCTATGATTTCTGGAAAATGTGATTATTTTGATCCTTCAAATAAAATTTTCTTCCAAAATGTGCGTGTATTTGAAAACCTAGGTTTTTTCTTTCTTTTCTGTTTAGAAGATGAAAGTAGGGTTTTATATAGCCTACTATTATTTTATTCATTTACTTGTGATGATTGTTTGACTCTGTTGACTGCACAAATCATGTGGGTTCCATTTTTTGCTTTCAAAGTCTATCATCACAGATTATAAATTTCTCACAAATAACTCATTAATTATCTGCCTGCTAATCGTTTATATATGGATTTCCTAAAAGAATCTACCGTTGAAATTTAAGTTCAGTATACACATTACTATGGATTCACACGTTTGATATCCTGGACCGTGCATTAAACTTCATGTTTCTTCATGGTATTATGTTACTTAGGAAATTGATTCGGACTTTTATTTATTATATTAATCTTTTTGACATGCCTTTTCTTTTGTGTTGTGTTTGATTCAGATAGAATATTGGTAGATCAACTTCCTGTTGTAACATATAGAATATTAGGCTTTCTTCTACTAGGAGTAGCAAGGATATACTCAAAAAAAGTCGAGTATTTGCTTCATGACTGCAATAATAGCCTCCATGAAATGAAAATTCATCTCGAGGGAAGGACAAAAGTTAATATAGATGTTGGGGGTATGTGCACACCAGAATCTTCAAACAAGAGATCTAAGCATACCGTAGTAGACATGCCTGTATCAGAATCTTCTAGTAGAAAGAGATGCAATGTTTTTATCGAGGCTATGAATGCACAATTATCTTCAATCAGCCTGCCAGAAAATTTTGAACTAGATGCGTTTGATCTGGAAGTTGTGGAAGATGATAGCAGCGAGTGAGTTACATACTTGCATTTACGTAATTTGGTCGATTTTGTTATGGTGGTTTTACACTCTTATCATGTTTTGACGATTCTGTGTTATTTTCTTTCGTATTGCAGGGACCATGTGAAATCCCATTTGGAGATCATGCTTAATGGTAATCTTTTAGGTTTATTTCTTTTTATTGCATAATCTACATGATCCCTTAAGTTAATTAATAGAATGTTTCTTCTTATACAGAAGATGCATGGGAAAATGACCGGACTGGGAGTCAAACATTTGGCAAGGTATATCAAGTTTTCTCCCATAAAATGTACATTTTACATATATACATATATCAATTAATTTATTTGGTTAGTCATTTTAGTTCCATTAAAGTTAAATGTGATATTTTGATTCGTCAGGACTGGTGGGGCGTTTCTTCCAGCTTCACAGGCCATGCTTCTACTTCTGCTACAATTACAAAGTATGTAATTATTGGTTTTACTCGATAGCAACTGGGCAACTGCGTATATATATATATATATGTATATATAAATTTAGAAGTACTCAAAGTCTTTTGTTCTATCCTTGCTTCAGCACTAACCCAAGTAACGCAGAAACAAGTGCTGAAAAACTTCGTCATAGATTCTCCCTGGATGAATGCATGGATCCTATGGTACTTGATGAGACTGATGAAGAACTAGAACTCACTGAAATACCCACTATTCAACAAGATCCAGAATGTAAGAACACAAAATTTTCGGGCGATTTCGTGATATTTGAGGATAGAGAACTTCCTGCTAAGGAGGATCATAGAAACAATAAGTATCCTGATGAAGATTGTACAACCGGGGAGACAATGATTTCAGAAATGACATTGGTTGGTAACATAACGCTTAAACCTAGTCCAGAAAAACGTAAATTATCGGTTAGCATTGATGTAACACCTCAGTCCAAGGCTCCAGCTGTTTCAGGTAACATTTGAAGCTTCTGTTGATTAATCATCAATTCATCATTGATTAGATTTCCATTTCTGAAGTGGTCCTTGAATGCAGGTGAAGATAAATCAGATTTAGTGGCTATCCGTACCCCAGCTTCCAAAGAGCATGCTTGGCCCCCACGGAAGCGTAGACTTGTTTATGATGATACGATTGTGATTCCCAACAAGTGAGTGATGCCACCCTTTTTGACCTAGTGCATATGCAATATGTACATGCACATTGAGCGTGAAACCATTAGAACGATGCTTTGCTATTGTTTTATTTCTTTGTTCGTTGAAATTAGTTCCCTTGGATGAAAAAAGAAAAGATTGGTTGTTTGCCCTCAATTATGGGCCCACCTTTTCTGGACCCGTAACATGAAATAGTTCTTGAAAATACTCTAATCTTGGATCTGAAAAGATCGGTTCTTTTCCCTCAATGGTTCTTGAAAATACCCTAATCTGGGAGCTCTGATGTTTTAGAAGCTCTAAATAATCTTCTCTTCATTATGGCAGGGTATTCAAAAACTGGCTTGCGGATGCAAGCGATTTGGTGGGAAAAAGAAGGAAAGCTCCAAATCCACTTGTTATTCGGAAAGAACGTCGATCTTATGATTTTGTTCTGGAGCCTATAATTCCCAGTAAGCTTTGTTTCTTCTCTAGTTAATTTTTGAAGTTCCAAGGAAATGTTCTTATGTTGCTTTGAAACGCACTTTGAAGAGGGTACCAACAGGTTTTGAGTTTCTACTTTCTAGTAGTTGTTTACGGTTTATCTAATTATCATTTAATAAGCTTTGTTTCTTTTCCAGTCCATGCAGAGTTTTCATCCGTCATTTCTACAAACAAGATATTGGTGGCAGAAAAAGTTGAAGATACGATGGAACCAGATTCAAAAATTGATGAATTGGGATCCCTTAAAACTTGTGAGCAAATAGAAAATGAAGCAATTGCTCCTTCAACTCCCGTAACCCATTCAACATCATTAAGATTTAACGAGATCCATGAGACTCCCAAGGCCAACCCCACAAATTCATCTGAGACTGGAGAAAAGGAGTTGTTTCCAATCAAGGATGTAGAATTGGATGAGATTCAAATGAAAGAGGTAATTTTCTTTAAATACATACATACAGCCAAAACCATCCATCTCAAGAAACAAGAAAGTGATTCTGATATAATTTACTGTTGTTTCTAAATCATGGTCAGGGGCCAAACTTGTTGGGGGAAAGAAATCAAGAAAATGGTAAGCAGCTTTCCATCTTCTAATTTTAGCAACTTTCTTTCTTTAGAAATATGGTATATATATAATCGTGTTTTCTTTTTCTGTTGTTGTAGAAAAATGGTCGGCTGTAACCAAGTAAGTAAAGTTTTTTTTTGCATTCTTTTATAGTTGGGATCCGTTTTTGAAAGGTCTGTAAGTAAGATGTAGATTTATTATTTATGTTATGCAGAAGTGTTGGGAGTTATCTGCACAGTAACTTGATACAGAGAAAAGAAAGAGGAGAAGAGGAAGCTATAAACTTGTCTCCAATTCTGAAACATAAAACCAAGAAAGAAAGTGCAAGATTTTTCTCTGAGATACTGGTAAGCAGTATGAAAAGCTTTTTATTTGATGATGATGATGATAATATGTTTATATTAATGTTTATGTTTTTTTAAAAATGATGCAGATTCTGAAAACAGGAGGATACATAGATGTGAAACAAGAAAAGGCGTATGATGATATCCGTGTGACGCAAACTGCAAAGTTGAAGGAAGTTTTCGGAAAGGACAGCTGAACGACAACTTGTACAAAAGAAAGTAAAGATTATATAATATATGTGTGTAGTAGAAAGGAAGATAGAAAGAAATAGGTAGTTGTTGAGTCTGTTTATTAGATTCTGTAGCTTTTCTATTTCAGCCATAGGATATATGTTTATCTTTTTTTTTTTTTTTTTTATTAACCTGGATATATGTTTATCTTTTGTGCTTGAGGTTTTTTAATTTTATTTATTTATGAAATTGGCTCAAACAGAATCAACAAAATCATTCTTCAAAATGGAAATAAGGAGACCGAAAGAAAATTTTCCATATTTGAAGATATCTTCAAAATTTATTTTAGAGTTGAGCGAATGTTCTTTTTATTAAAACATTCAATAAAATTCATAAATATTATTTTCTTTCTTGATTAATCATTTTTGGAGAATTTCATTCTATTTCTTTTATTTTCTTTATTTAAATTTTTTGTTAAAATAAAAATCCTAAGGTCATTGTTTTAAAGAATCTATTAGGAGATACTCTTAAGGAGTTATTTAGTTATAGATCGAGAAAGTTTTTGTTTAAGAGAAGTAAGTGTATATTTTTTTATTTAGAAGAGCAAGATTTAAAAAAACTCTTATTGTATAAGTCATTTTCTATATAATTAAGTCACTACCAAACAATTATGTACAACCGACTGAATAAGGAACAATTTTAAACCACTAATAAACATGTACTAAATAGGGGCCGTTCACCAAAACTTACCCGGATAAGTGCTTACAAAATTCAACACTGTCACTTACTTACTTACTTACCAGATAAGATTTTAGTTTACCAAAATGGTATAGTATACAACAATTTACCCAGTAAGCACTGACCAGAGCCGTCACACTCACTTAGCGCCTAGCGGGTAAGATTCTCAGTCGTTGTCGTTGCTCTTGCTGCTCTTACTAGATAAGATTCTTGATCTTTGCAATATTTATTCGTTAAGATAATATAATTTGGTAAGTGCTTCCCGAGTAAACACTTGATAAACGAGCCATTTGTAAACAAAATCCATTATCTTAAAAAGACTATTTAATAATTCATTTTTCTATTTTATTTCATATGTTGGGATATTTATGCATTGGGCTGGCCCATTTACAACTTTAAACGGAAATTGATCTCAATGGGCCTCCTAGTCCTCTCGTCTGGGAGAGTGCGACTGCGTGATTCAGGCATTCATCGACGCCACAACCACAACGTCAACATCCAGTGGTCTGAAAACCCCTAGGGTTTTGGAGGGATTTACGTTGGTCATCTTTCTGTTTTCTATTAGGAAATGTCGGTCGCAGCTCAGTCTTTCAGTGGAAACCTCAAGGTATACTTCAACTATCATTTTCGTTATAAATCTATCTGATGCTTAATACTTGTCTTTGCAACTTAATTTCACTGTAATACACATAACGTTTTTTCTCTCCATATGTCTGGCGTTGATATTGATTAATTTAAGCTTAATAGCATGTCGAAATCGAATTCTATTGCCTAATCATACACCCGTCTGTAGTACATATTAATTTGAAGAATTTCTCAGTTCTATAGTATTAATTAATTTACTCAATGCTAAGTAATAAAAAGGTTAAATCGTTGCTGTGGGAGACATCGTGTGTTGATTATCATCTATGATCAGGATGTCATCGCTTCCTAGAGTTCAAGGTTCGAAGTTATAATTGCAATTCTGTCAGGCAACATAGTCATGTACAAAGTTTACCTATTAGTTGCAGTTCTTTTAGCTCATACAACATTTTAATCAAATTATTAGCTGAAAAACAATTTACAAAGTTTCAATATCGTTTTTTGAGATGCGTGACTCATGACTTGTCGAGGACATTCAAGAGTCTCTGTTCGTAAGCTTTCTTGGTTGCTAAACTATAAAGCAAATCAAACCAAGCAAGGCTAGTATATCTCACTTGAGGTGGAGTCTGGGTGGGTACGCAGACCTGACCCCTATCCGGGAGAGTAAAACGGTTGTTTCTGTAAAGAAACCCAGCTTGCAAAAACTGTGTGCGAAAAGATTGCACAAACAGAAAACATAGGAGAAGTGAAAGAAGAATAAAACAACGATGATTAAACTATGTTATGTGTAAACTTGCATTTCTGAGTTGATTCTTATAATTGGGAACCATACTACAAATTCATTCAGATTAGCTGTTTGAAAGGAAAAGTAAGTTATGGAAAACTTTTGACACAAATGAATCATTTTGGTCTGTTGTGCCTAGTCTGTTGTTTCCTTGAACTGGGAGTTTGAGCCCTTGACAGTTTTCAGTAAGACTATAAAACTTAAAGATTCTCAATCTTGTTGCAGAAAGCCGTTGCTGGTATAAGACGTATCAATTTGGAAGGGCTGAGATGGAGAGTCTTTGATGCCAAAGGCCAGGTACGATAACCCCCCCACCACCCAAAAGTAACACACACACACACATCGAAAAAGGTAATGATTTGATTCTTGAATTTGTAGCTACCTATTTTGAAAACGCTGTGTAGGTTAGGAATCAAGACTTACCCGATTAGTGAGCAGGCTATATTATAGTCACCATCTCATTGTTTACTGCCAATAAATTATGGTAAGTAATAGGCTAATAGCAGTCAAAACATTTATGCAGGTCCTAGGGCGATTAGCATCACAAATATCAACAGTGGTTCAAGGTAAAGATAAGCCTACATATGCCCCTAATCGTGATGATGGGGACATGTGCATTGTGCTTAATGCTAAAGACATCTGTGTCACTGGGAGAAAACTTACCGACAAATATTACCGATGGCATACTGGGTAAGTATCATGTCTTCTGCATTACTCCTGAGAATCAACACTGTTAGTGAATACCTCAAATATGGCATGCTAGTCAAATTCCCCTGGTTTTTGTGCTCCAAAGCTTAGAAACAACAATAAATTATAAATATTCATTTTATGTTAATTTTTCTTCACACCCCGTTATTATGTCTTGTGTATCTGAAGATCTCTATGTTACATATAATTGGTATACAGGTATATTGGCCACCTCAAGGAAAGGAGTTTAAAGGACCAGATGGCAAAGGATCCTACAGAAGTCATTCGGAAAGCTGTCCTTCGCATGCTCCCAAGAAATAAACTGCGTGATGTGAGTCTATAGCAATTTTTATTCTTTTTAGGTAAAATTTCGTTCTGGTTTCTGACATATGGGAATAGATCTCTTATATACTATATATATTTATATCTTCTAGGAATCGACCATAAGACTTTTGGTGCATAACATCTAAAAAATTCTTCTCAGGAGTGGGGAAGAGAGAGAGGAACTGCTCTCTTTTACAATAGAAAAAAGCTTGGAGAATCCTAATTTCTGTAATAATCCCTAGTGATGCTAGTTGAAGTACAAAAATTAGGACTCACCATGCTTTTTTCTATACGTCAGAAGGTTATTCTCCTAAATTACCCCATCGATAGGTATGAATTTGCCTCTGTATCAAATAAAGCAATGGCAAATTTATACTAGTGATACGAACTTTGGTTCATTACTGTGGCTGCCTGTTTTGATCTAAGATGTCCTGTGCTTCTTGCTTATTTCTGGTATCAAAACCCATGACATGTAACTGGAGCCCTTCTGGTCATCGGCTTTAACTCTATGATTTAGCTCCGCAGAGAGCTACTCATCTATTAAAACACAAGCCAACATCATACATCTTTTTCAAGTCTCGTTGGTTTTGATCCTCCCTTCCCTCTAGTACCTTGGAACTTAATATATAGTTTCTTGATCACATGCTCTATGGAAACCATATGGTAGTTAATAATGGATGTAAGTAACCCTTTTGGGTAGTTAGTTAAGGGCTCATCATTTCTGGGATAGTAAAAAGGTAGAGACAGTTAACATGGTGGTGCTGGAATCTGTCAAATACCAAGCATGTGACATGTAGTAAGCTAACCAATACTCAAAGTAAGCAGTTTGATTTGTATATGAAGAGAATTATTAACATAACCTTGTTGGTTTTTCTAGTTTTTACCTCATCTAACTTGATTTTCATCAGGAATCTTGTTTGGCATACACATGATTGTTCTTTAATTACTTTTGGAACTACTCTTTTTTTTAAATGGAGGCCGAAAGGGTCTTCACGTAAATAACCTCTCTACTATTTGGGTAGATGACAAATCTGTGTACATCTCGGAGTGACCCCAACCCCATGTGGGATAGTGGGGATCATTTGGTTTGGTTATTGTGTTTTTGAACATTGCTGATCACTTTAGGTCTCTTAGGGTCTGTTTGTTAGCAGTTTAAAAGCCTTAATGGGACTCGCAGCTTATTTGTTGTGTTATACATGACTGTTTGGTAGTGGCGTGCATAATGATATGGAAAGTGGCTTATTCAGTAAGCTCTTAGGGGAAGCTTTATGTAGAAAGGCAAGTTTTTTTCTCCCGAACATACCCCTCCCAATTAAAAAACACACCCCTTTCAACTATGAAAAACCTCTCTCAAACAAAAGCCTTCACAATCTATACAGACAGATTATTATACACATACAGCTTTATCAATACAGGACTTAATGGAAAAGCAACCAAACAACCCCTTAGAAGCATTGCCAATAGGTTTTGTTTTGCTCTTCTTTAATGGCATTCATATTACTTGTGTTATAAAGAAAACATCAGTGATCAAGAGCTTATTCATCCACACAGGACAGAGATCTTAAGCTGAGAATATTCTCGGGCAACGAGCATCCATTTGGCGACAGGCCCCTAGAACCATATGCGATGCCACCTCGACAAGTTCGTGAACTGCGGCCACGTGCAAGACGAGCCATGGTTCGAGCACAAAAGAAGGCTGAGCAACAAGAAGAAGGTGGTAATAAGATTAGCAAAGGTAAAAAGAGAGACGAAATGTCAGAACGGTGTGTCTGAATTCTGGACCCATTATCTTACTTTGGACAGCCAACCAAAACCATCCAAATTCAGCCTCTTTTTAAGGTTTCATTTATGTCATTAGTTTCTTTCTTTTTCTTGGTATTGACTATTGAATAATTGACCTTTGGCTTGAGGCAGTTTGTAGTACTCTTGTTAGAGATAAATAGTTTCTTCATTATTTCATATAAAGTATATTGAGATATTAATTTTGTTAAAGATTTTGATAATATAATTGATATTGAAAATTTTAAAATAAGGAAATTGGAGTTAAATCTAATTTTTCTTATTAGATTTTATTTTCTATTCTAAAAAAATTATAAAAGCCGTGGGAATTTGTTGCAATATCTTTTTGGCAAAAAATTGCGGAAGGAAGGGATGCACACGGTTGCGGCTTCCGTTTATATCATCCTTATTAATAAACAAAGTTCTATTAACTTTAATACATTCATATTATCTTATTTATAAAGCATTTATAGTAAAGAAATTTAAATTTAAAAAATGTGCCTATTTTATTTGTAAAATCATTTTAACTCAAGATATGTGGTTTCATATATATCTTAATTGTTTTCTAATAATCATAATTAATGAATATAATTATCATTCAAATCATAATAAATAAGTCTTTATCATTACCATAAATATCTCAATTAATTGATTTGTATTGATTGTACATATAGGACATGTATTTAAAACATCCTCTAAATGGTTTTAAAATATCCCAATTAATTTTAGATGAGTGTATTTAAAGACAAATTGATATATTAGTATGTTTGACAATAGTAATGGTTCGTATGTATAGTATAACATATTTAATCATTATGTATACAATACATATAAATAATCATAATTCGAGATATTGCTCTTAATAGCCCATTTTTATCTTGTGTCGTTTTTCTTCGCAAGTTAACACTTCAACAGCTTATTAAATCAATATTCATAAACTAATGAAATCGTGAGCTTCTAAAGTATTACTTGTGAATGTAAAAATTGTTGAAGTGCTATTTGTCTATTTTAATTAATTGGATAGAAAAAGTAGATTATAAAATGAATTGGGAAGTACCCAATGGCTATTTTTGGATAATTTTCCTCCATTTATATTATATTAAAATATGAAATTTATATTGATTTTGCAATAAAATGTAAATAGATCACATAAATAATAACGGAGGCTAGTAATTTTTGAGTAGAAAAGTGAAGGACTGAATATGAAAAGTGATCCAATCAGACATTACATTTTCATTTCCCTCCAATCCAATCGGAAACCATCATCATCATCATCATCATCTTCCCCCTTATCTCCCCTCCTCACTCCTCACACCTAACTGAAAATATCGCAAATTCACTCTCAATCACCATCCATAATCTTCCAAATTTGCCCCACAGATTCCTCATTCTCATAAACCCTAACCCTATTTCTCATTTAAATCAACCAATAACTTCACCATGGACGTCGCTTTTCTACAACAAACCAAATGCATATTCAATCCTGCTTACTCTTCCACTCACTATCGCCCTATTTCTGTTCTTTCTAGGGTTTCAATTTTCAATTCAAGATATGACAAGAATAATGTTCGTCGTTCGCTTCGGTGGGGGGCTCGGAACATGTGTTTTGCCTCCAGCTCCGATACACTTGTCTCCGGGAAGTCTTCTTCTCCTACGGTTGCCAGCAAGAAAGACGAGGAGGAGGAAGATTTGAAATCTTGGATGCATAAGAATGGTTTACCTCCCTGTAAGGTAGTTATCAAAGAAAGGAAAGCGTACGATTCACGACATCCTTCCATTCATTACGTCGCCGCTAGCGAGGATTTGCAGGTTGGTGCATTTCTTTTGGATTTTTGTTTGTTTGAATCAATTGATTTGAAATTTATTTGATGATATACTTTATCGCTGTCTTTTCTGTAGGCAGGTGATACTGCATTTTCTGTTCCGAATTCGCTGGTTGTAACACTTGAGAGAGTTTTGGGGAACGAAACTATCGGTAAGATGCTGTTCAATTGTACATGGATTTTCTTATTAGATGTGCGTATCAATGGCATTATTAATTGATGCACTCAACTGAGTAGATAGCACAATACGATTATATGCCTCGTTATAAATTTCTGTTTCCTGTAGAACAGACTTATGCATATCTTTATTTTGCTCAACCATCTTTTATTTTACGTCTACGGAAAAAGTAGATCCGAGTGTGTTCATCTTATAGTTGGTGGGAATCTTTGAGCAGTTTTGATTTATAATTCTTTGTGTTATGAAGTTTCAAGTAGATCCAATCAAAGAAGATAAAAATGGTTACACAATCCAAATTTAGGTGTATCGGATTCTTAAGCAACTAGGACTTGAAGGTCATGAGGAATAACATCTTTCTGTTTGATATGTCATTATTATGACTACTTCCTTATCTTATTGCAGCTGAACTGTTAACTACAAACAAATTATCAGAGTTAGCTTGCCTGGCATTGTATCTAATGTACGAGAAAAAACAAGGAAAAGAGTCTGTATGGTACCCGTATATAAAAGAGCTTGATCGGCAGCGTGGTAGGGGGCAGCTAGCTGTGGAATCACCACTCTTGTGGTCTGAATCTGAGTTGAATTATCTGACAGGCAGTCCAGTGAAGGTATATGTTCACATTTTAATTTTAACTTAAAGAGAAACTTAACCTGCCACACAAGGGTACAAAAGGTTTATGACTTCCACCACTTCAATAAACATCGCTATGTTAATATCTCAGGCTGAAGTTCTTGAAAGAGCAGAAGGCATCAGAAAAGAGTATAATGAGCTTGACACTGTCTGGTTTATGGCTGGATCCTTGTTTCAGGTGTTTTTTCTTTCTTCATTTTAGTGATTTGCATTGTATCTGACTTTTAGCTATATGCTCCACAAGTTTACATGGAATGATTGTAGTTCTGTTTCCGCTGGTCTCAATTCTTCACATGGCTGATTAATATAAATTTTCTTTTTTCCTTTCTTCCTTGAGCAGCAATATCCATTTGATATCCCTACGGAGGCCTTTTCGTTTGAGATCTTTAAGCAAGCTTTTGTCGCAGTTCAATCTTGTGTCGTGCATTTGCAGGTTTACCCTTCCATCTGATAACACTATGTTTCCATTAGTTACTTGTAATGCAGTCTTTACTTTTACTCTTCTAGTATTGAATGTGGACTGCTTGTATTCTTATTGTCATCACATGTAAGTTTGTATGGCCACTTTCGGGGTGTATAAATGATAGCTATATAAGAAGTAAGAATCCCCTCAAGTTGTCTTATTGAGGTAAACTGCTCCGGCAAAAAATAATCGATTCAGACTTTTAAACACATGATTGTTGAATCCTCAACTCTATTTAGAATTTGAATACTCATAACTTCTCACCCTTTAAACACACGTGTAATCATGCCAGATTTCTATCTACTATCCTTCTTTTATAGTTCTATTCTTTATATCGGTATCTCTTATCAACCTGCAAATCTCTCAAAAAATTCAGAAAGTCAGTTTGGCACGAAGGTTTGCGTTGGTTCCTCTTGGACCTCCTCTCTTGACCTATAGGAGCAACTGCAAGGCAATGTTAACTGCTGTAGATGGAGCTGTCCAATTGGTTGTTGATCGCCCATACATAGCCGGACAATCCATTGTAGTATGGTATGGCCTCTGCTTCCTTTTGGACTAAATCACAAGGTGTAACTTCAGGATGCTATTTCATGATTGTTGTTGTAGACATCATTGTTATAATCATATCATCATTTCTATGTTAAATTGTTAATAGAACATCTTTTTAATCAGTTAAAGTATCATTCCCTCCCCTCTTCCAAAATATCTTGTAGGTGTGGACCACAACCTAATTCAAAATTACTCATCAATTATGGTTTTGTTGACGAAGATAACTCTTATGACCGCTTGGTGGTTGAGGTGAACTTTAAACTTGTCATATCTTCATGCAATTTTTTACTATTTTGTCAAGAATCTGTGCTTCTGCTTGTACTTTATCATACCTCTTTTGCTTCCAGGCAGCATTGAATACAGAAGATCCTCAATATCAGGACAAAAGAATGGTTGCTCAACGAAATGGAAAATTGACCATACAAACTTTCCAGGCATTAATCATTCTTAGTTTCGCTTCGTGACTGAATTTATGTTAGTTTCACTTCTTGATTGAAATATACATTGGTTTCACTTTGTAATTAGGTTAACGTGGGGAAGGAGAGAGAAACCGTTCTAGATATGCTTCCATATATGAGACTAGGTTACGTTTCAGATCCTTCAGAGATGCAATCTGTGTTATCTTCTCAGGGTCCAGTATGCCCGGTAGGTCTATGTGGTGAACATATTGTGATACAACTTCATTATTGTTATCATTATTCATGTTATGAATCTTATGATGGTATTACAGGTGAGCTCTTGTATGGAATTTGCAGTTTTGAACCAACTGGCTACTTATTTCAGAGAGAGACTGTCAGGTTACCCTACTACTTTAAGTGAAGATGAAGCCATGGTAATGTTTCTGTTTTCTTTCACTTTTAGATAACCCTACCCTATCTCTAGATTCTAATGATGTGGTTTTTGGAAAATTCAGTTGGCAGATTGTGATATAGATCCCAAGAAACGAGTTGCTACACAGCTCATCAGATGCGAGAAGAAAATATTAAGCAGATGCTTGCAGGTGACCGTTGATCTGATAAACGAATTACCAGATACATCTTCATCTCCATGCCCAGTTCCTTATGCTCCTCTACTAAGATGATCCAATCTATGCCTTCTTATCATGTCTTAATGAATCAGGTGAGTTTCAGATTCTACCTATATTTTCAAACTTTTGATGATCCTTGCAGCAAGACAAATATACAAGTTGCTTATTGTTGCTTGTATGTTTTGCATTTGGTGATCTTTTTTTTTCTCCATTTCCTTGTGTTACCTCCTGATCTTCAATCCCCTGGTCATCGTTTTATTGCTGATACGGATATTGTATTAATTTGTTGTATAAACGAGAAACTTTAGTATTGTACAGCCTATTAACCATGTCGAATACGTGTTCTGTGGTTTTTGGACCAAAAATGCTGCTTGTAAAACTTGAATATAATTGTTCATTTACAAGTCAAAAAATGGGAAAACTTGGTCAAATACAATCTAGTGAAAACAGTTTCACAACCTCAATTTGGTTCTCCATAAGTCTGCTACGACTTTCCTTGGCTGCGGATTATCTGGTCCCTTGTCTCGCTGACCAGATGTGATATACAACCATCCATCCCAGTAAGCTGCTTGTGTCGTTTTAACACGATAAGGAAGCTTCCCAATCACATGCCATTTCTGTGTACATTATTATATTTATCCTAGTATAAGATGATGATGTTCAAAACAACATAGACTATATAAGATACTGATTATATATATATATATATATATACACCTTGGAGTGAAGATCAAATCGAAACAACTCTCCAACCAATATCATTCGTTTGGTGACAGGATTCTTCTCCGTTGTGCCTCCCGCGATCACGATGGAATTGTTAACAACTACCCACGAAGATTCTATATGCGAATCCGGCTTCGGCATCGGTGCCAATGTATGCCACTTCATCTTATCATCCAACATGTAGACATCACCATAAATTACCTGCAAGTTTAAAACCAACGTTTCAATAATGAATCCTTCATACCAAATCTAGGTTTAATATATCCACCAACCTCGTGCCTACGTGAACACTTGAAGATGGGTGACCCTGGTTTTGGCATAAAGTCACCCTCTTGACCACCAATAACGTACAACCGATCACCCACAGCAACACAAGCTCTGTCCACACATATAACAAAAACAACAATTGAAGGATTTTTAGATAAAGTGTTGTTTGTTTTTGTCGTATGAACGATGAAAATGACCATTTTACCCCTAAGTCAAGTCGGTTTACCTGTGTGGACCTCCACGAGGAATTGGTACTTGTTTCCTCCATGTTTTCTCTAAAGCTTTGCCGTTCTTGACTGCTATACTCCAGTGATCGGTACTGGGTGTATGACGATTCTGTTTGCCACCCCCCATGACATGAAGTCTTCCCCTCCAAATTTGCGTTGCAGGGGCATACCTGGAAATCCAGGATTCGTCAAACAAAGTCAAGTGATATTAGTCATGTTTATTTATTACCTAGGTTCTGGTAATGGTGGAAACGACGCCCAGTTTCTTGTTTGAGTGTCCAACACAAATGTTTGGGAGACGGGAGGAGTTCGACATTGAGGACCCTTTTGCCCTGACACCACATATATATATCTCCTCCCATCACTTGCTGTTCCTAAATGAGAATTACCCATTTCTTTTGGTGTACCAAAGCTTTCTTCCCATTTCTTGCTTGTAATATTGTAAACATCAACATGGGAATGTACCTATTAACAACTTATTATTAAACACAAACTCTCAACTCTGTCTCAAAGAGTAGAGTAGAGTAGAGTAGAGTAGAGTAGAACAAATGATTATAAGGAAGGAAAGATTGATCCTTACATGGTCAAGGTTTCTATATCCCGAAAACACATAAAAGAGTTGATTAATCTGTATTGAGGCACCATCAAGACGTGGCACAGGTGCGGGTGCCATCTCTTCCCATTCGATATCGGGGGCAGCTAAATCAGCAAAACTTCCTGATAGTAACCTCTCAGGAAGTTTACCTTTAGAATCTGCAATCTTTAAAAAAATTATAACACATTAATACATTTCTATAATTAAGAACAAATTCAAAATATAGAAAGTGGGGAATCTGGCTGACCTTATCAGTCCCATTGAAGAAATTGGGTAGGGTTACAAGATCATTATTCTCGCGAACCCAGTTATAATGGATTGAAGTATAGACAGAGGAAGAAGACGAAGCCCATAAATAATCGAAAATCAAAGCGCCACCAACAAGAACACTGACGAACAACAAGAAGATCGTGGATTTTGTGGAAATCTGTTTACTAGTGGTGTGATTTCTGGACATTTTTCTTCTATTATCGGAAACCAGATAAAACCCATATATAAATACATAAACAACGGTGGGATAGTTTATTGTTATTGCAGAGAATAGCGTCCGCCAATGGTTTTCCGATTACCGGTGGTGGCAGCCGATGTTTATTTTATGAGTTGTCGGTGCTAAGCTGGTTGGCCGGTTGAAAACATAAAAATGCAACGCTTTTTATTTATTTATTGTTTTTAC
Source organism: Silybum marianum (assembly GCA_036898165.1). Lineage (NCBI taxonomy): Eukaryota > Viridiplantae > Streptophyta > Magnoliopsida > Asterales > Asteraceae > Silybum > Silybum marianum. Next base: position 273,424 of record CM072543.1, read on the forward strand.
CCTTGTATATAAACAAAGGAACTTTTCCAATTTAACTCATTATATACTTCAATAATTTTTTAATATATAAATTGTTGGACTGACTCACTGAATAAATATTTCTCATGTATAGATCCTGTAGGAACAGTTTAGTCTTGGGAAATGTTAAAAAATCCCAATAAACTATCCAGTTTTGAATGGTTAAGTCTTTAAACTTTTTCATTTTGAATCCCAAATTAAATTTTTGCTTCCAAATGTTAAAAAACATTAAACTTTTAAAATATCGATGGTTTATTTATTCAAAAAACAATTAAAGACTTAATCGTTCAAATTGAGAAAGTTTAATTGTTTTTTCATTCAAATAAATAGTTCAGAGACTTAATTATTCAAAATGAGAAAGTTTAATGGTTTTTTCAATAAAAAAATAATTTAAAGACTTAACCATTCAAAATGAGACAGTTTTGTTGGGTTTTTTTGAACTTTTTCCTTAACCATTCAAACTATCGACATTGGGAAGACGACGTGGGTTGGTGTCAACGACAACCTAGAATAGGGGGATAGCGATGATAGTGTGGGTTGGAACTAAGAGGTGACATGGAATTACATAGGATTTTGTTAAATACTTTGTGTTTTTCCATGTAAATAATTAGCAAATCATTGGACAATTTAATTAGTTTTGTTAGTTGTTTATGTCGAAAATTGATTTTATGAGTTTTTCCTAGTTAACAAGTTAAAATTGTTGAGTTTTAGCGTATTTAGTTTTCGTGAGATATATAAGATCACTCTGAATATTTGTTGTCTGCTTCTTCTAAAGGTTTTATGCGTTTTTGTACAAAAATTATGTACTCATACAAACGTTTTTTTTATCATGTATATAGTGTTTTGTTGTGAATGTTCAACATTGACATCAAGATTAAAAAATGACGGCTCTACGAATAATTTAAACATTAATTACAAATGTACTTGTACGATGAATCATAATGTAAAAAAAGTTAATTTCTATATCATTGAACCACTATCAAACATGTATAACTCACTAAATAAGGTGTAAGTCACATTAAGTCATTAAACAACTAAAAATATCTTTATCATTAAAACATTAGGTATGGGATCATGTGAGAAGTGAAGTTAACGTGAGAAGAGATCTTGATCATTGACTCAATTTTAATCTTAAACCCATCCATGAATCGTGTTTGGTATGGGGATAAATCAAATGCATTTCGGTGTATCTCATTTCTGTGCATCTCTTCCTAATGTACATCCTGAAGATAAAGATCTCTTCTTATCCTTCTTATAATAAATTCACTTCTCACTGAAACTCAATCCTAAAACACTATCAGATAATGTTATACATCTGACCGAATAAATTGTAAATTAAAAAACCCATTCAAATCCATAGCTATCGGCTATGGTTAAATTAGAAGGCCCTATAGAATCAAAAGGTCAATTTGTGATCATGGATTGGGCTTTATATCAGGCCTTGGCCCACTTAAAGTTCGTCTCTTACAAGGAAAAATGAAAGGGTGACTGGTCGTCGTGGTGCTTGTGGTTGTGGGAAGCGAAAGTGAAGATCTCGTTCTGTTTGGGCGATTAATTTCTCCATCTCCTTCCTTATTGGATCTCTCTGCGGCAGCTTTACGCCGCCGGTTACGACTACTTCTTCCAAACAAAACCTGTAAGTGTCCCCCAATACTTTTGTCATCGATACCACGAGTCTCTTCATCTATGCGATTCTGCTCTGTCAAATGTGTTTTAATCGTTGTTTAATTGCCTGTATATTGATTGATTTCTTCTCGAATCTATCATATCTGTTGTGTAACATCTGAAATCAGATCTTGAGCTGGTGCCTTAAGCGTTTTTGTTAATTCTTTCAGACCGCTTTATAATCCGTTTAGTAACAATTAGGGCAATTTCTTTTTTCAGTTATGCGCTAAATTAGCTACCTCCCCTGTTCCAAAAAAAGCTATACTTGATTTTCGATGCTAAGCCTGGACTCTCTAAATGCAAATTTCACATAAATATTAATATTTCGCGGCCCCTGTAATAAAGTTAAATCTGCTCGAATGTTTCTGCCATGATTTTAAAATTACGTATTAGTTTGAAATTTACAAATCGAGTCCGAAAAGCCTCTGCATTTAGAACGGGGAAGAGTATTACTACTTTTGTGATTTGTTCTCTTGAATTAACGCATTTGACCTTATAGAAGTTGGGGATAAACTTGGTACCTGATGTGGGGGTTCCATATAGGTGTTAACATTTAATATGTTATATGTGTTTCACAGGAAATTGGCTTAAATGGCTGGTGGTAGGGGAATTTACCACTTGCTGAGGAGCAGACTTCATTCTCAAACCACTGTAAGCATTATTCTGGTTTTCTTACTGGTTTATTACAAACGCCCTTCTTTTTTCTTTATGTGTTTTTGTGTTTGCTGGTCAGTCGGGCTATGGTCTTAGTTTGTTTTAAGAGTCTGATTTCTCTTAGGTGTATGAGTGAGTGGAAGTAGTGATTGCAAAAAACTGCATAGAAGCCATTTCATAAATATTCTATTCTCCCTAGCAGGCTGTCACCTAAGTTGTGAGAGGGTTTTGAGGTAATCTGGGACAGGGAATAATACAGTGTTTTGAATTTGAGCTTAATGCTTACATTTACTTGGCATAAGATTAAAGAAAGAATGCTTTACAGATGATAACTTTCATATTGTATAGACATTGATGATATGAGTTCAGCATTCACTTTGATCATGTCAAAATGAGGCAAATTCTCCACCTGAGGAGAGGGACTCTAGTGATGAGAGTGAGAGACACATCTGAGAACTTCCCAGTGGAGCTGGATTATTATTATAAGTTTTAGAAATAACGTGGGCCGAAATTAAGTTAACGCATGGTAATACACCAACTCTCAATTCCCAAAGCTTAGTAAGTGATACGCTGCAATATAAAAAGTTAGCCACATTTTGTTTCCCTTGAAGTATTTTTCCTTAGAAGCCGTGTGCATATTTTTTCAACGCAAAGTCACAAACAAATTGCTGAAGTTGATGTGTCACATGCCCTGGATGAACCATAGCCGTTGGGTCATCGAAATAAACATAACTGGGTTAGAGATGCTAAAAATCTGAAGTATACTTTCTGCATTTACATGTCAGTCACTACTTGCTATTACTAGTTTACTACCGAAATGTTGTGCAGACGTTGTCCCCTGAATAGTCAGTCTTCTCTTTTCCACTAGCAACTTCTCTTGTTTTTTATAACTTTGCATGCTATGTAATGATCTTTGTTGGCGATTTCAAACATGCCAAAAAATGCGTATAACAATGGCTGTGTCCATTTTCGTTTGCCAAGATATGAAAGCATTTTGATTTTAGAAATAATGACTTATATTAACTATAGCTACTCGTTTGTATGTGTTGCATAAAATGTGCACAATTGTTGTGTCATCCAAGCCTGCTGTTACTAGAGCCTTTTTGTGGATTGGCAGATCCATTGCATGAAAATCTTAATACCATGGAAGAGTGCATAACTTGAATCAACCATGTTATCACTACCTCAATGAAAATAACATATAGAGGTGTCCAAGGGTGACTAAGCAATCATATATGAATCCGGTTACAATACCATGTCTTGCCTCATCTGCATATTTCAATCACTGATTACTGCAATCACTTACAACTTGTCAAAAAAAAAATCAGGCACCTCCAGCTTTGTCATCTCTGATTTCAAAGAAAGAACAAGATGCTTCTGGATCTGCTGGCATGAAGTCCCTGAGAGCAATTGCACTCCTTGGAGCAGGTGTTTCAGGGCTGTTGAGCTTTACAACTATAGCAGCTGCTGATGAGGCTGAACATGGTCTTGAGTGTCCCAGCTATCCTTGGCCTCACCAAGGCATTCTCAGTTCATATGATCATGCTTCGTGAGTTTGTTTTGTAACTTTATTTATTTATGAGGTCTTTCTAATCAATAGTAGCAGGCTGCATATTGAAAGCCGAAGTTACATTCTAGCCTAATCAAGAAATAAGATACAATTGACTCCTTCCTCATAGTTGTAGATTATGAATACCTGTCCCACTTTTATCTTAATATTTTTTGTGGTTCACCCAGTTCTAGTTTTTGTATAATCGAGGAGCTCTAATGCTATGGGTCCCAATGGGATGTTTATACTGGTTATTCCTTTCTCTAAGAAATGACCTTTTGCCTTTGAGCAGGATTCGACGTGGTCACCAAGTGTACACTCAAGTATGTGCATCCTGCCATTCAATGGGGTTGATTTCATATCGTGACTTGGTGGGTGTGGCATATACAGAAGAGGAAACAAAAGCTATGGCTGCCGAAATTGAGGTGGTTGATGGTCCTAATGATGAGGGTGAGATGTTTACCCGCCCTGGCAAGCTCAGTGATCGATTTCCTCAACCCTATGCAAATGAGCAAGCGGCTAGATTTGCTAATGGAGGGGCTTATCCTCCAGACTTGAGTCTGATCACCAAAGTAATTCCTGATTCCCCATTTGAGTTTTTAAGGGTTTTATTTTATCATCCTATCCTGTCATGTCAGCAGATTCTTACCTTTTGTCCCCTCAGGCTCGTCACAATGGACAGAACTACGTGTTTGCACTTCTAACTGGGTACCGTGATCCTCCTGCTGGTGTTTCGGTGAGTAGTGAATCTTACACCATGTAGTATTATTGTATCTCAACTTAGGATTTAGTAGAATTTACCACCTTGGACTTGCATTATGAATTAGCTGTGGGTCCTTTCTGTTTAAGCCCTCTAGGATTTATCTCTCTGTAGGTAGTGTTGTTATCTTGAAAGGAGTATGATTTTCACAATAATTATGATCATTATGTTATCTTGAAACACAGCTATGATCATGATGCTGATTAATGAAACGATACACATAAAATGTTGTACTGACATATTCAAGATCCTTTTTATTTGCAAACTAACTTTTTTTTTATCCTGATTAAACTCGAGTCCAATTTATGTGATCTTTCTCTGTCCACCTAACAGTCAATCTACAAATATCTTGCAGATCAGGGAAGGTCTGCACTATAATCCCTACTTCCCTGGGGGTGCTATTGCAATGCCTAAAATGCTTAATGATGGTGCTGTCGAATATGAAGATGGCACCCCTGCAACAGAGGCTCAGGTTGGTTATCTCTCTTGTACTACCAGTTGGTTGTTAGGCATCTTTTATACGCTTAATGGTTGTGTCTTTTGGTATATTCCAAAATTGAGTCTCTTTATTTAATTATATATCTGCAGATGGGAAAAGACGTCGTGTCATTTTTGAGTTGGGCTGCAGAACCAGAAATGGAAGAAAGGAAACTGGTAAGCAGCCTTTAAACCCTTGAAAATTATAAGACCAACTGACCATCCCTATAGCTACATGTTTGTTGTGTGTATTTGAAATCATGATATTGAATTTTTGGTTCAGATGGGATTCAAGTGGATCTTTGTACTTTCACTAGCCCTGCTTCAAGCTGGTTACTACAGGCGTATGAGGTGGTCTGTCCTCAAGTCTCGTAAGCTGGTTCTTGACGTGGTCAACTAAAGATTCGTCTTTGTGACAAGACTTGGAATGAGAAATAATTTAATTTCTGTGAAAGAATACTACTATGCATTTTTTTGGCCTGCTCCTCCTGTATGTGTGTTTTGGTAATGTGATAGTAGCACTAGTTCTTCATTTTGGAACTTGGAAGCAAGGAATAAGGGAGTCATTTCTTTTATATGTTTTTTTTTATTAAATCTTCCGAAATCCGTGGTCGGATGGATGGGTATTTCCGCTACTTTGATGTTTTCTAATGAATTTATGAGTTTTACTTTTACATGTAGGTTTCTGAACATGCTACCACATAGCGGTGTTTGCACATTTAAGACTTCAATATCCGTGTGTTTACACATGCTCGTTAGAAACATAATTTACCTCCTCATGATGGTCATGGGACTAATATGGTGATTTTGGCGCTCTATAGTCTAAAATTGGTGAATGTTTTTTGGTGTGTTTGAATGGGATAGATAAGCAAAAATTGGTGAATGTTTTTTGGTGTGTTTGAATGGGATAGATAAGCAAAAATTGGTGAATGTTTTTTGGTGTGTTTGAATGGGATAGATAAGCAAAAATTGGTGAATGTTTTTTGGTGTGTTTGAATGGGATAGATAAGCAAAAATTGGTGAATGTTTTTTGGTGTGTTTGAATGGGATAGATAAGCAAAAATTGGTGAATGTTTTTTGGTGTGTTTGAATGGGATAGATAAGCAAAAATTGGTGAATGTTTTTTGGTGTGTTTGAATGGGATAGATAAGCAAAAATTGGTGAATGTTTTTTGGTGTGTTTGAATGGGATAGATAAGCAAAAATTGGTGAATGTTTTTTGGTGTGTTTGAATGGGATAGATAAGCAAAAATTGGTGAATGTTTTTTGGTGTGTTTGAATGGGATAGATAAGCAAAAATTGGTGAATGTTTTTTGGTGTGTTTGAATGGGATAGATAAGCAAAAATTGGTGAATGTTTTTTGGTGTGTTTGAATGGGATAGATAAGCAAAGGGAAAGGACAAATGTGTTTTTGTTGGTATTGGGTGAGATAAATCTATCTATTTTGTGCACACCTCAACTAATTATGTAGAACAGTTAGGAAAACCCATATTTTGAAATTATAAAGTTGATATTTGCCCGATCCTCAAAAAATATGACATCTTTAGACCACCACTTGGGGCAATTTCACGGTCAAACATATATTTAAGATTTTTCTTTTATACATAAAAATGTCTACCACCATAGCGAATCATTTATTGGGGTTGACAACACGAAGTCAAGTTTGGTGACTTCCCGCTTGTTCTACAACCAAACACATGGAGAAGATCGAGCGACTAAATCTTAAACACAAATATTTAAAGTTTTGAAACCAAAGAATTGAAGTATTTTTATAAACACAAAGTTTATTTTATATTTTGTTGCTTCATAAATCCTTCCCTTGTGTCGAAATAATAATGATTCGTGATTTTGTTCGTCAAAGGTTTCTAGTGTCAAGACGTGTAGGTGGATCGACTCATCAAGTTCCAATTGAAATAGGATCCAAGCTCATGGTTTTTTTGGCTATATGATTCAAAAATGTTGGTTAATTGTATTCTGAAACATAGGAAAAAAATTCAAAAGATAAAATGAATTCAAAATCACTTTATTCAAAAGAATGGATTTCGTTTTAGGAATTAATGATTTACCCAATCAGTGACTTGGCACTGGACGTTCCCCAAACGAGTACTGACGAATCGGATGAATTCAATATTAGATGCCTATTGACATTCCAGCCTTCCTTCGCCTTTCATGGTCACATATCTTTCTTGCTGATGTTTTTTTTAAAAAATATTCACAAATCATAATTATTAATGCACTATAATTCATATTTAATGTTTCACACATATTGTACTTTTACTTTTAAAATTCAAAATTTTAATTAGATTATATATGCATTAAGAAGAGGGAGGTTTAAAAGTTTTTACTTTTAAAAGGTTAATGATTTTTCTGAATGGATAAAGAAAATTCAGGGTTAAAAATGTTTCTTGATAATGTCACGCTTCACTCACGTGCGTCTGCATTCACATGCTGGATCTGAAATGCAATTAACACCTTTGATTCTGATAACGGCGTGAATCAACGGCCTAGATGAATCCTATAAACTCTCACCCAAAAAAATAAAAATTGACGGTCACTTGCCAGTTGCCTCTCTCTCTCTCTCTCTTCTCTCTCTCTCTCAAGAGTCTCAGTTCAACTTTGCTTGCGTATGTGCCGTACGATCGCAGCCACCAGGAAGTCTCTGCGCCTCCGTTGTTATCAGGTCACTGATTTTTCCTAGGGTTTCGACCACTGCCATTCTTTGCCACTTTGCCAACTACAATTTCGGTGGAGATCTTTCGGTTAGGGTTATGTTTTTGTTTCTGTAGTCATTGGTGTTGATTATCGGAGGAGTTTTATCAAGGTCGAATCCCAACTCAAGATACGAAAAATTCTTTGTTTTCAACCGGAAAGGGATTTTTTTTTTTGCGGTGGGATCAGAGTTCTCCCTTTGGCGACTGCGTATGCTATTTCTCTGTTCTTTGTTTTTTTTCACTGTAATTTAAATTCGAGATGGTGGAATAGGTAAAGTCGATATCAGAACAGTTGTAATTATTTAAGAAAATTAATCGATAGCATAGCACGACGCGTTGAGTTTGTGCGAGATTTTAATATTCACAAACCGAATTATAAATGTATAATGCCCTAATCTAACCGAAAATCAGTATTGAAGCATATACTGTGTCTTCGTTGTTGTTTTTTCCCTAGTGATGATTAATGGAGAATATGGGAATTGAATTGAGTAATGGGTTTAGTCATGGATCTTTTGGGTGGGTTTAATGGCTTGTCCTGAACTTCCAGGTAAGTGTGAAGAGATACTTGGGCTAGATTCTAATACACAGCATTGTGAATAGTGTGTAAAGTTTTAGAGGCGTCATGGCAAAGAATAGGTTCCCTGATACTTATTCAGTTGGATTTCCTCCCAATTAAGAATCTGAAGGTTATATTCTGGTTGTTTGGATGGAAATGTCTGGCTATGAGAACTCAACTGGCTCTAGAAAAAAATGGATTAAATTGAGCTCTGCATTGCACGATGGTTTTGGTGTGCCTATACGAAGTGTCCCCTTGTCAACACTGCCATCTTCTGAAAAACACAAGTGGTTACTTCGGTTGAGATCTGAACTTGATTTGATTAGGACATTTCAGAAAAGAGTTGACGTGGACAAGGGTCATGTTGCAATGTCATCTTCCAGCAATATTATTAACTGCAACAATGTCCATGGAACCAAAACGAACTCTAGGAAATCAATAGATCCACAGGCTCAGAAGGAACGTAGCTTGAATCAAGGTGTTGCAGGAAGGTTTCAATCTGTCAACGAGGCAGCTGTACCAGAGACTTTCAATCTACTTTTGAAAAAACAGTGTGAGAACTTGTTAAAGAAGTTAATGTCACATCAGCATGGTTGGGTGTTCAATAAACCTGTTGATGTTGTTGCACTGAAGATTCCAGATTACTTCAATGTCATCAAGAAACCCATGGATTTAGGGACAGTGAAACAAAAACTTGGCTCAGGCAATTATTCAAGTCCATTTCAGTTTGTTGCTGATGTCAGGCTCACCTTCTCCAATGCCATGTCTTATAATCCTCCGGGCAATGATGTGCATGTCATGGCGGATATTCTTAGTAAATTTTTTGAGTTAAGATGGAAGCCCATTGAGAAGAAACTACCAGTAAGTGGTTCTCAACAACAGCCTGTTCATGAAGAAATAGATTTAGTTAAACCAATGCCTCCCTCAAAGAAGAGAAAAGTTACCTCGATACAACCAAACATCTTGCCAGAGCCAGTTAAGTTGGTGATGACCAATGATGAAAAGCATAAACTAAGTAGGGAATTGGAAGCACATCTAGGAGATCTACCAGATAATATTATCGAGTTTTTGAGGCAACATGGTTCGAACGGGAATGAAGATGGAGAAGATGAGATTGAGATTGATATCGATAATCTCAATGATGAGACCCTGTTTGAGTTACGGAAGAGGTTAGATGACCATATCCGAAAGAAACAAACTGATGCAAAAGCAGAACCTTGTGTTATTGAGGTATTCATGTCTTTCCCTCCTTCGTTCTTAATAGAAAACGATAACCCATGCCTTGATATCCTAAAACAATGATATTTCTATTTTGATTGCAGCTTCTAAATGAATCTGGGCTTAGCAACTCAACTATGCAATTATACAAAGGTCAGTAGTCTTTCTTTCTCCCTCCCGTTCATGTATATCAGATAACTGCGAGTTAATGCATTTTCACATGCCTCTCTGATTATGGTTTTTAACATATTACAGGCAATGATCTTGCGGATGAGGATGTAGATGCTGGTGGGAACGAGCCTCCCGTTTCAAGCTATCCTGCAGCTGAATTAGATAAAGGAACAAGCAAAAAAGACAACAATCAGAGTGCTTCAGGCACCTCAAGTGGTAATTAGGTTACGATGTTATGTATTTATTTTTACTATGATTTGTAGTAAACTTTCATCTTATAAATTCATTGATGGGTTATGGTAGGTTCTTGATTTAGTGGTAGTGCTTTTATATGCTTAACATAAAAGAGTAATACAATTTTAATCCCATAAATGATGCCTACTTTCTGTTGAGGTTTCTGGCTGAATAGGCAACTTTCCAAAAGCAGGCTATTGAAATAAAGCTTCAAATCGATGAACTTAAGGGCTCAATAACCTAACTGAACGTCCCGATAATGACAGTGAGTCAAAGGGGACACAATCTATAATAAATTATGTGCTTTTCTATTTAATTTGATGAAATTCTAGCCTTTGTTTACTAATTGGGGATGCTGGGTTCTAAGGACTTTTGGTTATTTACATGGTTTTTCTATAAACCATCAAGCAGAACAAATGAAGATGATTGGAAAGCAATAGAGAAGAGAAGTGCAAGGTAGAGAAAGGGTGGACAAGACAGAAAATATTTGGAATGAAACACTTTTTAGTTAACATTCATATTGTTGGTGGTCAAATCAAACCTAAGTTTATGTTGATATGACATATGTCAAATAGTTGAAGTTTCCCAATACAAAGATTATCATCTCTTATAATTGGTCGAGACATTATGGCTAGGTAGCGAGCTCAAAAAAGTTGGCATGAGAACTTCAGTACTCTCATGTATAAGCATCTCTAAACTCTGAAGTTCATGTATAGGCATTGAAGAAAAGCGGGAGATATGATTGAAAAGTTGCTCTGACCGAAATAGTGTACCATCTCTCACTTATGACGAGAAGACGTGACAACTGACAAGTTTTAATAATAAAATGCTATTCCACAATAGTTATCATGGTTTTGTTTGGAGTTTTGTCCCAGAGCCTCTCTGTGTATCATGATAATTTCTTGGTTGTAGAAACTAGGTAAACCTCCATGTCTAACCTGATGGTTTTATTTATATTCGGGCTCGTTTAACCATGAGGTTTTAGGTTGGTTAATTGTCAAATGTACTTTGGTCTTATTAATGATCTTTGTCTTGTTTGATAGTAGCTCTATATATGGTTTGTGCAGATTCTGATTCAAGCAGTGCCTCTGAAAATGAACTAAAAGATGTTAAAGCTTCTAGTCCGTTTAGTGTGGCAAAGGTATATCTTGAATCTCTATTCTTTTTAATGATATATAGTGCAAGGCAATAGACGAACATTACTAGGTTTTTGTCAGGTAGAACCTTTCTCTCGCATGTCTTATATATCTTTTTGTACGTTCGTATATGCAGGAAATTGATGTCGCTGGAGCAGATTTGGATCAGAAGACAGGCACAAACGATTCAGTTGAAAATAGTGAGTATTTTTTCATCTTGGGTTTCAGTCATAAAACATAAATATTAGGTAAATAAAGATTTTGTTTTCCGTTAATTTGGTCAATTTTTTTCTGATGGCCGTTTGATACACATGATTTTCAGGGTCCGCTAGTGCGGTGGACCATGCTGAACAAACATCACATCAGAAGCCAAACTCTATTGAATCAGATAGCCAAAAGGATGATGGTAAGCATTGGAGGTGCATAATTGTTCTTTCGTGTTTGTAATTGTAGCTCTTCACTTACTATTATTCATTTTTAAAATTTAGGGGATAGTGCTCCAAATGAGAGACAGGTTTCACCTGATAAGCTCTATAGGGCTGCAGTTTTGAAAAACCGATTTGCTGATACAATTTTGAAAGCTCGAGAAAAAACATTCAACCAGGTTGGTTGCTTTAAAACCCTGCAATGTTTTCCACCAATTTTCTCTGATGTGAATGTGATTAATCTGTCAGGATGAAAAGGCGGACCCTGAGAAACTGCGTCGTGAAAAGGAGCAACTTGAAAACCAAAAAAGGAAAGGTTAGACAGAGATTTTGATCTTGCAAAGATGAATCGAACATTATTACTCAAATAGTTTTATTTACCCACACATGGGTTTTATCTATTATATATAGAAAAAGCTCGACTGCAAGCAGAAGCCAAGGCAGCAGAAGATGCTCGAAGGCGAGTCGAGGAAGAAGCTGCTGCAGAAGCAAAACGGAAGAGAGACCTTGAGAGGGAAGCAGCTCGACAGGCATTAATGAAGGTATTTAAAAAATAATATCCACATATTTTTGTTTATTTTGCATTAGGGTTTAAAACTATCATTGATCACATCATTTAATTCTAATTGACATGTGAATATTAAAAAAATCGAGTTGCCTTTTAGGTGATTGATGATCTATGCCTTCAACTCTTTTAATCTTGGTTAATTTGTTAACTTCAATGACAATTTGGCAAAGATGATGTTGATTTTATGGAACTTGTTTTTTTTTGTGCAACTTAGATGGAAAAGACGGTTGAGATCGATGAGACATCTAGGTTTCTGAAAGACTTGGAAATGCTAAGGGGGGCGGACCCTGAACCGAGCTGCTTAGAGGAGTTGATCCCTGAATATGAAGATGGGTTCAAATTTGGAGCCAGCAATCCATTGGAACAACTGGGCTTGTATATGAAGAGGGATGAACATGAAGAAGAAGAGGAAGAAACCAATGGGCATCATGATGGGGTAGATGTGGAGGAAGGTGAAATCAACTGATATATGCTTTTCTTTATGTTGTTCTAAATTAGAAATTTAAAAAGAAAAAGAAGCAGTTTTGGTTGGTATGATGATATGATATGTTGTATACATGATTGTTTTGTATTGAGCTTAACAAAAGAAGAGAGGGAGATGCAATGAAACAAGTTGTGTCATGCTGAATTTTAAATATATATATATATATATACACAACTTATAAAACCCAAGAATGCATGGCAGTTTTAGTGTGTGTGTGGGGTGTTGTGGTTTTAAAGGATGTGTTACATTTTAAGATTCCAAAAAGATTGCTTCTATATCTCCATTGAAATTGTGGTCTAGGGGTTGGATTATAATCTACCATGTGTAAAGACTAAAATGTGTGAATAACCCTAACTCATGCAAATAAAATGGAACCAAATGATAAGGAATAAAAAAGAAAAGAAAAGAAAAAGGACGTTTTTTTTTTGTTAAAGATGCATGCATACATGTAGGAATATTTTATCTATCTATAAGAAGTCTTTTTCCATTCCATATATCCTCTCTTTCACATCTTGACCCATTATAAAAGCAATTGTCATAGACACAAAAAATGGTTGAAATAATAGGACCACCATCATCGTTGAGAATCTTAGTTCTATCCTTGATCAGAGAGGATTTTTTTATAAAAAAGACGAATCGGAACCTTAACCTTCGAATATGTATATGTGTATGAAGTATTCACATTCTTTTTGACAATTCCTTAATATCTCGTTCATTCTCCTCTGTCACTTAAAAGGTTCAATCCAAATAAATATAAGTATTTGTTGTATATGAATATTAGTCATACAAACCTTGTGGAAGTAAACTTAGAAAATGGCATTTCAATTTTCAATATGGTTATATAAAACATTAGTTATTGATTTATATATAATGAAAAATCAATTAATTTGGGTGTAATTTTTGAATTAATTTGGAGTAAAGGTACAAATTAATTTAGCAAAAAAACCGGGTGTCGACGATCCAGAATCCTCCACCTGGTTTTGCTTTTTCAGCATCTCCATAACTCCCATTCTTGGTCTCGTAAAGTACGTTACCCTCCTGTACCAATTTTCATATAATATATATATGTATGTATATATATCCACAACACTTTTCTTCTTCAATCAGTTTATACAAGATTCATTAACCCTTTGACCCTCAATTTCTTAATTTTTTTTTAGGGTTTCAGGCAACGGCATTTTGTTTCGGTGAATTAGGGTTTCAACAATAATAATGGATTTCGGAATCCTAATTTCTTCTCTCCATCACCTTCCTCTCTTCTTTTCCATGTTCTTTACAATTTACTTAACTGCCCACTTGTTCCTCTTCCGAAACTGGAGTTCTAAACTCCGGCCAGAAGCTGCCAGTTGTTTGATCTCACTCGCCCATGGCACCCCTGCTGTTTTCTTAGCCTGTCAGGCCATCCTTTACGACCCCAATCATGGGTTCTCCTCATCCAACACCGATTTCCAAAACTCCGTTCTTGAATATAGCATTGCATACTTTTTAATGGATCTTTGTCATTATTTGATCTTCAACCCTAGCGATATCCTCTTCATAGGCCACCATTTAGCCACCCTTTTCGTGTTTTTAACCTGTCGATACCTTGTCTTTCATGGAGCCTATGGTATTTTGATTCTACTTATACTGGCGGAGGTCACCAGCTTCTTTCAAAACATTTGGACGCTGGCGAGTGCACAGAAAGCCGAATCCAAACTTGCAGCCCAGGTGTTTGCTGTATTGTCACCTCCATTTTATGCACTGTATACTGTTGTTAGAGGTTTCATGGGACCTCTGTTTGTGTACAAAATGCTTTCTTTTTACTTAAGTGGGGCTGCAGATACTGTTATTCCTATGTGGGTTTGGCTTTCTTGGATTTGCGTTGTGGTTACAGCCATTTCAGTTAGTATACTTTGGATAGCAAACAGGTGGATCGATTTGTATAGAGAGAGACTAGTCATACTTGAGAAGGAGCAGAAAAGTAGATAGGAAAAAAACATTTGGAGTACATCCCCCCTGTATCAATCATCCCTTTATTATGAAATACTACAATAAAATGTTACTGGTGGTGCCTTAAAAAAATCTTTTTGTTTTGTGTTTGAATGCTTTCATAGAATTAGTTTCTTGAGCTAGAGATGTACATATTATTATTCCATAAATATTGCAATCAAAGGCGATACTTTAATTGCTTGCTACCTTTACTACTTTTTCAACTAGTATGGTACATTTTATGCTATTGATGATTTACCAAGATATAGAAAAAATCTAAACTTTTTCATACTTCTTCTTCTGTTTTGTAATTTGATAATGTGTGATGAGGTTGATTTTACAATATGTAACTTACCTATGACTCTTGTATTGTATGACAAATAGATACAAAATCTTTAATGCGAATCAAATGTTGTTTTGGGCTAAGGGAATGGATGACTGCTGTTTGGGGTAAAACTATAAGAATGGTGGCCTCCCATTAATGGAACATGAGCTCTGATATATATATTCACATTGCTTAGTTGAGACTTGAAGCCATATGGACTAGTACAACACCCAAGAGTAAGTAACATGCAGAAATAGCCACCAAAAATGGCATTCTGTTCTGAATATGATTGATAATCCTTGTTTTCCTTTGGTCAATCGTTCTTGATTTTTATCTTTTCATTTTTTTGTTAGTGATAAATCACCAGGAGGAAAATATGAATGAATGATTGAAGTTGGGGAAATTAGAAAGTTGAAATGAATTGTATCAGAGATTTCCTCATTCAACTGAACTGTTTTGCATATCAACCCATTCCATTGCTGAAGGGTTATGATTCCATTCATCACTGTTTTGCATATCAACCCATTCCATTGCTGAAGGGTTATGATTCCATTCATCACTGTTAGGGGGCGTTTGGTTCGCAGAATGAAATCTGTAGAAATGGAATCTCTCAAAGGAATTGGAATCTGGAAGGAATTGGAATGAAATGTTATTAGGTTTGACAAAGTGTTTGGTTTGCAGGAATAGAATGTAAAAATTGGAATCTGTCTATTTTGTTTGCAACAGAATTGGAATGGAATGATCAATAATGACAAAATACCCTTTCTTATATTTATATTTATATTTATATTTATATTTATATTTATATTTATATTTATATTTATATTTATATTTATATTTATATTTATATTTATATTTATATTTATATTTATATTTATATTTATATTTATAGAGGAAGGTTCTTTTACACCCCAGTTAAAAGTTACACCCCGTACACCCCAATCAAAACCGCCCACTATTATAGTGAATTTCATAACATTCTTCATTTCATAATACATTTCATATCATTTAGGATCAAATGAAACAATCTTGTTATGAAAAAAAATGGTTAAAAGGTTGTCAAAATCAGAAAATATAAAAAATGGACGGTTTTGATTGGGGTGCACGGGGTGTAACTTTTAACTGGGGTGTAGAAGAACCGGACTCTATATTTATTTATTTATTTTTATATTTATTTATTATTATTTTTTTATATTTATATTTATTTTCAATTTTTTTAATTATAAATGATAATAAAATTAACATTTTAAAGTTATCATGAGGATATTTTTGTCATTATAGAAGTTTTGGATGGAATGGATTTCAATTCCATCTCATTTAGGAAGGAATGGTGAAATCCTTAAATGGGGGAATGTTTGGAATTCAATTCCATTCCTGAGGTAGCCAAACGATGGAATGGAATTTGGTCAACGGAATTGACCATTCCAATTCCATCAGATTCCGACGGATTCCGGCAAACCAAACACCCCCTTAGTGTTAGGAACCCAATCCATTTATTTTATGAGAGAGTATTCATGGTAAAATATGAACAAACAAAGTGATTCCTGATTCCTAAAATATTCAAGCGTTCTATTTATAATGCGTATACTTAAAAATACGAAAAGTAAATTATTAATTATACCTACAAAAGAGAAGAAACAACAAACTTTCTTTAATCAAAACAAACAAGTGAGAAAGAAGCAACAAGATGCATAAACCCATAACAATCATCAACATTACAGTGATGGGAATTCCATAGCTTATAGTCGAAAGAACAACAGAGAGATTTATGATGCGACTCTTTATCCAACTCGTTTTGAGAAAACAAAGATTTTATATTAAAGGAAAATAAAATGTTTTACTCATTAATTCCAAGAAAACCAATAATTATGTGTTAATCACATTACTAGCATCGTAAAATCTCAACACCTTCTTTTTTTTATGGTCATTCAAAAATAAAAATGAATATGAATTATAAACTATAAGAATGAAAACCTTAAACTTTTTGTGGTCATTCAAAAATAAAAATGGATATAAACTATAAGAATGAAAATCTCAAATTTTAAACCGCAGGGACTAAAATTACAATTTTTAACAAACCAAAGTAAGAAAAACGTAAGTTTACTTTAAAATATAAAATATAAAATCCTGCACTTTAATGGTAAATGATATGCAGATGGAATTTGGAAGAAGGAAGTAGATGGTAATCATTCAATCGCCAACAAAGTATCAACGATCCAAGGCGTAGGATCTCTGTTAATAAGCATGCAAATTCGTCGAATTTCAACTCTGCTTCATTCAGCCATCAAAAGCCCTAATTCCTCTCTACTTGGAAGACGTAGATGGAGCCCTATTCCAATACCCCATAGAACAATCCATGAACCCAAAGGTCAAGATCTTGATTACGTTAACGTAGCTCACAGTCATCTTCTTCATTCTGATTGGGCTAAGCTCCATGAATTATTGGCTAATTTTGACACGTTTAGAGTGAAGCACATTCTGTTAAAACTTCAGAACGATTACGCCATTTCCCTCAAATTCTTCAAATGGGTTGAAACTCATAATCCTAACTTACTCACCCTCGAAACCAATTGCATCATCCTCCATATCCTCACCAAGAACCGTAAATTTGTGTCTGCTGAATCTGTTTTGGACAAGATTGTTGGTTCCTGTGATGTGGAAATGCATTCTAAGCTCTTTGATGCTATTCTTCACTCTTATAGAATGTGTGATTCAACTCCTCGTGTTTTCGACGCACTTTTTAAATTGTATGCACAGATGAAGCAGTTTAGGAATGCAACAGATACATTTTGCCGGATGAAGGAATACGGATTTCTGCCCACCATCCAATCATGTAATTTGTATATGAGTTCATTGCTTAGTTTGAATCGAGCAGGTATTGCGTTATCATTTTACAAGGAAATAAGGCGATCCAAGATCACGGTCAATGTGTTCACCCTCAATATGGTGATCAATGCCTTTTGTCAATTGGGGGAACTAGAGAATGCAGTTAAGGTGTTTGATGAAATGCAAGATATGGGGTTTAACTGTTCCGTTTCGTCTTATAACACATTAATCACCGGATACGTTAACCAGAGCCTTTTGACAACTGGAATTAAGTTAAAAGCGACAATGGAGAAGAACGGAGTGAGGCCGGATGCCATCACTTATAACACATTAATTCATGGATTTTGCAAGGAAGGGAGACTACCCGATGCATATAGGTTGTTCAACGAAATGAGAACCATGGACGTGGCTCCTAACACCATAACATATAACATATTGATCAGTGGGTATTGCCAAACAGGTAAAACCGAGAAGGGAAATGAGATTTTTGAGGAGATGTTGAGGAATGGGATCAAACCCGATATCTTGACTTATAATGCATTGTTACTGGGACTGTGTAATGAAGGCAAGACCAGGAAAGCTGCTTATTTGGTTAAAGAACTTGATAAAAAGAAGTTGGTCCCAAATTCTTCAACTTTTGCTGCACTTATTAGAGGACAATGTGCACGAAAGAACCCAGATCGTGCCTTGCAGCTGTACAAAAGTATGTTAAAGAGTGGTTGTCGGCCAAATGAACATACAGTGAAGATGTTGATGTCGTGTTTCTCGCAGAATGACGATTATGGTGGTGTGTTTGATGTCTTCAAAGAGATGTTAGAGAAGCCTGCTGGTCCTGATTTGGGTGTTTTAAGGGAGTTGTGTAAAGGGCTTTCACAGGCTTGGAAAGACAGATTAATTATGAACTTGTCCAACGAGGTAGATGATGCGCATCTTGACCGTGGACGTTATGAGAAAGTTAAAAGCATCATCGCTCAATCTAATGCCGAGGGTAAAGAAATTGAACAAAAGGCATAATTTACTGGATAAGCGTTTACTTGACAATAACCAGATTTGTTACCTCAAAGATGTCCAGATGATTCAGCAACCAATCTGAAGTAAATATATCAGGTACATCTAAGTTGCCAACGTAAAGCTACTTCACGATAGTAAATTGGTATCCTAAAAGCTATTGAAACACTAGGATTTGCAGGTTCCTTGTTACCTATGATTCTTGTATGACCATAGAAAACCTTTAATGCCAATCAAATGCTGTTTTGGGCTGTGGGATAAAGGAAATTGATGTCCCTTTGTGTGTGCCTGTTTGGAGTAACACTATAAGAATGGTGGTCTACCATTAATGGAACATGAGCTTATACTGTTCTTTTCATTCAACTTACATAGATGTGTGTTTGCATTCTTGTTTGCAGCAATTTTACATCCCAGCTCATTTCAAATTTGGTTAATATACTGCTTTCTTTGCTTGGATTGGTATCCTCTTTGGTTTGTGAAAAGCATACATGTACATAACATCATTTATTGATATTGATCTAAAAGACACCCGATATATTAGGGACTCTGTGAAACAGCCGCCCTTTTTTAATATATAATTCACATGTACATCTTTATGAATTTACAGTGGAAATACGTATACAGATTTGCACACAAAATGACGGTAAAAATGAATTGAAGGGTTGGAACTTCTTCAAGTAAGTTTCTTGACTAATTCCATGGCCATTTTCCCTTCTAAACAATCTTTAAATGCATATATTTACTCTCTCTAAGATAACTTAAAAGGGATCTCCTCTCCCCCCTTGTATAATTTATAATTATTGATACCTCCACATACTATAACAATCTTCTTTAATTTCTGTCTGGGGCAAGTTGGATACGTCGACCTCAACCTGCTAGTTTTCTTTTAAGTTTTTTAAGAGAAGAACTCATAGTCTTTGGCTTCAACGATGATCTGCCTTAACCCCCCAATAGGTGATACAATCATCAAAGCAACCCCTAGTATGATACATATCTGGAATTTGGGAAGCAGTGTCAGTGGAACTGATGAAGAAATATGTTAAATGGTTGAAATTTGAAAATAAGAAAATTAGTGTTTCAGGGTATTGCATACCCAGTTTATAATCCAAGATAAGCTCCACTTGTTTGGTTTATAGATCGTAAGCCACATGATGCAAGGTAACTAAACCATAAAGAACACAAGGTAACAAATAAAAACCATAAATCTATTAAGACAAAAGATTCCAAAAAAAGAAAGAATAAGAAGTAGGAAAGAGTTGAAGTTTCTTACAAAGTAAGTCGTAGGGGCAAATGCAAATCCACCAAAGAAACCGAGAAGTCCACCGAAGAAAGGGAAGCAAATGCCAATGAACATTGTTAACGCTGTGGCCAAAGAAACAGTCAATCAACCAATTAAGTATATATAACTTTCTGTAACACATCCTTGTGAATAATTATTCTCAAAGTAATTCACTTTATCACTTACCAACATAAATATTCCTGGTGATAAAGCGAAGCGTAAAGCTAGGGGTGAAATTCAAATTCTTGACAAGCACAGTTTCAATCATATCGAATACTGGCATTGCATAAATCTACACAAGAAACATAACAATCTCAGATATATTTATATTTATATATATGTATACATATTTTACTAGATCAAGACTCATTGGTAGAGATAAAGTTCGAACCTGATAGCTTCCAATAACATGAATGACAACGAACAAATTAGCCATAGCTATAAGCCATGTAGGTTTCTCTAAACTGATAAGAATATTGTCCGAGACCTCATTTCCAAAAATCCAGTAGCCTATAAGGGCAACTGGGAAATAGCAAATAGCTACGATGATGTAAGCAACCACCACTCCCTTCCACATGGGACCCTTTGAAGGTTTCCCAGGGGTTGAAGGAATTGTGGCTTGAATTTCCAACACCACATTGTGACCAGCGTATGCAAAAGCAACATTACCCAATGCGCTAAAGAAGTTAAATATTTTATCTGATGTAGTACTAGACTTATATCCATAATCTACGTTTGGCTGCACACCCTTTGCTACAGATGCTGACCACGCGATAGTAGAGTAACTGCATCATCTAACTTTAATTAAATTCTTCATCTTTTTTATGAAATTTCTTGTCTTTTATTGAGAATATTTTGTACCTGAGGGACATGACTGCTGCAGCCAAAGATACTCCAGCTATGGAATTGAAATTGGGCAGATGGGAAAGCACGAAATGGACAGAAGCAAAGATCATGATGAAATAAGTGAGCCTGATTTCTTTGCAGTTGTCGTTGCAAATCAGATCGTGGAATTTCTTCAAAGATTTTCCTCCGGTTACCATATACACAATGTTGACCCCAACTTCAACGATGAGTTGCTGTGGGACCACTATGTAAAGGCCAAGCTTTTCGCCAAAAGCATGCTGGCCTAGCTCGTGGTATCTGTCGAATCGTTTTCCAGGTACCATCTCATGCATCTCAACCATTTGCCATAATGTGTATAGAGTTACAACCCATGATATCACCAAAACCGATACACCAGGACCCCTGAAATTTCATATGAAAGAATGGCAAAAGTTCATATGAGAACCATAAATATTTTGAGGAACCAACTATTTCATGTATTATTCATGATGAATAACCTTGAATATTCATGAATATCATGCATTTTCATCATTCATCATAAATATTTCTGAAAATTTAGGAACCAACTGTTTCATGTATTATTCATGATGAATAACCCTAAAGTTTCTTTATTCATTTTCATCATTCATAAGTTTCATGTTGAACATTCATAATGAATAATACATGAATAGTTGGTTTTTCTAGGTTTTCAAAGTATTTACGGTTCTCATTTGAATCTGCCCATAGAGTAATATCTTACCAAGATGGTATCAAGTATAGAGTTGATCGCCCATCTTTTCTATTAACGTACAGTCAGATTTCTCTGAATTTTATTATCTTTATGATCCGAAGACACAAATCCCTTTACATGAAGATTGAAAATGAAGGATGATTCATATTAAGATTCTTGAATTGAAAGTGAGTGACTGACCATCCAAGTTCAGACATGGCGTAAGGGAGACTGAGAACACCGGCTCCAACCATAGCAGTAACATTGTGGAAGGCGGAGTACCACCATTTTGCGTTCCTTGATGAAGAAACCGGAAGCCATTCATCAATGGCCCTCTCTCTTTCGCTTCTGTTATCAACCTGTTACATACATACATACATACATACATACATACATACATACATACATACATACATACATACATACATACATACATCATTAAATGGAACCAAATAAAGAAACTAAAAAAAAGGGCATTTGGAAGAGTCCAAAAGGAAACACATACAAGGGGTGTTTGAAGAGTCATGTTGTTGAAGATAAGAAATATATGAATGTGCCTGAAGAGAAACCTCCCAATTATATATTTAAGTGGTTCAACTGTCTCTTTCTCATACTTTTCTTATGGACAAAAAAAAGGGGTAGAAGATTCAACCCTTCAATTTATTACATCTATCATCACTCTTGTCTTTTTTTTTTTTTTTAAAAAAGAAATCTTGCATGCACCCCTGGGACAGGGGGGTCTACATACTCTCATTTTCTTTTCTATGCTTAATGTTTCCCCAAAATATGTTCAATATTACCATTCTCTGGAAATTATGTTTTATCTTTCTTTAACGACCAAAGTACCCTTTGTAGGACGTAAGAATTTCTTTAGGTGGTGGTATCATTTGATTATGAGAAATGAAGTAATGCATAAATTTTCAATTATCATTAGTCCCTCTCTCCGATATTGCTATTTGAAATGGAAATAGTAACACTTGACATTGATGTGTGCAAGAGTAAATTCAGAAACAAAATTCAAATATAATCAAATCACTCAGAGGGCTTTATTTAAAATGATACAAAGATTTTAATAATAAACCTTAAGTTTTATAAACGTGTACTCAACATTAATAAATGATTCCAACTTTTTGAATTAATAAAGGAAAATTTTGCACGGCAACGGCTGTAGGTGTTTTTATATTTATAATTATTCTTATTCTAATTCAACATGTTCTTATTGGCGAATAAACATTTTCTATCAAATTTAAACACGCCAATTTAGATATTTTTATATTATATTTTGTCAAATGTGATGCATGACATTTCGCCAAAATCATATTATATAATTAATTAGATACGTGTTAAATATTTTAAATCCATTCAAATATCTTTTAGCAAACTTTGAATTATTTTTATAATTTTAAATCTCTTGTTTAATTTGCACATATCGCGATTGATTTTATGGGACCATGAGATTAACAACGGATAAGTTTTGAATTGTCTAAACCATTTGTAACACAGACACCAAATACCAAATTTAATATCAAACAAGACATCAAATTTGATGTAACACCATTTATTTACACTAGTGTATTTTAGTGTTATTCATTAGAGTAAATCTATTGTTTGAGATCATATTTTACATTAATTTTTATAGATTTTACGTAAAAGATTGGTTTAAAAAAAACTCCAATTGATGGCCAATGAAAAAAAAAAACTGAAGTTAATTCTAGATGTTATTGATTTAAATAAAAAACGACTATTCAAATCAATCCCAATAATTTTATAATTTCCCAGGTTTAACATGTGTCTCATTTACCTCTTTCAAATATTATAATTTATACATCTGATTGAGATACAAATTCAGCAATTGTCGTCGAACATTTGCATCCACCAACTTCCTCATATTTGAATCTTATTTCCATATCAAGTTTCTTAAGATATCAAAATTCAAACACAATTTCCAAACCAAAAACATAACATATTTTGATGCAATTAGACTACAAAATCAATCAAGAAACTAACATACTAAACATATTTTAACTTGTTAATACAAACATAACTATTATAATAAATCAGCACCATAGTCTTCTGCTATTCACCACCCCTTCTTCTTCATTATCTCCATCTTCAAACATCTGATTCGAGCTCGATGAACCCACCCCATCCATCCCCATATCTTTGTTATCCAACGAATTAGATCCCGATCTTTGCTTCAAATCTGGCATTGCCTGCATAACTCCATTAACCAATCTCGAAGCAGCTTTCTTTTTAACCGTCGGGCTAACATGATTACTTCTCGTAGCAAGTGTTCTCTTATTGTTCGGAAGTGACGAGTATCTCTCTCTTAACGAAACCGGGATTTCGTTCAAGTTTCTTGTCAAAATCAACCCTTCATTCCCTCTTTTTCTCATTCTGATCCACTCAAGGAACCGTTGTATCCCTTTCCGCTTATTCTTTTTCGGGCTCTTGGATTCAGAGTTCGAATTTGAACTCGAGTCGAGTTGACTCAGTTCTTCCGCTGAATGCATACTGAATACAGGAGTACCATAGGTAGTTGAACAAGTACTATCCATCCCAGTGTATAAAAACATTTCAGAATCAGAAAGTTTGAAGGAAGTTCCTGGACTACCACCACCACCAATGCTGCCCATTTTCAAATGGGAAGCAATCATTCTTCTTGCTGAATAATCTCGACTACCGAAAGTAGCTCCGGCTGAAATCAGCTGCCTAGTCAGCAATTCCGATGAAGCTGATCTTGGCCGTTGCTTAAGAAGATCAAGTGGGGCCATACCATCGTTATCACGTATGTTCACATCAAGCGAACCCACAATCATAAGCAGTTCCACTAGATCACTGTGTAAGTTTCCGTTAATGGCTAAATGAAGGGCGGTTCTTCCTTCATTATCTTTAGCGTTAATGGTTTCTTCGATATTGAATGTTTTGGAGCATACCAACTGTTTCATGAGGACAATCTGGCGGTCGAGCCTTCTGAAAGTTGGAGTCTGGAAACCTCTGACCGCTTTGTGTAAAAACGTCTCTCCGGCGTTGTTTCTTGAATTTATAGAAGACGGGCATGCTTGGATCAGAACTTCGACTGCTGATAATTGGCCTCGGTAAGCAGCTGTATGTAAAGGTGTGTTGCCTTGTTTGTCCATGGAGTTGATCATTTCAAAAGATGATATTAGATATTTAACAACCTGCATTTTATGATCAAAGATGAGTCTAATAAGTTTCTTGAATAAAGCTCCTTGCTTTCTTGATCAAATATGATTCCAACATGTTTCTTGAATAAAGCTCTTTGCTTTCTTGATCAAAGATGGATCACTTAAAGGTGTGCTATGATATTCAGAATTTACATGCCAGAACAATTGTTTAGCACTTGGTAAGACAGAATAATTGTTTAGCGTTAACGTTTGGTAAGACATAACTACAACATCACAGGAGGAGAAATGACCAATTTACCCTTAATGGGTTGTTTGTATATTTTGATTAAATTATAACAAAACAAATAATTTTAGTAACAAAATATACCATTAATGGGTTGTTTGTATATTTTGTTTGTATATTTTGATTAAATGACACTAAAATACAAAGTTTATGTAGTTTCCAATTTTTATTTTATGCATTTTCCATCTTATTTTTTTTATTAGTATTATTAGTATTTAGAAAATTATATAAATTAATAACAATATGAAAATAATATTCCAAGGATATTAAAGCAAGTGAAAGTTTAAAGATCATAAAATACAATAAATAAAATTTAAAAAATAAATAAAATGTGAACGAGAGAGGCTTATTTGATATTTTAAAATAAAAGAGAATTAAGTTTTATTTTAAGGTTACACCGGTAAAATAAAATTATGTTCCACCGGGTGAAGGTGGAACAAGTCTTTTCCACTATGTTCCTATCTGTTCCACGTAAAAGGTCCGCCAAACATGGAACAATATCCATGTTTTATTACGATAAATATGTCTAAGGGGTTGTTTACCAAATGCTTACCCGGTAATAGCGGTAAGAGCAAAGGCAATGGCCGAGAGTCTTACTCGGTAAGTGAGATCTTACTTGTTGTATACGATATCATTTTGATAGACTAAAATCTTACCCGATAAATCTTTTATCTAAATATTTATCTAGATCTGAAAAAGATTAGATTGTATTAAAGATGAACAAGAAAAAAAAGGCTTTTACCTCAACCTGTCCTCTAGCAGCTGCTGTGTGTAAGATAGTTGAAGATTGAATATCTCTAAACCCTAAAACATCTTCATTACAGCAGCAATCACCAATAACCTCCATTAATATCTTCAAATTCCCACCTCTTGCCAACGCATGAACACCTCTGTTCTTCATTTCTTGCTTATACCCACATGGGATTTCCTCCACCACTCTCCCCAACCTCGGAGACATCGAAAATTCATAAATTACCCAAAATACCTCACTCTTCTTGCTTCTAGCAGCAGCATAAAGTATATCAGTCACACCATACTCTCCTTCACCAAAAACCAAAAGTGGGTCTTTCTGTAAAAGTTGCTGAATGAACTCCAAATCGCCGGCTGAAGCAGCTGTATACAAAAGCCACCCTCCATAACCAGATCCAATTAAGGAGTTTCTTCCTCTTTTTGATTCACCTTCATGTAAAAGCTTCTGAGCCACCAAACAACGGTTCTTTGCAACATCATCAAACTGTTGTTCATCATCCCAAACCACCTCAAGCCGCCGTATACGGCGGAGGGATGTCAGTTTGATTAAGTGGTTACCGTCTAAGCGAAGTAGCTCGCGGACCAAGTCGTAGTGGCCGTTCGCGGCGGCCCAATCGATCGGAGAAGCATACCACCACTGGTCGCCGGTGCTCTCCCACCGGAGTGGAAAATATGTCGGAGGCATTTTTTTATTTTTTTATAAATAAAAAGAGTAGATAAATGGAAAAGATGATTCAGAGGTTTATCAAACAAGAACCCATTTTGTTTCAAAGATCTGCATTAACAAAAAGAAAGGTAAAGATTGAGACTTTTTGACAAAAAGAAACCATATGATGTCAGAGATATAAGCATGCTCAAATCTAAACCCTAATTCATGATTATGGTCACTGAAATCAATAACATTAAAGTAAAAAACTTGATGAAAAACAGAAATCAAGAATGACAGAGGAATCACATGACAGAATTATTATTATTATTATTACCCATTAAGAGGTTTTCTTGAAACACCATTAGAGATTGTGAAATGAAATCGAAGATGAAAAGGGATTTTGGTAAATTATAGTAAATAAAAGCAAATAAGAAGAAAGGGAATATAATGACAATGTGTTTCTTTCTTTCTTTCTTTCCTTCAATGGAGAAGGAGAAGGAGAAGGAAAAAGGGTATGTGAAAATATGGCGGGAAGGGAAGAAAAGATTCGATGGTGAAAGAGAAAGACTGTATGCATAAAGATGGAATGGAATACCTTGACAAAAGAGTTTGCAGAGGTAGGTTTGACGAAATGTGTTTTACGGGAGATTCGAGATGAAAATTGATATTAGAAAAGGAGACATTGGGTTCGCGCCTTGTCATTATCGTCGTCTCGATAATATTTTTTTGTCAAAAATATACCATTTTGTTTTTTCAATGGCCGGTTTTTACATATTTGGACTACTCTTTGAACAACATTTAGGGTTTGTTTGATAGTTGCCGGATGGTATATAGGCTCTGTATGATATATTGCATCTTTGAACAAGATTTAGGGGTTGTTTGGTAGTTGCTGGATTATATAGTCTGAATAAAATAAATTACCATCTTAACCTTCTGTATGATATAGTCTGAATAAAAACAAATTACGATAGGCAATTTCTGATTTTCTTCTACAAACTTCTTTACAGCTTGTGCATTCATCATCGATTCAGCCTATATACAATTCAATGGAATAAAATGAAAACCTAATAAGTTTTATTTCATGAGAAAATTACCACTCCATTATCATAATTCAATTAAAGCCTCTTGAATCCCCAAAAGTAACGAGATGACCAAACCATTAAACCCTAATTAAGCAATTCCTAACAAACCACTGAAATTGAAAGCACTATTTACTACAAAGAAATTCAGTGAAGACGCCTTTGCGTTTCTTCAGAAGATCGTAGCTTTAATTCAAGAGTACGTGTAGATATCGGAAGACCAAGTGAATACTCAATCGATTCACGAATGTAATCGTCAGTTTCTTGTGGAAGATCCATCCTCTACTTCTGTGTGAACTAAAATTGTGTTTTTCAACCCCCCTCTGATTCAACGAAATTCAAGAAACAAACCCTAGATGGATTTTTCTTGCACAAATCTACACTCAAGAACACAAATTTTGGAAGAAATTGACAGAATTTGGTCCGGAAGAAGAATAGCAGCCGACAGTCGTGGAAGGGACAACAGCCGGCGATCGTGGAAGGGACAACAACTGGCGGTCGAGAAATCACACAGGGAGGGGAAAGAGATTGAGGGGTTGTTTGTAATGGAGGCACCTGAATACAAAAGAAAGGGTATTTTGGAGAAATAAACAGGTCTGGACCATTTGGCAAGGGGTTAGGGCATGTATCATACAAAGGTTTTTGTTCGGTTCAGATGACCATTTTTTTTCCAAACAGTACCTAGTCTCTACACGATTCAGACGTGCCTCTGAATGGCACCATCTAGACCTAAACAAACAGCCCCTTAGTCATCTTATATAAAACTTCATCATCATGAGTCTGATAGTCTCAGGCTTTCAGTCACTGAGCAAAAAAACGTTCCTTTATATTAATATTCTTATGTCAGGTTCGATGTCATAATAATTAAGCTTTTACCGGTCATTAATTTTAAAGATTAATAAAACTAGTTTTTGAAAATTCATGATTATTAGAAAAACAGTTTTTATGAAATATTGTGAATGAATAATGTTTGTAACTAGAAAATGCGAGAAAAAAGAACCAAATTTAAAATAAGAATAAAGTAAAAATTACTTACTTTTATAGTCTTGTGTATTTTATTTTTTTAGCTTGTGATTTAATTTATAGTAAAAGAGTACAAAAATTTTAAAAAAAACCATTTATTGTATTTTAACCAATAAAAGTCATTAATAATTCATCTTATTGTTACTTTTAACACTCTTTTTTTTGTGGTTTTATTCGTAAGACAAAAATATAATAGATTAGACATGTTGTTGTTGTTAAAATAATGCTATTTCCTTCCTAGGAGCATTTATTAAGAAGGAAGTAAATACTCTAAAAGACATATATTAATTAGAGTGATGAAACAAACAAATGAATAAATACAAAATAACATTTTTTGTGTATATTATTTATTCATTATTCACACGTTTTCAATAATTTTATTGTATAATATATGTTTGTATATGCGTTACCACTAACTCGTAGTCGTGGGTGTGGCACGTTCCCACAATGCATTCTTTTTAGTTTAAAAGGACGTGGGTTGTTTCAAAATATATTTAATAAAATAAACTCATAATAAATTTAATAATACCTACATAAAATTCCTTTTAATTATCATTTGCTTTGGTTTTTAAATTTTAATAAGTCAAAAAAATAACCACAAAATAATGATGTTTCTTATTCTTGAAAATATCATATCACACGTTTATTTTAATATCATAAATATCTTAGGCAAATGAAATTTTTATCCATTGTTTTTGACGAATTAAAACTTATTAAAAATCATTTATAAAGGGGCTAGTTTAATTAATAATAAATTTGTGTTTTTGAGACTTCTTTTATAAAGCATTTCTAATAGATTTTTCAAAACAAATAGTCAAAATCTTCAAAGATAAAAATTATATTAATCTTTAACAACATCTTTATTTTGTAAATGGAGATTACAATATTAATTATATTATTAAAACATATAATATTTTTCATAAAATATTATTTCTCTTTTCTATACATTTAATTTCAAAATTTCTCATTAATATAAAGGCTATTTTTAGCAAAAATAAGTTAACTCATAAGTTAGCGTATTTTCAGGATACACGTTTGGATGCACATAAGCTAGCTTATAAGCTAGCGTATTGAAATGCTACTTGGAGTAGTGTTTTAAAAATTTATTGTCACATTTTTCAATTATAACCTTTATTAATATTAATTCTTATTTATTACTATTAATTATAAATAAATATTAAATATTATTAATCTTAATAAATATTAATTAACATAAATTAAAATTTAATTAATTATAAATTATACGTTAACATTATTTATTAATTAGGATATGTAAAATTGACCAAATTTTTTTATTTATATTATATGTAATGGTTATTTAAATTTATAAATAATGATTTTTTATTAAAAAAAATTTACAAATCCAAATATTATAATATATATATAATAAATTTATTTGAAATTCTTTTAATTAATATATCATATTTTCTTTGTTTTTAATATATATAATAATTCATTTGAAAAAAATAATAATCAATATATAATAAGCATCTCCTTTTTGGTCAAACGTGATTTTTTTCACCAGCTAGTTTATCCGCTAGTTTGCTAAACATAACCAAAAAATAAAAAGTAGTTTTTCTTTCGTAGATAATCATTTTCCAAAACTTTTTTAAATTTCATCATCTTTTTTACTTTTTTTTTATTTTAAGGAAGGTTTTAGGAAATTTGTTAAAGTAAAAATTTCAAAATATTGATTCTAAAAGATCTATTAAAAAATCCTCTTAAAACCCAAGGGTAAAAAGAAGTTATACAAATCATTTAAATCCATGTGTGATTGTATGGTGTTAGGGGGGCAAATGACACTTGAGTTCATTTATATATGTCTCTATATATTGCTTCATGGCCCCATCTTCAACAATCACTTTTACCAACCCATCATAACTTTATGATTATATATAATATCACATCCTACTTCAATAATAATATCTTTCACATTTATTGGTTGCTATCAATCTTTCAGCTTACTTGCAATTTTGATCTCCAATTAGCTATAATTGTCATTGTTTTTGGATCCACTTGCAATTTGAAATTTTATGGAATCATACACAGATACACTAGCTCAAGAGACTAAGGGGCCGTTTACGAAAAGCTTACCCGGGTAAGTGCTTACCAAGCCATATTATCTTACCGGAGAAATATAACAAGTACCAAAAATCTTACCCGGTAAGAGCGAAGATAAGGAAAACAATTACCAAGAGTCTTACCCGGATAAGTGATTACGACGGCTCTTACCACGGTAAGCGCTTACCGAGTAAATTGTTGCATATGATGCCATTTTTGTGGACTAAAATCTTACTCGGCAAGTAAGTGATAGTGTTGAATTTTGTCGGTAAGCACTTACCCGGGTAAGATTTGGTAAACGGCCCCTAATTCCATCAAAAAATTTACTCAAAACTAATTCTATATCATTCGGATCTCATTAAAAACGCTTATCCAATAAATTATGCATTTTATTCGATTTCTTTACCCACAAGGTTGATTTATTTGATTAAGTCCCACAAGTTTTGGAAATTATGATCTTCACAGGTTTCATTCGGGAAAGAAAAGATAAAGATACTTGGATTTAGTTGAAGAATTCTCCGTCAACATGGTACAAATCTAGCAGTCAGTCAATTTTCCGAACGATTAGATGGTGATACAACTCTCTCACCTACTTTCCAGTTGTTTCTCCTCTACCATAAAAAATCTGCAAATCCGAGTTTTTTTTCAAAAGTCTCCTCAGCGTGCAACAAAGACGAACCTTCTAATAGAATCGTTTCTTATTTATTCACCTAATTTTGTTATCCACATTGCTACTTTTCCTATGATTATTGCACAAGTTTGGGAGTAATTTTCACAACAAAGACGAACCTTCTAATCGATCTTAATGGGCTTTAATGAATCTATTGGACTTTATTTGGTTCTACTGGGATTTAATAGCTACTGCAACCCATGAGCGTCCAACGTAGTTACTTAACAGTCATTAACGCACACATCAAGGACCAACACAACTCAGTAAGAGTTGTTAAAGCCTATCAAGGCCCAATCAAGTTTCTTAAAAGAACAACCAAAACTCATGAAGGTTCAATAGTTCATTAAGAGACACTGAAGCATATGAAGACCCTATGAGGTTAAATAACAGTCACTGAAACCAATACAACCTATTGGAGATCAAACGTTTTTTGAGACGGCATGTTGTCCCTGTATCGATTTTAAGAAAACCAAAATATTGTTCAACATTTGGGACCACAAGTCGTCTCTAATGATGTAGCAAAAAAATTTCCCCCTAAATTTTATTTTGATTGTCAGAAAATTTCGTTGGGCGCCAATAATCAGAAACTTCAGAGACAACATGTGGCCTCTAAAAATTAAAATTTATTTTGATTATATATTTTTTTTAAATTTATTATTTATAGAGACGATATGTAGCCTCTAAAAATAAAATTTTATTCTAATTTTATTTAGTTAATATATTATATTAAAAAAAATATTTACCTAAAATAAGAATATACTCCAAATTATCTAGCAATCGATCAGTTCGCAAAAAAACCCCTCTCGTCCCCAAATTTTCATGTCTCATCCATGTCCACCAATCATATGAATACAAGTAAGCAGAGAGAGAAAGTAAAGTCGAA
Source organism: Silybum marianum (assembly GCA_036898165.1). Taxonomy (NCBI): domain Eukaryota; kingdom Viridiplantae; phylum Streptophyta; class Magnoliopsida; order Asterales; family Asteraceae; genus Silybum; species Silybum marianum. Next base: position 305,557 of record CM072543.1, read on the forward strand.
TTAAATAAATTTAAAATAAATAAAAATCTGATGCGTCTTAATTTCATTGGAGGGACAGGAATGAGACATGTGAATTTGGGACAGGTGATTTTTCTTTGTCAGAGTTCGCTTGAAGCAGCCAGTAAATCGAAGCACCAGTCCTAATCGTCCCTCGCATATTTTTCGAAGCACCAGTCCTAATCGATTGAAGCATCGATGAAGTACAAAGTCGAGTTAGGCCAAACTCAAAGAGTAACTTTCCTATTTGCTGTTTTCATTTGCATACTGTTGATTATATAAACCTATGCATAATCAATAATGATAAATATGTATCCAACTCTTCATTTTGTGAGAGAAAAGAATGTTAACAAATTGATTTGATAACTAAACATGAACTTATTATCACACAACAGAAAGACACAAAACACAAGTAAAACAGGTGATGTTGAGTAACATGATCAAGTATAGTTTTACAAACCATTTGATTTCCATCCAATTAGTAGCAGCATAATGAGCTTAGGGACTGCCTGCTACAAACAGAGGCATTGTTCTTTTATATATGTATATTTTTTTTGCTTATTCTTACCTGTTTGTAGCATCTTAATGAGCTTAGGGACTGTTTGTAGGAGCTTAATGAGCTTAGGGACTGTTTGTAGCAGCTTATTGAGATTAATGACTGTTTGTAGCAGCTTATTGAGCTTAATCTGCTATCATTAAGCTGCTACAAACAGTCCCTAAGCTCAATAAGCTGCTACAAACAGTCCCTAAGCTTATTAAGCTCAATAAGCTGCTACAAACAGTCATTAAGCTCAATAAGCTGCTACAAACAGTCCTTAAGCTCATTAAGCTCCTACAAACAGTCCCTAAGCTCATTACGCTCAATAAATTACATTACTCGTCCTTATGGTTTGTTGAAAATTATTACTGTCATCTTTATACTATTGAGATTACGTTTTTCATTTTTATGATTGTAGTTTTCATCATGTGACACTTTAAGGTAAGAATTAACAAAAGGAATGAAAATAGCAATAAATTGTAAACTACAAGGATAAAAACCACAATTTTAAAAGCATATGAGCGCTAACAACCCGTAGGGACAAAAAATGTTTAATCACATACAGAATTCCAATTCCATATTAAAATTCAAATAATGAAATTCACCATTCCAATTTCCTTCATATTTTGTCATATTCTAACGAACCAAAATCCACCTAACTGTTCATTTGATACGGAATATAAGCCTTATCAGTCCCAGAATGACCCATTTTTAAAGAGGTTGGGATTGGTGTGGGTAGCCACAATCGATTCTTAGTGGCTCGTAAAATAAAACATCTCCAAACGACCTTGCGACTATTTCCTATTGGCTATTGGTCGCTAGTTTGAGTCTGCTTAGGGTCTCTAAGGATTCTCCTGACTGTTATCTTCAACGCCACATGGAATTAGTCAAGGTACTTGCAAACTGACCGGCATGCGCAATTTAAAGAAAATATCGCTTGATATGATAAAATTGTATAATTGAAGCAAAACATTAGAAGTCATTTACCAATACCAACTGAATTCTGGCTGCATATACCATTTCATTTTGTTACAAATGAGTTGTTATACCTGTGCATTCCCATAACAAAACTTATCAAAGTATTTCTACTTAGTTTTTTTTTCTTTCTTCCCTACTATAAAAAGAAAGTTACCGTGAGTAGAACCCATGGTCTCTCGGTTACAAAGCAACAGCCTTTTTGCTCCAAGATTCATCCTTATGGTCTTATGACTCAAACCCATGGCCCCAAGATTCATCCTTATGGTCTTATGACCCAAACCCACATGACTAACCCTTATGGTCTGGTCAAGTATAAACCTCACCTGTTAAAAGGGTGACATAATATCAAACTTTACCAGCGTTCTCTTGGCTTTCCATCTGGGAATACAGGATCAAGAACCTTATCTTCATCCTTTTTAGCTTGTTTGCTTTGGCTCATTTTCACATTTTCATCATCTTCATCAAAATCAGGAGGCATGCCATCATCATCATCATCCTCATCATCATCATCATCATCATCATCATCCATTTCATTGCTCACTATATCATCAAGATCTGACCAATCCTCTTCTTCTTCTTCTTCTTCATCCTCCTCCTCTTGATCACCAACATCCGAATCAGTTTTCACCACACGCCCTCTAAAACGTGGAACAGAAACCAGTGCACGAAGCTTCTCTTTAATAAGCAACAAACGATTCTTGTCAACCAATTGGGAATCACGATACGCATCTCTAAGGAAAACAGAGTCCCGATCTCCTTTAAGGGATACATAAAACATATCAGGGTGTCTTATAAGCATCCCTCGAAGCTGTTGAGAAAATCTAAACTCCTCTCGGAAATGAGTAAGGTGATCAACTAAGGTCCTCTTCTCAACTGTCATACTTAAAATCTCGTGTACAACTGCACAAGCATGCTTTTCTTTTTCCGCTGTACCAGGCCTCAATGCAGAGAAATCTGAGTAAGGTGAAACAAAAGGAATGTCTCTAAACTGAGAAATCCGTCTCATTTCGCCCTTTGAAAGTTGAAGGCCCTTTGGTAACCTAACTCTGTTGAACTTTGGTGGTCTGTCTATGATCAAATCTCTTTTTTCTGCTTCTCTCGCTAGATTCTCTTCTTCTTCGAGCTCTGCAAACGAAACTGCAAGTTCAGGATCCCAATGAGTTAACTCCAAAGCTGGCCCTCTTTCTGTTCTTACAACCTTGAAATACTGTGGATACCGTTGACAAATTGTATCACGGAATTCTACAGGAAGCCCAAAATCATTCTTCAAATGTGCTATCTTTTCGACAAGAATTCGCTTATCTAATGACATCATCAGTAATTTTCTTAACTTAACAACTAACAAATCCTCCATTTCATTTCTAACCTTCATCTCTTCCAGATATAACCTCTCAGCCTCAGGTGTTAATTTAAATCTAAGGGAGAAAACCCCTTCTTCCTCAATCTCAAATACCCCAGGAAACTTCCTCAAAAGTGCAATAAACCTCCTCCTTCTCTGAAGCCCTAATGCTCTTCTAAACCTACCCAAATCGCGAAGCTGCATAACCCTATCAGGTTGACTCAATAAAATCTTTCTAATCTTCATAACCAATTTCAGCTTCTTATCTCTTTGAATCACGTTATCGAATGGAAGCTCTTTCCTCCTCTTCACCACAGCTTGAATCGGAGAAAACCGAACATGATTTTTCCTGAATTCACCACCAAAACTCCCTACTCGCAAATTCAAACTCTTCCCCCAAAACGGTGTCTTTTCAGATGATTCTCTAGAAATTGAACCGGAGTTCTCCACGGAAAATCTAGGTTTTTGAATTCGATATGTTTTATGCGATATAAAGAAAGGTAGAGTGGTAATAGATGAAGCCATTTTAGCTCAAAAATTGCAAGAAATTGAGTTCAAAACTGAAAGTGTAAGGAAAAAAATCACAGAAGAAATTCGTCATGCAGTGCAGCCATCATTGAACAACGAAAACTGCAATACATACGCAGATAGAGAGAATTTTACCGTGTACGATTTGGGATTAGGGTTTATAGAAGGCGAAGAAAGTTGATTTGGGGTTTATGTTCTTACTTCTTAGAGCCGGCGTTATCTTCACTTGTTCAGCAATCAGCACGAGATTGGATTTTTGGGTTTATATCTGATCTAAATCCATGGGAAAGTTGCATGCATATAAGGTCCCTTATCTTTGCATAAAACATCTTTTTTCTTTTTATGTTTATATAATATATATATATAGAGGAAAGTTCAAATGTGAACTCATTTTTTGTTGTGAACGTGAGGACGAATCTCAGCCACTTATCCGGTTAATAAAGACGGCTTTGACCTGGTTCCCCTCCTTTAATAATCTCCATCCTCCCATGAATCGCGTCAATCCTCCGTGATCGCGTCCACCATAACCGAAGATGTGTGGCTGAGATTCGTCCTCACGTTCACAGCCAAAATTGAGTTCACATTTGAACCTAACCCTATATATATATATATATATATTAAGAGCAACGGTCATATAATTTTATATTTGGGCATGGTTATATTCTTTTCCATGGAATCATAAATCTTAGAATGTCATTCTTGTTGGTAATTTCTAGAAGCCTGCGGTCTTTATTTCCTGCTATATTTCTTCAAAACTGTTACTTTTCCAATTTCAATCTAAATTTTTATGCTTTATAAGGCTACATACTGCATTTGATCTTTAATTTTCAATTCTAATTAAGCGTTTTCACAAGGCCAGGCACTGCGATTCATTAAAAACATTGGGACAAGCCATGCATACTAGTGACCGAAATCTACAATTAGTATATGTTATTGGTCCATCACGTTCAGATAGGCTCCAGGACTACGATTTTGTGCCTGAAGATCTGCAAAGTTTGGGTGATGTTGTGGATGGTTACTCCCTTATGACTTATGATTTATCGAGTCCTCAAAATCCGGGTCCCAATGCGCCACTTATGCTACTATGCAGCTGCTTGTTGGTACCCACATGAGCGGCTCTCGAAGCTTATATCACAAAATATTTCTAGGCATCAACTTTTATGGGAATGATTTTGTTCTTCAAGGAGATATGTAATATTTGATAACTGGTCATCACTTTTAGTTGGTTTTCATTCATCAAGTTACTTATTCTTAGGTTCAAGGAAGCAAACTAGATTAAGGATTAAATATTAATATAGATAGGACTCGAGTTTCTGGTGACATTGGAATTTTAGACCGTTGACTGGGTCAACTGCAGTTAGATGGTGTTTAAGTTACATAATATATAGGAAAGTTCGGTTGAGAACTTGTTTTTTACTGAAAATCCGGGAACCGCCCACAACGTGGCACGTGTCCCTCTTTAGGATGAATATTCATCATGAATAACACATTCATAATGAACACGGACTTGTTATTCATCATGAATCACACATTCATGATGAATATGTTACAACATTCATGATGAATAACACGTCTATATTCTTAATGAATATGCCACGTGTAGCGTTGTGGGTGGTCCCCAGTTCTTCACACCTGCTTCAAACGCATTTTTAGAATCCGGGTCTTTGGAAACACTTATGAGAATGAAAATTGCCGTGAGAAATGAAAATAAAAATGGATGTTTGTGTTGTTTGTGTAATTTGCAGGGTTGGGTGGTGGGCCTATTCTTGGAAGAGACTATCTTTCTTTATTGGAGAAGCATAAGCCTGTACTGCAATGGGAGAAGAATAGTGAAGAGCATTTCTTCTTTATTCAGATGAAAACCAACATGCCGTTTTCTACCCATCCCTTTTGTCGATTGCAAAGCGGCTGGATGAGCCCGCTCATGGGCCGCTGGCATTTCTATTTGGGAAATTGGTCAAGGTTTAGATTATTTCTTCGATCTTCTGTGATTCAGATTTCGTAGGAATTAAATATATGATCAAATGTCATTCTATTAGAAGCTTTTGTTTAGATTAGTGTATTACAACTCGATAAATACATATGTTATTTTAGAAATTTTAGAGATTTGAGGAAATTTTGCTCCAACAAATATGTTAAACTCTTCTTAAAATTGAGAAAAAAAAAACATAGAGAAATATCTAAATTTGAAATGAGGAACATAAAATGTAGTATATTGTACGTTTTTATGGTTCTCATTTCGTTGAACAACTTATATGCATCGTGTAGTCTCCCTTCCTTGCAAAATCCATGAATTAATGTGTTATAAGTGATGGCATTCGGCCTCATTCCGTTATTCTCCATTGTCGCTTTTAACTTAATTCCACTGGTTAACTTATCCGGTGATCAATGTGTTATAAGACGAAACGGAACAGTTAAACCCTATATCTTGCATTTCATCAAACACCTTAACTGCATTCTCTAGTTCCCCCAATTGGCAAAAGGCATTCATCACCATATTGAGAGTGAACACATTGAGAGTGATCTTGGATCTTCTTATTTCCTTGTAAAATGATAACGCAATACCTGCTCGATTCAAACTAAGTAATGAACTCATATACAAATTACATGATTCGATGGTGGGCAGACACAAATTTACGGTTCTTGGTGAGGATATGGAGGATGATGCAATTGGTTTCGAGGGTGAGTAAATTAGGGTTATGATTTTCAACCCATTTGAAGAATTTGAGGGAAATGGAGTAATCGGTCTGAAGCTTTAACAGAATGTGCTTCACTATAAACGAGTCAAAATTAGCCAATAATTCATCGAGCTTAGCCCAATCAGAATGAAGAAGATGACTGTGAGCTACGTTAACGTAATCAAGATCTTGACCTTTGGGTTCATGGATTGTTCTATGGGGTATTGGAATAGGGCTCCATTTACGTCTTCCAAGTACAGCGGAATTAGGTTTTTTGATAGCTGAATCAAGCAGAGTTGAAATTCGACGAATTTGCATCAAATTCATGATTGTGGAAAGCAATTAGACAAATTTTGAGTCTATTAAAATTGATGAATAAGCATAGATTGCAAGTGAAGCTGTGTAGCATAACAGTGAAAAAGAAGCAGACCAGAGGAATGCGTTATTCCATTCCAAGGGGAGTTACAGTGAGTTTATTTTAAATTTCTAACAAAAAGTATTTTATAAGCCAGATTATTAAAATATTAATAGAGTTTTTACCGTATGTTATTAGTTCATCTGCTAACTTTTTAAATTGCTTGTTAAAAAGAGCTTGATACATTTTTAAAACGGTGTAAAATTAACCTAAATGTAATAGGCTTTGTCTTGTTTTTGGTTTTAATCATTGTCTGTCTACGATTATAAGATATGATATTTCCATTTTCTCTTGGATGTATTGATGATAAAAGAAAGTTTATTGGGTTTCGGCATCTTGTTTTTGTTGCTTCTTTCTCGCTTATTGGGTTTGAAAAATAAAGAAATAAAAAATAGATAGTTTATTTCTACATATAATAAGCTAGTTTTGTCTCCGTCCGTGATATCCATATATTTGTTATGTTAACATGGGTGTTTGGAACAGCTTACCCACATCTTTACAAATCCAAATGAATCTAGAAAATGGTCAGGAAAATCTTCAATTGCATTCTGAAAAGAATTTTAAAAGGTCCAATTTTTTTTTACCGGTTAAGCTAATCCCACAAAGTTGCATTTTGGTATCTTTGTTTTTTGGTTCACAACAATTTTGAAGGGATGAATGAGTAGGAGTAGCTGACACCAACAAGGAAATTCTTTAGGGAAATTGTTTGACAGTTGCTGAATAATTTAATGAATAATGGTTATATGGTTAAAATGGTTAAGAGATTTTGCATTATGTAATATAGAATGAAATATGGTGGTTTGATAATCAAATATGAATAACAACAAATTACCATTTTTATTGTTTATATGATTTAGTTCTAAACAAAATATAAGTATTTAATAACTATTTAAATAAAACAATTAATTTGTGAATCGATCCAAACCCCCATAAATCATGCCAATATTATGATCAATGATGGGCCAAAATTATCATGACCCATACCCGGCCCAAGCTATCCGGTTTGGAATCAGGGTTTTTACCGTTCTTGAACAACAAACCAAACCAAACCAAAACCCACCTCTAAAACCCCCTTTCTTCTCCAACTTTTTGGATCTTGAGAAAATAATGGGTAGCAATCAAGCAGCAGTCTCCTTCTTGACCAATATAGCACGCGCCGCCTTAGGCCTTGGCGCCTCCGCCACCATCCTCAACTCCGCCCTCTACACCGTCGACGGTGGCCAACGCGCCGTTCTCTTCGACCGTTTCCGTGGAGTCATTGACGATACCGTTGGCGAAGGTACTCACTTCCTCATTCCATGGCTCCAAAAGCCTTACATCTTCGATATCCGTACCAAACCCCATACTTTCTCTTCTATATCTGGTACCAAAGATCTCCAGATGGTTAACCTAACCCTACGTGTCCTATCTCGCCCCGAAGTCAACAAATTGCCCTCCATTTTCAAAACCCTAGGTCTTGAGTACGACGAGAAAGTTCTTCCATCTATTGGAAATGAAGTTTTGAAGGCTGTTGTTGCTCAATTTAACGCCGATCAGCTTCTCACTGAGCGTCCTCACGTCTCGGCCTTGGTTCGTGACAGTTTGATCCGTAGGGCTAAGGATTTCAACATTGTGCTTGATGATGTAGCCATAACTCACCTTTCTTATGGCGCTGAGTTCTCTAAGGCCGTGGAGCAGAAGCAGGTGGCACAGCAAGAGGCTGAGAGATCTAAGTTCGTCGTTGCTAAAGCTGAGCAGGAAAGGCGTGCTGCAATCATAAGAGCTGAAGGAGAGAGTGAATCTGCTAAATTGATATCTGATGCAACGGCTGCAGCTGGAATGGGATTGATTGAGCTTAGGAGAATTGAAGCATCGAGGGAGATCTCTTCGACTCTTGCTAGGAGTAACAATGTCATGTACCTTCCAAACACCGGGAGCCAGATGCTTCTAGGGCTTAATCCTACTCGCTAAATTGGTAATTTTGCTTATGTTTAATTCTGCTGTGCATACATGTATAATAAGATCATATGTTTGGAATAAAATGATTAAATGAAGGCTCATTTTGTTCAAAATGTTGCACTTTGTTTGCAGTTTCATTGGTTATAGAGAATGAGTAATTATGTTGAAATGGAGAATAAAAATATTTGGTGCTTAATATGATGTAATCTGTTGAATATATTTTAATGTGGTCAGACTATTTCATTTATTTGCTGCTTCACCATGATTGTGTTCTTGTGGAGTTATTTTTCCAATGTTTTTAGTGATGCACCACAAGCTTCCATCTTTAACCCACCATCTTTTATGGTATTTCTTTCTTGCATCAATTTCTTTTTCTTGCATGTTCACAAAAGATATTTAAGCCTGTGTACTTGTTATTGACTGAAGTTTATTTATTTTTGTCTGCTAATAGAAGTCATTGATATTACCTTTGTTAGAAATGCATGTCAAATTTATGGGCTAAAACGGATGCCAGTCTTGACTTCAAGGCTGTGGGCTTGTTTAAGAGGTTGTGTATTCTATTATGATTGCAGTTAGAAAAGCTGATACCTTAAGGAACTATTTATGATTCCAAAAATAGATTTTTTAAATTGATGAAGGAGATACTTTGCTATCATGTTTTGACGCAATAAAAAGTTTCTATTATATATGAATCTTTTGATGCAATAAAAAGAGATGATTGTATGATGATCAGAGGGTTTAGAGAGAGAAAAAATTGTGTGGTCTGAAATCTGAATAATCTTGAAGAAGAGAATACGATCCAATTTATCGTTCAGAACCAACTTTGCCCAACTAAACAAACAGAGACAAAACAAAAGCTAACTAAACTACAACTAAACAGCAAACAAGCTTTATAAAAAGACATAAAAGCCCTTTTCAAATAATTCTAAATCTGCAATAGATTGAGTTAGTGATCCTCTCTTCACTTTTTATAGAAAGATAAATGTGGTCTTTTTATCTTGTTAATCTGATGAGGTATCATCATTATCTTCAGTGTCAGCCATCATTTGTTCTGTTACCAAATCTTAAAACCCCCCCCATGGTTAGATGTGGCATCAAGAATGCACCCAATATGGATCTGTTTCTGTGTATTGACTGCTGCTTTTTTGCATGTTGACAGGAGGTGGTGTTTGATTTGAAGGCCAAGTGACTGGATTGATGTTTAGAAGTTGAAACATTTCCATTTTGTTGATTATTCTGAAATGTGGAAGGAATCCTGGCCATTAATGGCAACTTGTACCCAGAATATTTGCTTGCAAAGTTTGATGAGGATATTATACGGCTTTCTATTCATAATCTAAATAAGACCTTTACAGAATTTGCAATTGTGCAATCAATCCTAATGTCATGGCTCATATGATGTTTCGGTTCATTGGGTTAATTTTTATTTTGTTAGCAGTTTAATGAGTTTAATGGGACTCACAACTTGGTCGGTCGGTCAATTTAATGGGACTCACAGTTTGTGGGTTTTTTTATATCGAAACCAAGTTTTTACAAATTTATTCTTATAGGACTTCATGGAAAATTAACTAAACAGCCCCTTACGATCCTCTATGGGGAGGATCTGGTTTGGTTTGCTGGATGTTGGAGGGATTAACATCTCAATCCCACCTTTGAGAAAAATCCAGAATTGAAATTTCGATGGAATTATTAACATCTCAATCCCACCTTTGAGAAAAATCCAGAATTGAAATTTCGATGGAATTATTAACATCTCAATCCCACCTTTGAGAAAAATCCAGAATTGAAATTTCGATGGAATTATTAACATCTCAATCCCACCTTTGAGAAAAATCCAGAATTGAAATTTCGATGGAATTATTAACATCTCAATCCCACCTTTGAGAAAAATCCAGAATTGAAATTTCGATGGAATTATTAACATCTCAATCCCACCTTTGAGAAAAATCCAGAATTGAAATTTCGATGGAATTATTAACATCTCAATCCCACCTTTGAGAAAAATCCAGAATTGAAATTTCGATAAAATTCCACAAGCTTTCGATTTAAAAATTCCACAAGAGTAGTTGGTATTTTATGGAATCCAAATCCTTCAAAACATTTTGTCAAAATAAATGTGTCGTGAGTTGACGTTCTTGGATGATGTCGTGCTTTTGTTTTGTTGATGCTTGTTTTACATGAGTATTTGACTTATCTAGCATTTGGACTGGTTTTAAATAATTTTATGTATTTAATAAATTAATATTTATGTCCTTTAACAATTTATGCGGGTTCTAAAATATTATTGTTATTTATTTATAATCAAATAACTAAATAAAATTTTTTATTGAAATAATGGAGTAAATAATACATGTTACTTTTTTTAACACATCTATTTTTTAAAAATGGGTCCCTGTTTTATTTCTTGAAGACCCATTAAGATCAAGACTGGCTATGGAAGAAATGATATGAATATGATAACCTGTTTCCCACCTATATAGTAAAAACCTAATCCTTTTACGATTAAACAGTTATTAACTTATACATATGTTCTGAGTTGTTTTGTTTGCTAATCCAATTTTAGGTTGTGAACTTGGATCATTGCTATCATATCCTTTTTCCTTAACATAATTCTTTCATCATTTCATGTTTTAATAATTTTACCTTTTAAATAATTACACAACTTTAAATTTGTCGAAGAAGTATTGTAACTATAAATATTATTATAATTTTATGAGATCAATAAATTCTTTATTTTATTTTATTCATAATATAAATCCGTACATTATTTAAATGAGAAGTCCATATATATATATATATATCAATTATATTACTTTTACTCTGTGATTAATCCTTGTAAAATTAGTAACAGCTAACAGCTATAACTTGTCAAAAAAATACAAATATCATTCGATGCCATATATAATTGCAATAACAATTACAACCGCGTCGCATTTATTCAAAACATTTGCAAGAAACAAAATCCCGAACTACATCTTATTAAGGAGTAGTAGTAATGGTCAAAATTGTGGTTCAAGACTTTGCCATATGACGAATCAAATCAACAACACGATTACTGCAACAAACAAACAAAATTAAACCATCATTACAATCAACTCATCATCTATCCAAATCCAAATGATGATACTAACTACTAATAAGAATGAACGAAAAGCATACCTGTAACCCCATTCATTGTCGTACCACGATACAACCTTCACAAAGTTGTTGTTTAATGCAATCCCAGCTTTAGCATCGAAAATGCTAGACCTGTTACATACAACCCAAATATAATCACTTAACCAGTGCTGATTCAGTCAGCATAAGCTAGTTTAACAACACATTCTGACCCACAAATGCTGACACAATAAGGAATGGGCTGCTTTCTGACTCGGTCAGTGTTTTTATCAACACTTATCTAGACCACACTCTTACTCGGTTAGCTCTTACCCAATTTGTGTTTGGTAAATGGCCTCTTAATGTTAATTTTCAACCAAAAGAGATGGACAACTTATAATTAATTACCTGCAGTCACCCACAAAGTCTGTTGACACAACATCATCCTCGGTGTAACCTAGGATTCCCTTCATGCTTCCCTCAGCCTCAGCCCTATACAACACAACAACACCCCAAGAAACATGTCAAGTAGAACGGAATGCTCAAATGTTTTTGCAAGATGATTATTGGAGTCGCACATCAGTAAGAGATGGACCATCAAACCTATATATATATATATATATATATATCTGTGTGTGTGTGTGTGTGGTTCTTACTTGATAGCGGCCTTGATATCATCATATGAAGCTGGCTTCTCAAGTCTGGCGGTAAGATCAACCACCGAGACATCAACAGTAGGAACACGGAAGGCCATCCCTGTAAGTTTCCCATTCAGTGCAGGCAGAACTTTTCCTACAGCCTTCAAAACACACAACAACCAATTCATGATTTAGATACACTTTTTTCATTGAAAGAGATTAATTAATTCAACACTAGCCACTCTGTTCCCTCCCTGGGGTAGATGACAAGTCTGCATACATTTCACTCCCAGACCCCACCCACCTTTTGGTGGGATATACTGGGTTTGATTTTATTTATCAAGTGTTATATAACTTTGTATAGCCAAATAGCAACAAGACACTACCTTGGCGGCTCCAGTGCTGCTGGGAATGATATTGAAAGAAGCAGCTCTTCCACCTCTCCAGTCCTTCATCGATGGACCATCAACAGTCTTCTGGGTTGCTGAATGATACATAGTTCTAGTTAATCAACAGTCAACATACCCATCCAATAAAACCACATAAAATGTGGAAGTGGAACCCCATTAAATTACTCTCCGAAACCAACATATATCGAAGAGAAAATGTCCCAAGTTTAGCCAAAGTTGGACTCTAACAAGAAGCATATACGAACCTGTGATGGAGTGAACAGTGGTCATAAGTCCCTCAACAATACCAAATTTGTCATTAATAACCTGTATACAAGAAACAAGAAGTTTGAAAACCAGTGTTATGAGCCAGATACAAACCAATAAACATTTACAATCAAGAACATCACGAGTAGCAAAGGCGACCTTGGCCAATGGAGCAAGACAGTTGGTTGTGCAGCTAGCATTAGACACAATGGTGATATCAGACTTGTATTCCTTCTCATTGACACCCATAACAAACATGGGTGCATTTGCACTTGGAGCTGAGATGACAACCTTCTTTGCACCTCCCTAATAACCAACCAAAAGAAACAAACATGTTTAGAACAATTACTAAACCTTAATTAAACACTAAATCCTAAAATCTTTAAAGCAAATGCAAGATGAAGCATTGAAAAGCAATACAAATGCAAATTCAGACCTTCAAGTGAGCAGCAGCTTTGTCCTTATCAGTGAAAACTCCGGTGGATTCCACAACATATTCAGCTCCGGCCTCACCCCAGGGGATTTCCTCTGGATTTCTGTACAACAATTCAAAGAAGATTAATCTCCTTATAAAACAATTAAATCTCATGTTAGGTGAATTGCAGAGATGGAGAAACATACTTCATGCCAAAAACTGTAACAGGCTTATCACCAAAGAGAAGAGTCTTGGAATCCTTCACTTTGATGTCACCTTTTTTCCATTGGCCATGAACACTGTCGTACTTAAACATGTAAGTCTGGAAATTAAACAAGAAAATTAGTGAATATTAGGAGCTTGCAATCTTCATGATCCGCATCTATCAGCAGAAATTGGTTGATTATTAAGAGAATTAAGCAAATGACATCATCGTGCAACTATATCATACGATATTATATCTACATCATTCAAATCCAGAACTCAAATCAGATCGCAACCAGTAGCAAGAACGAACCATGATTTATAGCGTTTTATATATGATAATTATCGATCGATTGAAGCTAATGAAAATTATTGAAACAATAACGAATTTCAGTCATAGAATTGAGAGAGTACCATGTAATCGGTGGTAATGAAAGGATCATTAACGGCAACGAGTTCAACGTCATCGCTCAATAGAGCAACTCTGGCAACCAATCGGCCAATTCTTCCGAATCCTGCACAAAGCAAAAGAAAAACATTTCAATCGAACATGGAGAACGAAGTAAACGTCGAACAAACAGCAATGAAAATTGAGAAATTGGCAATGGATCATGACGAACTAACCATTGATTCCAATCTTGACCTTGCCCATGATTACTTGAACGGAGAGAAGTATAGAGAATTGAGAAAGAATGTGTTGTAGTTAACGGTGGAGATTATGGGATGGGTGGTAGGGTTTATATATACATGCATACCATTAATGGCGGAGAAGAGGTGGTGGAGGTGGTGGTGATGGCAATGTGGCGGATCTATCGTCGTTTCAGTGTGGACCATTCGCTTTGTTCCGTACACCGTGCCGTCGGAGATGAAAATTTTGACTTAAACCCTCCAAGTCTTGTTGATATCGCATAAAACGCACAAAAATACGTAAAAACGCTTGATAAACCTTTTTGCTTAAAACATATACATATACATATACATTTATTTTATTTTTCATTTGCTGATTAATAACAATTATTAACATTTTGTACTGGTGTTCGCCGTGCGGTTTGGGCTAAAACCGCAACCCGCACCGCATATACGGTTTGAGCATTTTTTTTCAAACCGCATACCGCACCGCATGTATCTCAAACCACACCGCATCTTTTTGCGGTTTGTCCGTATCACACTTTTTGCATACAATCCTAACAACTTTAAAAATACATTATAAAACCAACGACTAGTAATCGTAAGTCCAAAAAAAGTTTGAATACATTCTTATCAAATACATATTGCATAATTAGAAACAATCCTCAAAATAGTCTAAAACAATAAAGAGTTTCAATTATAAATTGTTATATATATTTATATGTTATATATATAATTAAAAAACAAAGAATATATAATATATGCGGTGCGGTTTGAAAACTCAAAACCGCAAACCGCACCGCATAGTGCGGTTTGGTAAAAATGCAAACCGCACCGCTGAAGTTCTAAACTGCACTTTCCGGTGCGGTGTGAGCGGTTTATACGGTTTGGGGGTTTGGATGAACACCCCTAACATTTTGTAAATTTGATTTTGATTTACAAGTTCTTTTTAACAAGATGCATAAACAAAAAAAATATTGGGTTCGATCTCGGGTCCATCGCTAAAAATATCCTTTTATATTGGTGTTCTTGAAAACAAGTTTCTTGCGAGTCTTGTTGAGGTTACCGGTAATTATTTTTTTTTTTCCAAACAAGATGCTTATATATCGACTAGAAAATAGATATAAGCATCTTCATGTTCTTGACACTTAAAAGTAGTTCGAACCCAAAAAATGCTCATCTTTAAGGTAGATCAAATGCTTGTAAAATCACCCAACGTGTTTTTTGTGAATTTCAATGTTTCGAAGGATTTTTTAAGTTTTTCTGATTAAGGGGCTGTTTACTAGCTGCTGACCGGTCAGCAAATCTGACCCGGTCAGCAAAATCGACCCGACAATTCGACCGATCGGCAAATTCGATCGGCCGGTCAATGTAGCGTTTACCAAACCACAAATCTGACCAAAATTTGACCCAACAAGTGTCAAAACCATGCTTACCCGGGTCGGATTCTTTTTTTCCATACTTGCCCATCCATTTTTGCTAAAAGGAAAACTTGATCTTAAACCCTTCAAGGGTTTTTGGTGCTCAGGAAGGAGAAAAAAAACACATTCCAATACTTTTTAGGAGATCGAGACTATTAAAGAAAAACAATTACAATTTTTTTTGAGAAAATAAATCAATTATATTATATTTTACATATAATTATAAATAGGGTTATAATGGTCATTTTGTTGTTGGTAAGTACTTGGTAAACCTTCCACGACTCCACTTTTAACAACATTATAGCTAATCAAGCTTTCAAATATACAAAAAAATAGGTTAGAAACCACCTTAAAGAGTCTCTCCTCAATATGCACAAACACAAATGACAAAATGCAAACATTCTTAAAGATCCAAATGTGACCAATGGAGTATATAACAACTATTGCAGATTTTGCCACCACAATATTAACACATTATAACATCATCTTTTGGTCATTTTGCTATAAAATTCTAGTCTCCCAGTAGTCTAACCTCTTGGTAGACCGCACCAAGACGTAAATCGTCCACATTGTTAAAACTTCTATACCCATTTATCTCTCTTAATCCCGATAACCCACGTTGAGTCAGAAACTCATGTAAATGTTCCTCCGTGTAGAACGTTTTGTCTTCAGTACGAACAACTATACGTTCAGATTCATCATAATGGCAGATCTTTATAGACACTCCTGCATTTTTATCAGACAAAATGAGGAAATAAATAGCAGCATTTAAAGATTTTCTTTTCTGATTTCAAGATTTCTTTACCTTCATCTAAATGGAGATTGTAGCTCCCCACAGGCATGCTTCTGTCTAGAGCCCGGATCACCCCATCTTCGTCTTCCAACCAAAATGCACGTTTAGATCGTATCCCGAATGCAGATTTTATTGCCTCCTTTATTGCTTTTGTCGATCCATCTATACCAATTCTTCTTGTGTATTCTCCCCATTTCACTGTTATGATCCTCCCATAAGAAGACTGACCTTCACCACCTGCATAAAAGTATGCTAAAACTTATGCCTATTTACTAATATCATGTACACCCTCCTCTGTCCCAAGATAAATGTCCATAATGAAAAAGGGATACGGTTTAAGGAATGTGTAATTATTATACTATTTTATTAACTAAATGACAATTTTACCCTTAATAATGGAGAGAGTAATAAATTATCCGATCTCATATTCAAGGGTAGAATTGGAAAGTGGGAATTTTCTTTTCTTGTTTTGGGACGGAGGAAGTACAACTTCAGGGCTGTTTGGTTGGTTACCCATTAAGTCCTTAATGGATAAAGCTGTATGTGTGGATTAATCTGTATGTATAGAGTAGGAAGGTTTTTTATTTGGGAGGGGCAGGTTTGGAAAAAAAAAACTTAGCTTTCTGCATAATGCTCCCCCTAGAAGCTTACTGAATAAGCTACTTTCTATATCATTAAGACACTACCAAAGAGTCATGTATAGCTGACCGAACAAGCTGTGAGTCTCATTAAGCTCATTAAGCAGCTAACAAACAGGCCCTTAATTTTAATGGAAGTCAACCCTTGTTTGACAATGTATTTATGTTTAAAGAGCTATCGCTGGTATTGGATTCAAAATAAGGTTTCGTACCATTTCCAGGGGTTTCTCTCCAGTTCCATGGGGGGACTCCATTTGCAGCAACTGCTTCAGCTGTAGTGATGGCAAGAGGATCACCATCGTTATCCAAAGGCCTTTCAAGGTTGACTGTTGATCGGCCATTAGCTAACAGTACAGTTTACAAAAACCAAGTCACGATAAAGAAGAAAGCATCACATGTACCAACTGCCAAGATAGAGGCAAATTACATGTCTGAAATTATTAGGATTTTCCTTTCAATTGACATTGTATATTTGAATATTCATATATATAATAAAGTAATAGTTTTAAGGCTCTATGATTCTATGATAAGTGTTAATACTTGTTATTCTTACAGACCAACATTAAAATGCAGAGATTTGCGACTGATGCTAAACCAGAAGCCTATATACTTGCACCCATAACACATACACCAATGTCAATTGACCTTAGCGATTACATTGGTAGTTCTACCATAGAATGATTTCAAATAGGTTTACTTCACTTTCAATTTATGGACAAATGCAGACTTTTATGCATCTTACTTTGGTTGCATGGCTATGCTTTGGGTCAAAAAAAGGTTCATAATCATCATCTGAATGGTTTCACTCTGATGAATTACGCGTCTTCATGTGCATACCATTCCCATCTTTTAGTTTCTTGGATAACCTATTTGGATTTATCTTATGCACTAAAAAACAATCCCCGTTCTTGAGCATACCCAGAAAACTATGGAATATGAAAGATGCAAATATAGACACAATAATAACAGACATAAACCCTAATCGTAATTTTCAGAAATCAGAATCTTTAATCAAATCAATTGAACGCAATTTACCTTCCATGGGTCCAAACGGAATACTCCCATCCTCTAGCCCTGTAATAAGCAACCAAGAAACTACACGTTTAGTCATTCACTCTAACTAATAACAACAAAAATTTACAAGTATTCAACTGTTATTCAAGAATCTGCCTAAAACTTCAACAATGTAACAAGAACCGGCAAGTAAAAAAAATATTATATACACAAATGGAGCAAAAGAATTTTAAAATTCTCCTAAATTGACATTGGAGGGAAAACAATTCACAAAGGAGAGTTGACCTTTATCAGAGAACTGAATGAATGAATCGAGCTTGGAAGAAGTAGGAGAGGTAGCCTTGTAAGTTCCATTTTTGGCTCTATCTCTAATCAACTCCTCGAGATCCTTATAATACAACATTTTAGTAGAACCGCCACTTCCTTTACCGTTTTTATGCTTCACCTTCTTGAACTCCTTGAGTAAATTCCTCCATTTGTCAGTACACATAGTCGGTGAGCGATCAAAACCCTTATCCCTCATTTTAGACGAGATCTGTTCCCAGAGATGTTTATTGGACTTGGAAGTGTTGAAAAACCTGTCGACTTCACGACGGAGACCAATGAGGATCCGAGTCTCTTCCTGGACCCAAGTCTCGGCTCTTTTCTTCGGAGCTCTGAGTTCGTGATCATCGCCGCTACTGGTGTTATTGTTATTATCAGCCATAATCATGAGCTGTTGTTGTTGTTGTTGTTGTTGTTGTTGTTGATGTTGATGTGGTTGTTGTTGTTGTTGGTTGTGTGGTGGTTGTTCTGGTTCAATTAACATGGTTCTATCAGCAACTCCGGCGGTGGCTTCTTTGTAGAAATCGATTGAACGAGGTTTCTCAGAGGAGAGATACATTGATGAATTAATGGTGGTGAAGAAGAAGAAGAAGAAGAAGCAGTAAAACCCTAATTGGAAAGTGGTGGATAGAAATAGAAGAAAGAAAGGGGGAAGAATTAGAAAGAGAAACAGATTTGACTCCTGATGGTCTTCTCTTCTAAAGCGTTGTTAGTTTACGTTGGAATGATCCATTATCTACAATATAAACAATATATTTAGAAAATTAAGGTAATATAGACACGGTTGGATTTCGGTTAGAAGTGAAGTTACGTGTGTTGGATTTCGGTTAGAAATGAAGTTACGATGGAAAGGTAAGAAATGACATCCATCTTTATTTATATTCACGTTTGGATGAGATGCACGCAGATAAGATCAACCGACTCAATCCCTCGATTCATGGGTAAGTTTTGACATTAAAAGTGATCAAGGGTCAAAATCCCTTGTTATGCTTCTCACGGTAACTTCACTTTTCACATGATTCCCATGTCTAAATACAGGATGTTTAAATAGACTCGTAGGAGAAGAAGAGTTAAGTAAGGAAATGTGAAAAGAGAGTTGAACACTTGATCACTTTTGATCTCATTCTTATTCATAAATCTATCGTGCTTATTGATTCGTTGCATCTCGATGCTACTGGTGTTATTGTTATTATTAAACAATAATTCAAACTTTCCTCATTCACCATAACCTCAACTTTCTCAAAAGCTAAAACCCGATTTCCATCTAAATCACAACAAACATCTTGACGCATCTCATCCTAATGTGCATCTAAAGATGGAGATCTCTTCTTAAGCTTTTCACATTAACTCTCCTCCGCACCAAACTAATTCATGTTTGAATAAGAATCTAAAAAATATATATGTGAGAAGGTAAAGAAGTGGATGTTAATAAAAGATCCATATACAAATTATTATTAAAAAAAAATTAGAAGATGTATATGAACTCAAGAATAATTTGTAATGGCTTTTCACAAAAAACATTTTCTATCATATTTTTTCAATAACTTTATATATAGAACATTTCTTTCTTACCTTCATGATATTTAGTCTTTTATGTCTCAATATCAGTTTTTTAAACGAAAATGTCATGACAAATACATGGTTTTTGTAAGGCATTGTGTGATCTTCTTCTGTATTTTCTTTTTCTTTATTTTTCTTTTTAGTGTTTTACTTTTCAATTTTTAGTATGTTACATAATTTTAATTATTCGATATTCTTTACGGAGAAATAATAGAATACATAAATGTAGAGTCAGGTTTATACGATAATAGTAACCGGGTAAAAAAACTGTTGAATCAAATGTGAAAATCATATATAAAATCACATGTGATTCACAAGTCGTGGGTCACGACCACTAATGTAAAATCACATGTAATTTCGTACTTGATTTGGCCGTTTTCATATGCTGTTATTTAGTTACCATTCTTATTTGATTCTAAAAGTTAATCAAGATTGCTGCTTTTATGTAAAAAGAAGAAGAAAAACAAGACCAGAAACCTACTCTTATTCCAAACTTATTGCATTTTTATGCACCCTCGTGAAATAAACCTACACACATATTAACTTATGACCTTATTCGTGATGCTAAACAAAATAACCAAACGAACCAACCAGTATATATATATATATATATATATCCCACTAAAGAAATGAAGATACTAAAATGAGGGATGTTATTATTTGAAATTAATTAAGATGGTTTTTTGAGTGTTGGTGGGATCCATACGTAGCCATGGGTTTGAACGTATCCCACCTTTTCAGCCAGCTTATCTGCTTCAACTGGACCTCTGCTCCCTGCCTTGTATGGAACTGAATGCACTTCGTTTTTATCTATTTTGTGCAGGTATGGGGTGAAGATCTCCCAAGCAGCCTGATTCATTCATTCATCATCCATCTCATTAAGCTATTATATAAAGTTCTCATTTGAACCTCCCCCCCCCCCCTCTCTCTCTCTATATATATATATATATATATGTGTTATAATCATAAAGTAGTTAGTTAGTTATACCTTCAACTCATCTCTACGAACAAAATGTTGTTGATCACCCCTTATTCTGCAAACCAAAACACCCACATTTGTCATCATTTCATCAATACTCTCTACTTATATATACTAGTTAAAAAAACATTGCAACCCCTTCCAATCTCTTCCTTACACACACACACACAGAGGGAAGGTTCCTACATACACACACACACACACATAGAAAGAGAGGAGAGATCTTTCACAAACTCTAGTACAAACCAATTAATTGAGATATTTATAGAAATAATGAGTTTATTTACTATGATTTGGACATTTATGGAAAATTATCACAGTTCATTTATTATGATCAACGCTAAATAAACAAGATATTCATTGAATCATATATTCATTATACTAAATGAACGGTTGAGATTGGCTTGTATGATTTGTACTAACGGTTGAGTTTGTAAATGAAACCACCTCTCTCTCTCTCTCTCTTATATAATATATATATATATATATATATAATATAATATAAAGTCTGATGGTTTGCATCTAACGAATGTGGTACTCTAACACGCCCTCTCAAATGGAGGGGGAAGAATGTTTGAGTCCCTTGATGTGGTAGAGGGAGGAGAGGTTTCTACATACATATATACACACACACACACACATATTTCCGTATTGTGCAACTTGGTTATAGTTTCCCTAATTATCTTGCAGGCATTTGGGGTATACATAAAGATAATAAACTTGGTTACGAGTTCTTGAAAAACTAAAGATCATAAATAAATAAACAGAACTAAATTTTAAAAGTTCTCAAATGAGAAATTTGATTAATTCAGGGGGGGTGGGGGGGGGGGGGGGCAAGGGTACCTACGTGTCAAGAATCAGGCGTTCGTATGCTTCTGGAATGACAACATCTTGATACCGCTGTCGATATGACAAATCTAGTTCACTCAGAGCAGTTTTCATCTCAAGCCCAGGTTCCTTCACCTACATTTGAGATCGCATTAAGCACTTACCAGATATTTAGCTTTCTAGACTAAGCCAAAAAAACACAACAAAACTCGGTGCTATTTCCCGAGTCTACCAAAAAAAAGTATATCCTTACTGCTACTTTCAGGTACATGGCCTCCGAAGGTTGCAGTCGAATGACAAACTCATTCCTCCCTAGCTTCTTAGCTGAGATAAAGAATTATTGGTTAATATCCTACAAACATTAATTTTGAAATACATTCAAGTCGCAATAACCGACTCTAGGAGAAAAGTTGTGTAGTATGTTGTTTAAATCAGATTCTACAAACTGATTTAAGGGACGTTTACCAAAACCAATTGGGTAAGTGCTAACCAGGTAAGAGTGTTGATTGGGTCAGCACTAAATCATTCGTCGAGTAAAAGTCCATCCCTTAGCTTACCCGATTAGCGGGGAATGGTAAACAGCAGCATCTTTGGCCGGGTAAGAGGTAGTAAGCAGGTAGTAAACAGACCCTTAGGGTCTGTTTATTAGCAGCTTAATGAGATTCACAACTTATTCGGTGAGCTATATACATGACTGTTTGGTTGTAGCTTAATGATATAGAAAGTGACTTATCCAGTAAGCTTCTATGGGGAAGCTTTATGCAGAAAGCCAAGTTTTTTTTTTCCAAACATGCCCTTCCCAATTAAAAAACACGCTCCTTTCCAATTTAAAAACCTTCCAAATCTATATTGACAAATCAATCCACAAAGACAGCTTTATCCATACATGACTTAATGGAAAACCAACCAAACAGCCCCTTAGTCTTTTCCCTAAGCCTACCACCAGATAATAGTTGAAGTTAACATGCAACGCCAAATAAACACGGAGAAAATATTTTAGAAATTAATTTGATATAGTAGAAGCTCTAATAACATACACTTGAATATATCGCCAGGAACATCCTTAAATTGGACTCTGATTTCAGCCTTTTTTGAATTTAGTGACTTCCCTGCCTTCAGTATAAAGGGAACACCTGAAACATGAATTGTGCAAAGTTATTGGTAGAACTTAATGATTTCACTAAATTAAGCAGAAATAGAAAATGTCAGTGGGATCCTATAACACCTTCCCATCTTTCATTGTGAATTCTTAAAACCATGGTTGCAAAGGTGGGAGTATTTGAATCTTTAGGAACTTGGGGATCATCCTTATAGCCTTCATATTGTCCGATTACGACTTCTTCATCTTTGATTGGGAGAACAGATTGGAGAACCTGAAATCAATATCACAAAGTAAGAGCATCTCCAAGAGATTCCCCAAAATTTCTCCAAAACAGAGAAATAAAACTCAAAATCTCTAAAGAAAATTACATTCATCTCCAAGAGATTCCTCATTTTGGAGAAACCAACATTGATTATAATATTAAAATATTCAATTCATCTATTAACATATTATTTCTCATCTCGAATAGGTACATGCTTAAAAAGAAATTTAAATCATACACCTTCACTTTCTCATCTCGAATATGCTCAGGCTTTAAAGAAACAGGTTTCTCCATTGCAACCAGGCAAAGCACCTGCACCCCGAATAAAATTCTAAATTCAGTGAAAGATAGAGAGGTTCATAACATCTTGTATAGTGAAGTGTCGTGTTTTTATTTAAGTATATAATAATATTTATATACGGCAAATACCCACGAACACCCCTCACTTTTGTGAGTATCAGTTATTTTCCTCTTACCTGAAGTAAATGATTCTGAAGAATGTCCCTAATAATTCTGACAAACAAAACAACAACAAAATATCAATAATTGTGACGGTAATCATCAAGAGCGATAGAAGAGAGTTTATGACACCATAAACACGATCCAATGTATCTAACGGGTGGGGAAACATGATTAAAGAAAGAAAACCCCTGATTCTTCTTATCAAAGTCTTGGGAAATAACAAATAGTACCCATATTGGTTGAAATATCCACCACGACCTTCAGTTCCAAAATCCTCTTTAAATACAATCTGAAAAAGGACAGGAGAAGAGAGAAATAAGCATCTGAAGTTTAGGATATCGATAAATCATCTCAAAACAGTAATATATATAGTCAAATAGATAGTATATTGAACTAATAAAGTTCAAGTAGAGTCCTCACCTGTACATTTGAAATGTTGTCATGGTTCCACAGTGGCAGGAATAAGCGATTCGCAAAACGAAGTACCAGCTGCATTTTCAAAACAATTAGTGGAGTAAATCTTTAAGAAGCTAACAATTAAAACATTTAGATAGTTCCAATTGTTTCTATTACCAAATTCTGCACCAATTCCTTTCCCAAATAATGATCGATACGGTATATCTGTGATTCATCAAACAATTGTCCTATCTGGGTGCTCAGTGCTTCAGCTGACTCCAGGTCCCTGCCAAAAGGCTTCTCAACAACAATTCGAGTCCAACCACCCTTATCAGCTGGAGAAATAACAAAGTGACCTTAATAAGTTTAAGAAATGAACACCTACAATTACACTCTGCAGAAATGCATATTTTTCTTCAAGATTGTCCCCAAAAACACAAGATTAAGGAAAAAACACCTCAGTGCCCTAAGGTTTCTCGGCTTTGCAAGAGGTGGGGAGGTATTTGCATAGTTACTTTTAGTCAATCTACCAGTGGTATTCTACAATGTCCTCTAAATCTTGAAATGGTCTCACATTGCATCCTGAAAGTGCTAAAAGTGAACTTAACCTTCACAGTATCAATTACCAACTACTGTACTGCTGCATATACCAAATTCGAGTAGAATGCATACGTTTGCTCAGACAGCAACTCTTTATCATTTTGCAGACAGTTGGATATACAGATGGAGGAAGAGCAAAGTAGAAGAGTCTCCTGGGTGATCCTTTTGTTTTGTCTTCGACCTTAGATATTTCCTTGTCCAACAACCGAAATCCCTCCTCGGCATCATAAGGGCCACTCACGTATTTAATCTACACAAACATTCACAATTCAAGATAGGGCATGGTGGCTACTCAAAAGTCCTAAAACTGACAACATAACAAAATGAATAAGGCAAGTCCCGTGCTTAGTTGCTTACCAATCCCATAAAATTTGATACGTCTTCCTCACGTATTACTTCACAACCTTGGCATGGTGTCAGATATCTGCAGCCAGTGATTTGAAAAGTGAATAATGTTTGCCTCACAACACCAGTTATTTAATGAACATTATTAAGAAAAGGTCCAGACCAAAATCAATATATCTAACTTCAAAAGTCACAGTGACAGATAGAAAATGAAAAACAAACTAGAATGAAACAGAAGAGCATACTAAACAGAATTAAGATAGAAACACATCATCTGGGATAAGTTGAGCAAAATGCAGACTGCCCTATATTGGATTATATGCACTACTATACATCTGCTAGATATCACAAAAGACAATAACTCACCCACGAAGGCGTTCCCTTACTTCGCCATCTGACATTTTGCTCCTGGCATAGCCAAAAATATGCACATCTTGTGATTCAAGAAATCCCTGACGATGGAGATGAAAGAGTGCAGGGAAAGTCTTCTTCTTGGCAAGATCACCAGAAGCCCCAAGCACAATGATCGAAAGACACCCGGTTTCTGGTTTAGAATCACTCGACTCCATCCTTAATCTTGAAAGATGAACTAGTCTCAATTCCTATATAACGTTAGAATGCAAAACACAACAAACAAACAAACTAGAAGTAAGAAACGTTGTTTATATTTCATAACAATACCCAACTATTACTTCCCCAATGACCAAACCATAATAATAGAAAAACAGATAAAAACGAAAGCAAATCGAAGGAAGAACATGCAAGCTAAACTCTACGAGGTGTTAAGTAAAATGTGCGTTCTAAATGTAAAACAGATCGAACCAATAATTCCAACGATTTTTTTTTTCACTTATCAACCAAAAAACACAAATCAATTTCACCAATCAGATTAAACCATAAACAGTGATAAACTAAAACTATTAGTCAGCATAAACAACATACCTTTTCTTCTGCAATCGTCAGTTAATAACAATAAACACCTATATACACCCAAAATCACGACATGCACTCTAAACTGTACAAAGTGATAGGAGAGAAATGTACTGGAATTTAACAAAACGAAACCAACAGATCCAAAAACAACAGTTCAAATCTAAGAACATTATTTCTAGGAATTATTATTTTACCTAAGCACAAAGTTTCAAATGAAGATCAATATAATCATCAGAATTGCGATCGATGATCTGTAAATTTGCGAGATATTGTCTGATATCTGCTATTGTTGTCGTTAAATGTTGCTTGGATGGATAGATTTAACGAATTTGAAATTGTTAAAACTCTAATCGGAATCAGTGTTCTTCTCCGACCAACAGCTATAGAGTGATGGCCGTACGTTTTTCCACCAGCTGCCGGAGACGACGCCGGTATATATTGTTTTGGACATATGGCATCCCCCGGGCTTAACTAATAACTTCTTTCAAGGAAATTAAAAAATTAGCATTTTTAAACCCTGAAGTTTATCTAATATCCATGTTTGATCCCTCTAATAAATTTTTTGTTAAAACAGTCCTTATGATTAGAGGGGTCCATTTCATTGTACGGGATTCAGGATCGTCTGTTAACCGGGCCAGATATATTTTTCATTGGACTTTTTACGTTTCTGGTAATTTATGATTTATATTGAAATTACTCTTTTTAATGGGTGAGATTGATTCAGTTTTATAGTTGTGGTTCAGTTTTATAGTTGTGGTTACTAATTCATCGATTCTTTGACCTCTAACATACTTCTATCTGTTAGTTCAATGGTTTTGGGCGTTTTATGATTTATGTTGAAATTGGATGCTTTAATGCGGTGTACTTGAGTCACTTTCTTATTTACAAGTGTTGATAGGGCTTAGATATAGATCTCTATTGTATATAATGCTTTTGTTAAAGATTATAGAGACTCTTTTTATATGGGGAAATAAAGTGGTTGGCAATTGACTATTAATGATTAAGGATGTTGATTAGATTATAGGTTTCAACTTTAGTTTTAGATAGGGGAATCTAGGTTATCTAACTCTTTCAACTATTGATTTTAAGCAAATAATGGAAAAAGTGTACGTTATCTAACTTTTTCAACTATTGATGATATATGCTTATAGTGTAATTTGTAATTCAAATATTTTGTTATTAGAGTTCTTTATGTGATCTAATTAAATATTTTTTAAATTAGTTTGTATGTTAAAATATAATAGACTCATAAGAAATGTTCCCAATAACCACAATTTACATTTTTCATTTTACACTTTAACAACACAATCAAATTGATCCTAGAAAAAAACACCTTCTTGATCCTAGAAAAAACCATCTTCTAATCCGGTTTTAAATAGAGCTTTTTCGTAACCTCAATCTGTTTGGAAACCAGATCAGGTTCAGAAACTAAAACCAAGCCAAGAGACCGTTTACCAAACACTTGCCGGATAAGGAGAGTTACCACTATCACTCATTTTACCGGATAAGATTCTCATCCATTTTGTAAGCAATAATCTTACCCACTAAGCAGTAACCAGCTTAGAGTCATCATTCTCACTTACCGGATAAGATTGTCGGTCCGTGTCACATCTCTTACCAGATAAGATTCTCGATAAGGTAAGTGATCCAATAAGCATTTGATAAATGGCCCCCAAGTCTCATTCGGTTGTTTTCACAAAGACCCGAAGATTTTAAAAAAGTGTTTTCAAGAGGATTTTGGTGAAGAACCCGGTGCTTTAAAAAGTCTGTCCAAAGAGTTCGGAAGAAAGCGAAAAGCAGAACCAATACTAGAAAACAGTAAAAATACAAACATATACCACAAAGTATAGAAAGCATTTGGAACAAATATGAACAAGAACCGAGAATTAAAAGAACCGGTTGATTTTAACCGGTATTTCTCTATCAAGATGTCACATTTTCAACCACTTCGGCTTGACCATCTTCTTCTCAGCAGCAGGTTTTCGTGCCGAAGGGGCTGCAGCCACCGATGGTTCAGGAGCAGGTTGATCAGGTTCAGGTTTATGCTCAGGTATGAGTTCTAGACCTTTTAAAGACATGACATCCTCTTTAAGAAAAGGCCCTGCTGCTCCAATATTATCATTAACTGGGCATTAAAAAAATCGCGTTATTGAAAAAATAGGATTGTTTATCGAATATTTTTTTAAATTCCCCTCAATAAAGTAACACCAAAGATAGAGCAGGTAAAGCGGCTGTTTCCATGAAGACACCATATAGTTTTTTAAACTGAAATCTTAACACAAGACTTTAACGGCTAAGATGGTAAATGCTCCTACCTTTGCACAAAAGGCCCACGTTCGAGTCTTATAGCTGTCAAATTTGTTGTTTTTTATCTTAAATTTTGGTGTTTCTTTATATACCTCTTGTGTTTTAAAAAACATACGTAAACCAGACTTGAACCTGGGTCTTTTCTACGTAAGAACAAAGAACCAACCAACAGATCTATACTAATATTGTGGAACAAAAATAGATATCTTTTTTATAATCAAATTGTGCCACTACTTGAACGTGTCATTATAGGTTGCAAGTTTGAATCCCTTTGGTTCTTTTTTAACTTTTTGGTAACAACATCAGAAGAAGAAAAAACCACTTGTACGTTGTTGAAAAAACCCACTTGATTGTCATTTTTAATGAATCCGTATTTTTTATAATAAATAATTTGTTTTATTTTATGCTATGCAAGGAAACAAGATACAATATTGATTATAAACGACAAGTTACTATCCTTAGGAGAGTGCAACAATTACCAACCTTGTGGTAGATCATACGAAAAATAGACGATTGCACCAGGAGCGAAACCAGCAGAATAGAAGTCCTGAGACATGTCCTTTATTTGCTTCTTGGGAGGAACAGTATCTGGAAAATTTGCCAACAAGACCCTTAAATATTTATTTCGTATTCACCATTAACATCTAATTTTCTAGATCCAACTCTATATGATGTTCAAAGGAAAAAAGATTTAAAAAGCTTCATCCAGAAAGTATGTTAGCTATTGTGTGCTCACATATATAAAAAGGGAGGTCTGGTCGAGCCACAACTTTCACAAGAAGATCAATTAAGCTTTGCATTGTCTCTGATGGATGGAATGTGGCCTCCAACGTGTGGTTATCTGGGAACCTTACACGAACCACAGCCTGTGTATGAATAAATGAAGTTATAAAAAATACAAGTTAAGACAGTCAACGTACCAAAAATCGATAATTTGGAGCCTAAAATTCTATAAGATAAAACTTGCTCCCCAGATTAAGTCAAACATTTACCTTGGTAATCCTTGATCTACTTGCTGCTGCTTCTGCGTCCCGAATTTTCTTGGTTTTCAAATATTTATCTGTTCATGATTACATATAATGATTTAAATAATGATGGTAACAAACTTTACAACATCAAGAATTACTTTTACAAAGAGATGCATTGTGATATTATTTAGTCTGTTTTGGAATAAGACCAAGTTCTCATATTTAGACTTTCGACAACAGTTAACATGATCTTCCCACTTAACTTATTATCAATTCTTACAAATCATGCCATCCTCCCTAAAAATTCGGGACCTTAGGGTCTGTTTGGTTGGTTTTCCATTAAGTCCTAAATGGATAAAGCTGTCTGTGTAGATTAATCTGTCTGTATAGATTGGAAAGGTTTCTGTTTGGGATGGTTTTTTCAATAGATGGAAGAATTGTGTTTTTTAATTGGGAGGGGTAGATTTGCCAAAAACTTGGCATCTGCATGAAGCTCCCCCCTAGAAGCTTACTGAATAAGCCACTTTCTATATCATTAAGCCACTACCAAAAAGTCATGTATAGTTGACCGAATAAGCTGTGAGTCCCATTATGCTGCTAACAAACATACCCTTACATCACATGCTCTACTCTGGCAACTTTTAGATCATCTAATTCTAATGTATTCCAGTGAACATTCAAATTATCCCACATTAATTTTTACCAGGGCATGAGAAAGGCCATTCCACTGTCCTCACACTCCCAAAGCCCCAACCCACATAAAGACTAAATAAGAAGATCGAAATCCATGAATAGAATAAAATAAACCCTCCGAATAGAACAATTATATACATATCCTCACCTTCCTTTTTGGTAGACAATATGCGATAATAATCTTCTGTGGTGAATTCCAGCTGGTCATCTGGTTCCTCTGTCCAAATAATAAATTACAGTTTAACATGAAATCACATAATGAACTATGCACACACTTGATTACTTCTTAGTTACAGGATAACTGAAGTTCCTACCACTGCCTGAGGCATCGTTTGATGTTGGAGAGATTGTTGCAGTTGTTGTCTCAAATACACGGATTTCTCTCCCATAATTTTGCTTTGCAGCAGCAAGCTTTTCCTGAATTGCCAAAATTATCAACAAATGGCGTCATCAGTGCAAAACATCAGGTTTCCAAAATCAAAGGAGAGTAAATCCAACATATGATAGCTAAAACCTTTAGCACTGGTTTGTTCCCAGTTCCCACTTGATTTCTTAATTAGTTTATTCTTCTTTTTGTCTTCAATTGATTGTATATTCAAATTTTAGCAGCTCAAACTACATATGACAACTTTAGACATTTCCGAAGACATGACATCTCATTGGAGTTCGTGGAGAAGCAAGAATAGTGTAGTAGATTCAAGGAAGGGACTTGTAGCTACAGTAGATTGAAAGTAGGGAGTTAGGGAGCGTGAGGGTAGAACAGGGGGAGGTTTAGAAAGTTCCAAATTAGGGTGTCAGAGGCCTCCGTTAGATGGAGGGTTTGTGTGTATTGTCTTACTTCATATATGTATATATATATATATATATATATCCTTGATGCCTTTTTCTCTTCTTTTTCTTCTTTGTATGTTGCTTAATATGTGCTAGTATTGATTATCCTTCTTGTACTTGTCTTGTATTTTTTGCCGACACTTTTGCACAAGGTCAGGTGTCTTCACAGAAACAGTAGCTCTACTCTTTAGGGTAAAGGTCTTGCATACATCCCACACCTCCCAGACCCTATTTTGAAGCCGGATATCTGAGTTTCTTTGGTTTTATTTGGATTGGTTTGTAATGCCTCATACAGTGATGAACCAGATGACCACTTGGAATTCACCTTTAGTTTTCCCTTTTTGGGTACAAAACTCAGCGTTCTCCTATTGCTTTATGGATGTTGCATTATTGTTATTTATTACTTTGTTTGTTGTTTTACCTACAGTGTTTGCTTACAATACAAACCTATTCAGCATACTCGATGGATCAGTGCTTTCAAAAACTATTCTGTTATTGGGAATTTGGGGTACTAGATTTGTGTGTTTGAGTCTCATTTCAACATTGTTGGTGATCTAAGTGATATCACTAGTGCATCCCATTTGTAAACACAAACATAAAAATCCCCATTAACAAACATCCTATCATGTTCAATTGAAATCGCAAATGAAAAATTAGAGCAGTTCTAACATTCGATCGAGTGGATAAACAACACAAGTAATCCGTATAAGTAATCTAACACTTGTAGAAGCATATGCACGTAGTATAGTAAACAATAAATCACACAATTAACACAAAAACACCGAAATCAGATAAAAATAGATGAGCGTAAAACAATCAAATCAAAGTAAAAGTCAAAAAGAATAGTACCGTAGCAACTTGAGCTTCCATAGGATCAGCAATGGCGAATCTTCTTCGCTTTAGAGCAGGAAGAGAATCCGCTAACATCGGCGATCCAATCAATCCAAAACCTCCGTCGTCTCTGTCTATCGATTGCGTCACATCTATCTATAGCTTGGCGTAAGGGACATCCATCCGGATCCGGACTCGGATCCGGGTCCTGGTTTTGGGCCATCTGGGTTTTATAGTCTACTGGGCTTGGTGATGTTACCGATCCAATGTGTTTTTTTAGGCGGGCTAAAATTTATTTTTAACATAAATCTTTCAAGAAAATATTAGGGCTGTAAATAAAGATATTACAAACAAAATCTGCTATTTTTTTCTTTTTTTTTTATTTTAATTTGTTAAAGCTATTTTCAATGCTTAATATATTTTTCTAATTTCTATTTGTTAAAGATTATGTAATTTTATTTTTAGATTACTATATATATTTTAATATATGTATATATTTTAGAATTATAAGAAAAATCAAAAAAAATTATTAATTTTTACTTTTCTGTATTAATTTTAATTTGTTAATTTATATATTTTGTTAAAATGGTTGAAAACAATTAAAACACAAACATAATTTTATACTGCAATTAAAAAATTACAAGATTTTTAATTTTTTATAAAAAATAACACTAAACAACTAATAATAATATAGATCACTCATTATCTCAATTCGACCAAATATGTTCAACTAAATTAAATCAGAGTAAATAATATAATGAGATAGTTAAAAAAAAACCTGTATAAAATTTTATAAGAAACGAAAAATCAAAAAATAATTTAATAATAATTGTTTTATATGTTTTTGTATCAATTTTAACTTATATATTTTATAGATTTATTAAATAAAATTATTAAAAAATAATTAAATAAAAATAAAGTATGGAAGAACCCGGGTTCTTGTCTAAGCACCTAGATTCTAATAAAAATATGTGACTGGATAAAAACATTTGTTTCACGTTAAAAGTTCTTGTAAAAAGCTCAAAAAGACTTTCACTAATAACATCCATTGTGGATGCTCTAAGAGGTTATTAAAGCATCATTAATAATTATATTATTTTAAATATTTAAAGAAAATTTACCCCTAACAACTATATTAAACTCTTTTTTAAAATTTAAGAAAAAACAGAAAAAAATAAAATACAACATACTTGAAAATGGCCTATATATATTTGTTGAAGGAATAAGGAGGAGTACATCTCGAATAAAGGTAATTCAATTGTACAACACGTAAAGCGTGAACCACGATAACAAGCAAGACTTGAGATGAATTTTAGCGTTACCTTTTCTAATCTATGCAAGCCGCCAATCACATTCCTTTTGCAAGTAGTCTATCTCACTCGCCAAATTCAAGGAAATACTAAATTACAAATTTCCCATGTGGTTATAAGATACTTACGGGTTATGTCCCTCAAATAAAATTATCACAAGTATAGTCACTACACTTTCAATTTTGTTACAAATTAGGTCTCTATCTCTAACTTCATTAACTTAGTTCCGTTAAGTCAAGGAATTTTGACTTTTCATTAAAAAATATATAATATATATACACACACATATATATACAAATATTTATACACATAAACATACATGTAACTTAGACAATGTTGAATGCCCTTACAAACCTTCCTACTATCGACAAATCTTAACTCTAGTTATTTCTATTGATCTCACTCCTACCACATCATTACCCCCTTCTTCTCCGATCTCCATCTTATGTCATTTCACTACCACATTGTTGTGTTGATTCATGTTTGCAACTCAGGGATCGAGGGGGCGCGGAAACCAGTTAAAAGCACCATTGTGCACTGCAGTTTCAAATCTTCAAACGAGCTTTAAGTCGATATTTCATTAAGTTTGGATAATAGAATGAACTTACATCCGTATCCAACGAGTTCATCGAGTGATGAACATTTATAACAGACCATATCCAAACTTCATCGAGTTAGACAATGACCTGGTCTAAATTCAAACATAAATAAACAGGGATAAGGGTTTCAAACCATGAGGTGAATCGATGGAAAATTCAATCATCCCTATAAAAATTCACTATTTAATTGAACCCCACTGAATAAACTTTTTGACTTACTTCTTAGGTTTTTGGTCATATTGTTAAACACGCATTGATATGATTATTGTAAATGTTGATGTTTTATAAAAAAAAATCCACCAACATTGTGTTCTTGTTCATCTTTTATGTATCATACTAATTGTTGTTGTGGGTGTCCTGGTGATGCGTGGCAAAGAGTCTGAGATTGGGGGCGGGAGATAGAAACGATGAAGATGTGAGCATATAAGTCTTTGTTTTAAAAACATGCTCTTCGTACATGTACACATGGCTTAGAAAAGTAGCACATTAATAAGTTCACTTAAAACGATGGACTCAAACGAGGAGTGCATGACAAGAGTTGACGTTATAGGGGTCAAAACGCAAACCGCATCGCATATGCGATTTGAATATGTTCCCAAACTCTATCGTATATGCCTCAAGCCGCAAACAATTGCACCACAAAATACATTGCGGTTTGAGCCTAACGCATTTCAATTCATAATTATACGATCACAATTCATAATAAACTCGACGATAAGGCCCCTATATTCCATAAAAAATAAAAACTTTCAATGCTTACTAAATGTGTAATTCAAAAAGGCATAATCCAAACGAGATAATTCGTTTAATCCAAACATATATCTTATAAAAGCTAGCTTATAAACAATTCCGACCACAGTCTTTAACAAACGACAAACGAAAAATAACTCAAACAAGGATTTTGTAACGTAAAACTTAAACGGAAGACTAATAAGTAATCAACAATGTATTGATTATTTTCATTTGATAAATGATTATATGCATACATATACTGATTTAAAAATATATATGTGGTACGGTGCGGTTTAAACCGCGGTTTAATGACTCAAAACCGCAACCCGCAGCGTAAAGTGTAGTTTGATGAAAATGCAAACCGCGTTGTAAATGTTCTAATCCGCGTTTTGCGGTACGGCGTAGGCGGTTTAGATGAACACCCCTAATTAACAATGTAAAATTAAACGGAGTTAAATCAAAGGACCTAACTTGTAACAAAAGTAAAACCACATTCACTATACATGTAATTATTTTATTTAAAAGACATAAAACCATAAACTTTTTATAGCCACGGGTTGGGTTCCAGTAAGAAATGTGAAGTTATGATAAAAAGAGCAAATAAATCTTCACTTTTAGATGCATATTAGGATGAGATGTATCAAGATGAAAAAATCAAGATATATCAAATCAATTCCCATATCAAATATCATAAGTTTGAGATTAAAAATGATCAACGGTCAAAATTTCTTTTTATCTTTAACTTCACTATTCCATGCCTTATAACCACAGGGACTAAATTTGCAATTTAATTTAAAGAAAAAAAATTCCTAAAAAATGCCAAAATAGGACACAGCGCAAATGTATGTGTGCGCGCCTGGCACCATCATTTCACCCTTCCATCCATCCATCCATCCATCCCTCTCTCTATCTCTACATCCGCCATTGAAGAAGCATTCGATTGAAGCTTACGATTGGTGAGGGGATTCATCACGAAACATCTAAAACAAATCTTAATTCGATGTGATAAACCTCTTCACATTGTTTCATTTGTGATGAATTCATCTCAAATCCTATAGAGAGGGGGATCAACTAAAGGATTTGTTGGAGCAAATAGGGATCCAGATAGAGAAAAAGTGTTTGTGTGTGTGTGTTGAAGAAGAAGAAGAGAAATGCCGAGCGTTGCTGTGAAATTATACAGTGTGTTTTTCAAACTGTTATTGAAGCGACGGTTACATAATCGAATCCAGAACCCTAATGATGACAATAGTTCTTTTGGCATTACATCCCGGCCTGAAGAGACGATCGCGGCGGCAAATCCTTCGTTTACCGACGGCGTTGCTACCAAAGACATCCACATAGATCCTTCTTCATGTCTCTCCATCCGTATCTTCCTCCCCGACACGTGTCTCGTGTACACAGATTCCGATGCTGATAAGGTTACGGCGAAGAGATCCAAACTTGAATCCAGATCCTTTCCTAGCAATTCCGGTAATGGCACTCCTCGGCGTAATAGTTACGGTTCCGCTAAAACGTCTAATGTTGCAGCAGCTCCAAGCAATCGGAGGAGTAGTTATTGTAATGGTTTTAGTAAGGATGATATTGGTTTGAAATTAGAGAATGGTGTTTACAGAGGTTATTCTCCATTCACTCGTAAATGCCGGAAACTGCCTCTGATGGTTCAGTTTCATGGAGGAGGGTTTGTGGCAGGAAGCTGTGATTCGGTATCTAATGACTTCTTTTGTCGGAGGATTGCTAAAATGTGTGATGTGATTGTCGTGGCTGTTGGTTACAGGCTTGCACCTGAGAATCGATATCCGGCTGCCTTTGAGGATGGGATGAAAGTGTTGCATTGGCTGGCGAAACAGGCAAACTTGGCAGAATGTAGCAAATCCTTAGGGACAACGCTTGATTCCAAAAAGTCAGATGTTCATATTGCAGATGCTTTTGGGGCTTCTTTGGTGGAGCCTTGGCTAGCTGCACATGGAGATCCATCTAGGTAGCTTCCCATCACCTCCTAGTTGATAGTTGATTATTCAGTTATCACTTATAAGTCATCAGATAAGAATCCATGCTTTATTTTGCTGATCTTTCTAAGTAGCTATCAATTTTGTATGATGTTGAAGAGTGCCTTGAATGAATGCAGAAATTAATGTAGGATTTCTAGGGAGTGTAGATGGTTGCTGATCCAAAAAGATAATAATCAAAGGATTAATGTGAAAAGTTTGCTATAAATATGCTGAAGAACACATGGACAATATTGTATAGGAAATTATCATTGATTATAACTAACGCTGAACTGACTACCATCTGTGAGAATTAAAAGCTTAGCACAATTGAGACCTGATTTAATTCCCTTCCCAGCAAAGTCAGAAACATGGCTCGAAGTTTTGGAAGTATTCTCGTAATATAGGGCTGAAAGTTCTCTGAAACGCCTTTCTGGTTGTAGTCCTGTACATAGGACAACCCTTGTGGTATCTCCATATCTATCTCCAAGCAAACACCCTATTTAGAAACGGCAAAGTTTCTATTATTTTGCCATAAAATGGTACAACAAAGGGACACCATGAATAACAGATCACTCCCAAGAGCTCAGTGGTTCTAAGATTCAACAAGGTGAAGTCCTTAGTGAGTGTCTAAGTGATATCATTTAAATGCACCCCACCACTGTTTACATTATAGTACAATTGGAATTATTGGCACATCTCATGCCTCGACTTTCATAGGATTACCAGAGTTATAATATTCACAATTAGAGATTTGCATCTTTAACTGTGTTTAGTGTATGTTACCACCCTCAGGCAGGCCAATTAATATCTGATGCTATGACGGTTATGCCAACTGGACCCATAGGACACCTAAAAACCTCTTATCCTACATATTTAGAGGCGGTTTACCAACACAAATCATGTAGGTGCTAACCAATAAGTGAGGCTCTTGATCCTTATCGGGAAAACATCTATCAGCGACATTATGGGTCAGAGGGTGCGGGTAAACAGCATTATTCTTACCGGGTTAGCACCGTTTACCTGGTAAGAGGCGGTAATTGTTTAGTAAACATGCCCTTAGTCATTGTGGTGCTTGTCAGCTTATGCACTTCCACATAGTCGGTTGCTGTTGGCTATTCATGGCATTATTCATATAGGATTCTCCTGACTAATTTCTCAATCCTCTTTGCTAACTGCGAGGAAAAGAATGCGCACAAAGACGTCCCTCCCCAATCCTTGCAAAGCCATGGAGTCTTTGGTGAACTTAGATATGTATGAAGTTTATGGAAACAAATTATTGGTGTAATTTTCATCTTCTTTACTGTATGAGGTCGTATTGCAGGTGATGTTGGAAGTTTAATCAATTTTGTAGCTATTAACAATGATCTTAAATTGGTTCTAAGCAATTATTCTAAATTAGAAATACCAAATAACAGAAATAAATCTACATTCAATGCTAACAACCTGGGGCAGGATATCATGTGATTGTTTCTCTTACTTCAACATTAAAGCCTTTTTATTATTATGTTTCACCAATAAGAACAAGAGAAATTAAATGTTTAAGTGAGATAAATAATATTTTATTAGAAATATGTAATATTTTAATACTATAATGAATGTTGTAATCTCCAAAATGGAGAAGCTGTTGGAGTTGAATGTAATATTTTTTAGAGATTTTAAAGTTTTATTCTCCATTTTGAAGAAATTATGGAGAAACTCTTGGAGATGCTCTTATGGGATAGGACTGGACTGAGGTGAAACGAAAATAATGGAGATGAGACAAGGATCAAGATTGGTAAATTACTAAATTACCCATGTCAAATTAAACCGTAAAACCTTACACAATTCTTTCACCCACCTACCTTATTCTCATGTGTCCTGTCCAGTCTCGTGTTAGTAGCAAACGCACCCTTGAGAAACATCAAATTGTTATATTTACTCGTTTTCCTCTATTTGCATTTAGAAGAAAAAGTCGGCAAAAGAATACATGTGTATATGGAAGTTTTTATTTTTCTCATATATATTTGGTTTGTTAGATATTCTGTAACTAAACTTGATGATACTAAAACAGATGCGTTCTTCTTGGTGCGAGTTGTGGTGCAAACATTGCTGATTACGTGGCTCGCAAATCAGTCGAAGCTGGTAAATTGCTGGACCCACTTAAGATAGTGGCCCAAGTTTTAATGTGTCCCTTCTTCATCGGAAACACTCCCACACATTCTGAGATAAAACTATCAAATTCTTATTTCTTTGACAAATCTATGAGCATACTTGCATGGAGACTATTCCTCCCAGAAGAAGAGTTCAACCTCGATCACCCTGCAGCCAATCCTCTGATTCCCAACCGAGGTGGGCCCCCTCTGAAACGAATGCCCCCTACATTGACCGTTGTGGCGGAACATGATTGGATGAGGGATCGTGCGATTGCTTATGCCCAGGAGCTTAAAAAGGTAAACGTTGATGCACCGGTTTTGGATTATAAGGACTGTGTTCATGAATTTGCAACTCTTGACATGCTTCTTAGGACACCTGAAGCAGATGCATGTGCAGAAGACATTGCCATTTGGGTCAAGAAATATATCTCACTTAGAGGTCATGAGTTCTCATATTAGTAAAACTTAAATCATTTAGCAAATGCAATTTTAAGGGATGTGATATACATATATATATATATAGGGCCAGGTTCAGGGAAAAAC
The DNA here is from genome assembly GCA_036898165.1 of Silybum marianum. Lineage (NCBI taxonomy): Eukaryota > Viridiplantae > Streptophyta > Magnoliopsida > Asterales > Asteraceae > Silybum > Silybum marianum. Next base: position 344,195 of record CM072543.1, read on the forward strand.
CTAAACTAAAAAATTGAAGAACGCCTTGAGAGGCCTCCATCCGGATGGTATGCACAAATGCATACTGGTAATTTGTAACATGCACACGTGCATAGAAAAAAAAAACGGCTTCAATCACTTTTATGCATTTTATGCATACCGTTTATATACAAGTGCATATTGTCCGGATGGTGGGATCCCAAAGTGTTAATTCAGTTTTTCTTAATCTATATATGTATATATATATAGAGAGAGAGAGAGAAAGAGAGAGAGATGTGCACATCGGCTTGCTATCTGGGATATATGTATATCTAGCATAACCGTAAGACCTCCTTTAGGATCTGTGGTGTTTTTGTATGATAGAATTAAGACGATTCGCGTGATGGTATAGTATAGTCGAGTTGATAGATCCTCTGTTCTCCCAACTCCCTGCAGATTTGCAATCCCTTGTAACAATATTGTAACATTTGTACTGATGATGGTTTTATATATATATCAATTGAATCTCTTCACCTGTTTTTACTCTTTATGTTTCAACTCAAACAAGTTGGTGTTTAAGTTTGTTAGAGGGTGTTTATTTACCTGTGGAAAACCTCTGATTTGGTCAGAGGCAAGACTGTTTGGCGAATTAATTAAACCCCCTGAATCGTTCTAACTGTTTCTTATTTGAGGCCTCACCATATCATTCAGAGGACCAATATTCCACTATTACCCTGATACCCTCCGGTCTCCTATCACGACAATGTCAATAATTAATGCACTAAAATCTAAGGAACGTCACCATCATCAATTCATCATACAACCCTCTTTTCCCGTTCTGTGATTGCTCCTTCACCGTGAAGCAGAACGAAGGGGGGAAGCTGTATTATTGTAAATGTTGTTTGACGATATATATATATATGTTATCATCGTTATTTGTTTTGCATCATGATCCCACAATAAAGTAAAAAAGAGCGAAATTTACAACATTGTAAAACCGTTAAAATTGTTATTGTAACATTTTCTCATTGGTGCACCCCTTGACCCATTTTTGCTGGTAGATTCTTTTTGGTACACACATTATAAACTTTTTAGGGTCCTTGGGGTATTAGAAAATACAAGGGTAGAAATAATGTAAAGAATGTTGTTGGCTGTATAGATTTCAAAGGGAGATGTTGTTGGCAGTATAGAAATTTAATTGAAGCTAGTTCCTATTTAATGTAACGATTTTTTTTGGTACCCATTTACATCAATGACTTGTTGATCTTGTAACGTGGATACCCGTTATAGAAAAGACTTACAAAATGTTTATGAAAGCGTTAAAACGAAATGGGTGAGAAACTTTACATCCACATCATCAGATGTTACATTAAATAGGACAATTTCGAAATATGAGAAACTTCATTGTATTTTGTCTTTTAAAAACAAACAAAACTTCATTAATCTAACAGATAAGATACAAAAGAATCCGACTAACCAAGATCAAAACAGCAATCGACTCTAAATCTTCATATTTTGTAGTTCAAAATAACACCCAATGGTTCATATATAAGTATGCAAAAAACACCCAATGGTTCATATATAAGTATGCTCAAGACTTTCATTACATTTATCACAGAAATTGTGACCAAAAAAGAGTTGATTTTAACCATTATCATCTAGTTTCGTCGACCACGAAGGTTACGAATATCGATCGCTCGAGATGCCATTGCCCTCAAATTCACTGCAGCCCGTGTGACCGAGCTTCTTCTATGCACTTCCGGTTGTTCTTCAGACCCTCTAAACGCTCCCATAAACTCCTGCCGCTGCAATCTCAAAGCCAAAGCAGCATCCTCATCTTGACTCGGTGGTGCTGGTGGCGGTGCCGCCGGCGGCACCACCACCTCCCGCCGCCTCCTCCTCCTGGTCACACTATTATCTCCTGATTCTCTACTGTTCAATAACACTACAGAAGCAGGACGAAAACTTTGTTGTCTCAAATTATGATTATTACTAGTCCTGCGCCGCCTTTCCAAACTTAGATGTTCTCCTTCAGGACTGTTTAATGCTTCAATCACACTCCGGTATTGGTTCCTCCTCCTTGCCGGAGGGCTTTGGAGGTGGCCGGATTCTTTGGTGTTTGAACCTCCTCCGGCCACCGTCTTTCTTGCCTCTATTTCTTGTGGAAACAGAAGCTGTATTGTGTTCCATAGAACAGTATTAACGGTGCAAGATCTTCCATTGCTGAATGAAATGAAACAAACAAAAGATTTCCGTTAGTAATACTTCATATTTCTTGATTCATTGAGAATGGTTCAGATTGAAAACTTATAAATCTCTCTAACCTGATAAGCTGCCTGCACTTTGGGCATCGCTTGCCACATCGATCAGCAGCTGATTTCAGACATTTCTTACAAAAACTAGGCCATTTCAAAATCATAATCAAAATCAAAAACCCTAACATAAATTATGCATCTTTTATTGATCATAAGTTGTGAATTATGAATTTGTACCTGTGTCCACAAGAAGTGGTACTTGGTTCGAAGCAAATTTCTAAGCAAATCTGTTAAAAAAAACAACCAATTAAGGAAATAGGAAACAGAATTTCGTATTGATTTGAATATAGAACGAAACGAAATCGCTTGGAACACTTACTGCACAAGAAAGTTCTTCCCGAAGTCGATCTATGCATGGAATTGAAGAGCTTGATTCATTTGATTTCTCGTCCTTTTTTGGATTAACATTGGCATCAATCTTAGATTCTTTCTTCTTCTCTTCTACGATTTCTGTTAATCCATTACATCAAAATTGGGGATCAATAATAAAATTCACCAAATTAGGTTTCTATGACCAAATTAGGGCTAAAAGGTTAAAAACGAACCAACCTTCTCTAGAAACTTCCTCTTCACCAAGATCTAGAACAACTACAGGTATTGAAACAGGACTCTTCCTCTGATCTCTGCGTTTTCTGAACCACAATATACATCAATCACAACAACTCAGTTGATACTTAAAAAACCAAAACTAACGGAGATCTGGGGATCTGTTCAATATCGTTCAGAAAGAAGCAACGAATGGAAGAAAAACAGTGAACGAATTAGGAATCTAACCTTCTGGAATTAGTAGGTGGAGTTTTGAAAAGCGGATCTGAGCGTCTCTTCTGTTTAGCATCACGATCTGGCGTATCTTCAACGACAGAAGCCATTAACAGCGTTTCTTCGTCCCAACCAGCCATGGCTGCAACCGATCTGAATCCAGGGCTGAATAACGCACAGTTTTCTTTCTCTCCATTTTCCGATTGTTTTGGAGTGCTCCGTTTTGGTTCTTCTCCCACCATTTTCTCAAGCTCTGATGCTCTGCTTCTTTGCAGAGAACGATTCTACTGCGTATGTGTTAGAGAGAGATAGAGAGACGATGAGCTTTTAACATAACGGCCGGAATTTTGAATTATCTTCTTCTTCTTATTTCACCCATTTTAGGGAATTCTAACGGCTAGTTTTTGAATTGGTATCCTGTGTAGCAGATATGTAGGCTCTAATGGTGGACCTCCATCTACAACAGGCCAATTAATTGGGCCTTTTAGAGGGCTAATTCCGACTTCTGAAGCCCAATTACAATAAACTGGTAAACAGAATAAACGTATTTTTATTTATAGTAAATTACATTTTTAGTCCCTGTGGTTTGTTAAAAATTGTGGCTTTAGTCCGTATTGTTTCAACATTGTGGTTTTAGTCCCTATACTTATTTTAACTTTATGTAATTTGTTCTCATCTATGTACATCAAAATTTGCTTAAGCTACTTATTTTTCAAATTAAATTGTTTGTAACAAATAATATCCTTGGTTTTAAAATCACTAGTCATAAATTTGGTATAAAACCTTCCCATTTTTAATTTAATTAGCATCTTCAATAGATTTTTAAATTTTATCAAGGTAGAGAATTAAAATTCAATTTTTTTACAAAAGGTTATATGTTAACAATTTTTCTATTTTAAAGATTAATATATTAAGTATATTAATAAAACATCTCATACATTTAATAAAATACTATTTTTGAATTATTTAAGTTTATTAAATGTTTTAATTTTGTTTGTTGACATTTTAGTTTTGTTTTTATTGGTCATTTTGTTTGTTAACATTTTAGTTTTGTTTTGTTTTAGCTTTGATTCTCAAATATCACCTTTGGATGCTCTAAGTTTTGTATTGTTCCAAGTTTGATTTTATGCATGACTTTTTCCTAAGACATACAACTTGATTTAAACTTTATGAACATAAATATTTTACTTTTTTAAGACAACTCAAAGTAATATATATATATATATAAAGTATTTTTGTATATTTTTTAATTTTAACAAAAAAATGAAATGTATATAATTTTATATTTTCAATTATTCCTGTATTATTAAATTTAAAGATGATTTAACAAATGAAAACATTTTTTTAAATTTCTAGAATTCTAGTTAATTCTTCTCATTTTCATTGCTACAATAAACTATTTTGTATTACGTAATAAATATATTTTATTAAATTATTTTTAATTAAAATATATAAAAAACCAATGATTGTAAGAATATTTATGGAATCAAAATGTTGTGGGTCTCGTCTCCTCACCAACCAAACTTGTTCAATTAACTTTGCTTCCAAGTTTCAAACCTATTTAGATACATGAACACAAATCATTGTTTTCATATACAACATTTTATTATTTTAATAAATACTTAAACCTTATCTATTTTTTTTATCACGAATTATTACTTGACTATGTGTTATGTGTATTGTTATAGACTTATAAAATTTTACCAGAAAACAATTGAAATGGTAATTTTCTCAGTGTTTATTTTTTTTCATCTATTTGAATACATTTTATACAAATTCATAAAGAAAACTGTAGGTATGTATTTAATTAAGTAAATTACCGACTTATTATGCAATAATATGTATTATTCTAAAATTGATTTTTTATATTACTTATGTGACTTTCAAGCCTCACGACATTACAAAAAACATATGATGATATAGTTTTGATGTCGACTCATGATGTTGATCTTTAGTCAACGTATTTCTGTCTCTAAAATTTGGTACGATTTAACTTATTAAATTATATCTAATAAAACATATTTAATATATCTTGTTCGAAAGTATAATACGAGAATGTATAATGTCTTTCTCCTACCCTTATAGGTACGTAAAAAGACTATTTAAGTGAAATATTGACTAAATAAATTTTGAAGAATATCGAAATAAACGGGAAGTTTGAAAAAAATGGCAGTCATCGAAAATCTTCAACTTTAACTTGAACGACCAATTAATGTGAGGATAAAACCCTTGTTGCCACAAAATTTCACCTGTGATAGCTCTAAGCCGTTTGTGGTTGTCCGAGAGATTAGTCAGTATGAATAAATTGATACAAAATTACACGATTACAAAAAATGGCACCATTTCTTATTTTGTGAAAAAAGAAAGAGACTAGTTATAAGGACTATACGACTAGTTATGTCCTCATCATGGAATGGATAAAGGCTAGTTAACGTGTCAGTTAAATAAAGCCCAAAAAGATCGATCAATCTATGATTTATATATTAAATAATCTTATAAACTAGTTACATATCCATGTAATTAGCCATTTATTGACTAAAAAAATCCAAAATTAGTCTTATAAACTAGTTATTCGGTTTTTTAACATGTTTATCAACTAGTTACTAGTTAATTTATGGAGTTTCTATAAGAGGTGTGTGCATTTAATAATAAATTGTAAACTCTAAACAAAAATAAAATAAAAACTTTAACAGATTAAAGAAAAACTAACTTGTTGACCAAAAGTTGTGTTTACGTATATGTTTAGTCAAGTTGAATTATATTAATCCACTACATGTCAAACCTCATTTTATAAGATGTCTATTCCAACATATTCTTTTATGGTTTTTCCCATTGTTTATTTAACAACACAAGTACTACTTGTTTATATCTTTGATTAGGTTCCTTTCATGGTTGTCTACTTCATGTTCAATATATATAGATGTATAGACAAAAGTTTAATTGTAAACCGAAATTCAATTTTGTAAAACCAGAGGCAAAGGAGAGTGCGATACATGTCCTTAAAATCGACATTCAGTATGAATAACGAAGATGAATGTTCATTAATTATTCATGATGAATAATACACGATCGTGATTCATCATAAATAATATGCATTCATCATGAATTGTACATTATTCATGATGAATAACCCGTGAAGATGTGAGACACATGTTGTGTTATACTTTGTCCCTAACTTCACAAACGAAAATTGGGTTTCATTTAAACTCGTGCACACACACACACACACACACACACACACATATATATATATATATATATAGACAGAGAGAGAGAGAGAGAGAGAGAGAGAGTCTAAAACAAATCCAATAGTTCTTACAAACTTATAAACTATTTTTTTATTAACAAGACATGAAAATGCAATGCAGTTTCACTTTACATATATGAAACAACATTGTAGTTTCACATACAAAAATTGTTTTATAAATTAATATGATTTATTAAGTTTTTAAACGATTATACGTCTCTCTCTCTATATACATGACATCATATGTCAAGTTAATCACATCAGTCATATCAATAAACCAAAATCCGAACGGTTTTCACCACTTAAAAATCAATTTTCGACTTCCGATTATGACATCTTTGACCTAAAACCACCATCAATATCCAAATGCTATAAAAATAAGTCGAAAAAAACACAAAACCCTAAACACAAAATTGAATAAATGGGGAATTGAAGTGAAAAAATGGCATCTAAGTATATGAACAAGTTCCCTCCAAAGACAAAACTGGCCAGCTCTTAGAATGGGCCAAAAGAATCCCCATCAACCCTAATTAATCTCATCTCATTATTATAATAAATCCCCATGATTTCCAAATCCAAAAATCATAAATATTTAATGGAATGCACAAAAGGGTGTCGTAATTTGTCAACACAAAAAACCCACGTCGAATATTAATTAAACAAGTAAAGAGTGGGTGACCATTTCTAGGGTTTTAATCATCATTAATCATCATCAAAATCCCTTTTCAAAACAAACTGTGTTTTTAATATTCACAAATGATGTGTTGGAAGGAATCTTTGCTTCAATTAGTTTATATATAAAAAGGGCTTGTTTGGTGTTTGTGGGTTCATTTCAATTGGGAAGAACAATATCAAGATCAAGATCAAGAATTTTAACATAAAATTAAACAGTTGGTTTTTGAAAAATTGATCTATCGTTTGTGGAAAAAATGGGAAGACAACCGTGTTGTGATCGAGCTGGGTTGAAAAGAGGTCCATGGACGATGGAAGAAGATCGAAAGCTTATGAGTTTCATCGTCAACAATGGCATCCAATGTTGGCGAATGGTTCCTAAGCTTGCAGGTATTTTCTTCGATACAAACTTTCAAAAACAATTTTCTTTGTTATATATATTTCGTTTTTTTTTGAAGAAAAAGTATCATCGTTTTTTGATAAATAATTGAAGATAAAACATTAATAATGTCAATCATAATAGAATTTGTCGAAAATAGTTAACGTTTTTTTTTACAAAATGAAAAAAAATTGAGTATCATGGTTGAGAGTGGTTATGGTTTTTTTTTGCATGGATTTCAGATTCTAACGTTTCGAATTTTCTAACTTCATGAAGGTTTGCTACGATGCGGAAAGAGTTGTAGATTAAGATGGATTAATTATTTAAGACCGGATCTCAAAAGAGGGATGCTGTCAGAAGAAGAAGAGGATCAGATAATTGAACTTCATGCTCGTCTTGGTAACAGGTAATATTATATATAAATACATGTATGTAGAGTCAGGTTCATATATTATTAATCAAGGATTAAATTATGTATGTTTTTTTTATATTAACTTTTGGTATATTTTAGGTGGTCAAAGATAGCTTCACATTTTCCTGGACGTACAGATAATGAAATCAAGAATCATTGGAATACTCGAATCAAGAAAAAGCTTAAGCTTCTTGGGGTAGACCCGAAAACCCACAAAGATATTGATGACGAGAAAAAACAGGATTCAGCAACCAAGAACGATCAATATAACATCATTTATGAGGCAACTTCGACCAACGAAAATACCCAACTGGATTATTATATAAAGACAGATGAACATCGACTAGAAAATGATATGAACTCCCAAAATACTCACAACATGACATACGAGAACTTCGACATCGAATCATGGACGAACACGAACCAAGAAAAGTCAACGTCAATTTCGAAAAGCGATACTTATTCCCTTTATTTTGAGGATTCAGTCTCAGTCAACCCTGATTTTTCCATCGAAGAACCCCCTTTAATCGAAGGAGATTATTCGTTACAACAATGGGTCGATGGTGTAGATTCGTTGTTGTTGTGGGACTGTTTCAAGCAACAAGACGAAACATTTTTCGTTATGGGGAACAATTAGTTATAAAAACTATTTCTTTTTTGTTCGATTTCTGTTGTATTAGGTCATTAAATCATTTATTCAAGAACGTTAATTGAAAATTGTAAAAAATTGAGCATAATTTTGTTAGCCTAGTTTATTTTTTGAGTTATGGCCACTTTGTCACGCAAAATTATTCGTAATTTATTGTTTTTTCTTTTCAACTTTTATGCTTGCCAACAATATCAAAACGTATACGAACATAATAAGCAATACTATTTTTTGATTACGTTTATAGATCGTCAAAACAATGTTGTTTGAACAAAAGTAATGTTACACTAATGATTAAAAAAATATGTAAAGGTTAATGAAATATACTATTTTATTTAAGGAATTGTTTGAATGTATGTTTTTCAAATAAATATCGTCACATTAAATAAATTTTTTTGGTAACTGCGAATTTTTAAACCAACTTATATACACTATTTTTTTTTCAAATGGACCCGACCTGGCCTGAGATCGGCGAAGGACCGACTTGGGACTGGTTGAGACCGGCGGTCCAGGATCGGTTACGATTTTCGTCAAAAAAGTTCTAGTTCGGGACCGATTGTAAACCCGGCCCGTTTTTTACCCATCCATAAGAAAGTGCAAGTTAGTTTTTTATTCGTAATTTCTAACAAACTATAGGGACTAAAAATGTAATTTTCTCCCAAAATCAATGTAACTTCCTCAAGTTTGTACAGGCGCACACCACGAAGAAGACGAAGTCCGCCCTCAGCCACCGCCCCTGCTCTGTTACCTAACTCCGATCACCGGTCACTCGGTGACAGGCCGCCTCACGCGAATTACTGCCTCACCGGTCAGTCCGGTCAGTCGGTCACGCCCTCAGCTTCAGCGGCCGCTTCCGCTTCAATCGATCTGTAAGTAATCGATCATATATCACTTGTGTATCTCTAATTAAGAATTGTACGCTACTTTTCATTGTAGGATAAGAGGTATAACTTCTTTGAGGTCGTGTTGTATGAGATCTCGTATTGAAGAGAACTCATATACATTATTTTTTCAATTCATTCTCTAATCCGGAAGATATATTCTCTGCTTCATAACGGTCTTACATGAGTTGGTGAAGAATTGATATGCTAACAGGTATAATAATATGATTAAAATCTATGATTTGTGATGTTCAATTTTGACTATTTCCTTTGGCTCTAATCCTTTTATTTCATGTCATTCATGATACACATTCAACAACTTGTTGCAAAGCTTCCGGTATGAAATTGGAATCTAAATGAGTTGATTTTCATAATTTACATGCTGTTTTCCTCATGATTTTTATAATTTACATGAATTTACATGCTGTTTTCCTCATGATTTTCATCTTCCAATGGCCATTCGATTTTGAGCACCCATGTTTATAGTTTACTAGCTTTGATCCGTCCAAGCAGTAGAGATGTGGCCATGTGAGTGTAATCTATATGAGTGAGGTCCCAGGTTTGCCTCCCATAATGACCATGGGACCGATGTGAGAGGGGGCTGTCTCACATAGTGGTGTCTACCCTTAACAAGCGATATGTTGAAACACTTTCAAAGTTTAAGATCTATTGCAGGGTTCTATGTTGTAAATATTATTAATTTCCGTTAGGTGAAACACTATTTTCAACAGATGTTTCTAAGAGGACCACTCTCATAGAAAATCCTGGCTCCACACCCATTTCATAGGCGCGCATCCTAAAAATGTCTGCAGTATGGAGAGCTAAACGAAACATAAGCATGGCCGCCGGAGACTGTCCTCGATTGATCAAATTTGCTCTCCATGCTCCTAAGAATGTAATTGCTTTCTCTTCAATTTATGTTTACATGTTTTTGAAGAATATTTAAATTATTTATATGGTTTCAATACATTGTCAAGATGTTTTATTCATTTTGAAATTTATCTGTGATGTTCGAGTTAGGTTGCGGTGGAATTTACAAATGGAAGTAGCTACAACTTGCCTGCTGAATTTTTGAGGGTGTTCAGTCCTGCTGTTGATAGTAAGATCAGATCAATTGGTGGTGAAAAGGTACTTTTGATTTTGATAGCTTTCTGGCTTAGAATTGTTCTTGATGTGCCTGACTTTCTCTAGTCTTGCGATGAGACAAGATGGAGAAATTACTAAACTACCCATGATGTCCACAATTATTTCACCTGCCTACCTCACCTTCATCAGTCCAGTCGTGTCCACGTACCAAATGTAGCTTAACGGACCAGAATTGTTGATTTGGATGAGACACAGGAGAAGAATTAGACTGATATAGGACATGACTCAGTAGGTGAGAGCGGACAAGATAGATAAATTACTAAACTACCCATGTCAAATTAAAACCTTCCATAATTCTTTCACCTGCCTACCTCACCTTGTCAGTCCAGTCTTGTCAGCATACCAACCGCAGCCTAATGGACCACAATTGTTGATTTGGATGAGACAGAGGAGAAGAAAAACTTGTTTCCCACGTTTGGCACAACAACTATACCGAGACAGGACATGACTGACTGGGTATCCCACCAAAATAGGTGGTAAGAAATGGGAAATTTACGCAACTAGCCATTTGGTAATATAATTTTCACTTTTTAGCCACTTTTCATAGTTTTCTCCTGAAATAGCCACACTTTACACAGAGACTTTATACAGAAAGTAGACTTTCTGTCTAAACTTTCTGTGTAAAGTGTCTAAACTTTCTGTGTAAAGTATGTTTGTCTGCCTAAACTTTCTACGTCTTTTTTTTTGCCAACAAGACAAGTTTATACAGAAACTTGACTTTCTGCGTAAAGTCTAAAAAATTGATTTAAAAAAAATGGGTTTTATGCAGAAAGTAGAAAGTAGACTTTCTGCGTAAAGTGTGGCTATTTCAGGAAAAATCCTTGAAAAGCGGCTAAAAAGTGAAATCTATATTACAAAATGGCTATTTGAGTAAATTTCCCTGTAAAAAATCAAGGAGATGAGACAAGATATGTAAATTACTAAACTACCCATGTCAAATTAAAACCTTCCACTATTCTTTCACCTGTACCTCACCCTTGGCAATCAGATTGTTGATTTGGAATCTACCTGAACCATGTTCTGATACCGGTGTCAAACCAAACCAGGTGATTTATGGCCGCCGTCATGTAGGGATCATGTCTGCAGAACCTGTAGGGAACTACGGGGTAAGGTACTTACTAGCGGTATGATGATTGTTTGGTGAAAACCATAACTTTTTTTAACTCAATTTAATGGAGTAATTTATTTTCTGATTTGCCATTTTTTAGGTTACTTTTTGATGACCTGCATAAAACTGGGATTTATACATGGGACTATTTCTATCATCTAGGAAGCAACAAATTCACCCTCATGAGAAGCTACATCAACATGTTGAGGAAACATGGCCTTAGCCGCGACCCTCGTGCCAAAAAAATAAGGTGATTTTTTTTCCATAGGCTTTACATAATATTTCGTTACACCAGCAAGAAAGATTGTTATCAAGAACTTGAGAGCATCTCCATCAGCTTCTCTAAAATGGAGAAAATGGGGATTTTGAGTCAAAAGGTTGCTCCAACATCTTCCCCAAAACTATCTCCAAAATGGAGAAAAGTAGGAGAGAGAAGGCTTTTTTCTGCAAATATAGAGAACACCCCAAAAATGATTACAAACTGAGACCACCAATAGAGAGAGAAATAATATTTAATAGATGAATTGAATATTTTAATATCACAATGAATGTTGGTTTCTCCAAAATGGGGAACTTGTTGGAGATCAATGTAATCTTTTTTAGAGATTTTGACTTTTGGTTATCTATTTTGAAGAAATTTTAGGGAATCTCTTGGAGATGCTCTGACATCTCGATCAAACAATGTTTGTCTCCTTAATAGGCATTTTACTCTTTGAGGTAGAGGTCAATTCTACGTACATCTCACCTTTCTAAACCCTACTTTCGAGTTGGATTTACTGGGCCCCTTTGGTTTGATTTGTTTGGTTTAGGCATGATAATGGGCCAGGTTTGGATTAGATCACATCAAACCACAATCTTTATCTAATCCATTAGCAATGTTCTAAAAGGTGAGACGTAGTGGTAAGGCACGTCTCGCACATCCTGTTAAACCTCATGGCGGTTGTTTTAAGGCGTGACACCGCCAAAGCGTGTTCCGTTTAAAAAATTGACTTTAAAGTTTTACTTTTTGTATATATATTGTACACGTGGGAGGTTCAGATAAAAGGTTAAATATTATGAGAATGTAAGAAAGAGAAGGTTTATATGTGAATCGTTGCAAATTTTTGTTTGAAGATGCATATGTGAACCTATATGAATAATTTGTAACATCGGTTCACTTAAGCATCTTCAATTCGGGTTTTTTTCCAATGATTCACATATGAACTTTTTCTTCTTAACTTCTCACGATATTGTCTTTTTATTTGAAACGGCCTTATTGTACATATATACATATAATAGTGTTGGATTCACTCGGTTCATTTAGGGGTTGTTCGGTTAGTTTTCTATTAAGTCCTGTATGGATAAAGTTGTCTGTGTTGATTAATCTGTCTGTATAGATTGAGAGGGTTTTTATTTGGAAGGATTTTTTCATTAACGGAAGGAGTGTTTTTTAATTCAGAGGGGTAAGTTTGGAAAAAAACTTAGCTTTCTGCATGAAGCTCCCTCATAGAAGCTTACTGAATAAGCCACTTTCTATATATTAAGCCACCACCAAGCAGTAATTATAGCTGACCGAATAAGTTGTGAGTCCTATTAAGCTCGTTAAACTGCCAACAAACTGACCCTTAGTTTGATAAGCCGCATCTTGTTCTGTGTCTTCTTGAGAGCACATAAATGACAGAATTATGACGTGGCATTTTATTTGACATAGGTCATCAAATGCTGGTGGAAAGTAGAAGAAGATGGCATCAAGACATACATTTGATCATTTTGTAAGAAAGGGAAGAAAAAGAAAAGGCTTGCTTTATGGTTAAAATTAAGATTGTAATATTTTTCATTAAAGGAATTAAGTTTATTGATATTAATGTTATTTCTATAAAAGTTTTCAATTTAAATTTTCTCTATATAAGATCATCAGTATTTATTAAAAATATTTGAGCAAGTTACAGAAATCATCCCTTTGGTTTGTGGAAACTCTAGTTTTTGTCTAGAACTTTTGGGAAATTACGAGGACCACATTTCATTACTGGTTTTTGTCGATTAAGTTCCCTCACGTTCAAGTCATATGAAAGGTATTTCAGTCATTTTCTATAGAATAAAATGTACGAGTCGATAAAGCAATACGTAAAAGCCATTGCATTTCAAAGAAAAAAAAACTCAACTATCGACCCCTCATTGTAACTTATTTTTGTATTCATTTGAAAACATAGAAGATTAAGGTGGCGTTTGTTTTTTAAGAGGTGCTGAAGTCTGAAATCTGATTTCAGTTCTGAAATGGTTATGAAACGTCTAAACAAATCAGATATAAGTGGTGATTAAGAGCTTAAAACGAAAAAACAAACAAGGCCTAAAACTCCATGTGTGAAAGGATTCTTCTTCCACTTTTCTACGACAAAACACCACCATTTTATATCAAGTCCAAGCTATCGAGGTTCACCTTCAATGTCTCCAGTGGTCAGTTGGAGGATTAGTCATTGCGCATAAACTGATATGGAAATCCATATTTACCCCTTAAAAAATAAGCACACCACCACCATTTCCACTATTTTGAAATTGAATAATCCTTTTCCTTCACTTTAATATTTCTATCATCAACTTCATGGATCGCATTGTTTGAGTAATATCGACAAACATAACATGTACCAAAAAACTCATCAACTCATGTTTCTTAACAAACCCTCGTACCTTAATTGACACTAAAACTGTTGACAACACTAAATATTTTCAATAGGCGGATAAGAGTTGGATAGGGCTATTCTGGTGGTGCTGGTGGTTTTTGTTCTTTGTTTTTAAACGATTTAATCATTTATACATAATCGTTTAAACTTATGCATAAAAGTTAATAAGAAAAAAAATAATTTTATTTAGTTATAGAAAACATGAAAAATGACCAAAAAGGGATTTTATCGTGTTCTCGAATTTAAGAAGAAAATAAATGGAGGGAAAAAAATGAAGATATTTTTGTATTTGTGTTTTTAAAATGAAAGGAAAATAAAGAAAATAAAAAGAAATAAAATATTTTTTCATGTTCTTAAACAGAAGAAAAAAGAAAGAAATTTGTCATTTTTACTATTATACCATTTGAAAATATATCATTTAGAATAAAAAATTGAATAGTTTAGAAATTTTAATTTTTCTAAGGACTCTAATTTTTTTCTTTTCTTTCATTTCCTTTCCATGTTTAAGAGCAAAGTTTTGGAAAAAAACTTATCATTATTTTTCCTTCTCTTTATCTCCCAAAAAAGTTTTAAGAATACAAATTTATTTTTACTTTCCTCCTCTCTCTTTCCCTTTCCTATATTTCGTAAAAATAATACTTCGAGAACATAACGTTAATGGATGATCCTATTGGCTGTTACGGTTAAGGATGAAATCTGTAATGAGATGTAAACCACAATGTACTATTCTTTTAATATCTAAAAGTTAGGGACTAAAACCAGAGTTTCCACAAAGCTCATGGACTAACTTTGTAACATGCTTAAAATATATAAATTAATGCTAGTCTTTGTCCTTTTCTTCCTAGTCTATCTAAAGTCAAAAAGGTTTGACTTTTTTATATATTCTTCCCCCCGCCCAATCGGCCCTTTTTCCTTTCTTCTTCTTCCTTCTAATTTCTCGATACTCGATTCGTTCATCCTGCAATCGATTAGGGTTTCTCTTGATGGCAACTTCCGGAGATGACGGCATCAAGAATAAATTCTTTTTGGATTTGGAACGCCTCTTTTGTCAAATACCAGAGGTTGATGCAGAGCTCAAATCGAACCAAAGCGATACTTATTCAGATGAATCCAAGGTTGTTCTGTTGGAAGATGATGATGATGGTTATGGAAACAGTAGTCTGCTGCACCCGATCCGACCTGACGCCAAAGATTGCTCGTTTTTCGTTCGAACCGGGATATGCAAGTTCGGGACGACGTGCATTTTCAATCACCCTGTTTTGACGGAAAATTTGGTAGCTATCCACTTTGCCTCCCTTAATTTGATGTCTCTGTTGAAAGGAATTTTGTTTTGTTTTTGCGAATTGATGTGTGTTTTCTTTGTTTATCCGGTGCTCGCGTGAAGTTTGGTCTGGGAAAAAGTAATGAAAATGGTGTTGGAATTCCATACAGTGAATCGTGTCGGATTCAATGCAAGGTATATCTGAATACATACCATCTTTCATAGATTCATCTATTCATATTTGTTTCTCCTGATGTAAGGAGTTAAAGGTGGATTTAATACTCTCTCCGTTGTGCAAAAAATAGATACATTTATAAAATATTAGGTATAATTTCTCGTATTAATCACATTTACCCTTAATTATAATTGGATAACATCTGTATTTAAGTGATTTGATCATTGTTCAATTAAGGGCAGTGCCATGGGGCCTCGTGGCTCATGGCTCATCTCGGGCGCCATGTTATTCCCATGGCACATCATAAGTCTTAACCCAATGCACGGTTTTTGTAACTCATTGTGTGATTTTTCTTTTACCTCTTTCCTGTCTCGCTTTTTAGTATATTGCCTATGCATTGGCTCATTGAGTATATATATATATATATATATGATTATACATATGCTATATAGATTTGCCACCATAAGTCACCTTGAGAAACGTGCTGTCCTCGCTGTGGCTCAAGCCCTCACCACCACGCCACCTCTTATGCCATTTAAAACCTTGATTAAGGGTAAAGAAAAATTTGTGGTACTTTTTGTCCAAAGATAAGAATGTGCAAGTCGTCCAAACAGGAAAGTATAGTTTTTCTCTTTAGAAGTTAGAACAGAGGGATTAAAAAGTTTTGCAAATAAATAAATGCAGGCATGTGTAGATTGCTTATATGACTTCTATGAATATATTTTGGTGCTTGAAGGAGGTCCCTTAAGAGTTTCTGTGCCAAGAGAACCCTATTCCCAAATATCAACCATACACTTTCCCCCTCATTTTATTATCTCCAAAGCAAACACTGGTTCACTTAAATTGATGCAGATGGGAAGAAGGAACTCCAAAATTGGCCTTTTAGCTTTTAGGTCACAATCATTTAAAACTTCACCACCTGACAGATAGCTAAGGGATTAAACAAACCTTTTCTTCCTCTCACATCATTGCAAGATGAGGAGTCATGAGGTAAAGTTATGCCCCTAGAACCTGACCTAAGATAGGTGAGATGCCTATCTTCTCATGTTGGAGAAACTTCAGGGGGCCACCGCAACAGTGTAGGAACCACCATGTGTGATGGCTTTGTTAAGTATGATGGTTTTCCTTCAAGGAAGTTGGAGCACCATGCTTAGGAATACCTAATGTTCCAAGCCAGACTCCAAGGCCGGTAGGAAATGTAATCCTCCATAATCATGCTTTTTGGTCCAATTGCACCATAATCGGATTTGGCTTAATGAGCTTCATGGGATTTGTAGGTTATTCGGTCAGCTATATTTGATTGTTTGGTAGTGGCTTAATGATATAGGAAGTGGCTTATTGGGGAGCTTTATGCAGAAAGCTAAAAAAATAATCCAAACCTTCCCCTCCCAGTTAAAGAACAAGCTCCTTCCATCAATGAAAAAACCCTCCCAAATACAAACTTTTCGGATCTATACAAAACAGACTAATCCATACAGACAGCTTTATCCATGCGGGACTTAATGGAAAACCAACCAAACAGCCCCTAAGTAGTGGTTGTGAGCATTAAGAGGAAATACAATTTCAAATAAAAGAGGAAGAAAAGTGAAAGCGTACATCCATGACGCTGAAATGAAGAACTGTGCAGAGTCAGCTCACCTCCACCTGGAAGATCCAAATGAAGATCAATGAGACTGTATAGTCTGAAAGCATATCCCTAAAATAAATTATTTTATCAATGACCCTCTCGTACCATTTTTTATATTTGAGTTGTTATGGGACTAATTGTCAAACATTTGTATGTTGGAAAAACTTATAACTTATGAGCACATAGTGTAAACCATGACTGGGATAGCTGTTGAGAGACAATCTCCATGCAATAATAACTCAGTCCCACTTCCTCTCCGACTACTGGCATTGGTACACAAGACAGGTCTCCATTGAATCTTGTTTATGACAATAATTGTCTAATATTTAGATGGTATTGAACTATAAAGAAAAAATTGGTTGTTTTAGAAGTGTAAAAGGACAATTCTCTTGAGTGAGTGCCTTTTATTGTTTTAAAAGTACACGTTCCTTACCTTCTCATACTTATTGCAGTTTTACCTATCTGGTCATTGCAAATATGGAGATTTTTGTAGATTCAATCACTGCAAATCAGAGGCTGAAAAATCTACTGGGGGACTTAACATTTATGGTTTTCCAAAAAGACTGGTAATTTTGTTTCTCCTCGGCTTTATCTATCGTGCCAATCGGCCATAGATGAATTGGTGCACTAATTTGTTTTAAACCATTGAGTCAGAGCTTCTGAACATGTTTATAGTATATGGTCTGTACTCTGTAGCTAACTATACTATCTTTTTTTACCAGGGGAAGAAAAACTGTGCTTTTTACATGCGTACTGGTATGTGTGCTTACGGAGAGTCCTGTAGGTTTCACCATCCTGATCCTTTTTTCATGACGCCTGAACTTTATAGTTCAGTTGTCACTGGTGAATCCATGGATGCTCACAAAGAAGCTTCAGAAATCGCTCCATGTTTCTTGGAATCAAGTCCATCTCATCTTTCACGGCCTCTAATAACACCCAAGAATTTTGTGTATGTGCATCAAAATTTTGTATTGAGTGGGAATCAGGTATGGTCTTATAGATAGAATTTGTTTCCTTGGCAAGGATATACATTGAATTTGTTTTTTTCTTTTCAAACTCTGCTTTGACCGCTACCTGTTTTTCACAATGTCTTTCTTAAGTATTGTTTTCTTAATTTTTTGTGTAATCTGGGAAATTCCTTCTTTCTTAGCCACTCAGAGCATCTCCAAGAGCTATGCTAAAATGGAGAAAATAGAGATTTTTGCAAATATTTTGCTCAAGAGCTATGCTATCTTGTATGCTAAAATAGAAAAAATAGGGGAGAGAAGATAAAAATCTCCAAATTTGGAGAAATCTCTAAACCCACTATTTGAGAAAGAGAATTATTATTTTAATAATTCCACCCAATAAGAGATATTGAAATAAAATGTATATGAGAGAGAAAATAATATTTTATTAATATATTGATTATTTAATAGTATAATAAATAATACAATCTCTAAAATATCATAGCTCTTGGAGTTAGAAGTAATTTTGTTTAGAGATTGACTTTTCTTACTCTATTTTAGAGAAAATATAGCATAGCTCTTGGAGATGCTCTCACAAGCAGGCATGTCACCTAGTGTTTCCCACACTGTCGTTTCAATCATTTGCTAGTTATGCACATGAAACACCACTAAGTAACAGATGCACTTATTTCTCACAGACAAACACATAATCTTATTTATAAATCATGCTGGTAATTATACGGGCATTTAAATAGAAGTTCATATATGACTTTTTTTTTTTTTTTTTTTGAACGGCATCTATAACACACACACACGCTCCAGCGGTATCGGGTCTCCATTACGGGCCAACCCACTAATCCGCTGCGACCCGGCCCAACCTATGGCTGAACCCGACCGGCAGGGAAGTGGATCCCATAGACTGGATCCTCCCGTACTGGCCCCTAAGGCCCAGGCCCAAAGTCTGGATATCTCAGAAATGTCAACCGCAGGAAGTTCATATATGACTTGCTGCTACATTATTGCTTATGATTTTACTCACATAACTCACCCACACTCACACCCACTTTTCCGCTCAATTCCCATCGGGAGCTCGAGCTCCCACCAATGATGACCAAGTATCAACTAAAAACGACCATATGCTCTCAAGTAATTTCTTACTTTCTGTATATACATGCTAATAGGTATACAAACATTAAAGTAAGTGGTTATCAAAATACCAGTAAGACCATGAATCAGTTGAATTACCCTGACTCAGTCTGATGCTAAGTTTGCTTTACATATGAATAGGCACCAAAATGCAAGCAAGAAGTAAGGCCTTCTTTTGCGCCTCCAGCAGCAAATATTGAAACGTTTGAGTATCGTCCTTATGACCCTCTCAAAAGAGAGCCATGTGTTCTCAATGACATTGGCCTGCCATTAAGACCTGTAAGTATTAAAACCTCTTATGGCTTCTGGACTTGGCTTAAATCTTTTTACTTGGTTTCTGCATTTGATCCAAATCCAATGGCCTGAAGCATTGTTCTTCTTATTTGTTTTCAATCATGAATTTTCTTATTTCACTGCATATTGGTTTGCATTTATTGCAAAAAGAAGTTATGAAATCATATAAATTCATGGTTTTTATGGAACTCAGCACTTTCTGTTTTTCAAACACAGGGAAAGAAGATATGTTGGAATTACGAAAAGCTAGGTCTTTGCAGATTTGGCCATGCTTGTGCATACGACCATCCTTACAAGTACTCACCAAAAGATAAATCCACATCAGAGTTTCCTTCTGGTGGTAAGACCCAGGATACTGACAAGTAGAATGGGCAAATATACAGGAATAAGTTTCAGGCCATGATGCAGTCATATATACATATTGGTTTCTTATTCCTGAAATAATCTCTCTGCTAGGAAAATCCTTAAGTTTTCTTACCTGACTTTTAAAATTTAACTTAATCTGGGTATGATGCGTCATTTTGAAATAAAGATTTGTCTGTTTTCGAAAAAACCAGAATCTCTATACTCTTAGGGGTAGAGATAAGGTCTGTGATCTTACCTCTGGCTGGGATACAGTGCGTAGATTTGGTTTATAAACCAACTTTTTCTTTCATGTAGTGCTTTTATTATGATCCCATGATGCTATTGGTTGATGTTATTTTATGTGTTACTTGTTTTGAATAATGCTTGACGAAACTATAAACCATGAAACTACGCTTCGTGTCATCGGATGTTTATTGACGGCATAACTACTTTTGCGGCCTAAGTATTTTGTGCGTTTTAAGTATAACGCCTATCTTGGTTTCATTAGAAGGTTAGATGGAAGGTTTGAACACAAGAACTTTTTGAAAGGGATTCATAAGAAAGCTTATGAGAAAAGATTTCTTGTATTGCTTGAATTTTTGTTGATGCGTTTCAAATGAGAGCTTGCACCTATTTATAGGGAGTATTGGAATATCCTAGAGAGGAGAACACCTTTGATGCAAGCTCGGCCTAGCCGCCTAGGAGCTCCTAGGTTGATCTACACGGTACTCTCAACACTCTACAAATACTAATAGCTATTAGCTAACTAGATGATTTTAGAGAACACTACAAGATACAACGAGGTACTAGAATAAATTGCATAACTCTACATGTTAGTTAATTTTGGTTCCTAGTTAATGTTTGAATCCTAAAGTACTTTATTTTGGTGGAAGTCCTCTTGGAGATCCAGGTGTGCGTCTTTGGGTGATAATTCGGCAAAAAGCCAAAAACCTCAATTGAAAATTTCTTCCGTACATACCCTTTTACATCTATCTCGCTTCCGCTCATCTTTCCGATGAAATTTCGGATTCTTGAATGGTCGATTCTTTTTTGTGCTCTCGTGATGATCTCTTTTTGGATTGCCTATTTAGCCTTTCTTTATCATGTACATGCATCATAGACAATTTTTTGTGCCTCGCCTCTGGCATCCGTCTTGAGTAGGATCATGATTCCTCCCCTGATTTGCATAAAGAGTTTTTGGAAGTAGGTGGGCGACCTTTGCTTTACCAATGAATTCTATATCGAGGGCTAGTTGAAAGTCATCAAGGGCAACCATGGATATGTTGATATTGCTCTTCCCAAGGACCAACCGGACGCTCACTTCCCTAGCAACACTAAGAATGTTTTGTGCCTCAGAGTAAATGGTTTTGAGCTGGCCACCATACCGTCGTCTATTAAGAGGAGCCCCTTGCGTTACTTGGAAACTCCTACATGACTTCTCTAATGTATAAGGGGAAGGCTCACCGAGATGATCAAAGGCTTTCCAGAGACTCGGGCGGAGACTAGACTAGATCCAGGATAAAAAATGCAACCAAGATAGAGATGAATGATTCTACCGACAAGTTATGGGACAAAACCAACTCAATTATTATAGTGTGATGAAGTTGTGAGACGCACCTTTGTCCAACGATTTTGTTTCTTGATGTCGAAGGAAGCACCCACCCATATTTGGCTTCTCGTGCTTGGCTTATATGGCGTTGAGGAGTTGGATTGAGTTAATTCGTCCCTCAAACTCTTGTGTCGCTAGTGTTTGTTGTTGCTTCTCTTCTTCCTGAACTGAAAGAGGTTCTCTTTGGGTGCTTCTCTCACACAATAATTGTGCGGTGGGGGATTGGATGTGTTTCCTTTTGACCTTAATAATTTTCATCAAATGCAACTTGGAGTGCACAAAAAACTTCGATATGGGATAAATAAAACGAAGAAAATTTCATATTATTTATCTTAATCGTAGTATTGAAAGGTGCGCGAATGCCGTGATTCCTTCAATACAATATGGGAACCATGGATCTAGTGTTATATTTGTGCAAGTCCACGTGCCACAAATTACTAAATTACCATAAACATAAATACCATAGTTGTAGTCAAGGCTTGTTACTTTTTTAGTAAATGTTATAACTTATAACAATGAGATTAAACGATATCAAGTTTAAGCTCTGAATCCTTCGGCTCATTGCTATCTACTTCTACAATTGAAAATGGTTTATGTATTCCTCTCTCATGATCTCACCATCATGAGTTTTATAAAATAGGGTTGGGTTCTGGTGTGAATGGAAGTTATGATGAGAGAAGGGTAAGAACGGATCTTCACCCTTGGATCAAGCCTAATTGAAGATCAACACTAATGAGATGCACCGAGATGCACCATATCAGTTCTCATGAAAAAAGGAATTCATGGGGTGGGGGTGAGATTAGATGTGATCAAGGGCCTGGATCCTTTCTTATGCTTCTTACCTTAACTCCTATTCTCACACGATCTTTCGTCTTATAAAATAAAGGTAAAAATAGCATCTTCCATGAAATTGTACTTTTCTAGTACATCATGTAATCTTGGTCGTGGTACTAACTACAACGCTCCAAATTCTCTCACTTGTAAAATGAGGTTTGTCAACTTACGTTTTTACTAGGATAATTAAACATATGAGAATAAGTTTGTTGCTAAACCGATGTTTATTTCAAGTAAAATTAGGATTGCGTAGTTAGACTCATTTGGATTAAGATTCCACTTATGATGCATTAATGTGTTCATGTCAAATGCATTGGTTTTGTCTACATTTGCATGAATAGGCAAACATCAAGGGATCTAAGGGTCTGTCAACTTATTCGGTCAGCTATACACGACTGTTTGGTAGTGGCTTAATGACATAGAAATTGACTTATTTAGTAAGTTTCTAGGAGAAGCTTTATGCAGAAAGTCAAGTTTTTTTCCAAACGTGCCCCTCCCAATTAAAAAAACATGCTTCTTCCATTTAAGAAAAAACCCTCCAAACAAAAACCCTACCCGATCTATACAGACAGATTAGTTTACACTGATAGCTTTATCCATACAACACTTAATAGAAACCAAACCAACCAGCCTTTAAGTAAAAAATCATGAGAGTATATCCAAGCTTACAGCTTTACATTCCACTTTGGAAGTTAAATGAACTCTTAGCAGAACCAAATATTAGGTAACTACATGTTGGCTTGGAATTTTAGTCTTTCCGAATTTAATTGATCTTTTATGATGTCATTAAATAATCTTATCTTTTCCCTCTTTCAAGTTGATTACGTATAAATAAGATATGGTTATTATGATATTATTGCGTATGAAGCATTAATTACATTGAGTTTTTGCTTTCTACATATTTATTTTATTTACATCTTTGATAGGCGCGTTAAAGTAATCTGAGAATTATCACAATTAGCTTTCTAACTATGGAGAATTACATGGACTCAGTGAGTCAGCTCCAAGCTCAATCTACCATTAATCGGACTTCTCATTCAGCTCTCGTTTTTCCACCCACACAGGTCAGGTTTCTCTACCCTCTTACCAAACTAAACATAAATCGACACGCCAAAGAGTAGTGCTTATAAACAAGAGGAGATCTACACTTCTGAAGGCATGGTATATGTGAGTGGTAAATCCCATCTTTACCCCTGCACTTTCTCACCTGTTAATCTACAATTTACTTGCTGTCCATTCATTTACTTTATATCATATTCAGCTATTAGTTTTTATTTACTGCATCTGCCGCAAGTTGGGATAAAAGGCTTATTGCTATCTTTCCCCGATTTTAGAACTCCCTCCATCCCAAGAAAAATGCAATGTTCAACTTGGTACATAGTTTAACAATAATAATAATGTTTGATTATTGATAAATGTTTAAAATTCCCCTTGATAAAGGCCAAAATAAAGAAAGTAAGAAAGACCACAATCGAAGTTACTAATTTCAAGTAATGATTAATAAGGGGTAAATAAGTAACATAGGTTAAAACTTACCAAAAAAAGGATGTGTTATAGTTTTATGTGGCGACCCTAAATAAGTGTTGCATTTTTTTGAATGGATTTAATCAAATCTTCTCATGATATGCCATTATTTATGAAAATTCCACTTCCCTTTATCACTTCATCATTATTTTGAGGGGAAAACATAGACTTGAGTCGGCAACCTTTTGTAGTTCAGAAAGAGGGTTTTCTATTGCGTTTTTGACCTTAAATGCTATAACTTAAGATTTACTTCTACTCATAGAATACTAGGAGGTTGTGTTGAACACTTGGCAACATTTGCAGCTATGAATAATTTGAAGTACACAAGTAGTTGCTTACATTAGACAAATGTATCTTTTGTTTGCCTTACTGTTATATACCTTTTTTTGCATCATCTCATTCCATGTCGTATGATTGTGTCGTTTCATACCGTTTTTTACTGTGTTGTATTATACCGTAAAAATTTCGCTTTACTCCCTCCGTCCCAAAATAAGTGTCCACATTTCTATGTTAATTTGTTCCAAAATAAATTCCCACTGTCAAAAGTAAGTGCCTACTTTCCAATTCTACTCTTTAACTATGAGATCAAGAAATTTGTTACTTCCAATTATCACAAATTCTTATTTACCGGGTAAGACTCTCGGTCCTTGTGCTAGCTCTTATTGGGTAAGATTCTTGGTCCTTGCCATATGCATCTGGTAAGGTAGTGTGACTTGGTAAGCGCTTATCCGGTAAGCGTTTGGTAAACGGCCCTAAAGTTTTATCCCCTTTTACCCGTGTTCATTAATGTGTAATTTATTTTGTGACCTATTTGATCCACAATTAATAACTTGTGGCTATGTTTGGTAAATTAGCTATAAGATGTTGTAGGCTGATAAGCTAGATGATAATGTAAACTGACATAAGAGGACATGTTGAAAAAATATAATGGGCATAATTGGAAAAAGAAGTGGAAAAAAGCCCTTGGAGCTTGTTAAAACGCTACTTGAAGCAGCACCTCTACTTTGTAGAGGTGATGTCTGCATACATCCCACCAAAGACCCTACCTCGGGTGGGATATACTGACCTCTTTTGGTTTGGTTTAAGTGATGATCTGATTCAGGGATGAGGTAAGTTCAGTTTCTTGTTTATATGGAAAAGATCAATTTTCCCCATATATATATATATGTGTGTATATATATATAATATAGGGTCAGGTTCGGTGGAAAACCACAAAAAAATGAAAACTGAGGAACACTCTAGTAACCATTCATCTATATAGTATGCACATGTGCATACAAGTAATTTGTAAGTAAATTTTGAGTATGCACACGTGCGTAACATACACACGTACATAAAACTAGCAAACATCTTCAATTACTTGTATGCACATGTGCATACCACCCCCTCTCCCACTATATGTGTATATATAAAAGAGACTCAATAAACTGTTTTCCTTTTCTCTACATTTTAAGTGCTCCTATTTCAGTATGAAGATGATTGGGCTTCACATCAATGAATCATATGGAAAATCGACAGATGGATGGAAGAATTTGGCATATGGAGTTAAATGTACTGATCTAATCTAAGTTTAATATCCCTTAATTGTCAATTAATTCATCTAATCTCGGTGCCATAATGCAGATTATACTCGTTTCCGTTAAAAACCCTCTTGCAGACTGATTTATTTGGGTACGAAGCTTCGTGTAGAAACATAAAAGTTTAACACAGTTGGGAGAATCCGGTCCGATGCCTATAGTTCAATCCTCGATGGTCAAAAAGTCAAGAGAAGGTGTCTTTCTGTGAACCCGATACAATTGGTTGTATTTTTCAGGTAAAATGGGGTGATAGATGAGGTGTTTGCAAGCATTTCTCCAACAGGGTTGTGTTTTTTCTTAAGAAGGCGAATACATTTATTAACTCAATTGGGGTTTGTTTGATGTAATGTTAGAATTACACCTTCAATAACCTTCAACTGTACTTCCATAGGAAGTGGGTGTGGCTTCGGGTGAAGCTTTCTCCCACTTTCTATGGTAGTAACTTTTGAAGGTTACTGGTGATGGCAATTTCAAATTCCAATGCCACATCAAGCAAACCCTAATGTAGTTATCTTCTTAAGAAGTAGAACAAACAAACCATGTTTGTGGGAAATGCCGGAAATGGTGTTCTTTTTAAAGTATATGATATTTATATACTGTAAATGCACTCACGCACTTATCATTTTTTATGAGGTTTGAACCTTTGATCTCCTGGGAGGTTGGGCTTTACCAGTAACCCGGAAACCGTCAGGCCAAAAAGCAATTTTGTTACATATGCTAAAGAAAATAAGCTTTGGGTTGGTTGAAGCTTGTATGGATTAAGTTGTTTGTTTAGATTTAGTTATTTGTATAGATTGGATTAAATTGTTGTTCGATTGTAGTATTGAATTAACAGTCCAAATAATAGAAATGATTATTTTACCATTACATCGCATGTTTACTTTTGTATTTCGTTCGACCTTGTACATTAGTACACATTATTTAACATGTTTTTGTGAATACTTTAAGAATTATTAAATATTATATCACGACCCTACTTGTTTTATTAGCAATATAGAAAAGTTGTTGAACCAAAATAAAAAATAAAATCTTGGTTTTTATATATTTTACAAATTCTCTATAATTTCTTTAAAAAATAGATAATTAAAATTTAAAATTTCTAAAAGAAACTACATTCAAGTTCAACGTAGGTTCTATTTTACAAATTTCAACATTAGTTATATCATCGAATTATTTTAAATTTATCATCACACAATTTTCAATTTTTTAAAATAAAGTAATAATAATTTAATTTTATTAATAAAAATAAGAAAAGGTCATTTTTTAACCACATCAAATTTTAAAAGATTAACGGATTGTTATCAAAACACTTGTAAGTGTTTACCGATAAAATTCAATACCACCATTTGTTTACCGGGTAAGATTTTAGTCAACGAAAACGACAACATATGCAATATATATATACCTGGTAAGCGTTAATTATGATAAAAATAATTAGGAATTCGTTGGGCCCCTTAGGAACAGGCCTTCCAATTTATAAGCTTACCAAGGCGATGATCAGTAGCTGGTCCGAGAGGATGATCAGCCACACTGGGACTGAGACACGGCCCAGACTCCGTGTCGCTCTCACTTATCTGATAATCTTTTTTATCAGATAAAATTCTTGATTATTATCATATCCATCTAATAAAATAATGTAACTTGATAGGTGTCTAACCGAATAAGTTTTGATAAATATACCTAAAAGTTTTTCATATTTTCTCCATTTTACAAACTAATATATTGAGTGAGTTTGTTGGAGAAAATAGAAAATAAAACAACTTAATTTTATTAAAAATGCTCAATGGCAACTACACGCATATCGAGGAGATACTTAATTGGCTGCTAATTCTTCCACGAGCACACCACACCACCCTATAATCCTATCGACGGCCCAAAAATTCCCACGTCATCAAATTAGACCGTCAGCTTTCCCTGGGACATAAAATTCCAAAATTACCCTTCAATTCCCTTCTTAATTACAATCTCACCCATCTGAAAAGAACAGCCTCATCGATTAGAGGTTATACCCTTTACCGTCATATTTTCATCATCGTCTTCTGTTTCTCCATTTCCCCCAACAATGGCGACAGGTTTGGTCCGTCGATCTCTCTCTAGGGTTCAATCTTCGCCGGCGGCGAAGCTCTTTCTCTCCAGAGCACATGCATCTGAGCCACAGGCTCAACAAGTGGAGCAGGTCAGCCGATCCACTCACAGCCTCAAGAACTTCCAAATCTACCGATGGAATCCCGACAATCCGGCCAAACCGGAGCTCCGAAACTATGAGATCGACCTCAAGGAGTGCGGTCCTATGGTTCTCGATGCACTCATCAAGATAAAAAACGAGATTGATCCTACCTTGACGTTCCGTCGGTCTTGCCGTGAGGGAATCTGCGGATCCTGTGCTATGAACATCGACGGATGTAACGGACTTGCTTGTTTGACGAAAATTCCGTCTGGAGATGCGACGATGATTACGCCTTTGCCGCATATGTTTGTGATTAAGGATCTGGTTGTGGATATGACGAATTTTTATAATCAGTATAAGAGTATTGAGCCCTGGTTGAAGAGGAAGTCTCCGGCGCCGGCTGGTTGGGAAGGGAAAGAGGTTCCTCAGAGTAAGAAGGATAGGGCGAAGCTCGATGGGATGTATGAGTGTATATTGTGTGCTTGCTGTAGCACATCATGCCCTAGCTATTGGTGGAATCCTGAGTCTTACCTTGGCCCCGCCGCTCTTCTTCATGCCAATCGGTATAACCTTCGTCGTCTCCGTTCATATTTGTTGCATCCAATTATACCTGATTAATTTAACTAGAACTTCCATTCTAATCTGAATTAGATTGTTTTCGCTCATTTAATTAGTTGTCTCTGGTGGAGATTCTCATCAGCATGCTTACATATGTGCTCTATTTCTTCTTCATACTTTCAGATCCAATTTTCATGTCTAATTGTTTCGATGGGATAATCATACATCGATTTTCGTCAAAGTATGCATACTTTGTGCATAGTGATCTGGGAAAACTGATGCACTTAATCAGTTGGATTTGGATCAGTGCTTTTGATTTCAGAAACCTCATACTCAAAAGCATCATGTTAAGCTAGTTAGTGAACTGTTAGCATGAGGAAAATCCCAGATTCTTTGGCTGTTCTTCAGTGAAAACCAACCCACCCTTCAAAAATTGATCCTGGCTACCCTGTGTTCGTTGGTATAGGATGAATTATTAGCTTATAAAAACTAAAGCTCTTTTCTAACAGTTTGGATGTAAAGAGCCTTAAGAATGTTGAGATGGTCAGTTCATTTCATGTTCATTGGATATAAATTCTGAGTCCCTTTACAAGTTTTGAAGAATGGATTGGCCAAGAACGTTAATTATAGCTGATTTGGAGGTTAGCAATGGGCTTGAGGTGTTAATTACAAATGGTGTCAAGAGTGGTGGCCTCTTAAACATGTAATGGGTTAAGACGAATGCATCTTCTTGATAATTCTTGGATTCGTTTAGATTTATTTGCAAGTCTAATGAGGACACCCTGATTGAAATGGGAGAGCTTGTGAGGCTTCCTAGTCCCTACAACTCCTAGATAGTGAGCTCAAAGTAACTTCGTTTTAATACATAGCCAAAACCAAATTAAAAATCAGTAAAGAAGAGAGTAGGAAACATAAAAATCAGTAAAGACGACTACAATTACAAGTAGGAAATCTAAGACTAGAGTTCAGCAAACATTTCAAACACAGAGAAATAATAGCATACATTGCCAAATATGTTTAGAATTTGGATACTCAAATGGTATAAAAGTCTAATTGTGTTCAATTCTCTCTAACGAGCATTAGCATCACAGATTTTTCTGATATAGCTTCTGTTAAGAAATCTTGCATATCGTCTTCCACTGCCAAGTTCTACCTCCAGTTGAATCAAATATAACGATTGCCATCATTGTTTTAATCAGGTGGATCATGGACAGTCGTGATGAATATACAAAGGAGCGTCTAGATGCTGTAAATGATGAATTCAAGTTGTATCGCTGCCATACAATCTTGAATTGTGCTCGTGCCTGCCCCAAGGGGCTGAACCCTGGACAGCAAATCCAGAACATCAAGTCTCTCCAAAGCTAAGTGTTTTATTTTTCCCTTTAAATTATAATCAATCAACTTTACAGGGATGATTATTGCCATCCCTATTTCGTTCCGGGATCATGTTAGAACATCTCTGTAAACTTTTTGCTGCTGATAATAATTGGTGGACATGCTTGTATCTTGCCATTGCTTCTGTTTTGGTGATCGCATAATGTCATTGTTATTAAATTTGGTTATCAAGATCGATTCAATTTAAAATTTAGCTATTCCATGTGGTTGTCCTGTCCTTGCAATTGTTGTGAACGATATTGAAGGGAGTAAAACAGTTGGTTTCAGGGTGATATACTTGCACAAACTAACCAGAGTTTGAGTATGTCAATCTTATTTGGTACGCAGACGGGACTGAATGGGATGGGAGGAACTAGACTAGAAAGGACGGGACTAGACAGGTGAGGGGATGTTTGGTTGGTTTTAGATTAAGTCGTGTATGGATAAAGTTGTCTATTTGGATTAATCTGTCTATATATATATTATTAGATTGAGAATATTTTTGTTTGGGAGGCTTTTCTTCATAGATGGAATTAGCATGTTTTTAATTGGGAGGGATGGACGTGGAAAGAAAAACTTGGCTTTCTGCTTAAAGCTCCCCTAGAAGCTTACTGAATAAGCCATTTTTCTATATAATTAAACTACTGCCAAACAAGCTGACCGAATAAGGCGTGAGCCCCATTAAGCTCATTAAGCTACTAACAAACAACAGGTCTTGAGAGTGCGGTAGGGTGGGGGTGAAAAAGTTGTGGTAGGGTTTAAGGATATTAATTTGACATGGGTAGTTTAGTAATTTATCATTTTCGTTCTGGTGAGTCGGTCCCATCCTGTCCTTGTCCTAGTCTCAGTCGTGCCAAGCATGAGACAAGTTCATCCCGTCCTGTTCTATTCGGCATACCAAACGCACCCTTAGCTTATTGTGGGCACTGGGCTCGAGTCAGCCATCTAACATATATCATTTGTCCAACACATGATGTTTTTAAAGTTGGGTGGTGTGGGTTGGCTTGCTGGTTATCGGTTAAAAAACCGTTTTGGCAAACCATAATCATCAAAACTTGACATATTTCATTAACCGTTAATGCCAACAAGTAACTTTTTCTTTTTTCTATTATGAACATTGCAATTTCTTATGGAAATTATACAATGTTAATTTTTAACTTTAAGACATTAATTAATCTATAGTACCAATTTGGATGTGGAATTGGTTCTTTATTCAATTATGTTTTAAAATCTTAATAGTTCTTAAACCGATCATCAACCATCGATTTTGGGGTTTGTTATTTGATGATTTGATCGTTTTTTCTTATTACACAATGTGGATTGAAGTAATGTGATCGGAATTCAAATTTGTAAATTTTTGAAGGTCAAAAGTGTTTATAAAAAGAGAGTTAATTTTTTCGAAAAAATTGTGTTAGTTTCTCAATAAAGACTCGAAAACTACTCGATGCACCTTATATATAGTATTTGCCAATTACTTAAATCTCGAAAGAAAACAAAACAACTTCCAATTCCAATCCAAGTTACATCACGATAACTACTCTGATTTGATATCAAAACTTTTGTCAATGCCCAATAACCAACTTAACCAATTGACGTCAAAACCTTTGTCAATACATAATAACCAACTTAATTTCTTCCTTGTCTTTTCTAGTAATTAAACTCGTGTGCTAACAATTGTAGAGATTTAGAAATTGTTTACCAGACTATTAAGGGTAGGTGTTTATCGGGTATCATTTACTTTACCAGTGAGCATGGACGGACCTATAGATAGGCATACAGTGGCACGTGGTACCATATTATCTCGTTGTCGAAAGTTCAAAAAATTTACGTTTATGAAAGATGTAACCATATCGTTTTAAATTTGTCACCGTATGATATTTAAAAGTTTAAGAAGGTGTAATCGTATCTCGTAATCAACCCAAAAAAAAAACTTTTGAAATCAACCAAAAAAACGGAAAAAATCATTCGAAATCGATAAAAAAACTACAAAGTTCATTGAAATCAAGCAAAAAAAACTTTAAAAGTCTCTCAAAACGGTGGAATTAGACTAAAAACACATTGGACAATATTGAACGTTAGTAAAAACATCAAGACACGTTGATGAAACCGTGCTTTTTGTAATTATTTTTTCTCTATATTATATGGTGTCCCCGTATAAAAGAAAATTAGGTCCGTCTCTGCCAGTAAGCATGGCAAAACCATTGATCGAAAATTTTATCCTAGTACAAAGCATAATAAGAACTAAGAATTTTTACCCGGTAAATAACAAAAAAAGATTTCTTATCAAATAAAATAAGACAGGTTAAAATAATAACTCTTACATTTAAGCATTTACCCAATAAAATTTTTATAAACAACCCTAATTACCACGAATAAACAAAGCATAATGTTAAATCCTATCAACAAATCTTTATAATAAAAAAAAATTCAAAGAAAAAGATAATCAAATTGTTGATTAAAATCAGAGACGATTATATCATTTTATATTTATTTAACTATTTACCTTTTTTTTAAATCTAACTATTTTATTTATAGATAAATAAAAATCCCAAAATTGATCTGGTTAGAGAAACCGGTAACATTCATTTTCCCAAGATTCATTTTCGCCTCTGGTCCTTATCTCAAAAGAACCCACGCTGCTTTCAACTTATTTTCCACGTGTCTCCATCTAATTGGCTATCACCACCACGTTGCTTTATTTTCCCGCACCACCTCAATCCACTATAAAAGGAAAGCCAACTTTCTATTTCCACTCGAAACGTTCGTTGATCACCGGAAACCCGAAATCTCTCCCAACTCTCCCTAAATCGCGCCGTCTATTTTTCCGGTGATGGGATCATGGAATTCATCGGAGATGGAGGTTTTATCGAATGTATTGGGATGGATTGCGTTTTGTGCTTGGTCTATCAGCTTCTATCCACAAGTTATATTGAATTTCAAAAGGAAAAGGTAAGTTCTTCACTGACGGTTATTACTCTACTTCTTTTTTGTTTTGAAATTTTTAAGTTTCACAGAACTCATGAATCATGATCTAATTAAGTTACGTCAATTTGTTCTCCAACTGTTTACGCTGATGCGTGCTGATTTTTCGGATCGGGGATTGGAATCTGCAGTGTGGTAGGACTGAATTTCGATTTCGTGTTGCTGAATCTGACAAAGCATTCCTCTTATCTGATATATAATGCCTCCGTCTTCTTTAGCTCGGCAGTTCAACGTCAGTATCGCCAGAAATATGGCTCCGATGAGGTATCTATTAATCCGTTTGCATTAGTATTACTATACACAATAACACAAATGATTAATAGCAAGGTCAAGATAGCTCATCACTAAATGAAATCATTCGATTTGAATTTATGCTTATTCTAATGATATGTATGCTTACTATAATGTTATTAATTCAGTATCTAAATTATGCTAATAAGTTTGTTAGGTGGCAAATAGTTTTCGTTTTCTATAAATATAATAGTTAGTTTTTGAATCAAGGAAAGCAGTACAGAAATCTCGTTTCCAATCACTCTGTTTCCAACTCAATTTATGAGTTGTAATATAACGTGAATATTGAAGCAATAACTGTAGATAGATGGATCATGTTAGATGGTTGTTGATGTATGTTTGCCTACTTGCATATGCACAGATGATACCTGTAGCAGCAAATGATGTTGCTTTCTCCATTCACGCGGTTGTTCTAACTGCGTTTACGTTATTCCAGATAGCCATCTATGATGTGAGTATCATTCATTTTTCTTAATGTCTTGTACCCGATATTTCAACATGTTTGATTTGAAGTGTTGATGAATACTCAAGATGGTTCCATCAACTATTGCATGATCATATATTCAATTAGCTTAAAAGAACCCTTTTCCCTATTGACCGTTATTATCATTTTGCAGCGAGGGAGTCAGAAGGTCTCCAAGACTAGTATTTCAATAGTCTCAGTAGCCTGGTTAACTGTTATCGTCTGTGTGTTCATAGCTATACCTAATCATTCCTGGCTTTGGTTGGCCTCCTGCTTTAGGTAAGATCCCCATTTATCCTTCCTCATTTCATTCTAGTTATCATCGAGCCTAATTGAACAGAATTTGGTGGGAATATATGTCAAGTAGCTCAGTGTGCTGAACTATCTCAGTTGTGGAAATTCGTTAAGCTCTACCAAAAATGTGATTGCATATCTTGTGTATGTATGTACATCTATGTGTACGCACACATCTACCATCATCTAACGTGATTCTGCTGGAATTTGATAAACACATGTTTCTTTATCAAATGTTATCATCACTCATTCCCTTTCCAAGCTGTAAGAGATCTAAATTCATTCTACTTGTCAAATACAGCACATTGCAGGTTGTCATGACAGTAATCAAGTACATACCCCAAGTAAGGAGTGTCTCTCATATTTTAACTATATTTATGACTCTGGCTGTTAATTATATGATTCTTGACATTTCAATAAAGATGGGTTTGAGCTTTACATTATTACGTGGCATAAGTTTTAAACCAAACCAAACCAACTAATTCAAACCTAGTATATCCCACCTGTTTGGGAAGGTTAAATGTACACAAACCTGACCTCAAAGAGTAGAGCAATGAAGACCCTCGGTTTGTAATTTGGCATGAGTTCTACTGGTTTATAATTTAAAGAATCTTTTTTTTTTTGCTTATTGTAATTTATGGCTTGATATTTTTTACTTCAGCCAAATTCCTAGTGCATAATAAAGTAACAACCAAGTAAATTGTATGTATTCAGGCAATTATGAACTTCAGAAGGAAGAGCACAATTGGATTTAGCATTGGCAACATATTGCTTGATCTACTTGGAGGATTAACAAATTATGGGCAAATGGTTGTCCAATCTATAGATCAACGTATGTTCTTGTTTAAAGCAAATTCACAATCAGAAGATGGTGGCACAATTAGTGGGTTAACATATTCTTCCTTTTACTTGTATTTCTCAGATTCATGGGTTAACTTCTATGGGAATATAGGCAAGACATTGCTTTCTTTGGTACGTGACTTTCTCTTCATCAATATTGTTTCAAGAAATTGTTGTTCATATGCCTACTTCTCATATACTAGTGTCAAGAGTTATATATCAACTTGAACGAATAAAACGAAATGGGGATCAATTTTTTCAAAAGCCTCAAAAACCACACCCAAACCAAACCAAACCAAACATAGCCACCATATCCCATTGGATGTAAACCTACTTGTCCCTACCAAAATCCGCCACCCCAGAAATCCAAGTTTTTTTAAGAAAACCTACCCCTCCTAATAAAAGAACACTATACTTCCATCTATGAAAAAACCTTCCCAATCTATACAGAAAAATTAATCAAAACAGACAACTTTATCCATACATGACTTAATGGAAAACCAACCAAATAGCCCCTAAGTTTGAGATTTAAACTTATAACCTATAGGTTATCAAATATAGAAAGTTTTAGGAGCCGTTTGTCAAATGCTTATTGGATAAGCACTTACCGAGTCACTTACCTTATCGGGTGACCTTTCTTTTGTTACAAACTGCTTACTCTAACTTTCCACGATTGTGCCATCCACGGGATATGCAGGTGTCTATCTTCTTCGACCTCCTGTTCATCTTGCAACATTATGTGCTCTACCCAGCCAAGACGGTAGTGAAACCTCCTCCAAGTCCGGACTTGGTAAGTCAGGAACCACTTGTTATATCTTCAGAAAATCCATGAAGTCTTGTTTCATGTCCGCTAAAATTTGCAGCTTTTTCTCTTGATTTTGTTTAAAACGCCCGATCTACGGTTCTGTTTTACAACTTTTGCTTACGAACGTGTACATATATGTCCAATGGATTCTTACTTTCGCATGGTTGCAACTCGTTCTTTGTGTTAACTACAAGGGTTGTGGCGTACTGGTTGAGGCCCTTGGGATGTGGTGGATTATCCCATCTGTCCAGGGTTCGAATGCAGGCATACACAAAAATTGTGGCCACTGAGTTTATTAGGGCTGATGTATTGCAGTTATAGACTGGGATACCCTTCACCCAAAAAAAAACTTTTTCTTTGTGTTTTAGATTTCCATGTAAGCTAGATTTGGACCATTTCTACTCCATATATGTTGGAATCCAAGAGCATCTCCAACAGATTCCCCAAAATTTCTCCAAAATGGAGAACCAAAAGCCAAAATCTCTAAAAAAAGTTACATTTATCCCCAACGGATTTCCCATTTTGGAGACACCAACATTGATTATAAAATTAAAATTTTCAATTCATCTATTAAAATATTATTTCGCTCTCTAAGTGCTTGTTTTCAGATTTTCCTATTGGTGATCTACTTTGTAATCATTTTTGGGGTGTTTTCCATATATAGAGAAGAAAGTCTTCTCTTTCCTACTTTCTTAGATAGTTTTGGGAAAGCTCTTGGAGCAAACTTTTGGCTCAAAATCCTCATTTTCTCCATTTTGGAGAAGCTGTTGGAGATGCGTTAATCTAATAGGGTTCCACATATTCTCACATGGTATCAGAGCCGGTCTACCACTCTAAAGACTCGATATTTGGGAACCATCTGTGCCTGTCTAGCCTTTGTTGGAGGGTGCGTGTTAGAGTCTCACACCGGCTAGACTCAGACCGTTTCTATTTCTTCTAAATATACGTTGGAACCTTGCTTTTCTCATTAAGAGCTCTTTGAAAAGTAATCTAATGAGGTTCACATACTTTTTTTTCTTCAGATCGTTTAGGGTTACATCATGTTTCTTTGCGATATGGATGTCTTTGTTTTGCCATATGCTCTTGGGAGGAGCCATCAATTTTGTAGATACAAATATATTAAACATTTGGTGGACTAATTTTATAGAGTTAAGTAAATCTATCATAACATATATTTGAATTGAATATTTTTATTTATTTATTAATATTAACCACAAGGGTGGTGTAGAGATGCATAAGATCTCGGACTTTCAAGCCGTTTTCAATGAGCAAAAATTGTCTGACCCTTGTTCGAAATTTTGTCATCTACATATGCGCTTGTGACCACAAAGAGATTTACCTCATGGTTGGGGTCGAAGTCTACAGTCTCTGTCTTACCATAATGGTACCTATTTAAGAAAATAAGAGAATGACCAAATTACGTACAATAATTTTACATTAACGGACAAAAAAGGGGTCATGGGCGACTTTTCCCCCGACCTCAAGCCGCAGGGCAAATTGCAGGAATCACATATGATTTTATTCGTGATGTTAGTGTAAAATCACACGTGATTTGGTTTTTTTTTTTAAATATGTATCATTCTCGTATGAATATGTCTCTAATATGTTATCTGGAAATGAGAAAAATAATCGATATCCACCAGTTCACTACACAAACAAAGAAATAACAACAATTATATGACATCTAGTACTTTATGTTTGGATTGAATTGAAGAGTTTCTGAAATGGAATATTCTAATATGCCTAAAACTTTTCGTGTGTATCTATCTATATATCAATGTACATATATTGTGTGTAAACATAGAAATTAAAATAAAATATCGATACTTTTATACACACAAACTAGAAAGTAGTCTCTAATTATATTTTAATATTTATATTCAAAAGTTGCTAATGAAATGTGTCGCATTTGTTTCTTTGTCCTGCCACCAATGAGGTGGACAGAAGCAAAGTTGATAGGGACATTCTAAGGACGAAATTGTATTAATATTTTATATTAAAAAATGTTCTACAACTAAAATTTCGTATTGAAAAAAAAAAGCTCCTTTGGTTTGGTAAAGGGTATTTAGGAGCGGTTTATTAAGCACTTACCGGATAAGCATTTATTGTCAATATTCATCACCCTTATTTATTTTTTTGGATAACATTTCTTGTCATAAAAAATGATTGATGACAAGTGTTAATTTGTAACCCGATAAACGTTTACCGAGTAAGATTTTCGGTTCTTGTTATGTTCATTTGATAAAGCAATTGAACTGGGAAGCTCTTACCATGGTCAGTGTTTTTGGATCTTTTTAATTAATCATAAAATTGTCATTTTCATCTCTATGGTTTGCAATTTACTGTTATTTTCATCTCCGGATTAATTACTACCTCCATGTATAGGGTACCAAAACAGTAAAAAAAATGTAACCCACAAGAACTGAAACAACAATAAAAATTGTAAGTCATAAGCACAAAATAACAATGAGTTACAACCCATAGGGATTTGTAATTTTAACAAACCACATGGATGAAAAACACAATTTACTTTTTTTGTTTTCTATTTTAAAGAAAATATGAATTATTTAGTGAGAAATTTACTGAAAAAAACCAATTAACAAATAAAATTTCACTTTTTAGTCATTTTCTGACCTAAGGGGGTGTTTGAGATTGCTTATAAAAACAACTTATTGACTTATTCCGGTACGGCACTGGTGATAAGTACTTTTGAGTGTTTGGTAAAACAGCTTATACTGGTGCCAAATCGGTGATAAGGAGTTTTTTGAGAAGTTAGGAGCTCCTAACTTATTAGAAGTTGATAAGCACTTTTGAGTAAAAGCTATAAGTTGTTTTAAATAAGCAATCCCAAACACCCCCTAAATCTAGCGTAAAAGGCTTATACATATGTGTAAGGATTGGTTTTCGAAAGAAAAAAAAAAAAGAAAACTTAACACAGAAACCTTACACATATGCTAAGGACTCATATATTTTTATTTTGCCGCATCTAAAAAGTGAATTTAGATTAGAAAATTAACAAAAAAAATAAAATTAATTATATGTTTCGGTTATTTATGTGAATTTCTCTTATTTATTGCACATGTTTTGAGGGTTGAATTAACACACAACATAAAGTAGATATATAAACTTTAAAGATAAGCTGTCATCTTGGCCAATACGCACACTTGACCAAAATAAAACCATCTTGCGTATCAAGTTAACAAATCGTCTTCAACAATACAACCATCTTTCATCCCTCCATTATATTATATAACCTATAAATTTCTTCCCATTTTCATCATTTAATTTCTCTACACAAATTCATTAACAAAAATGAAACGAGAAGGTCGTCAACATGGTTTCGTTAGTTGCTATTACGTCCCTCCGCCTATTTTCTGCCGCCAAACGAGATTCAATAAGATGGTTGATTCAGCCGCTGCAAGGGGATCGTTCATTAAGGTGTCGAAT
Source organism: Silybum marianum (assembly GCA_036898165.1). NCBI lineage: Eukaryota > Viridiplantae > Streptophyta > Magnoliopsida > Asterales > Asteraceae > Silybum > Silybum marianum. Next base: position 382,935 of record CM072543.1, read on the forward strand.
AAGCCGACAAACTTATCCAAGTTTACGGCAAGATGTCGTCATCCGTATAAAGGCTGCAAATGTTGTCATATAACCCCGGGTTATAAGTCTAAAGATAAGACCAAAGGTACCATGAAACTCCGGTCGATAGATTCCGGAAATAAGTTGACCAAATACTATTCCGGGAGTTCGGTCACCGGAGTGTTGGCTTATTTGGCCGATGAAAATGGTTATAATGATGATGATGATGATGGATATGATTACGAGGGTATGGTAGAAGAAAATTACGATTATGGTTATGGTCATGCCTATGATGATCATGATCATCATGAGTATGGCCATGCCTATGATCATGATCATCAGCATGATGATGATGATGATGATGATACTCATGATGTTGAAGTTGGGGTTGGATTTGGGATTGGGATTGGGATCGGGATTGAGGAGCATGAAAATGATGTTGGTGAAATTGGTGTGAAAGATGATGATGATGATGATGATGATGATGATGTTGATGATGATGATGATGATGATGATATGAGTTTTTGTGATGTGGGGTTATGTTGGGGACATGGAGATGGGGATGATGATGGATGGTATTTGGTGGGTGGAGAAATGGAATAAATTTCAATTCTTTTGAGCAAATTCATCAAATCATCATATCATAATTCTAATTATAATTATGAATGATAGATTATGGGTTTAATTTAAATTATTGTAATAATTTGTTAATTATGTATTATTTTAGTAAAATATCTAATTTATTTCTTAATTGTGTATTATTCTAATAAAGTTTGTTCAATTCTTGTTTTCCACGTATTTCCCTCTTCAAATCCACCTACAAACATGCCTAATTTTTCTTCATTTTGTGGGTACCAGTTTAATTTAATATAAACGGAACCTCTAATATGAAGATACAAATCAAGTTTAAGGTTCCTCGTGACCTTTTTGAACTAATTTATAATTCATCAGTTTAAATATCTTTATGGCTACTAGGGTTCAGGATCTATGGGATTAGTTATGCCTGTGCTAACTATAGATGCACAGAAAGGTCCAAGCTTGAAATAGCCTGGACCTAGTGAGCCTGAAGCCTGGTCCAAACCAGGCCTCCTCGAAAATTTTGAGATCCTGACCTGCCCGATCGGGTCATTTTTCAACCTCAAAGCCCGTTTCTTCATTGCAAACGGGCTTTGGAGGCTAGACCCAGGCCTTGTGCATTTAGCGCAAATTGACTCAGACACCAACGATTAAAAAATGAGTTAAAAAGTTGTTTCCAACATACAACAAATTCTGCTTTGATAACTAAAAGGCCTGGCAATGGCAAACATCTCTTAAACTGGAAATGCTGTGTCCTAAAGACATGGGACCAGCAAAATTATGCACAAATTGATTGATTCTCAACTAGAAGTTAAAATGACCATAATACCCCTATGGGCCACCAATCTTGATCAATGCTGAATATTTGGAGACATATTCTCATGGTTTATCCTTCTTGTTAATGAAGAGAGAGGATGACTGCTCGGGTTTTGATCGTTATTTTTCCAAAGTCTTCTTGAAGATTTCTTGATCGAAAACGGTTCTGAGATTGTTGAGGGTGTTTGCGACTTTGGAAACACTTGTGGAGCCTGCAAAAGAAACACAACTATGTGAACCTAACTCGCAGATAATTCTTCCAAAATTGAGAAGCAAAAGTAAAAATCTCAAATATATAGCTCCGACATTTTCTCCATTTTAGAAATTTCAAAATTAGTTATATTAATAAGATAAAGATGTTTAGTAGATTTAATATCCTAACAAATTTTCGAATAAATTTTATATGAAATGAAAATACATTCAACTGATTCAAGAGTAAATTACGATTTCGTCCCTGTGGTCTTGAAATTATGATTTTCATCCATATGGTTTATAATTCATTGTCATTTTGTCCTTGTGATTTACAATTTATTGTTGTTTTCGTCCCTGTGATTTACAATTCTTTGTGAAGTTAACCTCAAGGATGAAAATAACAAAGAATTGCAAACCATAGAGACGAAAACCGTAATTTTGAAACCAGTTGGACAAAAGTTGCAATCTTTAACAAACCATAGTAATAAAAAAACATAATTTACTCTACATTCAATTTCATCGGTAGGAACAATTAAAAAAAAGCATTTAATTTTAGAGAGTTCTCCAAATTTGGAAATTTTTATCCTCTCTCTTACTTTCTCCATTTTGGAGGTTCTATTGGACTCAAAAATCTCCTTTTCATACCTTCTTTATCGGACTGTTTGGTGTTTCGAATGTGTTATAGAAGCTAGGTAGTGGCCGAGCTTTAAAGCAAAAGCTTTGCCGGAATCTTCTGAATTCGGTCTGTGCTTTCTCCTGCAATAAATATTTGCCATGTTCACAAAGACACAAAAAAAAAGATTAAAAAACTAAAAATAAATGTTTATTTGAGACGGATTATAACCTTCAATGTTGTTTGCAGCTGCACTTTCTGTGCTTCTTTTGCATTAAATTTCTCTTCAAGTTTCTGGAAAAATGATCAAAAATATGAAACACAGATTGAGAAATACGAATTCCCGTTAAGTTAAAAAGGGATCAAGATTATGGAAAATTAACGTTAAATTCTTGCCTGTTTTCTTCTTGCAGCTCTTTCTTCTGTTCTCAAGGTGAAAGGGGATGATACAGTTGGAGACTGTATTTTGTTTCTATAAGCACTCAGGGACTTGGAACTATTGGCATACAAGAAAAAGGATAACAGAAATCAGAGATCTTTGATGTAGTAGCGTTTTATGAGGTAAGAAATGAAAATCTTGATTCATCTTTTTTTCACTACAGTAATTATTTCAGCCTAAATTGTGACAACGCGTTTCATGTTGATTAATTTAATAGTGTCAATTTAGCTTTTTTACAAGCGTTAGGCGTTGGTCATTGGCCCAATCTTTTAGGAGGTCACGGTTCAAACCTTACCATAGGTCAGAGTGTGCTCGAGTATTTGTCGTGTATATAATATATATATATATATATATATATATATTATTCAGATTGAGTAACACTACATTCAGTCAAATCTGATTCTTGGAACAACTTACACAGCTGAGAAAATGTGCCACTTTTGCCCAGGAGTTTTGATTCCAGCAGCAGGATGAACAGGCGTTTTGCTTCCAGCAGCTGGATGAACAGGCGTTTCCATTCTTCAAGATGCATAAAGAACAAAAAATTTAATACTTTTAGAAGAATTTCTTTCTAAAATACTATACTATAAAAAAAAATAACGAATTCAGCACCATTACTCAATTTCCTTTTACCAAATAATTTGAATCATTTACCTTCTTTTTGCTGAAGGGGTTGCCAAAGGTTGCTTATTAACCCCATTTGTAACCTGCACCACCAAAATTCACATAAGCTTTAAGTTGTATAAACTATAAAGCTATCCACAACAATTTAATTAACAAAATAGCACCTTAGAAGGAGTTATCGAAGGTGTCACACAGCGTTTGGGTGTAGAATGAACAGTAGGAGTAGGTTTTGTTGTACTTTCAATCTTTCGAACAGCCGGAGGGTTTACTTTGCAAGATTCTTTAACAGAACCAGAATTCATTAAGGTGTATAAAGATCTAGGGGCCGATCTCTTTTTATCAATTGGGTCCATGCCAGTGGAGTTTTTGGTTCTTGGAGTGACCATATTTTCTTTTCTAGGATGCATAGAAGCTACATATTTTGATGGTGAAGGTGGGATTCTTGATTGTTTTCTGCCATTTGATGATGACCTGAAAGAAGGTGTAGCTGGTTTCCTCCTGATCCTTGGTTGTAAAACCTCTTGGTCTGTGTTCAACTTAGACTGCAATAAAATCAAAAACTTCAATTTACCAACTTGTCTCATGAAACATTGTCTCATAAAACCTCAGTTTTTGCAAGAGCAAACCATTTTGAAATTTGAACCGAAAAATGGACAGAAATAGCCAAACAGCAAATAGGGGTTTCAATTTTTAGCTATTTTCTGACCCAGACTCATTTTAGCCATATGGGTATGGATTGGTTTTTGGCCAAAAAAATAAGAATCCTTATGTAGAAAGTGGTTTTATGCTTAAGGATTCTTATTCTTTTTTTTTTTTTTTTTTTTTGCCGAAAACCAATACTTAAAGAATATAAGTAAGCCGACTTGCTAAAAAGTGAATTTGGGTTAGAAAATGGCTAAAATGTGACACCGGCTATCAATTTTCGCTATTTATGTAAACTTCCCTTTTGAACCAGAGTAAATTAGAAGGTGATGCTCCTAACTGAAACTTATTTAAGATCGTTTATCTAAAGGACCGATGGGTTATAACTTATAAAAAGAAAGTATTTACCTTCAACAAAGGTCTGTCCATTTGAGATGTTCTACTATCTTCTGAAACAGAAACATGGTCTTCAAGATTCTCAGTATTCTTTAACAATTCTTCATTCTTCAGATCTGCAGCTGCTACAATCTTCTCGGTTTCCGATTTAACCAAATCGACAACTGAACTATGCCCATTAGCATCAATTGGCTTACTAGCATTCTGGGTCATGATCTGCTGTTCTTCATTGACACCCATTTTGTAATTCAACACAGTTGTTTCTGGTTCATGAGCACCATGATTTATACCACAACCTCTTTCTTCAACTTCGGGTTTGGGGCTGCTGACGGTGGCCATGGCGGTGGCGGTTTCTTGCTCAAGCAATGCGGCGGCTGCCGCCGCCTTTTGGGCGGCAACCCTCTTGTAATGAGCTTCAAAGAAAGCTTTCTTCTGGGCAACAGATCCAGGCTGAGCATAACTCTTGGCTTCTTCAACATATCGCTTATTAGAAAAAGCTGACCATTTCTCCCAAGCTAATGACTCTGAAGTGAACCTCCCAAAAGACACAGAATCTCCAAGACCATGAACATGATTCCCCTGCAAATCAAGAACAAAAATTGGAAAATTTTCATCATCTCAGATACACAACAAGATATAAACACTCAAACATTCCACAATCAGAAACCAATTCAACTCATTTAAGCATTTCGTCGAACACTTTATGCTCAATAACTACAAATCATAGTAAAGTACAACCACCCCCATTAATTTGTCGAGACTTACATGATTGTTAGCCTGATTAGGCATTCCAGAAGCAAAAGATAAAGAATTCATGAGACACGTCGATTCTCCCATACCAATCGAAGAGGAAACACAGAGAAGAAAACAAACCCAGAAGTAAAAGTAGATCGAGAAAGAAGGGAAAATCTTCAATTACTACAACTGTCCATTACTCAAAATTTGAAATTCAAATGAAAAAGGTGTACGTTATAGAAAAAGGTAGCCTCTGGGGTTCCTTCTTTTTTGAGCTTGCCGATTGGGTCCTACTCCTATTTGTTTGAAAAATGGAGTAAAGTAAACAATCATTCATTCATCTGTGTAACGTTCATCTGTTTGAATGTAAATATTAAACTGGAAAAAAGGCTCCAAAGTCCCAAGCTTTTGTCGTTATCAATCCTATTTTTTTGCATCTTTTATTAATGGAAGAATTTCAAAAACAAAAAAAATTGTACTAAAAAGTCAAGTATAACGAAAAAAACACGAATTTGAGAACCATCCAACGGAAACAAAATCTTTGACGGCTGATATAATATTTAAACACTCGGTCTTAAATTTAAAAAGAGTCAAAGAAAGTTATCTTGATATTTTATTTGAAATTTTATAGGGTTAGGTTCAAATGTGAACTCATTTTTTGTTGTGAAAGTGAGGACGAATCTCAGCCACACATCTTTGGTTATGGTGGACGCGATCACGAAGGATTGACGCGATTCATGGGAGGGTGGAGATTATTAAAGGAGTGAATCCGAGTTCGCCTTTATTGACCGGATAAGTGGCTGAGATTCGTCCCCACGTTCACAACCAAAAATGAGTTCACATTTGAACTTTCCTTATTTTATATATAACATATATATAAAAGGACGGGTCCGGTGAGAATAAGAGTTATGGTAAGAAAGGTAAGAAGAGATTTCCACCCTTGGATATACATTATAATGAGTTGCACCGAGACGGGGTGCATCAAGATGCACTGGATCAACTCCCTTATGAAACGCAATTTATGGATAAGGATGAGATTAAATGTGATCAAGGATTCAGATCTCTTCTTACGCTTCTCACATTAAACTCTGCTTCTCACACGTTCCTATGTCTATATATATATATAGAGGATTGGTTTTCGGTAAGAATGATAGTTATGGTGAGAATATAAGAAGAGATTCCACCATGGGATTCACATTAGGATAAAATGTACCAAAATAAGATACACCGAGATGTACCGAATCAATCCCTGTAATTCATAAGGGGGCTTGATTAAAGGTGACCAAAGATCCAAATCCCTTTTTACGCTTCCCATCATAACTCAACTTCTCACAAGAGTCCAGATCTCTTCTTACGTTTTTCACCATAACTCAATTTCTCAGACCATCATGTACCTCTATAAATATCACAACCAATTGGTTTATACTAATTATTGGGTTTGTAAATAATAACACCTCTATGTAGAAATCAATATGAATAATTAACCGTAAAAATGACAACATAATTCAGTTCCTTACCAAAAGCAAGAACTGAAAGTGGATTTTAATTTTTAAGCAACACTTGGTTAATCAACACTTTCTATAACGAAACAAAAACAAGTAAAAAAAATGATTTTAAGATTCAACCGATCATAAAAACTAAATTACACAAGAAAAACCATTCTTACATACAAAAAGTAACAGTTTTTACAACTATAATCCCAATTTTACAGAGATAAAAAAAACACAAAAAAGAATCTTGAATCGTTATTTTCAAATCTGTTTATACAATTTCAACATCTCGGTCTTCGTCTTGCCTAACCCCGTGATTACTTTTGTTTTTAAACGATTTTTGGGTGCTAAAAATCCGACCAAATGTGCTTTTCGACCTCGTAACGGTTTGAGGTCCTCTGTTGCTCCCAATATTCCTCCGGTCGAGTTCTTCAGATATCGCTTTCATGATGTTCTCAAATCTTCTCCTGTACGTCGGGTACCTCGATATAGACTTTGTGATGCCTTGAAGCCTTCATACGTAAACAACCACCGTCAAAATTGAGAAAATAAAAATAAAAATACTGATAGATGATGTTAGAATATGTGGAACCCTATTAGATAACTCTCCAAAAGAGCCCTTGAGGAGGAAACGGAGGTTCCAAGTGTATATTAAGAAGAAATGGTCCAAGTCTGGCTGATGTAGGACTATGACACGCCCCCTCTAATATTATAGATTGTCGAGAGGGGGTAAGACGAGTACAGATTGCCCCAGTGTGTCGAGTACCTAGAATGACAGGCCTTGGCTCTGATACCATGTGAAACCCCAAAAAAGCTTTTGAGAAAAGAACGAAGGTTCCAACGTATATCAAGGAGAAAGGGGGTCCAAGCCTAGTAGATATGGGACTCTAACACGCCCCCGCAAACAGAGGCTAGATACACATAAATCATCCTAGAGTGTCAAGAGGGGGTCAAACGAGTACGAATTTCCCCCAAGTGTCGACTCCCTAGATGGCAGTTGGCAGACATTGGCTCTGATATCATGTAAGAATATGTGAAACCCCATCAGATAACCCTCAAAAAGAGCCCTCGAGGAGAGAAAGGAGAAAGGGTTCGAGTCTAGGAAATATGGGACTCTAACACGCCCCACCTCTCCAATGGAGGCTAGGCAGGCACAAATTGCCCCATGAGTGTCAAGAGGGGGCCACATGAGTACAGATTGCCACCAGTGTGGACTCCCTAGAGTGACAGACTTTGGCTCTGATACCATGTAGGAGAATATGTGGAACCCCATCAGATATCAACATATATTTTAAAGAGTAGGGGTCCAAGTCTGCCTATAAAATGACCCAAAAAAAGTGTGTCACCTTCGAGCTATTGCATCAAGTTCAGCCCGTCTAAGCTCAGACTCCGGTGGTGGACCGAGGTTCGAGTTTTTCAACTTCTGGCCGTCACCGCTCAACAACACTAACTTCCCCAAATAGTCCTCTTCTGATTCAGTCAGATTTTGCGCTTTAATCTGATCCTTCATCACCAAAAGTGGATTCAAAAACCAATCATAGAAAGCATCTTTCGGTCTGTTTGCACTAGTTATCTCTGTAGCATTATCCGCTGGTATAAAAATGACCAAAAATTATACCGTAAACCACTAAACCAAGTTTTTTTAGTTATAAAGAAAAAGAATTTAATGGAAATAAAGGTTTCGGGATACTTACACAGTATTATACCGGAACTATTGGCTTTCCCGGAGCGTAAAAGTGCGAGATAAAGACAGTAAGCTGGTAGACCGATGGTTATGACTCTCACACTATCCTTAACGGAAATGGCATCTGCGATCTCTTGTGCAGTTATAAATCCTTCCAAAACCAGGAATTCACCTTGTCGTCGGCATTCTTGGAAGAAGCTATCGAGCAACTACATAAGTCGTGTATAAAGTCTGTATTAGGCTATTAGCATATCTTGGAGTATACGTCCTTTGCTCTAAAGGGTATTTTGTCTGACTGCTAAAGTTATAAAAAGGAGAATATATATATATATAGGGTGCAAATTCAAACGAGAAGCTAAACATTTTGCAAGAAGGCTCAATATCATACATGATTACACACATGATACACAAGCTTAATCATATATGATTAAACACATGTTGTCTTGACAAGACACAAACACTTAATCATATATGATTAAACACACCTAAAGAAGTGTAATCATATATGATACTGAAACTTTTTGCATTACCGCAAAATATATTGCATGTAGTTTTTATCCCATCCTAGTAGTTGTCACTACAACGCTCTTTGTTCCATGTTCATTTCATCGAGATACACTGGGTTCGTTTGGTTCTGGTTTATTTATATATATATATATATATATATATATATATATATATTCGATTCAAAGTTTTAAAAGGAATACACTTGCATTAAAACCTACATATACTCCATCTATTTTATAAATAATAATAATAAAAAGTTTTAAGTAACTAACTAACGAACGAACCTCCAATGGCTTCAATTCGATCATGGGTACCCTAAGAGATCCGGACCGAGATGGTGCATGTTTTAAGGAACCCCTCCTCGAGAAAGAACTTGAAGCCGACAATCCAGGGTTACGTCGGTATTTAGGCCTGTTAAACCGAAAAAAACCGTTAGCCTGACTTATTTTAAAAGTTAACACAAAAAACGAATAAATATTAGTAAATAATTACTTTGGAAAGCAAGATCCCTCGGGCATATCAAGAACATCGTTGCTATATTCATCATAGATCGATACTGCAGCTACAACATAGCAAAGCCCAAGATAGAAAGACGACTCCTGTTCCCATAAACTTCAAGTTAGCTAGCTATTAAATCAATCCAAAAAAAAACCGTGGGCCCGGAACTTCCAAGCCCGTTCTCAGTGAACTAAAAAAGGCTCGGGCTTTTTTGGGCCCGGGCCAGGCCTTGGGATTGAAAAAGGTCCCGATCGGGCTTTTTCGGGCCGGGATTTTATGGGCTTTCGGGCTTAACCCGGATTTTCCAGGTCGGGCTTTTTTCGGGTTGGGCCTAGGCCCGCCCTGCCTCAAAAACTTCAGCAGGAATGGTTTAGTAATTTACCAGTCTTGTCAAACCCTGACCTACCCCGAACATTTTGGGTTGAGGCCTGACCCCTGACCGGGCATCGGGCTCACTAGGCCCGGGATTAATTGGGCTTAACTGGGCTTTTTTGGGTTGGGCCAGGCCTGCCCCAAAAATTTCGGCAGGGATAGTTTAGTAATTTACCAATCTTGTCTGACCCTGACCTGCCCCAAAATTTTCGGGTTGAGGCCTGACCCTGACCGGGCTTTGGCCTCACTAAGCCCGAGCTTTTTCAAGCAGGGATAATTTAGTAATTTACCAATCCTGTGTTACTGATTTTCGTTCCACCTATTTTGGTGGGCCAAAAAAATGTATTTTTGTCTCTCTTATATCCCACCTGGAGGTGGGGTCCGCAAGGGTTGGGGGGGAGGGGGTTGTAAGATGTACGTAGATCTGACCTGATAGACTATCACGGCTGCATATAGACCTAAGAAGATACCGGAGACCATGGAGCCTAACACAGCTCCGGCAACCGCCAATGGCCATAATAAGATGGCTAGACCAGCAAATGGCACACAAATAGTCTCCAAGAACGGGCCTTCTCGACCCACACAATCTTGAAACAAACGGTGCCACCCCTTAAACAACATATACGGGCTTTTCACCGCGGCTATGACCGATATCATCGGAAAGTCAACCACAACTCCTAGTAACCCCAACAGAATGGCTCCAGGAAGATAAACAATCCTGTAAAAAAAACAAATTATTCTATTAATCAACAACAAAACCAAGTTTTAGCTTCTAAAATCCACGTAAGTAAGTTTCGGGCCCGAAAGAAACCCAACTTAAAATGGGCCATAACTTTTAACCCGTTGGGAGTTACAGGAGTTACCAGGCCCACAAGATATGCACGGAAAGCTAACAATGGCCCGACGTTATGATAAACGGGCCCACAGCGGTTTGGCCTAATTTTCGACCCAAAATCCAACCTCAAAAAGAACTTTTTTCGTGATTTTTGTTTTTATTTGTGTGTGTGTTCTTGTTTCTGTTCAATAATAACATGGATTAAAACGATATATAGGTTTCAAGAATGAAATTATAACGAACCTAATCTCGATTTTACCCTCCGGCAGGCCTTGTTTTCGGAGATCATCCATCATCGAGAAGAACGAATATAAGCATACATCCGCCAAGTCCCTAACAAACGTAAAGCTCCATTGGACCGTGTCCCAAGTTCCATCCTAACAACAAAATCTTGATCTAATAAACGAAAAAGAACAAGAAAAAAACAACGAATAAACACATATTTATTCACATGTGAATCAACTTTAGTTTTTGCTTACTATAATACAATGGCGAAACTTGTCGGTTTTCCCTTCACCAACAGCTTTAAAAGTTCCAAATATAGGCCCAAGAAAACCATAAGCTAAACCACCAAGAATGCTACCCACAACGATCGAAAAAGGCCAAATCACCAAAAGTGGTGTAAACAATATGCATACAACCACTTTCATCACCGGCCCTAATCGTTTAGCACTGCCATTAAAGAAACAAAATACATAGAATCTTTATAAAAGCAAAGGATTTCAAGAATTGGAAATTAGTTAAAGAAACTAAATACATGATCTTTACAGAAGTAATTAAGTAAATAAGGATTTCAAGAATTGAAAATGGTTAAAAGTAAACTAAATTCAAGATCTTTATAGAAGTAAATAAGGATTTCAAGATTAAAGAAACTAAATACAGGATCTTTATACAAGTAAATAAGGATTTCAAGAATTGAAAATGGTTAAAAGTAAACTAAATACACAGGATCTTTATAGAAGTAAATAAGGATTTCAAGAATTGAAAATGGTTAAAGAAACTAAATACAGGCTCTTTATAGAAGTAAATAACGATTTCAAGAATTGAAAATGGTTAAAGAAACTAAATTCAGGATCTTTATAGAAGCAAATAACGATTTCAAGAATTGAAAAGGGTTAAAGAAAGTACCTCAATATGCAAAAGTAAGACCATACAACATGGGCAGGCCAGAGCCCGATTGCGATAGCAGAGTTTCCAACGGCCATAATAACACATATAATCGGGGCCAAAATGATTCCTGAAATCAAAGAAACAATCTTTACAAGCAACTCACTGAGATTAGCATCCTAGAGCGTGGAATTACAGGTTTAGAATTGAAATTGGAGGTCATTTTTCATGATTCTTGAAATAAAAGAAACAATCTTTAAAACCACCTTAGCATTCTAGAGCACTTTGGAATTGGAATTGGAGGTCACTTTGAAAAGTGCTTCACTTAATGATTCTTGAAATCAAAGAACCAATCTTTACAAGCAACTCAATGAAAGTTAGCATTCTAAAGCATAGAATTACAGGTTTGGAATTGGAATTGGAGATCATTTTTAAAAAGGGTTTCACTTCATGATTCTTGAAATCAAAGAAACAGTCTTTACAAGCCACTAACTGAAAGTAGCATTCAGAAGCATACAATTACAGTTCCCCAATTGGAATTGAAGCTCATTTTGAAAAGGTTTTCACTTAATGATTCTTGAAATCAAATAAACAATCTTTACAAACCACTTTAACATTCTAGAACATAGAATTACATTTACATGTCAAGAATTGAAATTTGAGTTCATTTTTCAAAAGGGTTTCACTTCTTAATCCAAGAAAACACACCAAATCACAAATTAAAACAAAGAAAAACAAAAGAAAGATTCAAAAAGTTCAAACCTTTAATGAAGCCCAGAATAAGAAGTCCAATGAAATAAGGCAAGAACAGTATAAAATGACCTAAAGACCACCAAACTCCTCCTGAAGGTTCCATTACACTTGCAACTTCTTCTTCTTCTTCTTCTTCCAACCAACTTCAGATCTCAAGAAACCCACTTCAAAATCCTCCCCAAATCTTGCATACTCCAACCCAAAATCCCAAAATTATTTGCAAAAAAAAAGAAAAAGAAAAAAAACCCAACTTGATGAATGACAAACAAATCTTTCTGGCAACTGAAAATAAATGATAATTAATCATTGGGGTTTAGGGTGTATACATATATGTATAGTACACCCTTCCATTATTATATTCTATTATATATATCCAAGAATGGTTCGACAAATGAGTGGGTTTTCGATTTCTTTTTATGGAAGTTAGAAGAAGTTTGAAATTTCAAACAGCAATTCAGGTTTCTCTTGGTTTCAGGTGGGTTAAACATAAGGGAAAAAGGGTTTTATTGAGTAAAGAAAGAATGAAGATATTATTATTGTGAAATGAAAATTAAAGAATAGATTTTTAAGAAAGAGGTAGCAATGGACTCTACACGGATGTATTTAAGAAGCAAAGAATAAGACATCTGGACACCGGGTCTTATTCATATTCTATGACCAAGATCCACGACCCTTCTTTCTTTTTCTTCTTTATATAATCCTTAAAGCCATCGTTTTGACTTTATTATTGTTAAATATTTATTTATTAATGGAAATTATGTTCTTTTGTTTGTTAAAAATTACAATTTTTGTTCCTGTCATGGACGACCATGACATAATAATCATATTATTTTTTGGTGTAATGTAAAAAAATTTACGTTTATAAAAGATACAATATAATCGTATCGTTTTAAAATGTACTAGCGTATGATATTTAGAAATTTAACAAGGTGTAATTGTACATCATAATCAATCAAAAAAAAAATTGAAATCAACCAGAGAACCCGAAAAAATCCTTTGAAATCAAGAAAAAAAATTAAAAATCCCTCGAAACGGTGAAATTAGGCTTAAAAACACATCGAACGATATTAAATGTAGGTAAAAACATGAAGATACGTCAATAAAAACCATGTTTTCTGTAATTATTTTTTGTCTATATCATATAATGTCATCGTACAAAAAAAATTATGGGTCCGTCTCTGGTTCATATTCCTGAGAAATAGTGGTTTTCATAACTATGGTTTGTAATTCATTGTTGTTTTCCTTCTCATGATTTATGATTTACTGTCATTTTGGTCTATGTGGTTTACAATTTTTTATTGTTTTGGTCTCGCGTACTTAAAGGTAGGAGTCTAATCCATGAACGAAAATAACAATAAATTTTAAACCATAAAAATAAAAATAGAGATTCTTAACGAGACGAAAATCGTAATTTACTCTATTTGTTAAATTAGGGAAATTTGAGTTTTTATGCTAAAAGAGATGGGCGAGGTATCAACAATATGCTTCAATGTTTAGTTGTTGTAAAAAGTATGTTTTAATTTTGCGTTCTTTTTTAAACATCCATTTCATATATCAGTCTGATACTAACTTGTAACGCCTTGTTTTCCATAATATTATAATTTTTACATATGCAAAACCGTTTTAAGATGAGTTCAATGGCTATATGGACTTTCCATTTGTGGTTATTAAGGTTGCCACTTTGGTATTTTGAAATTTAGATATACTTTTTTGAAAATAAATAGGATGTGAAAATGAAGCTCAAAAAAAATCTAAATGACCAACATGTTCAAGCCTAAAATCATGTTATCTAATGCATGTGTACGTAATTGAAAGAAAAGTTGATTATGATTTATCGTTCAAATAAAAATATCGTTAGATAAATATTATACTTTAAAGAAGAAGAAAAATCTTTTTTTATCTGACAAAACAATATTCTTATGCTAACTTTCAAAAGATAAAAATCTCATCTAAGAAAGAAAAACACATGATTAAATTGCAAGAATCAATACCATCAAATATTTAATTCAGATATTTCTAAATATTATCCATTTTAAATGAAAATATTTTAAAAGTTTGAAATCAAAATCAATGCTATTCTTTAAAAGCATCTACATCAAACCATATTTAGTAAAGTTTCCACTAAGCAACCATCTCATCCTTTTTATCACTTTATCTTCAACCCTATATTCATCCTTTTTATCACTCCATCTACAATCCTATGGGGGCTTCAATGGGCATGCTTTTTAAGTTTTAATATTTCCATTAAAAATGGTTAAATTGGGTATGACTCATTGGGATAAGTAGGGATCGGTTAAACATTTGATGAAATCTAATTTAAGGAATGATTTACAATTTTATAAGTTTTTATAAATTAGCATACAAGATTTTCTATGGCTTTTCAAGTTTTTCAATATTCTATCTACCTATATATGCTATTTAATGTCGTGTGTTTTGTACAAAATTTCAAAAATCATAATTATAGAAACATGTATGACATTTTTTATGTAAAAATTTGTCTTAAAAAAAACAGACCATGACCGATTACTGAGTGGATTGACCCTAGGATTTTTGAGGCGGGACTGAAACTGATAAGCTTGATTTGAAACTATTTTTCGACCATCTTTGATTACCAGCAAACTGGTAATCTGCATGCACCATAGAGTTGTATAGTGCAACCTAATTAAAGTGTATAAATTAGGATCATCGTGTGAATGTAAGATATTCATGCACAAGTCCATCGATTTTTATTGTATTTCGAATCATATCGCTACACAATACTGTCAAACAGGATTTAACGATCCTAATTAGAATTTTAATTCAAATTAGATAGTATCCTTGTTAAAATATAAAAGAAATACGAAATTACATTAAAATGAGTCATTTTAGCAATAGTATTTGTAATTTTTTTGTTGAAAAATGAACATTAAAATTGCTTCACTGAGATATATTTTATTAGGTTTAATGATTTTTTTGGCAATAAATTGAACATAATAATAATTAAAAACTAATTCATTATACTAATAAAATAAAAATAAAATATATATATATATATATATACAAGAAGGTTAAATAACGAGGCCAAATGAAAATTTTTAATGGGCCTTTATGATCTGACCCATGAGACCACCAAAGTAATGGGGTTATTTTCTGGTGGGGCCATGGCCCATAATCACAATTACGTAGAAAATAGACCATTTTGGGTTATTCTTGTGGGGCCACGGCCCATTAAGGCCCATCTTAAAAGGGTTAAATTTGTGAGTAGGTGATCCATTGGGCTTCACGATTTAGCCCGATAGTTTAAATCGACACGATAGATCAAACGAGATTATTGTATCCAAAGTATATGGTCGAGCGAAGGAGCCTTTTGTTCTTTTATGCTCTATTATGCTAACAAAACACATGTAAGTAACTGATGACCTAACAGTTCGATTGCTTGAACTTTTGATGATAACAAATGGTCTAGTATGTTTTGATCAACTATCGAGGAGTGTTTAGATAAAGTTGTAAAACCAGTTTAAAATTTATTTTATTACTATAAACGAAGTTGTTGAAATCAAACGGATTTTGAGGGTAAATGTAAATTTGTTTAACTATACTTAACTTGGATTTTTAAGAGTAAAGTATATTGTTATTTTTTGCATTTAGTTGATTCTTCTTATGATGCCATAATCACTTAAAAAACACTTCCAAACGCCCTTTGAAAAAGGTTTATACGATAAGATGATTGACAAATTTAAAGGCAAACGAACACTTTGTTTAGTAAGGAAGACTTAATGCTCGTCCAAAAAACATAATATAATTAAATTAAAAAATACCGAGTCTAAATTATTTAATTGTTAAAAAATATACATGTAATAAGAAAAATATAGTTTTAGTTAATAGAAATTATTTGTGGGTATGATGAGATCTCAAATTACAAAGAAGATATACAATCCAAATATGACAAAAAAAAATGACTACAAGTATTCACATGGATTTATTCTTCCAAGATCTAAATGGGATATTAATCATATTCATAACATCTACTAAATTATTTATATCCCTTTCCAATATATTTAACAATATATACATTGGTAATAATATATGATTATTCCATATTTATATAAACGTGTCTTTTTTAACATGAATTTATAAATCTGGTTTTGTTTAAAAATATTGATTTTTAATACAAAAATAAGTCAATTATTATTGCTTCGTTTTTGTAAATTATCTTTATACATGGATCATTGTCTATTTTTAAAACATGACCATCGGACTTAAGGGGTTTATTTATTAGCAGTTTAATAAGTTTAAAGAGTCTTACAACTTAACTATACATAATTATTTGATAGTAGTTTAATGAAATAAAAAATGACTTATTTAATACATTTCTAAATTCGAAGGGGAGCTTTATGCAGAAATCTAAAAAATTTCTCCAAACAATTTTTTTTTCAGATATATTAATCCACACATACAACTTTATCCATATTAATATGAAACAACAACCAAACAACAACTAAGGCTTGTTAAAAATATGTCAAAGTACACAGACAATTGCATCAAAAAATTTAACCAATTTTGAGTTTATTTATATTTTGAAAAACCAACTTTAGTTAAAAACAAATATTTCAAAAATAATATTACTTTGTGATATTATATTAAAACTATAGATCTTCTTTTAATTAATTCTTAAAATAGAAATAAAGAAACAATTAACTTTCATTTTCATATAATTTGGCGAAAAGTTTTTTTTTTTTGGTAAAACAAATTCTTATAATATCGTATTAATTACGAAAGAGGCCCTCACATGGGTTATGGGTTAATGATTCCTTAAAAAAATAGACTAACCACCGCTCTCAACTAAAATAATAATATTATTATTTTCTTTAATTTAAAAAATATCATCATTGAGTTTAATAAACACCAAAAAGAAAGATTGTTATATTTCAAATTATTTTGTCTTATAATTTATTTTATTTTATTTAAAACTGTCTTTTTGGCCGACGGTTGTTTTAATGGTTTATTAAACTTAAAGAACACAACTTAAAGCCGACATAGTGTTTATGGTCCCGCCAATTTAGGAAAGCCGCGTTTAAGAATTTGTTATCACCCCCATGTGCATTAGTTACCCATAAAATTCAGCATATGACGTGTCTCATTTTAATTGGTCCCACGTAGCCAAAAATCAACTGAAAACTAACACCGCTCAATTATTTAATTACTTATTTGGTTGTCCCCCACTTTTGTCCACAATCCTCACCCCCATAAGACTTTTATATAAATACAACCCTTTATACTTATTTCTTCATAGACCAAAAATATAAATCCACTAACAATGATGAAGTTGAAATCAAAGAGACTTTCCCGGAGCTTTTCTAGGTTTGGTGGCGGCAGTAGCGGTGGTGGTAGTGGTGGCGGTGGCGGTGGTGGTGCAATGGTGGATATAGGAATTGGTGAGATCAAATGGGAACTGCGTCCTGGTGGGATGCTTGTGCAGAAGAGGGAGATCAAAGGAGAGAGTGATGATGAAGGGATTATTACTGTTCGGGTCACAACTGTTTCGCAGTGGCGTGATATACCTATTCAAGCAACTTCAACTTTTGGTAAGCCCTTTTATAATAATACTAGTATTGGATGCTTAAAATTAAAAGTAATTAAGTTGTCATCAGAATTGCCACCATGAGAAAGATAATGACATAGTGCTATTTCTTGGATGAAACATATGGGACAACAAATATTTTTGGCTCATATTAAAAACCCTTTCGAGTTTGAAAGATAATGTGTTTGGTTGATATGAAAAACCCTGTTTTTTGTACAATTACAATAAAAATTATAGGTTAGTATGGTTTTCTTTCAATTATGTGTGAACTTTTGATCTTCAAAAAACTTGTAGGTTCAACTATATGAAGCCAGAGAATTGTAGTTTTGTTACTGTTAAATCATAGCTTAACTTTCTTCCACCTTCTTACAGGAGAATTGAAGATGATATTATCAACATTGACGAGTATGGAGACAAAAGAGCAAAGACTGTTGTTTAAAGGGAAAGAAAGAGAAGATGGAGAACACCTACACATGGTTGGGGTTAGGGACAACGACAAAGTGTTGTTGTTACAAGATCCGGCCATCAAGGAGAAGAAGCGTCTTGGATTAGCCAAACCACCTTCTTACCATACAATCACTGTATAATGCAGCTAAAGTTGATAAATCTTTGATAACGTGTATCTTTTATATATCTAACTAAATGCTAGCTATATGGAAGGATTGATCTAGGTTTTACTAACAACGCCTTCTTATTTTTCGAAGGATGATGTAAATATTATATGTGTTTTCTACTTATATTAACTGGGATATCATTGTATCTTAAGTTCTATCATTTCGAGCTTACTAAAGGACAATATGTGCAATCAAAAAGGAGGTTCCTTCATTTTCAATACATGTATACTTATAAATAGTTAAATACTGATGTTTATATTACTCTCGTGTAATAAACAATGTATTTTTTTTTATCAGTTAATGCATACTTACAATTTAGATTAAAAAAATCCATTAAAAATAGAATTATCAAATATAGAAAGAAGTCAATAATTAAGTTATTTATCCTTTAGTATATCTATATTATCTTATTAAACATCGAAGCAACGGTAAAATTTTAAGAATAACCATTAACTACATATTACAAAGAGTTATGTTTTGTTGAGATTTTTTTTTTGTTGCTAAAAAGCCTAAAACCATGTTCCATATAGGCAGAAGAACAAAAAATAGAGTTAGATACACACTTATAAAATGGATACAGGTTTTTGATTTCAAAACACCCTAATCAACTACACTTTCGGAATCTTTTTTCCTATTTTTTTCTTTTTTGTTACAATATGAATATGTCGATTAAATCTTTTAGAGTGTATGTATAACTGGAAGTGATTCGGAAAAAAATAGTTTATGAGATTTTGATAAACTTTCACATAATGGATATTCTCTTTCATTTTTTAATACTTTTTTGAAGAACTGATTTTTGTAACCCAACAACCTCAAAATAAGTTGCAAAATTGAATACTATCACTGCTTCCAAAGGTCCACAAGCTCAGCATGAGAATGTAAGTGGCAGTTTATAGGAGCGACACTTTATGTGAGGTGGCAATAGTCATTCTACATATGACCATTTGCATCTGATAGAAGGTTTCGTTCAACTAGGATCCATGACCTCCATCCAGAAAATACCATTATTTTATAATACACGTGTCAGTTGAACGTCAACGGTCTAATATAAACAACATAAATTATACTCAAGGAACGAATGTTATTAATTTTAACGACATAAAAACTACAACATTAAGAAAATAACAAGTTTAAACCGATCATAAAAACGACAGAAATTACATTCCGAGAACGAATTTTATAAAAATAAAATTCGTTATTATTATACAAAAAAATTATTACCTAAAGTTTTAATTTTGTATATACCCACCAAAACTTAGGGGTTCGGTTTGTAATTTTTCTATAAATTTTGAAAGATAACTGTTAAAAAATAAACTAGAACAAGAAAAAACCAGTAACGACGGCGACACTGGCGGTGGCAGTGGCGGAGATCTTCAAGTTGGTCGAAGCGGATGCAGAACCACCACCGGCTGCATCACCGGGGCCCTCAGCGGCACCGGGAGCTCCGGCGGCAGCTCCGTCGGTAGTTGGTGTGGCCTCCGGACTTTCAGCGGAGGCTCCCGGTGTTGATGCCGCTGGAGCTTTCTCATCAGGGGCGGCGGCGACGAACCCCACAATGGCGATGAAGACGAGAGCAAGAACAATCAGTTGACGAGCCATTTTTGGTGATTTAATTGCAAAAAAACAATTGTGAATTTGAAAAATGGATACAATATTTGTTAGTAGATTGATGGTTATTGAATGATTTCTTGGTGGTGGGAGTTAGAGGTTAATATAATCATCGATGGCGACGATTGATAATGTAATTGGTGGCAGAGCTTTATTTTTTATCATCAATGGCGGATAATTTAAATGCTTAAAACACGTATAGAAAATTAAGGAGCTCCAAGCTTTTTTCCCTTAATTTAATGGAGTATTTTTCCGCCATTAACGGGAAAAAAAAATAAAGTTTTTCACCAATATAAATTAATCCTAATCGAGATTCAATCAAAATCATCAATCGTCAAACAAGCAGTGTTTCTCTACACTGATTTTAGAGAAAATACTGCAATTAATTGATTTCGATCGTGTTTTCATCAAAAATGGCCCGCCAGATGTTCGTTCTTGCTCTCATCTTCATTGCCATTGTGGGGTTCGTCGCCGCCGCCCCTGATGAGAAAGCTCCGGCGGCATCAACACCGGGAGCCTCCGCTGAAAGTCCGGAGGCGACACCAACTACCGATGAAGCTGCCGCTGGAGCTCCCGGTGCTGCTGAGGGCCCCGGCGATGCAGCCGGCGGTGATTCTGCATCCGCTTCCACCAACTTAAAGATCTCCGCCACTGCCACCGTCGGTGTTGTCGCCGTCGCTAGTTTGATCGCTTTATAAATTCCATTGATCATTGTGTGATTGTTGTGTAAACGAAATTTGTTTTTTTTTCTTTTCTTCTTTTTGTTTTTTCATGAAATGTATAAATGGTGTCGTCTTGTAATCGATGGCCAACTTTAACTTATTTTGAATAAAGAGAAGAATAATTAAGGTCGTATAAAGACCTTATTTTCTCCTACATTTGCTTCTATTGTTATTTATTTAAATGCATAAGTGAATCCATGGTTTCCATCGAATTGATGTTACTCTTAAGATGGATCAGAGGTCTGTAAAAGTAATTCGATGTGTTTTAAACTGAATTCCATCGTTTCGTGATATTTTTTGAAGTGTTTTGGTTTAATTCAAAGGATTTATTAAAAAAATTGGTTGATTTCGGAGGACTTTTTCGGTTGATTTCTTTCATAGCATCCCTTAAAGTTTAACTTATGCACATCTCATATTTCAGAAGAAAAATCTACTTACAAAAATCGTTAAAACATATGCCTGAGAGGTTGAGACTCTGTTGGGATTTTCATAGGCCTGCTGCCGTTTAAATATAGAATAACTGAAAAATATCAATAAACGATTGTTTAGAAGCTCTAGGGGACAAAAAATTATGGTTTTTGTTTCTATTCAACACATATCCATTTTACCCGTCTATAAGAGACTGATTAAGTTGTATTTAGAGACATATAATCGTTTAAATATATGGCTAGATTTGATCTTTCTCTTTCTATACATTATAATTAGTTGATTTTAGAACCATTATTCTCTATTTATAATGTTTTATAATTGCAAATTACTTCATCAAAATACTTTTTATTAGGATTTATTCATTTTTTTGACAATATTAAATATAATCAGAGTATTTATAAACACAATATAAAAATACACGATTATTTACTCCATAACTCTGATATGACTACAACAATAGACTATAAATTAATTATGAAATTAGTAATAAGTTACCATGAAATTAATGTTATAAAAGATAAAATTAATGGTAAAAAATGTAAGTTAGTGTGATGGATTCATTAGAATTTAGAAACAAGTCAAACGACATCGTTTTATGCAAGTAAACTGGCCCAATATCAGGCCCAACTGAAACCGGAGCCAACCCGACTTCCGTTCCCCATGATCCAATAACTCCACAGTCACTGTTAATCGCCGAAAACAGTAAGCAAAAATGGCAGCCGGATCCGCTTCTGAACCGGCCTCCGGCAAAAGCGTCTCGTCCGCCGCTAACGGCGGCATGACGGTGGAGGAGTGCGAAAATATGATCCAAAGAAGCCTTAGAAGTAATTGCGTATAACTTTTTTTCAGGTTCATAGGGTTTAGGGTTTATAAGTTTTAGTTTTTACTCGTAGTGATTGAATTTCTTGTCAATTTGAATCCGAAACTATCAGCTCCGACGGTGAAGTTTTTGAAGGAGCATTTGGAGAAAGGTGGATGTCATATTGCCTCCAACTTCATTAAGGCCATCAACTGCGACCAGCGGATGAGTGGTGGTTATGTTCGTGGAGAAGGGGTAACAATTCTCATATATCTATTCGATTGATATAAATATCTGTATGAGCTTGAAGATACTTAATTTTGATCAGGCTCGTTTGATTTCTCTACCTATTTGTAGTTTATCGATTAAAATTGAAGTGTATTAACTCTTATGCATCAATATTTCACTTAAGACCAAGTTATTAGTAGGAGCTTTTTGATTTAAACAATGGAAACTTTTATATGGTTATATTGATTGGAAAATTGTTCATCTTTTTATGTTGTAGATAGTGGTATGTAGTAATTACATGAACATTCAAGATGAGGTAAATCAAGTTGTTATTCATGAGCTGATTCATGCATACGATGATTGTCGAGCTGCAAATTTGGATTGGACTAATTGTGCTCATCATGCCTGTAGTGAGGTCTGAATCCTTATCTACATCCTTATGTGTTTTCTAAATCTATGTATCAGAAATCTTGTTGAAATTGGCTTGGTTTTTCTTGTTTCTATCTGAACAGATCCGAGCTGGCCATCTCAGTGGTGACTGCCACTATAAGAGAGAACTATTGCGAGGCTTTGTCAAATTAAGAGGCCATGAGCAAGTAAGTTTGTTCTTTGCATATAGCAATCAGTTATTGAGCTGTGTCAACTGTCAAGTTACTTTTACCTCTCTTTAGATTGTATGGTGTCATGTAACTCATGTCATCATTGCAAAATGCAAGGAGGTTAAGCTGTTATACCGTTCAACATCACATATTAACAATATATATATATATATCCTAGTTTTTGATGCTATAATAATCTATAAAGGATTTGGGAAGTTGAGGGAGATGTGTTTTGGCTTTTGGGATGTGTGCATTTATTTTTTGAGGGTGACACCTGAACATGGTGTACAATGTTCTTACAGATTTTTTTAACATGGAATCAATTAGTTTCAACAATTTATTAATTTTAATGGAAGTATTATATCATGCTGTTTCCTATCTTACTGTGTACTTTACTTGATTTATAAGTTTTAAAGACAGTACATACTATATGAAAAAACCTTTTGTGACCTTCACAATATACTAAAGTGATTAAAAGATACATCCCTCAAAAAGAATATCGTGTTCTAATAGAATTAAAAATCCTCTCCTGCTGAGCGTGAGATGCCAGATTACTGGAACATGAGTAGAATTCCATATTTTGTCTTCCTTGCTACTGAACTCTATAATGCATGTCTTCTTAATAGAATCCCATATGGTTTGTTTACCTAGTCACATCTAGTGATGTTTGTGGCTAACACTCTTTCATAAGGAACTTTCAATATGATTTGCTAAATGTTCTGATATTTATCATAT
This sequence comes from Silybum marianum, assembly GCA_036898165.1. Taxonomy (NCBI): domain Eukaryota; kingdom Viridiplantae; phylum Streptophyta; class Magnoliopsida; order Asterales; family Asteraceae; genus Silybum; species Silybum marianum. The sequence goes on from CM072543.1 coordinate 406,508, forward strand.
TCTTGGATTTAATGAGGGACTTCAAAGGGGTATGCTTAGTTCTGAGAACCCCAAAATGGGTTCTTTCGGTTGGATAATTGAGCTAAAAAATGTGGAAGCAGTCTCGAAAACAAGGGATCTGAATAAGGCTACCAGCTCTACATGAAATTTTCATTTTATGCCTTAACTGAATCATTGTGTTATGGTTATCGGAGAGGAAGAAAACAAGGACCTATTCATAGAGTAAGATATATGTGTGTATATATATTCGTGTGTGTGTGTGTATTAGAACAAAAAGCATTGGAGTTACTTTGTAAATATGCTCCCTTTTGAACATGGCTTCCATCATCTGCCTTTCACTTTCCTTTATCAAATAGAACGCTATTTACAAAATTTATGTTGCCTCCCCCTTTTCATGCAATTTATTTTTGTGATAATTTTTTGGCAATTGTAACTGCTAGTTTGTCAGATTGCATCACCAATGAAGCAAATTATGGTCCTTTTTTCTAACATTTTTTTTTAATTTAAACTCTAGATGTAAATTCAGAACATCTACTCCTTAAAAATTTATCCGTTTTTATTTGATATCTGAAGGACTGTGTGAGAAGAAGAGTGATGAAGTCATTGGCGAATAATCCCTACTGTTCAGAAGCAGCTGCTAAGGATGCAATGGAAGCTGTTTGGGACACATGCTATAATGATACAAAACCATTTGACAGAGCCCCTTGAAAAATTCTATATATTTATCAGCAATTTCCCCATATTTATTCAAAATATGTATCTTTAAGAAGACTAAGCATTTCCCTCCCTGGTGGGGGATCAACATAGCAACGATATTCAAGTATATTCGAGCATTTTCTTGAATATTGTATCTTTATATTACTCTTAATTTCTATAATAATTGTCATACTAGTTTTCTTATTGAACTTTAGTTTCTGATGCTTGGTTTTCCATTGTTTCCTTGATCTGAACCAGGGTTCTCTTCAGGTGATGACCTTTATATATTATCTATGAAAAAATGGGCCCATCTTTGTTGGATTTTTTTAATTCAAATAAACATCAAAGTACTACACTACTCTTTGGCTGTATTATAGCTTCACATATCTCTCTCTCTCTCTCTCTTCACTTTCTTGCTCTCTAGTATATTAGTTTATCAGTTATCAATAGTTTATCAGCTAGCAGCTAGTTTATCTGCTAATTTTATAGATTGTTTTTGTTATAGATGTGTTTTTAGGTAGTTTGAAAGGGACTGGCATAACGGAAACCGAAAGAGAGAGAGAGCTCCAGGAGGTGGGGCAGGTATGATCTATCTATTTATCTTCTCTTTGTTCTTTTTAGATAAAATAAAAATAAAAAATGCATTTAGAAGCCGCAGCAGAAAGAACAAAAAGAAACAACACCACCAAACATTCTATAACCTTTAGATTACTATATAAAGATTCAAACTTTAGAATTTTTTTTCCCAACTTTATCTGACCCCACTAGTCTGTGGTTCTTCACTCGAGGTTACTGGAATTAAACTGTACACTAACATGTGCCAAATCCCAAAAAAGTGGACATACCCTCATATACAAATAGTCACATCATTAAACACAAAAAAAACACAGATATTAAAGCTGCATGGAGATGGTTTTCAAGATAGCTATCACTTGTCTCTGTTTGCTGTCTCACCCATATCAGAATACTGCACGACTACCACATTATGATTTTACAGGTTCGGTTTTTTACTGAAACAGTCGCTCTACTTTTTGGGATGGATAATAGATCTGTGTATATCCTACTCCCAACCCCCAGACCCTACTTTTGAAGTGAGATATACTGGTTTTGTTTGGTTTAGATTCGGTCTTTGACTCCACTGACTCCTAAACCCTGTACCCTGCTTTTCAAGTGAGATATACTGTGTTTGATTGGTAGGGTGGGGGGTTGAATCCCATCTCAGCTAAAAACTTTGGACCATTTTTTTCTCAATATATGTTGGAACCTTTTTTCTCTCATTAAATGACTCTTTTAAAGAGTAATCTAGTGGGGTTTCAGATATTATTACAATTACAGTATGGTTGATTTTGAAGTTTGAACCAATTGTTAAACTTGTAGGTGTGTTGAATATGCAAATGAACCATCAAAACACAAGAAAAGGAGTTGGTGGCAGCGGTGGCGGTGGCGGTGGCGGTGGCGGTGGCGGTGGCGGTGGCGGTGATAGACAAAGCAGGTGGTGGTCGGAGGAAGATTATTCTTTACCTCACCGACGTATTCCCGTTCACAATAATCTCGAACCATAATATGCGCTAATCTTTTGATCTCGTTCTAGGTCGTTCGTTTGTTTCGTTAGCTTGCTGCTATGGTGGGCTTTGGCTAGCCACCGATCCATGCGTGTTTTCGGAATTTAAATATTATGAGAAGCATTAAGTACTGTAATTAGTAGTGAAATTAACGTGATTAATCATGCGAAAGTAACGGTTTAAGTGGTTATAATAATTTAACGGGTTTAAGTATAACATCTAACTATCAAGTGTATCCGGTACTAGAGTTTAGGGGTGTGTTTGGTTGGAGGTATTAAGCAGGAATTAATGGGAATGATAATAAAAGAAGCTGTTTGGTTATATATAATATAATAGGCTCATTCCTCTAGAAGTCTAAATTTTCATTCCTGATTAAACTGGGGGGAATGAAAATTCATTCCCATTTTCATTCCCGGGCCATATACACATAACCACCTGAGCTAAGCGTAATTCATTGATAATATTTGTAATATCTAGTATTTAAGGGATAAAACGCAGGGGCCATGGCCCCTCTAGGGCCCTATTGTGTTCCGCCTCTGCAAGCGCCCCCTAAGTTTAAGTATAACATCTAACTATCAAGTGTATCCTGGTACATAAAAATGCACAAAAAAGCCTGACCCTGAAGATTGGCTCGACTCTTGATCTCAAAGCCTGATCATACTGAAATTTTAGCTTCAAAACTCAAGTTAATTTTGAAAAAATTGCCTATAGAAAACGGGTTAGAAATGTTAGGGCTCATGCATAACTGAAAGATATTGTAATAGTTGAATCTATGTTATCTACCACGTGATATTTAATCGATCTCTCTTGTCCTTTTTGTACCATGTCATTTGGTCACACATGGTCTAACGTTAAGAAGATGTTCGATTAAAGTGACCATATGATATTAAAATCAAACTTAAATAATCAATTATAATAGTATATGAAAAAAGTAACAACATTTAAATGTGTTTTTACTTTTTATGTTTGAAGTTGTACTAATAGTTATGTTTGATGATGTGAGTATTTAACAAATTTTAGTTATTTTATTCGATTATTTGATAATCATTGTTATTTCTAATAATCTTTTATTTTTAACAACATTAAACACCCTTTTTTAAGGAGCTTGTTTACATTTTATTAGGAGATTTAAAAATATACTTAAAATATTAAATGTTATTGTTCATTAATTAAAAATGTAATTAATGATTCATTAAACATATCATATAAATAAGATTAAACTTATGACATTTAAATTGCCATAAGAAACATCTAAAATCCATTTGCTTTCAATATCCACATGAAATGGTATCTTTATTTTGTTAGTTGTAGGTACACCATAATTATTAGACTTTTTGGTTAACCAAAATAATAACCTTTTCCTTCTTTAGCTTATTTTCTTTTTACAACTTCTAAATATTTATGTTTAGTTATCTATTTTTGAAATTAAATATTTATATTGAAACAAACATAAATAAAAATAAATACATTTAAGCATCTCCAACACAGATTCCCAAATTTTCCCCAAAATAAAGAATCGAAAGTCAAAATCTCTAAAAATATTATATTAATATTCAACAAATTTTTCATTTTGAAGAATCCAACATTAATTATAATAGTAAAAATATTTAATTCATATATTAAAATATTAAATCTCTCTCTACATATTTATTTTCAAAGTTTTTTTATTGGTACTATTACTTGATAATGATTTTTGGGATGATATTCATATTTGGAAGAAAAACTCTTCACTCTTTCATGCTTTCTTTATTTTAAAGATAGTTTTTTAGAAAACTATTAAAACAAAACACTTCAAAATTCTCATTTTCTTTATTTTAAATAAAGTATTGAATTACTTGAATATGTTACGGCATTAAGCTCCTTTGAACCAACAGAAGAAATATTAAAACTTTGACGTTTCATTTAAACATTTAATGTATATAAGTTAATTATTTTTTTAGTAAAAATTTAGTGTTCGATTTTTCCATAATATTTGGTATAGAAGACATCGCCCCTTCTTTTTAACATTGCATACAACTTGAATTTAGTAAACATCGAAACTGTCTTCTCTTCTCCGCCCAAAACCCCACCTCCTTTCACCTTCATTTCACATTATATCTTCAATTCTCTTCCATTTTCTCTCTCTACATTTTCTCTCTCTAGATTCATTCATGGCTCCTGTTAACAACAACAACAATGGACAAATCAATAACAATGAAAACCCACAAAAATTTAAGGTTACAATCATAGGAAGTGGCAATTGGGGTAGTGTTGCTTCAAAGCTCATTGCTTCCAATACCCTCAAGCTCCATTCTTTCCATGGTTTGTGTTTCTTTCTTTCTCACTCAAAAGATTAGATTTTTCAATCAATTTCGTGAAAACCCATGTTTGATTTTGAAAGTTTAGATGAAGTTAAGATATGGGTGTTTGTGTTTCTGAATTAAAGATTTCAAATTTTAATTTTTTTTTACGTTTCTTGAATGAATTTCGTGAAAACTAATGTTTGATCTTGAAAAATTTAGATGAAGTGAAGATGTGGGTGTTTGAAGAGATATTGCCAAGTGGTGAAAAGCTCACAGATGTCATCAATCGTACCAATGTAATCAATCATCTCCCAATTCCCAATTTGCCAAAAAAATAAAATAAAGAAACATTTCAAGATTCGTAATTTATCTCTGAATTCTTTTGATTTATAAACAGGAAAATGTGAAATATTTACCTGGGATTAAGCTTGGGTCTAACGTTGTTGCTGACCCTGATCTCGAAAATGCAGGTATTATTATCATCATTATCTATCAAATTGCTGCAAAATGAAAAATGAATCTTGAATTTAAAGATTAGGGTTCTTACTTCTATATTACGTGTTTAAGTTGATATACATATATATATATATATGTGTGTGTGTGTGTGTGTATGGGCAAAATTTGGTTACCGGCAAACCCAACCGACCCCTCGGATACCACATATGAGGAGGCATTTCGTGAGTTGACTCAGTGGCCAAGGCATGCGGTATCATATTCATATATGATTATACTCCTTTGTGTGTGTCTAATCATATATGATTAAACGTCTATATGTTGTGAATGTAACATGTATTTATTCTTATACGATTAAGTTTGTGTATATCATGCGTGTAATCATGTATGATATGATACTGAAACTTCTTGCCTTTCCGCAAAATGTTTAGCTTTTCGTTTGAATCTGCCCCTATCAGACCCTATTTTCAGGTGGGATATACTGGGTTCGGTTTATTTGGTTCTTATTTCTATATTATTATTATGTGGTTCTTGTAGTGAGGGATGCAAACATGTTGGTTTTTGTGACCCCACATCAATTTATGGAGGGTATATGCAAGAGATTAGTTGGTAAGATTAGAAATGATGCTCAAGCCATTTCTTTAATCAAAGGAATGGAGGTCAAGAAGGAAGGTCCTTGTATGATCTCCACTCTTATTTCACAACAATTAGGTGTCAATTGTTGTGTTCTTATGGGTGCTAACATTGCTAATGAGGTGACATTCGATTAAATTATTAAAAAAATCATACTTCAAAATACCGCAAAATGCATCAAAATACAACCAAGTTTATGTTATTAGTTCTTATTTAGTGTAACAAAGTTCAAAAATTCTTATTTTAATGTAACAGTGTTTCAAAATTTCCTATTTTTACCCATTTTGACCTTTAACCTGCCAGCGGCAAGTTCATTTAGGAACCTTAAATATTTTAGGAAACCAGAAACCGCCCTTTGTTTGTGAGTGTTAAATTAATCATCATGAATATCTTTCATGACATTCATCAATGAATATTTTATCAAGTTATTTATTCATCATGAATACTCACAAAAGGGTGATTCTTGGGTTTTTAAAATATTTAAGGTTTCGTAATGAACCTCCCTCTAACCTGCTAATCTTGTAACATTTGATGATGTGTGTGTCAAATTTATCGTCCGATTCGCCATAACCTTTCCGTAAAAGGGTATCCACGTCATCAAAATGTTACAAGATTAGCAGGTTACCCATCAAAATAGATATAGTAACAACCTCTTTTGAAACTTGTTACATTAATTGAGAAAAAATATATATTTATCAACACTAAATAGGAACTAAACCGAACTTTGTTACATTTTGATGCATTTCACCCTTCAAAATACCACATACCTAACGATGAATAAGCAGATTGCAGTGGAGAAATTTAGTGAAGCAACGGTAGGGTATAGAGAAAACAGAGAGATTGCTGACAAATGGGTGCAACTATTCAGCACTCCTTACTTCATGGTCTCACCTGTAAGTAGAACTAATCCATCAATATCAAGTTTTCAATCCTAATTTTGTAGATGTATATATATATATATATAGAGAGAGAGAGAGGGAGGTTCAGGGGAAAACCTCAACAACAAAAAAAACTGAAGAACACCCTAGGAGCCCTCCATCTGGACAGTACGGTATGCACAAATGCATATGAACAATTTTTTTTTCTATGCACGAGTGCATGTTATGCACAAGTGCATATGCATGAATGCATGTTACAAATCACCGGTATGCAATTGTACATACCGTCTAGATGGAGGGCTTGCAGAGTGTTCTTTAGTTTTTTTTTTTTGAGGTTTTCCCCTGAACCTGACCCTATATATATATATGTATATGTATTTACTAAAAGAAAGCTTATGGGTATGATCTATTCAGTGTCAAGATGTAGAGGGAGTTGAACTATGTGGGACTTTGAAAAATGTTGTGGCCATAGCAGCAGGTTCGTTCTTCAATCATTTTTCTATATCTTTTTTAATTCTATCATTTTCAATAGCAAAAATGAGAAAAAAAGATTAGGGATTTGATGGGCTTGATTCATTTTGGCAGGGTTTGTGGATGGATTGGATATGGGAAATAATACAAAGGTAAAATGCAGAATCTTGAAAAAAATCTTAAAAATGATCGATAATAAAAGTTACCATCTTTAGCATTTTCTTGTTTACCTAATGATTTCAGGCTGCAATAATGAGAATTGGGTTGAGAGAGATGAAAGCCTTTTCGAAGCTTTTGTTCTCTTCGGTTAAAGATAACACCTTTTTCGAGAGCTGTGGTGTTGCAGATCTCATAACGACTTGCTGTAAGAAGGGCAATTTCGTCTTTTTTCTGTTTCTTGTTTTTGTGGATTTTTATGGCATCAAAACTGTTTGAATATGTTAATTGCAGTGGGAGGAAGAAACAGGAAGTGCGCAGAAGCTTTTGCTAAGAATGGCGGCAAAAGGTTCGTCTTTTCGCCATAGATTTTACCAAATGAACGGTTTTGATCATCTTTAGTTCTTCATCATCATCTGCAGGTCTTTCGATGAGCTTGAAGCCGAGATGCTGCAAGGACAGAAGTTACAGGTATTTTCTATCAGACGAAAGTTCAAATGAGAACCATAAATATTTTGAGAGAACTGGGAACCAACTATTTCATCATTATTCATTATAAATAACTCATCATTCATTTTCATTATTCAAGATATCATGCATTATTCATCATGAATATAGTCATCATTCATTATGAATAGCTGGTTTCTATATTCTCAAAACATGTACGGTTCTCATTTAAACACGACTCTTTTCAAATATATCGTATATTAATTTATTCAAACACCATATTATCCCTACCCACAAAACAAAAAATGTTAAATGGCATACCTAAATCACCGAAAACACTTTTATTTTTTATTTTGAAGGGAGTTTCAACGGCTAAAGAGGTATATGAGGTTTTAAAACACAAAGGATGGTTAGAGATGTTCCCCCTTTTCACAACGGTGCACGAGATTTGTACTGGCCGTCTTCCACCATCTGCCATTGTCGAGTATAGTGAACACGCCCCAAAAATTCCCCTCGTGGGCGGCCGGACTGCATTTCCATGACTCACATTTCAATCGGAAAAACGACAATAGTTCATAAGTGTAATCTTGAAGTTTTTTTCAAGTAGCCTAAACTCTTTTTATTTCTTTATGCACTTGGTGAATCAAAAAGTTTCTACACATGCAAATATTGCCCAAATGCACTCATATCATATAAAAAAAGCTTCACTGTTTTTACCCCTTGTTTCAAGATCAATCATACATGAAAGTTGAAACACCCATTTTGGATTTGTTGAATTTCATACCTTATACTATCTTCTAATTTGAATCCTCGAAATGGGTGTCAAGAATTATGGGCAAATGAGAAACCGTAAATATTTTGAAAACCCGAGAACCAACTACTCATGACGAATGTCAGTGATACATATTCATTATAAAAATTATTCATCAATGAATATACATGATATTCTTGAATATTTAGTGTTATTCATTATGAATAATACATGAAATAGTTGGATAACTTTGGCGTAATCATATAAAGCTTCAATTTTTATGATCATCCATACTTGTTTTTAGTTTTCAAAGTATTAATGAGTTGCAAGATCTTGAAAAACATCATAAATCGGAAAATCTGAACATTAATCATTCAATTTGTCTTTCTGTAACTAAAGAAACATTGTAATCTGTCACAGAGATTATGATCACAAGAACAGTGATTGTATATAAACCCCTTATTTTTCTAAAATTATTGTGATCAAAAGTCAAATATTCAAGAAAGATGGAATGAATCGATTCAACTTCAGAAACCCAATAAATGTTATCAAACACAATAGAATCTGTATATCTCAATTGATCAATGAACACCATGCTGACAAAGAGAACCAAAATTAGAAATCAAAAGCTGTTAATCAAGCAAGAAAATTTGCAAAATTAGGTTTTTTTTAATGAGTCCTCACCAAGATGAAGAGATTGAACGAACCCAGATTGAGAAATCGGATTTAAGAAATCCCCAAATGAAAAACAAGGGTAAAACTTCAAGGAATTGAAAGGGTTGGATTGATCGATTATTTTGGGTACGCCAATGGCGGATGATTCTTGATTTGAAGCAGCAGAGACTTGAATTGACTTCGAAAAGGTCACAATTTCGTTTGCTGAAATTGATAATTAGGGTTGATGATTGCTTTCTAATGAGCTTTTGCAGAATTGAAGCTAATTTGCAACAAAATTTGGGGGGAAAAGAGGGTGTTTTGAAGCTTCTGATCACCAGAATTTGTTGATTATTAGGGCTCCAATTAGATCAAATGCCCAAAAAAGTGTTCAAAATTGAAATAAAAAAAACATGATTTAATTAATAAAAAATGAAATGCTCCCATGCAGGATCGAACTACAGACCTCCAGTTTACAAGACTGGCGCTCTACCACTGAGCTATAGGGGCTTTTTTGTTTCTTCATTTCTTATGAAATTATCTATACAATTTTGATTATTATTATTGCATTAGTTTTAACTTTTAAGTGAAAAAGGTGTCGTTTTTCAAGAGTATTTTACATTGAATGACATTTGAGCAAAAGGTTGATTTACAATTAATCTCGATCAGTCCCACATGGAACTCACCTCCTAGAAACCACGATGATCTATTTCAGAGTTGACTCAGTAGTCGAGGCCTTAAGGAGGGAACAAGGGGTTTTAAGCTAAACCTGTTGCATAATTCAAACTTGAACCTGTCGTGTATTTGAGCAAAGTCACTCCGTCTTTTTGTCAGCTGAGCTACATGCACCACAACAACCTTTTTCTCAAATACCATTCAATGCAACAGGCTCAGCTTGGGCTTTGGAGTTGAAAAAAAAAGCCCTCGTTCAGCTTTTCCAAACTGGTTTTTAGGGCTTAACAGGACTATTCCTGGCTTTTTCAAATTTTACGACAAGGATTTTACTGGACATTTAAAATTTCAAACTAATCAGGTTTTGAGGTCTACCCTGAACCGGGCTCAGGCTTTGGGCTCAATAGGCCCGAACGTTTTTGGGTCGGGCCTAGACTCTAGTCTTTTTGTCCTATCTCTATTTGAAAACAAAGAATAAAATAAAGAAATTTCAACAATCTTGATTCTTTCCCATATAACTACTCAAAGAAAATGAATCTTTTTGGTGTATTTACATGGCCATCATAATAAATAAAGATTTTCCCGATTACTAGGGTTGTTCCAATTTTTTTAAAGACCCTGTTACACCTGTACCACCTGTATCAATACTATACTCCCAAAATGATTAAAAAAAGTACAAGCTTAAAACATTATAATTGCGGTTCTCTTCCAATATCTAAACAATAGTCTTTCCTCATTCATATATAGGTTTAAAATTCTTGTAAGCAATTACAGCATAAAAAGGATCCGAACCCGAAACCAAACCCAACAATCCTTTCACCCAACCGAAAACCGAACCATCCACTTTCGCACCATCACCCACTTTCCGAACCACTTCCGGCTCAGTAAACCCTTCCACACATTGAAAATACTGAACCACCAACTGCACCCTCCCGAACCCGGTCCCTTCTCTCCACGCACCAATCGCCTTTTCGTAAAACAACCGGTTACTAAAACTCACAATAAACACACCACCGGGTCTCAAAACCCTAAAAACCTCCGCGAAAACCCTTTCGGGCTGCTCCAGATATTGAACACTAACTGTACATAAAACAGCATCAAAACTAGCATTCTCAAACTCAAATTTCTGATCTTGGTTCAAATCTTTGACAACAAAGTAATCGAGCCTAGGGTTCTTGGCTAGCTCCTGTGGGTTGAGCCCATGGCCAACCACTTTCTTGAACTTGACCTCTTGTGGCAAATGGCTAACCCATGAGCTCATTAGGTCAAGGATTTCGAACTGTGGGTTTAGTTTCTTTCTGTAAAGATCGGTTAATGTGGATATGAAGTTATTATCGACGTGGGTTACGAATCTTGGGTTGGAATAGAAGTCTTTATCGGGTGAAATGTTGAATTTGGTTCGGCCTTCTTTGGTGAGAACCATACGCTTGATTTTGCCGGCTGGTGATTGTGGGTTTGGTGGGTCGATTTGGTTTTTGATGGTGGGTTTGGGTTTGGATTTAGGGTTAGGGTTAGGGTTAGGGTTAGGGTTCCATTGAAAAGGTTTGAGAGTTGGTTGAAGGGTGTTCATGGCTAAAGTAAAGGTTTTTGATTGTTGTTGAGATCCACCAAGAAGAAATAAGATAGATAAGGTGTTGTTTTTTTAATTTTTAATTTTTATATTTTGATTGTTTGAGTAAGTTACATTTTTAGTCCTTGTGGATTGTTGAAAGTTTTTTGGTATTTTTTAAATTATAAATTTTTATTTTATTTTATGGTTTATAGTTTACTGTTGTTTTCGGCTTATGGATAACAGAGGAGACCATAGGGATATGCACTTGGCCAGGCTCCCTTTCTCGGGCCGAGGTCGTGGGAAACTATCACGTTAGGTTTGGAGAGAGATAGGACCTGTCTGATGGTTCTACGGTCAAATATGATATACTACTCGTTTATGGAAAGATTTTAAGCTTCTTAAGGGGTTGTTTGTATGCCTCTTAACAATTGCATTAAGAGGCAACCTTTGAATGTTTAAGAGGTTAATCCTATTTTACAAAAGATAAGTTTTGTCTCTTAATGGTTTCAAAATTTTCTGAATCATCATTCAGAGATCTAATTCTTTTTGCATCATAAAAACATCTTAATCATTATGACCATTTAATTATTCTACGCCAAACTATTCAGTAACTGCCAAACAGAGATCATAAAGCTAGACCAGTGAGTTGTGCGCTTTTTCCCTGGTTTAGGGGATTAATTGATTGGATATGTGAGAACCGATTTAGTCATTTACAGTTTATTGTTGTTATGGCTTACAATTTATTGTTGTTTTTCTTTCTTATACTTAAAAATAAAAATTAGTTTCAGGAACGGAAATTGAAATGAGCTACAAACTGTAGAGACAAAAAATCATAATTTTAAAAGTATAGGAACGAAAATTAAATCTTAACAAACCGAATGGACTAAAAACGTAAGTTACTCTAATTGGTTTTTGAGTTTACCAAATATTTTTTAGCCATACAATTTTATGGACTAATCCCGGTCGACATTATAATTTTGAATGATATTCATATTTAACTTTTAATATTATAAACATTATCTATAAGTTTTTTTTTTAAGCAAAAACATTATCTCTAAGTTAATAATACATTCAAAATCTTTCGATATCTAAAATATTCTTATTTTACCATTCTTTAAATATTTAGAAATAACATTTTTTTAAAAACCGTTATTATCCTTTTCAAATATAAAGTCATATAAACAAATTTAAAAAATATTTGAAATTAAATATTTATAATAAAAAAATAATATTTTATAAATTAAATAGAATATTTTAATAATATATTCATTTTGAAGATTACAATATGAATTATATAATTAAAATTTTATATACATTCCTAAAATATTATTTTTCTTTTTTATATATTTAATTTTAAAAGTTCTCATTGTTATTATAAACAATAAAAAATAATCTACCTTAGGGTTCTTCAAATTTAAACTTCTTAATTTTAGAGATTTTAAAGAATATATTAAAACAAAAAAATCAAAATCAAAATCAAAATTGGAGATACAATTTAAATAAATAAAAAATCCAAAATCTCATATATCCTTTTTTTTATTATTAAAAAAAGAGGCTTTTAACTTTTTTTTCTTCTATATAAATTGATCTAAGGGTATCTGGCAAGTCAAGTTTCTTCTACAAAGCATACACTCCAAGACAGAAAACACAAGAAATCTTTTGGACTTCTCTTCGTCATCCATCTTCATCGTTCTTACTTTAGGTTTAACAATGTCGTACGATTACCTTTTCAAATACATAATCATCGGTGATACAGGTACGTTTTTCTTCCAATCGTTTCCTTGATTTCTTTCTGTTGGTTAATTATTTGATCATATGATCATGTAAAACCCTAAAAAATTCGTATTTTTAGGTCATAACTGAGTACAGATTGTATCAACGATGTTTTTTTTAACGAATTCTGGTGTTTTGGTTACTCAGGTGTAGGGAAATCGTGTTTGTTGTTGCAATTCACCGATAAGAGGTTTCAACCGGTTCATGATTTGACTATTGGAGTGGAATTCGGTGCTCGTATGGTAGCCATTGATAGCAGGCCTGTTAAGCTTCAAATTTGGGATACTGTATGTGTTGTTAATCCATCTTCCTTCCTGCACAATTTCAACTGATCCTTGTTGCTAGCAGTTTTTTAATTTCTAAATTTTAAGAATGGTTTTATTTCTGCTTAAATTCTTCACACCTCAATTGATCCTTGTTGCTAGTAATTTTTCTACTTCTATTTTTTAGAGAGATCTAATTTCTGCTTAATTTCGTTATGAACATAAATAAAGTTTCATGAATTTATGCAAAATATTTTGGTGAGTACTTCTATTTTGATGATTTTTGAGGATCTATAAGACTGTATTACTTTGTTAATAGATCCATTACTATACAACAATATAAATTAACTAAAGGCACCTTCTAATGATATTGTTTCATCGTTGTTACAGTTACAGAAAAATCTTAAAAGATAGCTATTACTTTTTATATATTGAGATTGGTCTTATGGATGTTTTAGTTCACTATTCAAATTGTGGTCATTATTGGGGAAAATTTGTAGACTTTTTTTTTTCAAGTGGCTTTGTAAAGAAACTTATATTTGATTCAGGCTGGACAAGAATCCTTCAGGTCAATCACCAGGTCATATTACAGAGGAGCAGCTGGAGCACTTCTGGTTTACGATATTACTAGGTACATACAATCAGCAATTATATGTGTATATATATATATATATGTTGTGTGCACATAAATCTTTTCTCATAAGGATTTCCCATGATCTATATATTACTTTTATTCTTAAGTATTTCTTGTTTCCTTTTGGTTTCATTCTGTTTAAAGAACTTTGCTACCTAATTCTAACTGAAGATTAGATTTAGATGTCGAAATAATTCTTATAATTTCGGGTGGATAATGAGCATATATAGTGTAACCCTATGCTCTCTTAAGTATGGATTCAGGAATCTTGGTGATGGGATTGATATTTTAGTAATATAATATATAATAAAAATAATTTTTCTTGTGGGAATGTACAGTCAAAACCCTTACTATTTTGGGGGGTCAAAAGATGTGTATATATATATATATCTAGAGAGAGAGAGAAGGAAAGTTCAAATGCGAACTCAAATGAGAACGCAACACGTGTCTGGATGTAGATTATTCAGATTGAAATCAAAGAAATATTCAAACTGAATAAATACTATATTCGGTATGAATATTTCTTTGATTATTCGGTCTGAATATGACACGTGTCGCGCTCTCATTTGTCCTCACGTTCACAACGAAATTTGAGTTCTCATTTGAACCTGCCCCTATATATATATATATATTGTTGTTGTGATTGGTGATGAGATTTGCGTGATTTGTATCAGGAGAGAAACATTTAATCATCTAGCCGGGTGGCTTGAAGATGCACGTCAGCATGCGAACCCCAACATGACTATCATGCTTGTAGGAAATAAAAGCGATCTTTCCCATCGACGGGCTGTAAGCAAAGAGGAAGGACAGCAATTTGCAAAGGAAAACGGCCTCTTGTTCTTAGAGGCATCTGCAAGAACAGCACAAAATGTTGAGGAGGTATACACTCCTTTCTTCTTTCTTGTGGGTCCCATCTCCAATTCAGACAGATGTCATTATATAAGTGCATCTCTGATCGGAGGTTCTTATAAGAACTACCGTTGGAGAGAGTTCTTATAGGTCACTCACATCCTTATAGTTCTTGTACAAGAACCTTGGATTTTGTGTGAAATGGCATTTTATTAGTTTATTATATATTTTATTAATGTTGAAAAAAAATACATGGGGCCCATAAAAGGGGTTCTTATAAGAACTACCATTGTGGAGTTTTAGAGCATCTCCAATGTAAGGTTCTTATAAGCAAAAGAGTGTAGGTTCTTAGAAGAACCACCATTGGAGAGACTTCGTATAATAACCATAAGAGCATCTCCAATGGGGGTTCTTATAAGAACCTCCTTTTACATTTTTATGCCACCTCATCAAATTAGAAATTCACAAAGAAGTCCACAATGGAGGTTCTTATAAGAACCTGCTTTTTATGGGTCCCATTGATTAAATAAGTTATATTATAATAATTAAATAAGTCAAAAAATAAATAAAAAATAAGTGAAATGACATTTCTCACAAAAATCATGGTAAGAACCAAGGTTCTTGTTGGGGTACCCCTATGGCTTGTTAGGTTCTTATAAGAACATCTCCACAACGGTAGTTCTTATAAGCTAATGCACTTTTTCTTTATGAGAACCTTGCATCGGAGATGCTCTAATATGGATATCAAAAGTAAAAATATATATAAAAACTAATAAATGTCATATTACACAAAATTCAACCTAAGAACCAAAGTTTTTGTACAAGAACTCTAAAAATGTAAGTGATTTATAAGTGAAGAACCTCCAATTAGAGATGGTCTTAATGAAAATGGGATTGAAATTGAATTGATATGATTTCCATCCAGGCTTTTCTGAAGACTGCAGAAAAGATACTGGAGAAGATCCAGGAGGGTGTGTTTGATGTATCCAATGAGGTAACTTTTCATTCCCAGTTTAGTTTTAACTTTTAACTTTTAAAAAGTTGTGGTTGTTACCTCTGAATCGTTAAGAGGTGAATCATTTTTGGCAAAAAAATAAGTCTTTCTTTTAATGGCTCCAAACCCTCTGAATCATTTTGTATCTTGTACCTCCTTGAACCATTAAGAGTCCTAATTACATCCTGAACAATTAACAAACAATTATATTCATTTGCACTATATCATAAGAGTCTCTTAATCATTCAGCAACTGCCAAACAGTCTGTGACTTTGTTTTATATGTTGGAATAATTAGTCATCAGGGATCAAGGTTGGATACGGACGTCCGCAAGGCACGGGAGGAGCAAGAGATGGAACAGTTGCTCAGAGTGGTGGATGTTGTAGTTGATTTCAAACCATACATATATATATACATGATATATAATTATTTATTTATGAATCTTGGAACATGTATGTATTCTGGTTTATGGTTGCTGCTGCTCATTCTTGCTATTTGTTGCTATTTGTAGCTTGAAAATTGTTATCATGTGAATACAAGGTTTATTATCATCATTGTTAAATTACTTATTTGCCCTTTTCCTTTCCATATATTTACCAATTTTTCTATTTCTTTTTAAACTTTCAGAAAATTCATACATTTTTAGCCACTCTATAAAACATTCATCACTTATGTTTTATTCAACGCTTAATTGGATAAAGGTTTTAAATTGATAATTCCTGCTATTTAGATAGTTTAATTGACACAATATATAAACAACACCTAAAGCCCGTTTGTTAGTAGCTTAATGAGACCCACCAATTTATTTGGTCAACTATACGTAACTTTTGGTAGTGGCTTAATGATGCAGAAAATGGCTTATTCAATAAGCTTTTAGGAGGAATCTTTATGCAGAAAGCTAAGTTTTTTCCAAACTTTCTTCCCAATTAAAAACTACGCTCGTTCCATCTATGAAGAAACTCTTTCAAACAAAAACCTTCACAATCTATACAGAGATTAATCCACACAGACAACTTTATCTACACAAGACTTAATGAAAAACCAACCAAACAGCCCCTTAATCGTTTACCAAACATACATTTTCATCTACAGCAAAGATAAACAAACGCAAAATTTCGCATTTATTTGCAACGTAAAAGTTGATGTAAAACAAGCAAAAAATTACTCGATAAATAATCATCAAAAATCAATCAACACTAAAACTTTAAGGCCTAAGTTACAACAAAATATTGATTAAAAGAAACCCAAAGATGTTCATCTTCTGTCTCCAAATTGTCCAGGGTTCCTTCCAAATCTAGCACGCAAATTGTCAAGGGTACGCGATACCACCACCAGCCTTGGATCGTCTTCAGGTATATCTCGACCCTAAATTTCCATGCAAACGTCAAACAAAAATAACACAAATAAAACCACATCTTTTAACACAATCATAACTTATTAAATTATACCTTTAAACCGTTATAATATGCTTGAACAGCAGGAAGAAATGGAGTTACGTTACGAGCATGCATCAGATCCCATATCATATTAGCAAGTGTATATCCTCCGTCCTATAAATAAAGAATTAATACAAAAAAAGAATTAAGCAATGCAAAAGATAAACAGTTTTAGAAATGTGTAATTATTATTACACTTTTTAATTAACTAAATGACAATTTGCTCCTTGATAATAATATAGAAGTAATGTCATTTCTTCATCTCATAGTTAAGGGTAGAATTAGAAAGCATATTATAGTTACTTTTGAAAGTGAACACTTATTTTGACACAAAATAAAAATAGAAATAAACCAAATCAAACAGAGAGAGTATTGGCTTACCTTTTCACCAGATGCTGCAAGGAGGAGGGCGTTACCAGTTGAGGCAACCAGGTTAATACCCCTAGAATTCATCTGTGTCTGAATCAACAAAACAAATAACCAGCAATTACTGATATATTAGGCAAGCATTAATATATATATATATATATATAATTATACATAAATGAGGGATCATGTGAGAATAAGAGTTAAGGTGAGAAGCATAAGAAGTGATCTGGACCATTGATCACTTTTAATCTCACGGCCCCAACTCATAAATTGCGCTTGATACAGGAATTGATCAGGTGCATCGCATTATTGTTGATCTTTAATTTAGGATAGATCCAAGGGTGGAGATCCCTTCTTACCCTTCTCACCAGAAGTCCAGAACCCAACCCTATATATATATATATATATATGGGTCAGGTTCCGGGGGAAACCGCAAAAAAGTGAAACTAAAGAACACCCTAATAACCATTCATCTGTACGTTGTGTCGGTATGCATACAAGTAGTTTGTTAAGTAATTTTTCTAGTATGCACATGACCATATCATACAGATGAACGGTTATGAGAGTGTTCCTCAGTTTTTCAATTTTTAGGGGGTTTCCCCTGAACCTCTCTCTTTCTCTCTCTCTCTCTCTCTCTCTATATATATATATATAAATATATATATACATATATACATATACATATACATATATACATATACATATATACAGACACACATATACATTACATACACACACATATATGGGGCCATATCATCAGTAGTTTACCAGTGTGTCTAGAGCAATCTTCATACCCTTGGGAGTATAACCAGTCATGGCTCCCTCTATAAGCGTCTACAGGAATAAGAAGATTTATTAGAACATGAAAGTCCAAAGGATATAAGCATATGAACAATAGAGTTATATATATACACACACACAAGATACCAGCAGTTCAAAACAATTTAGCAAGACTCTGCAATCCAGGGTCACCTTTCTAATATATATATATATATATATATGATACACATGTAATATTAAATCTCCAGCAGCAAAATAATTGAAATTATTATTCAGACACCAAATAATATAATCCTAAACTTACTGTGTAAAGCTCTGGTATAGGAGGGTTATCTGAGCTCATGTATTCTTCAAAAACTTTGTGCCCACGATCAATGTCTCCAGAATTCAGGTAACACCTAGATGTTAATAATTATATAATAAAACAAATTCAGCATTTTCATCAGCATGGATTATGGAAAATAGGACTTAAAAAACCAAACTAAACAAATCTAGTAAATCCCATAGGGGTCTCGGGGAGTGAAAGTGTAAGCACACCATTCCTCCACCCCAAGGGGTACAGAGGCAATTTCCGTGAAGACACCCGGGCCCCGGCTAGCAACAGAATATTTTATACAAAAAAAAGGTTTTGCAATTTTTTTTTGAAATTGTTATCCTGAAAATATGCCAAAAAAACAATAAATGAAGTTTAAAAGAGTTGGGGGCTTCTGGCAGTTGCTGAATGGTTTGGTGCAGAATGATTAAGTGGTCAGAATGATTAAGAGGCTTTTATGATATAGTGCAAAATGCAATATAATTGTTTGGTAATTGTTCAAAATGAAATTATGCCTCTGAATGGTTAAGGGAGATCCAGGATACAAAATGATTCAGAGGGTTTCGGAACCATTAAGAGGCAGACTTTTCTTTTGCCAAACAGAATTCACCTCTTAGCGATTCAGAGGTTGCCTCTTAATGAAACTGTTAAGTGATAAACAAACAGCTTAAATTAAGAGCAGTTAGAGCTAGTAGTCAGAACACTACCAGGCTCCTCCAAATCACATCCTGTGGAACACTATCATAGGCTTTCTTCAAGTCTATGAAAACCATGTTTAAAGTGGTCTATCAACATGTAGAAATTATTTTCCTCTTCTATATAACTAATATTTAAAGCATACATAAACATGTAACTAAGTAATTAGCTCATATCACTAACTAGTAATATAGTTTGTGTACTTAAAAGAAATCAACAAAACTAATTCCTAGAACTTAGTTACCTCATAATTTGCATCAATATGAAGATATCAGGTCTTTTATTATCCTTCTTAAGCATCTCCTGAAGAGCATCCACTGCCTGCAACATTCAACATGGCAAAAAAGAGTTGACATTGAATATATAGCAAAACACATGCTAGAAGTTCAATCAGCATTGTGTCTTGAGATTTTGAACTGCTACATGATAAGTAGTTATCACGGTCATTTTATGAATTTTCTGTCAGAACCATGATTTAATAGTGGTTATCGCGTTGGTAAAGTGGCAGTATAGCAGTAAATAAAATTAGGCTCGTATAATAAATACAAATATATAGGGCCGTTATTATGCAACCCATTGCAATCGTACAACCTTTACAACCAAATCATGACCGTCCATTTGATCATCAACGGTTATCATTTAATCACTTGTAACTACCATTAATTAAAAAAAATTAAAAAAGAAAATGGATGGTGGATGAGTGTGTTGTAGAATTGCAATGGGTTGTATTTGCACACCCCTATATATATATATAAATTAGTAAAGAACTTAATATATTGTATGTGTAAATATGTCCATTGCGTACAAAGTGAGGTAAAACATATCAAGTCCCACACAAAAAACATATTAATGAAGTTTGTACAGGTTATGATTGAACTAATTGCACTGCCAGTAAATAGTCTAAAATAGCGGTAAACAGCACCGCTAATCGCAGGACCACTATCATAGACTGCTATTTAACCACCACTACCGCTTTAGCACCACAGTTGACTGCACAGCGGCTACATGTCTATATTTCTACAAATCTTTGTGAACAAATTTTGCTATCAAGATGCATTTCATCGTAATGGAATGAGTTTCTTAAATTTGATTATCATGCTTTGAAGCTATTTATAGTACCTGGACATCCTTCAGGTCCGCACAAGCGTCAAAGGCGACGTGATATACTGTGAAGAACTTTTGAACAAAACCAGCCTTCCGGTGAATATAGTTAGCAGTAGGGATATTGTACAACTCTTCCTCAGTTATACCCATCATCACATTTTCAGCACTCTCCCCTGTCCCTTCTAGTGAAGGCCATCCTTTGGATTGCTCAACAAGCTCCAAAATCTTTTTTCATAGAAATGAAAACAATTTAATTCCTGGAACGGGAAATAGCAAAGTATGCAGAATCTTATAAGATAGTTTAAGAATTACTTTGGCAGCCGTGTCCTTGGCTAAAGGTGTCTTGTTTTTATGAGCAGCTATAAGCCCCGCATAGCAAAATTTGTTTAAACCAAGACCAGCAGCAGTCATATCACCAATAATAGCATATCTGGAATTTTGAAACTAATGTTATCCAACCATCAAGATTGGTTTCCAATGAAGAAGGTAGAGAATGTTATAGATTTACTAAAGTCATAATCTCATATGAATAGCCTAACACAATGAACACCAACAATCATCCATTATAGGTATGATCTTGTGTCATCAAAATTCTAAGCATAATTATTTCATCAAAAATTAATGCAATCTGATGCATCAGAATTAGTAACAAATAGGTCAAAATGTTTGGCCAAACAATAAATTGCATACACTTGATCTAATCGGCCAGCGGCTGCACATGCATTAATAAGACAGATAAATGTCTGTGCGGTGGGCTTTACTTCAAGCTTCTTCATTTCTTCAAAAATCTTCATTTACAAAGACAGCAAAAAGTTAGGAGAGTATAATATCTAAATATCATATTTATGCCACAAGATGCCAAGGAATACATACCCGTGTTGCCTCAATGGAGTTCTTACATTTGCCACATGTTGAGATCATGAGGTTGTACAAAACAACCTATAAGAGATATGAACAGTCCCAGACAGTAAAGTGTTAAAAACTAAGTAATGAGAAGTAATCTAGGCCACCAAACAACAGTATGAGAGGCAGAGCATTGAAAGATGGATAACTAAAGAACCTAAAGAGCAAAAGGTAAATGACAAGCTGTCCATAAACATCAATATATGAGCTATACATAGCGGTTCACTTAGTGGAAAATTGTGAAAATAAATATTACACTATAGAAAACCAAAGGAAATGCAAAGTTCGTTACAACATTCACAAGCCCCAAAGAAACTACAAAATAACAGGTGTAGATAAGATGCAAGTAAAGAAACGTACATCAGGAATCAAACCCATAGATTTCATTTGGTCACGGAAGAAGAAACAATCCTGCAAACGAACACCTTTCATGCTACCAGCAATCAGCGCGCGAAATGTATCTTTCTCTGGTTTCACTCCATCCAACATCATATCATCATACACATCCCTCAACAAATAAATCCTATATATATATATATATATATAAACATCCTTATTAAACCTAGCTCATTGAGAATTCCAGAAAAAAAAGCCCTAAACTGAAACATTAAGAAACGATTACCTTCGTTGAGAAGTGATAGATCCAATAACGGTGTTGTATTCAGACACATTGTTAGCGTAGTTTCTCTTGGCATAGTTATCGGCGGAGACGGCGAAATGACGACGGCCTAGGGCTCCGAGCAGTGAGTGGCGATTCGCTAACAAAAACAAATCAGGAAATGGAATCAGTGAGCAACTGTGAATAATAATAATGATACGGAGATGATACGGAATGATGAACTGAAATTGAACCGGAAACCTACCGGAGATGATACGGAGGAACTTCATGGATTCGATTTTTCCGATTGAGTGAGGGTTCTCCGGAGGTTTTTGGAAGAAAGAGCTCCTTTTGCTATCGAACGAATCTCATAAATCGAAATTATTTAATTGACGGTTTAGAAGAAAAAAAGACGATTAGAAGCAACTTTATTTCGATTAAACCTTTTTATAAGAGGGTTTTTGGGATTCCTTATAAAATAATTAATTTTGATGTATAATCGGTAATAAGTCATTTTGATTGTTTGTGAAAAACAACTTATCCGATGCCAAACCGATGATAAGTTATTTAATTTATTAACTTTTGGTAAACACTTTTTCAGGAAGCCAATGAGTTAGTTTTAAATAAGTACTTAAACACCTCCTAAATAACTTTTTAATATTGGTTTAATAACATCCGTTCAAAAAGAGAAAAAAATGGTTTAATAATACATAAAATGACTTATTTAAAAAAAAATTGAAGAAGTTTTCTACAAAAGGTTGAGTTCAATTAAAAAACATATTCGTTTTATTTATGAAAAAACTTTTTTAAAAGATTCATTCTATAGAAACGGATTAATTTTTATAAACAATTTTATTTGTTCAGGATTTGAAAAACCAACCAAATAATCCTGAAATAATTGAAATACCAATTAATTTTTATAAACTTTTTATTATGATATTGTATTTATTTTCATTACTACAATAATACTAAAATACATTATTATATTGTGCTTTAAAACCGGGTCGGCGGGAAAGATCGTCCGGAAGGATTTAAGGGCTGATTGAAGGTGCGATTTCCAGCTCTGCCTTCTCATTTTAATCAGATATCAGTTTCAGTATTTTGGATGTTTATGAAATAGTTTTCATTTCATTTTCTAAATAAAAGGGATTTCTTGGATGTTTATGAAATAGTTTCCATTTTCATTTTCTAAATAAAAGGGATTTCTTGGATGCTTCATTTCCATTTATGAAATAGTTTCCATTTTCGTCCAATACGTCATCTTTTTGTAGTACTTGATTCTGTAAACGGGTACGAGACAACTAACAAGTTATTCGTGATCGAGTTGGTCAATGTTTGGTCTACATTCAATTCCAATAGACTTGATTTGAACTCGAGTTTGACTTGTTAGAGCATCTCCAATAGCATCTTTAAAATAGAAAAAATCAATTTTTTGTTCTCTAAACTATTTTAACAGCTTCTCTATCTCATTTTTTAAGATAAAGATTAATGGAAAAATCTACAAATATAGATATTTCTCTAAAACTCTAAATAGAGGAGAGATAAATGTGTTTTTTATTCGTTTCACCAATAAGAGATAAATTAATATCCATTTTGATGCAATTTTCCCTATAATTAATAATGAAATCTCTAAAATAGAGAATCTGTTATAGTTGATTGTAATTTATTTTAGGTTACTCTACCACTCATTTTGCCACTCATTTCACATTTTTGTGACATTCTGATTTTTGTGACATTCTGTGTGATCCTTGCAGTTATGCCCCATTTGCCTTGCTAACCCAAAGGATATGGCCTTTGTCTATGGTCATCAGGTAATTTTTTTCATCTATATTTTTTTTTTAAATTATAATATTTATATACGGCAAAACACACACACACACTCACCATTGGTCATCTCCAAGAAGGTAGGTTTACGACAAATTAGGCCCAGCCAGGGACTGGTTATGACCGGATGGTGCCAGACCGGCTACATTTTTCAGGAAATTTCAAAATCCGGTCTAGCCTGGGACTGGTTATGAGGGTGTTATACTCGATTCCAACAATTATAACACCCTCATTCTTATTATATGATATAATTAAATTGAGGGTGTTATACGATGACCTTTAACTTGCATCGAAAAAAAGCTTTTAGCAAACCGAATACATCAACAAATATAACACAGCCCAAAACACCAACATCCACACACGAAACAATCACCAGCTGGCCCACGGTAGACGGTAACTCAACAAGGGTTGTGGCCTACTGGTCGAATGCTTGGGGTTTGAAGGAATATCCCAGCCCCCCAGGGTTCGAATCCAGGTGCTTCCAACAATTGTGGCCACTAAGTTTATCAGGGCTGATTATTGCAGTTAAAAAACTTTGTCGGGATTAGTCTGAACTTTGCCTGGGAACTGGGATACCCTTCACAAAAGAAAAACTCAACAAGAAGAAAAAGAAAAAGAATTCCGCCAAAAAGACCAAGAAATTCAAATACCATCGATAAAAAAAAATTCCAAACGAAAACCTGTACATAGTAATCGACTTTCATTTACAAATCCACAACACGAACTCGCCAAAATATTTATAAAAAAAATCATCAAACACGAAACATTTTCGACCTTTAAAGAATTTGGGCTAACACTAACCTTGTTACCAAACAAACAAACACAAACCGAGCTTAGTAGAGCTTTATTCTAGTTTCGATCGAGCTTCTACAAATCGGGCATAACTGAAGAGTTTGTCCACATTCGCAACAAGTCTGCAGAATACCACAATATGAACGGAAATTTAAAAAGCTACAAATTCTATAGATGTGAAACCAAAGGGTCAAAAATCGGTTCTGGGCCGGTCCCAATTTGGTCCTTTCAAAACCAGGCCCGGTCCCAACCAAAAATGCTAGGACCAGTTTGGTCCCGGTTACTGGTCCAGGTCCATCGGGCCAGTCCCAAATCCGGTCCAAGGCTCAGCCAAGTTTTAAAAAAATATATTTTTACACAAAAAATGTTATTATCGTTTTTATAATTATGATATTTGAAGTTTAGTATTGAAATTGAAATACACTTTAAATAATATATTTAGGTAGATAAATCTTGGAACCTTGTAAAAATATTGAAAAACTTGTATTATAATTTATAAAAGCTTGATTTTTTTTTAAAAGTCGTGCCTATACATAACCAGTCTCGGGCCAGGCCGGGCCTTGAAATTCCCTAAAAACATGTAACCGGCCCAAACGTTTCCTGGTCGGGCCCAATTTGGCGTAACCCTACCTAGTTGGAGATGATCAATGGTGAGTGTGTGTGTGTGTGTGTTTTTGCCGTATATAAATAGAAAAAATACCTGATGACCACAGCCAAAGGCCATATCCTTTGGGTTAGTAAGGCAAATGGGGCATAACTGCAAGGTTCACACAGAATGTCACAAAAATGTGAAATGACGAGAAAGGGCAAGTGTCATGGTAAGTAGAGATATTATAGATGCCAAAATGAGCGGAAGAGTAACTAATATATTAAATATGACTACAAAAATTACTACGAAAAGAATGATTTTTTAAGAGGAGATTGAAAACGCTACTTTTTAATGGTTTGACCCCATTCCTTTTTTAGTTAAATGTTTTAATTTTACATTTAGCAGGTAAAAGTATAACCAAATTATCAACTATGAGTTGGAAATTGCCACCTGTAAGAGAAATCAATAAAATGCAAACCAAAAAGCCCGTTATCATCAAAGGTATGTACTCTTTAAAGTCTTCGTATACAAAGAAAATAAACGAAAGGGTCATTGGAGTTATCTGAGTTATCGCTAATCATAGTCTCCCTGGAAATCAAGGGTTCAAACCTCACCAAAGGTAAGGGGCGTGCGTGAGCATTTACCATATATGTATAGCGTCAGGTCCAGGGGAAACCGCAAAAAAAAAATAAAAAAAAAATTGAGGAACACTCTGTTCATCTGGACAGTATGCACATGTGCATACAAGTAATTTGTAAGCAATTTGTCCGGTATGCACATGTGTATACCGTCCAGATGAATGGTTACCAAGGTGATATGCACTCAAAAAAAGAGTACTTATGTTTGTAAAGTTCAAGATTTATAAATTTTCCAGATGTACTTTTCTCTTTTTAAAAAGTGCAGGATTTCATACTTCCATGTGTAGGGATGAAACCAATCAATAGAAGAAGTAATCGAATATACCTGATTGTCGTACGTAGAACTTGGAGCAGGTGGAGGAGCCATTGGCTGAGAACTAGTTTGATCATAATAAGGAGCAGCACGAACAGGGCTACTTTGGCCATAATAAGATTGTGATCCTTTCTGGAAGCTACTAGAAGGTGATGGTTTCGGGCGGCTAAAAGAGGATGCACCATGAACCGGAGGAGGAAGGGCAACCCTGTGCCGAGAAATTCCTTTCTGGCTACTGTAAAATTAAAAAACGGAAAAAAAGGGTCAAGCATCACATTCATGTAACCAAATTCAAGAGACAATAAGGGTGCATTTGGTATGCAAACAGGACTGGATGAGTGAGAGTGAGATAGGCAAGTTAAAGAATTGTGGAAGGTTTTAGGGCTTTAATTTGACAACGGTAGTTATAATAATTTACCAATCTTGTTCCATCTCGTAAAAAATTGTTCTATCTATTTCGGTGGGTTAAAAAAAAGCATATTCTTCCTGCTTAGTCTAAAGTGGCACCAAACATGATACAAGTTTTTTGTACTGTCCTATCCTGCATACTAATGCGTGTTTGGTACACTAGACAAGACAGAACAGAACAGGGATCACTGTTCCACGTTTGGCATGACTTTTATGTGAAACAGAGTGGAACAAAATGGAACAGGTGTGTTCCACCCCACCCCATGGAACAAGGTGGAACAAACACTAACTTTACCGATATAACCTCAAAATAAAAACCTAATTCTCTTCCAAAACATCAAACACGTCTCCCTCTTTTACATTTTATTTAAATTTTATTTGCTCTTTAGATTTTATATAGTGTATTTTATGCTCTTTAAACTTTCACTAACTTGTCCTCAAAATATTGTTTTTATTAGGTTTCTACTTTTGTTAATTTATGCAATTTATTAAATATTAATAAGAATAAAATAATATAAAAAATGTATAACATAAACATTAAAAACTACATAAACTTTTTATTTTACTTTAATCATCTTGACGAAAACTTTCTAATGATATATTTTGTTATAAAAATATTTATTTTATTATAATTTTCTATTACATAAATTAATCAAAATATATAGAAGATATAAACAACTCATCAAAGGTAAATTGGTTGTTTTATGACTTTATATGTTTTGTCCTGTCCAATTATGTCTTATCAAACGTTGACAACAGTTATGTTCTATCCTGGATACCAAATGCACCCTAAAGGGTAAAAATCATATGCCCAAGAGATTGTAATGAAAAAAATAAAAATGTGTCGATTACCCTAGTATATTCAGTTCAATTGTTGCTTTATATTGAGTAGGAATTTCCATCAAAGCCGAAAGAGCAAATTCCGTCTCTTTTCTGATTGGAGGCACATTCTTGGACATGATTTCTGTAAAATTGACAAACTAACATAAAAGTAAAATAACATCAAAACATGTATAAATCAATAATATCCCAAATGCTACCAACACGTATGGGAAATAACATTGAATGCAGCATGATAGATAATTACCTGGAAATTATCAAAGTCGCGAGAAGGGATATTATCGTCAAATTCCCTCATCATATCCCAAGGCCCATCTCCAACTCCAACTAATACGATAGAGAGTGGAAGCTTGCTATAAAGAAAAGGAGGTACAATACTTCATTATGAGCATATATATATAGGGGCTGGTTCAAATGAGAACTCAAATTTGGTTGTGAACGCGAGGACAAATGAGAGCGCGACACGTGGCATATTCAGACTGAATAATCAAAGAAATATTCAGACTGAATATAGTATTTATTCGGTCTGAGTAATGCTTATTCAGTCTGAATAAGCATTCTTCAGACTTTACTTTATTTAGTCTTTATATTCAGTCTGAATATTTCTTTGATTATTCGGTCTGAATAATCTACATTCAGACACGTGTCGCGCTTTCATTTGTCCTCATGTTCACAACCAAATTTGAGTTCTCATTTGAACCCTCCCCTACATATATATATGTATATAACCATCTTTATTTGTAGAAGATAGTGTACGAAAGGTTTGCAGACAATCAATCACCTTGCTTCAACTATGGCGTCTACAGTTTTCTGTTCTTGTGGACTCAAATGACCAGGCTCAGTATCAACACTTCTTGTTACCTGACCCACAAATATAATTATATTTGCACCGATTTGATAGTTCATTTTATGATGTTAATCAAGTAAATCTCCTATAAACACTATTTTAGACGTGGCACGTGAAGGGAGGGTTGGGTTCCGGTGAGAATGAAAGTTAAGGTGAGAAGGGAAAGAACGGATCTCCACCCTTGGATCAATCCTAATTGAAGAGGACCACTAGATCAACACTAATGAGATACACGAGATCAATTCTTCTAAAGCTAAATTCAAAACGAAATTAGGTAATTATTTGGTAATTATTCAAAATGAAATTAGGGTTCTGAATGGTTAAGGGAGGTCCAGGATACAAAATGATTCAGAGGGTTTTGGAACCATTAAGAGGCAGACTTATTTTTTGCCAAACAGGATTCACCCTCTTAGTGATTCAGAGGATGCCTCTTAATGGAACTGTTAAGAGGCAAACAAAGAGTTGCAAAATACTGCTCCTCCGTATGAGATAAACTGATCAACATCCAATCATGCACAGTTTAAAAACCAAAGGTAGTCATAGTCATATTGACCAATGAAAACTACCTGCCCATCTGCAATAATCAGTAACACATGATACTGGCCACCGGTATGTTCAACAATAGTCATAGCCTGCTCAATAACAGGTGCAAATGATGTTGGTCCTGCAGTAGCATCACAAATCATCATATAACTTAAAAAGAACCGCTAACTAAAGGTTACATAGTAAGTAATATATAAAAGAAAACAGTAGCATAACTCATACCTGCAAGCTTTAAATGAGGAACAATTTCTCTGTATCTACTCAATACTTCCTCAAATCCATTACAAAACCTCTCTTCTGGATAAAAGCTGAAAACATCTTGATCATGTGTTGACGCTGCCAGTTGGTAGAAAAACATAAAAATTTTAAAATTTACAAACCCATATTCATTACTTTATTTTTTTATTTTTTTATTAACCTGGATATCTAACGCACTATGCGAGCTGACTAATCCCGGGCGACCACCCGCTTCGCCGGTAGCCTGGAGTCACCACATTTGAACCTCCGTGGCCACAAGGGGATGTTTTTACCCTCCCTGGATTCGAAGCTGGGACCTCCAGGTACTTTCGACCTTTGGAGCCCGGCTCAAACCATTGAGGCACCACCCTTGTGGTTTATTCATTACTTTATTAGGGGGTTGGGTTCCGGTGAGAAGGAGAGTTAAGGTGAGAAGCGACTAAGCGTAAGAAGGGATCTCCACCCTTGGATGAACATTAGGATGAGATGCACCAAGATGAGGTGCACCAAGATGCACCAAGATGAGGTGCACCAAGATGCACCAGATCAACTCCCTTCTAAAGTGCAATTCATGGATGGGGATGAGATTAAAAGTGATCAATGGTTCCTATCTCTTCTTACGCTTCTCACCTTAACTCTCCTTCTCACACGATCCTACGCCTACTTTATTATTATAGACGATAATTACTAGCTAACAAAACCATACCATCTCCAAAACCATAACAAGGAATCAAGTTATCCTCATCGAAGGCAGCTAATGTTTTCCCAATAATGGTTATTGCTTGCTCGTATGGATTCAAACCATCTCCAATGTGATGTAGACTTTTTCTGTTGTAAGACCTTGAACCTATTTACCAATAAACGGTTAGCAAGTTATTTTTTTAACATTAAAATGTAAAATAAAAAAAAGAGTAATGATGTTACCAGTCCATTCGTTGCTTTTAGTGAAGTCAATACCAACAATAAGGTTAGAAGACTCGAGCCCTGCTCTAGCAAGAGCTTCAGTCACCTGTGCAAGAAGTGAAAGTCTCATTCTAACCAGAACTACAAGAAACTGACAACAAAATCCACAATATTACAAAAGTATGAGGCATTTTTTGAAAAAAGATCTCCCCAAGAACCAGCATACTAGAATCTACCCCCAAATATTAAAGACAAAATCCATTTGCATAACACCCTTCAAATTCAATAATAAGATTTAACATATATATGGTACCAACCGATCATAGGATCCTAATATTCACAAAGAAATAGATCATTTTTACATTAAGAGGTGAATCGCTCACAATCCTGTTTGTTTACCTCTTAACGGTTCCATTAAGAGGCAGCCTCTGAATTGCTAGAAGGTGAATCATGTTTGGCAAAAAATAAGTTTGCCTCTTAATGGTTCCAAAAAACCCTTTGAATCATTTTGTACCATGGACCTCCCTTAACCATTCAGAGCCCTAATTTCATTTTGAACAATTACCAAACAATTATATTTCATTTTGCACTATATTAAAACCACTTATCATTCTGGACCAAACCATTCAGCAACTGCCAAAGGGAAGAAAATTGCATGCAAATTTACCTGTTCCAGTGAACTGTAATTATCGGCAATCCTTGAATATCTCCGGTCAAGCTTCTTCTGTGGTCTATGGGTTTGACCTCCAAAGGCCGGAGCAGGAGATGGAGTAGCAGGTACAGTGGCAGGATAGTGTTGTGGATAAGCCGGATAAGCATCCTGAACAGGATAATTCTGAATGTCTTGAGGAGGATAAGAATAAGTTTGTTGAGGATAACCGCCATACTGACTTCCAGTAAAAGATGACGTTGATTGAAACGATGGCGACTGCCTAGGTCGCTCCTCTCTTGAACTTTTGCCCCCCATTTTCAATCCGATGGAATCAAATCAACTTATCTGCAAAATTTCCAATATAATCTTTCTTTAAACTACCTTCTCGAAAACAAACTGTGATGATCGAAATGTAAAACCAGATATAGAACACCTTATATATATATAGCAAAAACAGATGGAAAATTCTTTTGAATAGCTAAAGGAAAGATTAATATCCTGGAAATTACAAGACGACCAATACTTTCAAGTTTCAACCTACGCAGGGAAGATGTTTTCCACGAACCCTAAGAAGTGGTTACAAAGAAGCTTCGCCGACATCATACTTATGGAGTATAAACTAAGTAATTATCTGCATTAATGATTTCGTGTACGACTACAAATTCAATTGTTATCTTTTCGGAAAAGAATTAAACAACTTTCTAGAGAAAATTTATCGGTTAGTCTTTAGTCAGTTTCCATATATGAACGTCAACATACGGCATACGCAAGTCTAGAATATATCTCTTATCACCATTGTTAAAACAAAAACAAAAAAAAACAAGTTGAATTTACAAACAGTTACGAAACTAGATCTGAATATTTCGATCGAACAAGTACAACCACCACCACTGATTTAGAGTAAATTTAGCACCGCCAAATCCACCGCCATTGACGTTCCAATAACTGAACCGAAATTGCTGTAATCGGAGGCAATTTGAAATTGAAGATATAAAAAATGAAATGATGAATCTATATGAATGATTCAGATATACAAACCTTTGATTAAAATTAAGCAAAACACCATCAGTTGCTGTTCACACTAGTTTCTTTTTTTCTTCTTCAAAGAATCAATGGAGGATTCCGATTGTCTCCCAAAAGCAACAGAACTTTAGAATCAATTAATCAGCTGGCCTTTTGAAATCTTTGTTTGATGGAAGAAGTGCGCACATGGTGGGATGAACGAAGAAAGTCTCCCCAATTTCTTCGTTGATTCTTTAATCTTTTTTAGTTCCAAATCATTTGAATTGGGTGCAAGTAAGGGTGTAGGCCACATACAATAGATAAAAGATGCCTTATAAAATCATATAAAAGACGACTTTTTATAGTCAATATATTTATATTATTTACTGCAAGATAAATTAAATTGATATTCAAAACTTAAAATCTCAAACAAAAAAAAAATTCAAGATATTTTTTATTGACAAAATTATTAAAATAGTTAGTTTTTATTTATGGTTTTCATGTTTTAACCTATTTTTTTTAAAGTTATCAAAATACTCAAGTTCGAAATTATAAAAGGTAAAAATGTAAAGAAAAAGTTTTTAAACCAAATTCTCAATTACAGGGACCAAATATATAAATTTTGAAAATTACATTTGCTCTAATGTTGACATTGCAAATTTAGACCAAATTTTACGTATTTAGTCCATAAAATTACGAACTTAGTTCAAAAACTTTCTTTTTTCATTTTTACCGGTTTGAATTTACGAACCTAATGGCTATTTTGACAAGTTTTAAGATAAATGAAAAATAATTCTCTCAAATGATAATCATTTTTGAGGTATTCCTTATATTTAAAGAAAAAAATTCTTTTATCTCTTGTTTTACCGGTTTTAAAAGTAGTTTTGAGAAATCTATTAGAGCATGAGAGCATTTTTAGCGAATTTTTCAAAACAAATTACTTTGTTATTAAACTCAAATTCAATTATAATAAAAAATTATTAATCAAACAAAAGAGAATTTTTAAGTTGTTAATTTGATATTAATATTGGTATAAATTTTCATGGGTTCTTTAAGTTTATAGTTTATTCAAATATAAAAAAATTATTGTTTTTTTTAAATCATACAAAACCTTATTATAAAATCGATAAAGACAAACGATAAAACAAAATATTAAAATCAAAATATATCTTGTTATATTGCATAAATATCTTTTTAATATATTTGAACATGTTTAAATTTACATATTCAAATGCAATAATTAGTAAAACTAATTTCTTTTTATTTCCTATTTGATAAAGAAAAACAATAATATTATCTACAAATTAATTAATTTTAATTGCAGTCCTTTTCAAAATAAAAGACAACCTACAACTTGATGCTAAGTTAAATAATTTTCCTGGCTCATCATAAATATTCGTTTAAATTACACGCATAATATACTTTCTTGATCAGCAGCCTCTGGCGTGTTGTTCAGTTATATGGGTGAGAAGACTTTGTTTAAATACATAGCAGGTCATAAGTTCGATTCCAGGCCCCCCTTGTTAACCTCAGTTATTGAGTGAGCTTTAAAATATCCTCTCATATTGGTGTCCTTGGAGTCAAGTTCCATGTGGGTAGACCTGACAAAAACTGGTACGACACGCTAACTCGACATGAATTAAACGGGTTGACACGACACGACACGAAAATTAAACGGGTAGGGTCACGGTCAAAAATTTCAACTCGAAAATGACCCGCATAACCCGTTTATATTAGACCCCTTAGGCAACAGGCGTTAACAACCCACAATTTATATTTTTTTAACAAAGTAAATCCTAAAAAATAATAAGAAGTGATTATTCATTCCATGTAGACCTGATAAAAATTGGCACGACATACTAACGGGACACAAATTAAACGGGTTTGGCTAATACATTTCAACTCGTTTAATTAAACGGGTTGACACGACACGACTCGAAAATTAAACAGGTCGGGTTAGGATTAAGCATTCTCAACCCGTTTAACTTTGAACCTGACACAATACGTTTGCCAGGTCTACGTGTGGGGCCGATTGAGGTTAGCGCTAATCAGCTTTTTGCCCAAATTAGGGACTGGTAACCTCACGTTGACCCATACAAATACAATTATGACTCAAAAAAATCACATTACAGGCAAAATCAAGTAGTGGTCTACTAAGTATCTAGTTTAATGTTGTGTTCTCGAGTCTTTTTTTATGAGAAAAAAACGAAAGGGAAGCACACTAGCAAGGAAAATAATGTATTCTTCAAGTGTCTTTAAGAGGTTAAAGGAAATGAAAAAAGTTAAAATGATGTTAATTTTCCTCCCGTTTGTTTATAAAAAATGATATGTTTCATTTCTTTCATCTCCGGCTTAAGAACAGGGGTGCAATGGGTCGATCTGGGTTGGGTCCGGGTTCAACCCATTTATTAAACAGGTCGAAAATCTCAACTCAACCCATTTAATTAAATGGGTTGAGATTTTCAACCCAACCTAACTTGTAACTTAAATAGGTTCAACCTGAGTTCGACCTGTTTACAAAATTTCAACCCAACTTGTTAAATAAATGGGTTCAACCTGAATTGACTCATTTAATTTTACAATGCATAAAACAAAACAAATAAATTGTTCAAAATCCACAACCTTCAAGTTCCAATAAAACACAACGACAAATGCAAATAAATTGTTCAAAGTTCTAATCAAACATCAACGACATAGCCATTAACCAAATAAATTGTTCAAAGTTCAAAGTTTTAATAAAATACAACCACCTAACTACCTAAATAACTCGACTTCCACGTTCACCGACTCCAACTTCATTCTCGGTATTACTCTCATTCTCGATATCCTCTAGCTTTTCTTTCATAGGTCGACAATATTCTCGCCGCCGACGTGGGTGGTACTGTTGAGATGAACGACAGAACGAGCCGACGAGAGTCACGAGACAAATAGATGACGCCGGCGAGATAAAGAGAAGAGATGGCGCCGACGAGAAAAAGAGACGACAATCGCCGCTCGCCGGAGGAAGACGAGAGCAGAGACGCCAGAGGAGACGAGAGCACAGCGTCGAATGAGAGAGAGCAAACTATGGTTTTTTCCAATTTTTATGGAGGCGTTCTAAAATGTAAATAAATCTAGGGTTTTCCTATTTAGATTCACTTTCTTTAACACTAATATTTAAA
Organism: Silybum marianum; assembly: GCA_036898165.1. NCBI lineage: Eukaryota > Viridiplantae > Streptophyta > Magnoliopsida > Asterales > Asteraceae > Silybum > Silybum marianum. The sequence goes on from CM072543.1 coordinate 441,176, forward strand.
AATTATATTTTAAAAATAAAATAAATATATTAAGTATATTAAAATCAAGTTATTAATGGGTTGTAAATATGTTACTAATGAGTTGTAAATATGTTACTAATGAGTTGTAAATATGTTACAAACGAGTTACAAATATGTTGTAAATGTGTTGAAAACATGTCAGAAATTTCAACCCAATCCGGCCCATTTATTAAATGGGTTAGACGAGTTGATCCATTTAAGTTAAACGGGTTGAAAATCTCAACCCAACCTGCTACTAATGGGTTGGGTTCGAGTTGGGTTGGCGGGTTGGATCACTTTGTGCCACCCCTACTTAAAACATAAAAATTTATTCTTCTCCCTTCATTTTCAATGACATAAATAAAAAATTTATTTCTTTTTCTTTCTCTCCATTTTTATATCTTTCCTTTTTTTCTTTTTCATTCCCAATTTAGGATACACAAGGTAAGAGATTCTTTGATAATTATTGAATCGTTTGGTGCAGGATGGTTAAAAAACTCTTATGATATAATATAAAATGAAATATAATTGTTTGGTAATTTTTTTGATCAATAATTGTTTGATAATTGTTTATGATATAATTGGACTTTAATAATAAAAGAAGGTTCATGATACAAAATGATTGAAGAAAATTTTGAAACCATAAAAAAACAAACTTAGGCTATGTTTGGCAAACTAACTGATAAGCTAGCTTATGACTGATAAGCTAGCGTATGACTTATAAGGTAGCTGATGACTTATAAGCTAGCTGGTAGCTGATGAATAAGTTATGTTTGGCAAAAACTAGCTTATGAACATGTGAACTGACCAAAAAGAACATGTTGAAAATAAATAAATAATATTAGTTAGGGGTATAATTGGAAAAAAGTGTCAAAAAACTTCTCATAAACTACTCCAAGTAGCTTATTGATAAGTTAGCTTATAAGCTGACTTATAAGCCAGCTTATGTGCATCCAAACGATTACTCAGAAAATAAGTTTATAAGCTAGCTTATAAGTCAGCTTATAAGCTAGCTTATTTTTGCCAAACAATGCCTTATTTTTATCAAACATGATTCATTTTTTAATAAAAATAAACAGCTATTAAACTCTAATTATATATATATGGATGCAGGTCGGTCCAACTCATCTGGACCATTCAAATTCATTCTGAAATTAAATCTTGGCCCTTTAAATTACCTATTTTACGGTTACGGGCTTAGGTATACTCTGTTACGCTTCCTTCCCCACTCCCCACATCAGTTTCTATCCTCAACCACTCCTTTACGGTTACGAACTTCCTCTCGCGTCCGCGAATTCTCATCCTCTCCCCCGGTTTTCTCCCACGCCGCTCTCCCTGACGCCTGATAGAAGAACGCAGTTATCTAACCTCCACCCCCGATGTACTCTCTCTCCCACTCCCCGCTCCTTTAATCAGACGTTGATTGAAATTTCAAGCTTACACTCTCATCGCTCTCAAACGCTCTGAAAAGATTATTTATGACGAATTAACCTCCGTGTCTGATGTTTATTGATTCAACATTGTCTAGGGTTCTGTTCAAGGTACTTTCCCTCTTCCGGTTCGTATCGTCTTTGAAGATTATCTTCCCGATTGCATTCTCTATCCATTCTCATGTCAGGGTTTTTCACATAGGGTAAATTTTATACATTTGTTCTTGGATTAGGTTTTTTCACTTTGAGTTTTACAATGCTGGCTTAGCGTTCGTCCAAAGATGATTGGTGTGTTCGAAGGTTTGAAAGCAAAACCAAACCTCAATATCTTTATTGAATTTGTATTTATTTTGTTTGCTAGGTGTTCGATGAAATGCTTCAAAGAGAATTTGATATGAAATTGATTTTATAGATGACAGAAGGAGAGCCTATTTGTCAAGAAGAGAAAAGAGTGTTCATGAAGCTTAATCTGCATGGTTTAAATCTTCTACTAATTTGTCCCAATTTTAAAATCTTCCCCTTTTTTCTGCATTGCGATTGTATCTTTTAGTTATAAAAGTTCTATATTGTTTTATCTAACAAAAAACTACAGATTTCCTATAGGTGTATTATCAACTTGAGTAGAAACATTGTTGTCTGATGACTTATCTGTTTTCTCCTTCGCTATGTGATTTTTAGGCATCTTGATCACCGCAAGAGGTTTATAATTGCAATGGATGCAGCCTTTGGGATGGAATATTTACACTCCAATAACAATGTACTCTTCGATTTGAAACGTGACAATTTGCTTGTGAATATTTGCGCTCTTAATGCAAACAATATATTTAATTGATTCAAGTTTTTATTCTGTTCAATTACATTTTAACTCCATGCTTATGCAGGTTGGTGACTTTGAACTGTCAAAAATCAAGCGAAACACATTGGTTTCAGGTGAAGTTAGGGAACCTACCATGGATGGTGCTAGAACTACTGAATGGTGGCAGCAATAAAGTTTCGGTTCAATTGGTTTTCTTAGCGCTACCTTATTCGTTTTCCAAAGTTCTTTTACATCTATAGATTTTGAGGTCTGTTTCGAGGACGTTTAGAACATGTTTAAAGACATGTCGTGGACCCGACCAACGGACGGGTATAACACTAGTTCCAATGAAATTGAAATTCTCACATTGTAGGTCCGCTAGACTGTAAACTAAAAATATAAGATTAAACAAATAATATGTCATAAAATAGAGCTCATAAATGCATGAACGGTTTGTCATTATCACGACACTCGTTGCTATCTCTTTATTATGTTTTTAATTTAGATGGAGCCCACAACATTTTGGAAACAATATCTATTTGGTTTTTTAATATTAAGTTAATACCAATTTAGTAAAATAAAGAATAATCTCTTTAGATGTTTAAAAAATTATTTATATCAAATTTTATTTAAAATAATAGAACTATCTATAAAAGTTAATATATAGGGTCTGTTTGGTTTGTATGAATGGTTTGAAGGATTTAGACGACAACATCAGATGACGGACATGACGTCCTTGAATATTTCCAAAACGTAACATCTAATAACAATATCTGGAGACACATAAACATGACAGTGGAGTATGTATAGGGACCTGTATGCTATCATGTAAGAGTAAAAACTGAAGGATGAAACATGGAGGATGTGGAAAACGTGGGATCAAAAGAGGGTTAAAAGGTCGACAAAAAGTTACTAGAGATACCATAGCAGGGGGTAACCCATGTGGAGACTTTTTTGGCTTAGTAACATGTCATACAATTATTTTCTCTTATAATTTTACCATGTTTACTTGTTTTACCAAATTTTTATTACCTAGTTTACTCTTCTTTTTTCACACTTTTACAAAAACTTTTTCATACTTTACCAGACATATCTCAAGTACTTCGTGAACTTTTCAACACTCACACACAAAAAAACCACACCAGAGTTTTTACAAGAATTATATTTATGAATACCTAAGATGAAGTTAATAGTTGTATACATCATGTCTGAAAATAACATAAACCAATAACCAAACGAAATACAACTAATTTTAGTTCAGTTTTGTTGATATCTAGATACAAATTTTCAATATAGTTTGTATAACCACGAATAAGTGTAGGGGGTAACCACAAGGGTTGTAGCGTAGTGGTTAAGGTCTTGGGATATGGTAGAATATCCCATCTATGCAGGATTTGAATCTGACGTACACAACAATTATGACTACTGAGTTTACCATGAGTGATGTCTTTATTATCATAATTTGGCGGGATTAGTCCAAATATGGTTTCAGACACCCTTTTCAAAATAAAAGTGTAGGGGGTAACCGTAGTTTTTTCAAAGTTAAGGGGTGGGAATGGTAAATATCGAAAGAAAAAGTCCAAAACCTTTTCTTACAAATTCCAACCTCGGCGGCGGACATTGGTGGTCCGACTTCCAACCACCGTGACTCTCTCTCATCCCTCCGTCAATCTCTCTCTCTCTCTCTCTCCCTCTCTCTCTCTCTCTCTATATATATATATATATATCTACTCTCTCTCACACATACACACAGTCAGTGAGATTTTGGAATATTGTATGCGTGTATGGTTGCAACTTGTGATAAATAATTTGGACTTTAATCAGCAAACCACAGTGAAAACGAGTAGATTCCTTGCTTGGTTGGAAGAAATGGATTTGCAGCTAGGGTTTTCATCGTAAAAGCAAGCTGAAATCTCAGTTCCAGAAGGTGAAACACCGGTTGTTTATTGTGTATCTTATCGGAAAATATGAAGTCAACTGCTAGCGACCTCATTCGCCGTAAAAAATCATTGAAGCATGTTCTGCTAGGATTAATCGTTCTTCTCGGTTTGATTTGTTTGTATAATGGTTCAACATTCGCTCCTCATTTACCTAGAGCGGAAGAAGTTATTGCGTTGGACGACGGTACGGATCCGGTTATCGGAAGTTTTGCACAGAAACGTGATTATTTTGATGAATTGTTTGAAGATCAAGAACAAAACTCTGAAGTTCCTAAAAGTTTACCTGTAAGTTGTTTCAGAATTTAAGGATTTCGTTCTAGATTTGCCAAAACTAGTACATTTACTTGATTTAGTTTTGTTTTTTTGTTCGTTTTGTTGAAGGTCTGTGATATGAGGCACTCGGAGTTGATACCTTGTTTGGATAGACATCTTATATATCAATTAAAATTGAAGCTTAATTTGTCTCTAATGGAGCATTATGAACGACATTGTCCACCTGCAGAACGACGATATAATTGCCTTATTCCGCCTCCAGTTGGATACAAGGTCAGTATGATTAATGATTCGTCTCTGTTTCCTTCAATTATGTGCATTGCAGGAGGATAAATGGGTAATTATGATGTTAGGTCTTGAAATTAAGCAAACAGAAAGTAACTATGAACTCCATAGTATCGTGTTCTATCTCCCTAAGTTTTACTATTTTTTGGCAAAGTGTTCAATGAGGTTGGGTTTATAATTCCAGATCCCAATCAGGTGGCCGGAAAGTAGGGATGAGATTTGGAAGGCAAACATACCCCATACTCATCTTGCTCAGGAGAAATCAGATCAAAATTGGATGACAGTGGTTGGAGACAGAATAAGGTTTCCTGGTGGAGGAACCCATTTTCATTCTGGTGCTGATAAGTATATAGCTTCCATTGCATCGGTAGGTCACTTTTATTGTTTATTACTTTGAAGTTATCGTTTTAGTGAATTAGGGCACCCTTTCTTTTTATTAACTTCATAACCATCATGATCATATAGATGCTCAAGTTTCCTGGTGATAAAATTAACAATGGAGGACACATCCGAACTGTTCTTGATGTGGGTTGTGGGGTTGCAAGTTTTGGGGCTTATCTTTTGCCTCTAGGTGTTATAGCCATGTCTCTTGCACCAAATGATGTTCATCAGAACCAAATCCAGTTTGCACTTGAGCGTGGGATTCCATCTGCACTAGGAGTCTTGGGTACCAAAAGACTTCCTTACCCTAGTAGATCATTTGAAATGGCTCATTGTTCACGTTGTCGGATAGATTGGCTCCAGAGGGAAGGGATTCTACTTTTAGAATTGGACAGATTGCTTAGACCAGGAGGTTATTTTATCTACTCTTCACCAGAAGCATATGCACACGATGCTGAAAATCGAAGAATTTGGAATGCTATGCATGATCTATTGAGAAATATGTGCTGGAGAGTCGTTTCAAGGAGAGATCAAACCGTTATATGGGCTAAGTCGATAAGTAATAGCTGTTACTTAAAGAGAGCACCAGGAACCAACCCTCCTCTGTGCAGCTCAGATAACGATCCAGATGTGAGTTGGGATGTGCAGATGAAGGCATGCATTACTCCATACTCTTCAAGTAAGTGTTAAAATTGTACCAAGCCTCTAGAATAATGAAAAACGTAAGGCAAAATAGATAAGGTGTTCACTGAACTTTATAGTCTTGTCACCATCATACACCTAACACAAAGATGTATCAATCAAACACGTAAACTACCACAATCGCATAAATTACATCCTTCCTGTCAAATTGAAGTGGAATATTACAAGTCTAATGGCCTAATAGTTGGTGATCTATGATTTAGTTCAGAAGCAATGATTTCTTTTTAATATATTGGTTAATTAAACCACCTTAATCTTGGTCTTAACTTGTTTATTTAGATGGCAAAGGGACGAAAATGATGTAATTGTTATGGTTGTAACTTGTGAGAATCTTGATATATGACTGGATTCTTTTGTTTCACTATGCAAGTGAAAAACCCATAAGTTTGGTGATCATTTCATCTAATTTGGTAACTGTCTATTTTACAACCCCTTTTTTCTGTTATAAGATCCAAATTGGTTGCACTGTGTTGCTATTTTTACATCACATTTATTAAAGTTGTTTCCTATGCAACTTATTAAGACTACACCTGGCGGCAAGCAGTGATTTTAAGGGGATGTTTGGTTGGTTTTCCATTAATAAGTCCTGTATGAATAAAGTTGTCTCTGTGGATTAACCTGTCTGTATAGATTGGGAAGATTTGTGTTTGGGAGGGTTTTTTAATAGATGAAAGAAACGTGTTTTTTAATTGGGAGGGACAGGTTTGGAAGAAAACTTGGCTTTTTGCATAAAACTCCCCCTTAGAAGCTTACTGAATAAGCCACTTTCTATAAAGCTCCCCATTAGAAGCTTACTGGATAAGCCACTTTCTATATCACTAAGCCACTACCAAACAGTCATGTATAGCTGACTGAATAAGTTTCGAGTCTCATTAAGCTTATTAAAGCGCTAACAAACAAGCCCTAATAAATCTTGTATATCATCCAATTTAAATGCATTTTTGTTTTGATAATTCAGAGATGCACAAACGAAAAGGAAGTGGACTTGAACCATGGCCAAGTAGGCTTACAGGGCCTCCTCCTCGCCTTGATGAAATTGGTGTTAGTCCTGATCAGTTTCAAGAAGACACTGTAAGTATCTAACTGCAAGAAAAGCAAATGTTGTTAATTACTCCATCCGTCCATAAATAAGTGTCCACAATTCTATTTTAGTTTGTCCATATAAGCGCTCACTTTCAAAATGTAAGTGCATGATTGTCAATTCTACCCTTAATAATGAGACGGAGAGATTCATTACTCCCTTTATTACTAAGGAAACTTTTTGTCATTTAGTTAACTAAGAGCATCTCCAAGAGCTATGCTAAAATAGAGAAAAGTGAGATTTACTTTTTTGCTCCAAGAGCTATATGCTATCTTGTATGTTAAAATAGAAAAAAGAGGAGAGAGAATATAAAAGTCCAAATTTGGAGAAATCTCTAAAACCCACATTTTGAGAAAAAGAAATAATATTTTGATCATTCCACCAATAACAGGCGTTGAAATAAAATGTTTAGAAGAGAGAAATAATATTTATTAGTATATTGATTATTTTAATGATATAATATACATTACAATCTCTAAAATAGAATAGCTCGTGGAGTTGGAAGTAATTTTTTTTGGAGATTTTGACTTTTCTTACTCTATTTCAGGAAAAATATAGCATAGCTCTTGGAGTTGCTCTAAAAAGTACAACTGTTACTCATTTCTAAAACCTTGTGCCTTTTTCATTGTGGACATTTATTTTGGGACGATGGGAGTAATTGATCCATTACATTCAAAGCCCAAGCCCAAGGATTACTTTGACAAATTACAAAATGTTACAAATGAAATGGGCTAAACAAAATAAGCCAACTTTATAAAGCTTTCGATCTAATTAGATCTAACACAAGTGCTACATGGTATATATGCTCATGATGTGATGCAGAACACATGGTCTCATAGAGTTATCGAGTATTGGAGGCAGATGAGATCCGTTATACAAAAGGATTCCATTAGAAATGTGATGGATATGAATTCAAATCTTGGTGGATTTGCTGCTGCTCTTAAGGACAAAGATGTTTGGGTGATGAATGTTGCTCCGGTTAATGCATCATCTAAGTTGAAGATCATTTATGACCGTGGATTAATTGGAACCGTTCATGACTGGTGTGCATTTCCTTTTATTTGCTTGTTTGCACACACACTTTCACATTTATTTTGGTGTCATTCTAATTCTAATGATATATTTTGTTATAAAAGATATATTTATTTTATTGTAGTTTAATAAATTACATAAATTTAATCACAATATATAAACAACTCATTAGGGGCAAATTGGTCATTTTATTAGTTCTATCCCGTCCAATTTTGTCTTACCAAACGCTGAACAACTATCCTGTCCTATACAGTCCGGATACCAAACCAAACGTAACCTTAGGTGGAACAAAAATTGAGGGAGATGAGACTTAGATTGGTAAAATTACTAAACTACCCATGTCCACTCCAGTTCTATCCGTGTACCAAACAAACTCTTATTTATTTGTTTTTGCAAGTCAGAGGGTCTTCATGGAAACAGTCTCTCACCCCTTGGGATAGAGTTGGGGCTGTTTGTTTACCTCTTAACAGTTCCATTAAGAGGCAGCCTCTGAATTTCTAAAAATAAGTTTGCCTCTTAATGGTTCCAAAACCCTCTGAATCATTTTGTATCATGGACCTCCCTTAACCATTAAGAGCCCTAATTACATCCCAAACAATTATATTTCATTTTGCACTATATCATAAAAGCCTCTTAATCATTCTGCAGCAAACCATTCAGCAACTGCCAACTGAGTCCGTTTGGTTTGGTTTTTAATCTTCAAAAATCATGAGGATCCAATAAAATTTTAACCTTATCCGTTGCGTTTGGTCTTTTTGCAGGTGCGAATCTTTTTCAACATATCCACGCACTTACGACCTACTTCACGCCTGGAGAGTTTTCTCCGATATCGAGGATCGAGGCTGCAGCCTGGAAGATTTACTAATCGAAATGGATCGTATGCTAAGACCCGAAGGGTTTGTGATCATAAGAGACAAATCCTCCATTGTTGACCACATTCGTAAGTTCTTAACCGCTTTAAAATGGGACGGATACTCATTAGAAGTCGAACCAAAAACCGACCCTCTTTCCCTTAACGAAGAACGAGTCTTAATTGCTAGAAAACAGCTGTGGGGTGATGATGACGATATAGACGAAACTGCAAAATTTTGAAATCTTTTTATCAGGTAACTCTTGAGTTCCATAACTCTTGTTTTTAAGATCGTTTTTAAAAACACATTATGGAATTGTTTTTTAAGATCGTTTTTGAGGGAAGATGAGATCGTAGTTTTTAGGAATGGAACGTATAATTGGACATATTTTTTAGTTTTGGAAAATTTATATCGAAGGGCGGAAAAGAGGGGATTGTAGATCTCTTTTAAGGCATTTGATAAAAAAAGAAGGGAATAGAAGAAGCAGGAAACATATTAGACTTGCTATATAAATAGAAATATAGATAAGAAGCAAGTATTATTAAGAGTTTAAAATCCTTTCATGTATTCAACATTTTGATATATCTATTATGGGAATATTGTGTATCACTGAATGCTATTAATTTGTTCTTTTAAAAAAAAAATGCTATGCTAAAATCCCTTTTTTTTAAGGGTTGGAATTGTTGTTATATTTTGAGTTGTATGTCATGTTTGGTTTTGATTTGATTCTTTTAGGTTGCATTTGCCATTTGGCACGTCAGATAAGACGGGAAAGAACAGGATAAAATCAGAAAATCTTAATGTTTGTGGCACATTAGACCTGTATAGAACATGGCTAAGGGGTTGCTTATTAAACGCTGATCTGATAAGTGCTTACCTGGATAAACATGACAAGGGTTGAGAATCTTACTCGATAAGAGAGATGATAAAGATGGAGAGTCTTAACCGATAAGTGTGGGTGCTGCCCTTACACGGTAAGCGCTTACTGAGTAAGTTAGTGTCGGTAAACACTCGCTCAATAAGCGTTTGGGTAAATGGACCCTAAGTGGGACAAAAATGCATTCTTTTTTATTTCACCAAAATAGATGGAAATCTATATGAAATATGGAACGGAACCCCTTGAATCTTTTGGGGGAATATTGGGGAAAAAAGAAGTAACTCTACTTTTTATAATAGTTCTTAATTATTAAATTAAAAAAATTCTAGAGACCCCCAACGACCAATCCTCGCATGAATTGCTAAGGATCCAATCAAAACAAAAACAGAGATGAAATAAAATTGATAAATTACTAACTTACCCGCATCAAATTAAAACCCTAAAAACGTTCCATAATCAGTACATTTTTAAGTATGAAGTCAAGTTTTCTTTAGTAGGTCAAAGGTTATGGATTTAATCAAATTCACATGTAAGATCGTATACTTAAATATACCTGGTTTTTTTGGTTTTGATGCATTTCGTCATCTGAAACCATAAACCGAGTAGAACGAAAAGTCAAATAGTACAAATTTCTTTGAAACCACAAGCTAATCAATTTTTGAAACATATCCACGAGACTCATTTGGCTCTTATTAGTTTTACGGTTTGGCATAGATCTTTACACAAAACCGTTATCAAATAGACAAATACAATAGAAAAAACCACATGCATAAATACAAAAACCAAACGAATAGAGTAAATTTGTATGATTAAGAATCAGAGTAAATTACGATTTTTTAATCTCAATGGTTTGTTAACAATATAAAAAGGGTTTATTCAGTAAACCTTGAGTAAGAGCTTTATGCAGAAAGCCAAGTTTTTTTCCGAAGTTGCCCTTCCAATTAAAAGAACACACTCCTATCCATGAAAAACCTTCATGATCTACTCAAAGAGACTAATTCACACCGACAACTTTATCCATACAATGACTTAATGAAAAACTAGTTTCTCACTTTACACACGCCAATTATCAATTAAAAAGAACTTTTGAGTCCGTAAAAAAAGCTACAACGAACAGTTATATTACAAGATACACGAGAAAAGAGTTCAAATACAACCTTAAAGGACCTCAATGACTTCATATAGCAAAGTATGAAACGGATCTTTGTACTTCACTGGCGATGCCCTTCCGGAAGGGCAACTACCTTGTGGAAAGGCACATGCCTCTGAGGCAAAGATCCGTCTTCCTCATCATCATCAAATTCCAAAACGTAACTGCCCAAAAAATGAAAAACAAATTTTAGATCAAGTAAACGATATAAAAAGAAAGACACCAAAGGGTCATTGGCACAAAGGTGAGAAGGATACGTGATTATCAGATTACGTGATGTATATAAATATTATATACGTAAAAAGAGTATAAAAACAAGACAACATTTTGACTTTTGTGGTCAAATGGGTCATTTTCAAACCAAAATTTAAATGATTTTATATTTTTATTTCAATTAAAAAGATAAAAAAAAAAAATTCTTTCTTTTGGTAGGGTTCTCTTTAGAGCACTCCCAAGTTTTCATCTAAATCCAACTAAACCCATAGGGCCCGTTTGGTTGGTGGGATTTGGAGGGATTTGGATTTCAATCCAATCCATTGTATTGGGGATAGTTCTCAGATTACTGACATGACAACTTATTTGACTGCAGTGTTTGACATAAATATTAAGATATAGTACAGTATAATTTCAAGAAAATCACTAGAGTTCGCACTGGGAATGACTTATTTGAAATCCCAATTCCTCCAAATCCCTTCAAATCCCTCCAACCAAACGGACCCATAGTGTTTTCTTTTATGTCGCATGAAAACATAAAATTATAAATAAATTTATATCAAATGAGGTAATTACTAATTAGGTGTCTTCACGTGATTGGTTGGAAACAGGAGGAGAATGGGGTTCAAGGACATGAGATCTTTTTATTCATAGCCAAGAATATAGATCTCGTGTCCCCTCCCTATCCACCAATCACATGAAACACATCATAAGAGAGAGAGAGAGAGAGAATGAAAACATAAATTATACTCTCTCTTTATTGCTACTTCTCTATTGTTCTTCATTACCTTTTTGCACACTATGGTTTTACATGTATTTTTCACTCTATCAAGCTCTTCAATTACTTATCAAAATCTCTCTTAGATATAATAAACAAAATGAAAGGGAAAAGTTCAAAAAAAACCAACCAACTTTCTCATTTTGAATGGCTTAGTCCTTAAACTTTTTTTTGTGAATGAAAAAACCATTAAACTTTATCATTTTGAATGATTAAGTCCCTGAACTATTTTTTTGAATGAAAAAACCATTAAGCTTTCTTATTTTGAATAATTAAGACTTTGAAATTATATTTTAATAAATAAACAATCGAACTTTTGCTAGTCAGTTACATGTAACTTTTTCCTAGGTTAAAAGGATGCAGGTAACCAGTTTTAAAAGTGCAATAATGTATTTATTGAGAACTTGATCGTTCAAAATGAGAAAGTTTAATGGTTTTTTCATTCAAAAAAAAATAGTTAATGGACTTAATCATTCAAAAAAAATCGTTTAGGGACTAAACCACTCAAAATGGAAAAGTTGGTTGGGTTTTTTTGAACTTTTCCCAAATCAAAAACCTAAAACTATGTGGCCAAATCAAATTGATACATTTCATAAAACAGAAGTGAACTTACTCATCAGTTTTCCTCTGTAGGTTTTTGCATCATATTCATGCCCATAAACAATATCAGCAGGCAAATACGAAAAACGTTAGTTACGACTTACGTGCCAACTGTCATCATAAACAAATCTTAAAGCATAATGATTGTAAACATAAATAAAATTACCTTACGAGTATTCACAACAGTTGCTTTATAGAGTGCAGTTGTTCCAGGATAAACTGCCAAAACGTGTTTTCCAGGAGGGAAATCTTGAGCAGTGGATGGATCATTTCGCTTAGGGAAAGGTATAATATGTGACATTGGTAGCTTGTACTTCCTGAAAACACCAAAATTAACATTTTGAGCTACAACTAGAAATATTTTATATATTTTAAATGTAGCAAGTTTAAACTTTCATAAACAGAAGTGGACTCCACTCCAGCCAGGGGGCGAATTCAGTGTCTGTGCCCCCACTCGACGGAATAGGGGCCTTAAAGGTGCACCCTCTTTAATTTGATGTGTGTCCATCTAAGTTAATAAAAAGTGGCTACTTTTTATTTTTTATTTTTGGTAACAGCAGCAAAAAAGAAGGAAAAATCACTTGGGTGTTGTATGTTATTTTTATTTACTTCGTAGTCTTTAATATTAATTTATGTATTATTTTATATCATGTTAATTATTTGATGCCCCCGCTCAGAGATCCAGCTATTGAGGGGAGGGAGGGAGAGCATAACAAGAAAAATAAATTTGGATGGACAAGTGGAAGCCCATATCCCGAAAAATGTGATATTGAAAGCACCTCCATCTAGTTTAGAAGATATCATCAAAAATAACATATACCTCTGGCCAGCTGGTTCTTCATCATCGCCGGGTTCCTCATCAAGAACTTCAAATCTGCATTATCATACAAACAAATACTAAAGAAAACATAAACAATATAAAATGTATTCAAGCTACCTTCTGTAATCTATGTTCTTTTTTCTTTGTTTTATTTAAGAACATAAACAACTAATAATTTCTTTGTTTTATTTAAGAACATAAACAAGTAATGATAAATCAACAAAAACATGCAGTCTGCCCAAAATACAAATTTCTAATTTTACATGTTGTTGCCAATGTGTAAGCGGTAAATAAAATCAACAGATACAGGAAGTTCCATAATCCACATACTGGTTCAACTTCACACCGATACACCATTTATCCACAATAGCATAGATGAGATAAATGACATACTTATTGTTACGAATTGCATATGATTGAGGAAACATTATTCTTTTTGCATAATGTAACGATAGCAGCGATTTGTGTTATGTACAAATTGATTAGACATTTAAGTATAGCCAAATTTTGAACTGATATAATGTGTAAATGAAGACTGAGTCCTAGAGTACTTACTCTCTCGTTTCCCTTTCAAAGTGAATTACTTTGACAATGAACCACTCATCTTTGTCCGCATTCTCCTGTGTAACTCTAGCAGCAACCTGTCAAAATTATATATCCCGTCTTAAATTCAAGCATAATTTCATATATTTTTTTAATTAATATAGTAAAGGCTATGAAATTTGGGGAAAAAAAATTAATTGTAAAATGTATAAAACATACTTGTTCTCCCTTTAAACTTGCAAGAATATCAAGGTGGTTACGAACAGAAGGGGAAAGCCTTGGCACATCAGGATCAGCTTTCATTCTTTTCTTCTTCTGTTCGTTACCTTCTGCAGTATAAAAAACCTCATAAAGCTATTGGCTTGAAAAAAATATACGCACATTTGTTAGCAGCTTAATGAGTTACAGCTTATTCGGTCAGCTATACATGAATGTTTGGTAGTAGCTAAATGATATAAAAAGTGGCTTATTCAATAAGCTTCTAGGGGGAAGCTTTATGCAGAAAGCCAAATTTTTTCTTTCTAAACCTATCCCTCCAATTAAAGAACACACTTCTTCCATCTATGAAAAAACCCTCCCAAACAAAAACCTTTACAATCTATTCAGACAGATTAATCCACACAGACAACTTTATCCGTACAGAACTTAATGGAAAATCAACCAAACAAGGACTATAAACATTGTGAAAATTGGGGAGTACCCACCCATCCTTCTTCGCTGTTGCCCAGGTGGCCCAGAAGGTATCAGAGCATCCAACTGACTTAACAACTGACTGGAAACACTGCACCCAGTAAAGAAACAACTTATTGGTAAGATTGCCACTGAACCAAAAAACAATAACGAAAACAACAGTCAAGCAGGCAATAGACATACGCTACTTCACTTTCTGAAAGTTCTTTTGCCTGGATGTAAAGCATCTTAAGCCTTGAAAGTGAATTATCACCGGGCTTCTCAACCACCTCAGGAGCTGAATAAGTAATAGAATTGCAATAAGTACAATATTCGACCAATAACATAATCCAACAACATGGACTAATAGATCTAATATGGTTGAAAATGTTATGAACATTACTACGAAAATTATACAACCATAATGGCTTTATGGCTCACAATTAACGTCTGACATCGTTCACCTATATTCTTAGCTTAAAACCAAACATCTGGTTGTTTAGAAGGTACATAAAAATGATGACTAAATGAAAAAAGATGCATATAAATAGTATTTGTGTTCGTGAGAAGATAGCTTTAGATGTATTTGTGTCCTGTAGCAGGGAAAAAATAGAAGACCTTTTAGAAATACCCAAAGAGCTATAAAGGAGATTGACCTCTTATTGCAAAATGCGGTTTTTTTAGAAGAAACAAGCTTGAACCAATATCAGTTAGTGATGCATTATCATGGCAACTTAATTGACGTGCATTTAGTGTTAAAATAGTTCAATGACTGGGCATTCATAAAAAGGAGCATCAGTATATGAAAGATTCTTGCTAACTGAAACAGTCTGCCCCAAAATAGAAAGGAACTCGTATTAACCTGGCACTAACTCCAAACTAAAAATAAGAATAATTTAATAGATACAAGCACGACCCAAATATCTCTAAATTAATTCATCTTTCCTTAAGCGATCAAGCATAGATATCAAAACCCTAACAAACCTAATTAGAAAATGGATAATGGTAGTGCAAGCCTTTAAATATCTAAAAACAGAAAACAGAGAAACCAAAAACACTAAAATATTGTTGTTTCCCCTAACCCCTATAATATAGAATTCACAAGATATCATACTAAAAGTATAACAAGAGTAAAGATCACCACATAAACTAGCAACAATAGTGAGATGAACGATAGAAAGTGTGACTGTATAACTGAAATGTAAATTTGGCATGAGACTCACTTGACTGTAGCTTCTTGTGCATCTTGTTGATCTCGATGAGTATCTCCTCCTGATCTTTCCTTAAGCGATCAAGCTCCTTTGATTGATCTAAGATTGCAGCAACATCCGGTGAGGACATATTTCTCCTACCAACGTCACAAATGACCGAACTCTTCTCAAGATCCTTGATTGTGTTGATAACAATAAAAATGTGCTACAAACAACAAAGTTATCTGATCGTGATGAAATTGATGAAAAGGTAATTTGATTGAAACGTAGTAAAGGGATGAACATACAAAGGGAGAAATTTTAGATTTCTATGGAAAAAGAGTTGTGAAAAGAAAGTTATAATCGACGAAAAAAGTGAGAAAGTTGGGGCCAACAATAGCAATGTGCCACATCATCCGATTAAAGAAAAAAACACATTTCATTTTATGCATCTCCAACCTCAAATCATAGGCTTCTTGTGATATCAAAATCATTTATATACACACCTAGTCAATGGTACACGTAAAATAGCCTACTCAATGGTACAAGTAAAATAGTTAGGGTGCTTCTTAAATTAAATTGTCAAGCTGATTTAGACATATATGATATACACACACACACACACACACACACACACACTACCCATTAAAGTCTTTGGAAGCAAAGTTGGAAGGCTTTTTAAGTGATTTGACTCTCACTAAAAGGAAGCTTTGTGGCGGTTACGGAAACCATCAAGGGATAATTGTACAATCCACAATACATTATAACCTAGCCCATTTCACCCATGCATCAAGGCCAACTCCTGGTCTAAACAAGTAAAGTACCAAAATGTCCTATAGTGCTTATGGTAGTTAAAAGAAGTAAAAAGCAACAGGGAGCTCTGATCAATGAGAACACTAAACTTGATTTCATTTCATAACCAGAAACCCTAACTTGATTCCAACACATTACACAAACCCTATACAGCTATACTTCCACATCCTCTTAGCAAAATAAACCCCAGATCCAAGCAACACATTACCAGAAGTATTAATACATGGCAACTTCATCAATAATCAAACATGTTATAAACAAAATTCCACAATATCAATAATCCACATGTTGTAAAACAAAATTCCACATCATCAAAATTGCTGATTATACATGATTGATCCAATAGAAACAAAAGCAGTAATCAATGGCAACAAATTGTTCGTTTTCAGTAAGTAGATGTATTACAAAAGATACATAAAGAGATAGGATGGATGTAAAAACAGGTATACTCACGAATCGTAGCTAAAATCCTCTGCGTTCGTGAGCTTCTCTTTGAAGAATTATTCAAGATTCGGAAGCGATTAAAGATCGATCGTGGATTTTCGCGGGGAAGGAAGTGAGAAATGATGACAGAAACCCAAAATCCCCCTTTTTATTTTCCTGTTAACTTGGAGAAAAGCAAACGAATTTAAGGAGTATTTGTATTTGTAGGCGGAGTTGCAAAATTTACGACAATCGGACAATTTGATGACTTTTCATCATATCATCAAATTAATCATCATTACAAAAAAGAGGTTAAAACTGAAAAAAAAAAAAATAAATAATAGAGCGTTCTATTTATTTGGGATCATATATGATGTGAGTCTCATAAATAAAAACTTAAATCTAATTTAATGGAGGCTACCATTAAAAATCAGATATGGTTTTTTTATCGATGGGACCAACATCATATGTGGTTCTAAATGAGTATTTTTTTTTCCTTTAAATCATGAAAACTAAAAATAATAATTATGAATAAATATTTTAATTAAATATAGTATAAAAATAACTGAATTTCTATATATAATCTGCACACAACAAATGACATGTCTTTTCATATGATTTTTTATTTTTTTTATTTAAGACATTATTCAAATAAATGATTGATCTAAAATTATTCTTTTATTTTTTTGAAATCCGCATCATTTTCGTATGAACCTTTCTCTATTAAATTTTAAAGATTTTTATTATTTAGTAAAATATTATATATCTTTTTTACACATTTAATTTTAAAGATTTTTATTAATAAAAATACGAAGTGAAAAGGTCCTTTTTATTGTAATTATTTTTGGAAATTAATTAAATTTGGATATCCACATTCTCTTTCCTACCTTTATAAATTTGAAAAATTAGAAGAGTGAAAAACTTGTCCAAAATCTCAATTGAAAATTTTATTAGTGATTTTTAGGAATATCTCTAACAAATTCTCCGTCTTATTTTCTAAAATAGAAAAACTTAAAGAAAAGTTAAAATATAAAGAATTTTTCAAGGCTATGTTTGGTAAAATAGTGGATAAACTAACCGGTAGCTGATAAGCTAACGGATGACTCATAAGCTAGCTGGTAGCTGATAAGCTAACGGATGACTGATAAACTAGCTGGTAACTGATAAGCTAGCTGATGAAAAAATCATGCTTAGCAAAACTAGCGTAAAAGAATGTAAAATGACCAAAAATGGTATATTAAAAAATAATAATTAATATTAATGAGAGTTATAATTGGAAATTGTGACAATAAGCTCCCAAAACGCTATTTCAAGTAGCGTTTCAATAAGCTAGCTTATGGTTTGTCAAACATGTACATTAAAAATAAGCTCGCTTATAAGTCAACTTATAAAATTGCTTATTTTCGTCAAACATACCAGCTTATAAGGTAGTTTATTTTTGCCAAACGTAGTCTAAATCTCTATGATGAAGAGAAATAATTTATTGTATTTTTTTATATAAAGTTCTTTTTAAGAAAATACTAGGATAAAGTTAAATGATATTATAATAATATAATTAACATTGAAATCTTTAAATAAATTTTTTATCAAAAAACAATTTTCGATAATTTGATCACTGTGGGTTATAATTTATAACAAATTAAGTCTCTTGTCAGTTGTCACTAACTCCGATAGAATTTCCTGTTAAAACACATTAGTATTTTAATGAGACCAAACATGTGATTTACTCTAAAGAACCACCACTTTTTTAGTATTCATAATGAATAATGAATAACGTAATAAGTCGTGATGATAGTTTTCTAGAATTAATAATATTCATCAAGAGTTCTTAAAAAAAATGGTTCACGAGTTCCTAAAATATATTTTCATGATTTCTGATTCTTTTATTTTTTAACCTTCTCCTTTAATCTTTACCTTATTACTATTACCATGTTAAATTGTAACCAATTTTTTAAAATTAGAAAGGAAACAAAGATTATCTCATAATAACTTGAAAAAAATAGTAAAATTTCACCTGTTACTTTTTTAAACAATTACTAAAATTTATCAGGTAATTTTATCTATTAATTTCTTAAATAATTAAAAATCTAAAAAAACATTCAAATAACTATGTAAAACACTTGCCATAAAACATATCTCAAAATAGAAGTTGAAGCTATATATTTGTGTTGCATAATACACAAAAAAAAAACACCAACACTTTGCACCTTTTCCTACTTAAATCAAAAATATTCATTTCCAATTTTACCCCTAGATATCACCACCACATACTTCACTTCCTCCATTGCATTAGGTACAACACCCTAATGCACACCGACCCACCGACCCGGATTCAACCCGTTTCCCGTATACAATTACCGGGCAAAAGATACTTATACTCATCGGCATTATTCAGCAAATATGACGGCAAATTGACCGCCGAATAAGAATGCGGAATGGGTCCCATTTTCCCGATAATTTCTCGAAACGTAAACTCTTCGGGAATCATATCGTACAAATCGTCACCATTACAAATAACTTTCTGAATCCTTTTCGGATCGAGAAAATGCCGAAACCGAACTCTATCCGAATGGCTGTACGCTTTCATTTTAAACACGAAATCGTTTAATTTCCTAAAACAAAAGCTACAATGCCATCCGGAATCCGCAAAAAGATAATCGGTTTGCCGATAATGAGCGTATCTCGTCCGTCCCTTTTCGTATAAATGCACCGATGCCCGCCAGCTGTCGTGATCTAAATTAAACTCGAACGAATATAAATAGTTGTTTAAATTAAGATGCATTATTGGCGGAAATCCGTCACACCATCTCAAAAGATCGATCGTGTGCCCACTCGGGATCTCGTCAATATCCGACATTATCAATAAATCGTCATTTTCGATACCCGCAATTCTCAAAAGCCGGTCCACCGCTACCCTTTGATACGCTTCTTCAATAAACGGGTTTTTCCCTTTTCTCGATCCACCCGGGATCGTAGCGTAAGTCAACCGCGGGCCCACAAAGTCAAATCGATCTCGATTGATGGCAAATAAATGGGGTTTTGAAATGCTCGTAAAAGTGGAGTTGGATTCGAGAAGAACGAATTGGGTTATATAAGGGTAGAGTTCTTTCCATCGGATTGTAAGCATATCGATCTCGTTGTTAAACAAGACTGCATCATAGACCCTCCGAGGGTATTCTCGTAATTTCCAACCGTGAAGATCGCAAAGAGTGGACATTGAAACGTTTTCGTGATAGTAATGTGGTATCGGAATGAACGGTTTTGGGGGGGATTGCCATAGAGGTCTTAGAAAGTAGGTGATTTTTTGGCCGTGAAAGTAAATACCGACAAACCCAGATGGAATGATGACAAATAATACGATAAATGTTCGTAAATCAAGACTTTGCATCATGCAACGGATTCTCGACATCCTGCTTACCTCCTACAAAACATAAAAATTGTGAAAAATCGAGCCTTTTTGAGTTTTGACACATACAAAGATACAAAAGAAGCCAAATTTGATGAAGAAAAAGCATAAAAGTGCATGCGAAATATATGATAGAACAAGTGGAAGGTTAAAATGAGAACCGTAAATATTTTGAGAACCGTGAGAACCGATATATGGATTGATGCATTATGCATATACACTATATGCACCAATGCATAAGACGAATTGAAGTTAAAGGTGACAAGCGTACGAAGAAATCTGGACCCTTTGATCACTTTCAATCTCATCCCCACCCCATGAATTATGTTTCTCACGGGAATTGATTTGGTGCCACCGCAATAGTGTTGATCTTCAATTAGGATTGATCCAAGGGTGGAGATCCCTTCTTACCCTTCTAACCATAACTTCCATTCTCACAAGAACCCAACCCCCAATATATATTATTCGTTGATGAATATACTAATTGAGATATACATATTTTGATAGCATATATGCATCAATGCAGGCAACGTTTCATTTACAAAAACCATCTAATTCTAACAAACTATACAAACCATAATAAATGCTTATATTAGGAAACAACAGAGATATTTATGGACAATTATCATGATTCATTAATTATGATTGAGATATATATGAAGGATAATAAGATTCATACGCTATGATCATGACTTTAGATTAGGAAACAAAATGGAATCAAATAAATATTAGACTAGATGGACGTTGGATGGTTTAGAAATGAACCGTCCGCTATATATATTGGTTCTCCAAATATTTATGGTTCTCAATTGAACTTGCCCTTCCTAAAGATTACTTTAAAATGGAAATCATTTTAAACCAAATCAAACGATCCTTAATATCTCAGACCCCCAACCTACCAAAAAAAAACCGGTAAGCTTAAACTTTGAAAAGATGGATATATAAGTAAGCAATAGCAATACAAATAGACTCTAAGAACTCGTGGGCACCAAGTTGGCTCGTGCAAAGTCTTTTGTAACTAATTATCAATTTGATCTAAAAAAGGGACCCCGGTGCACAAATCTTATCCAAGTTAGGTATTTGTAATAAAACATAGGTTTGATCCAAGAAAGGGGACCCCGGGTGCATTTTGTTACAATAAAAGGGCACGGGTACACCAAAGCACCTCGGCTAAAGGCGATATCACTTTGATCCCAACCGAAAGAAACAAGAGCACCATGGCTCATCAGGTTGGTGTGAATCAAACCCATGACCTTTTCTAGATACAACTACATAGATAAACCAAACCAAACCAAACCAAACAAACCCAGCATATCCCACCAACAGTTGGGGTCCGGTAAGATGTACAAAGACCTGACCTCTGTCTAACAGAAATGTAGATATGTTAACATTTGAAAAGCTAGATATGAGTATACAACTTCATAGAAGGATCAACTAATCCAATACCACCACATATATATCCTTGGGGAATCCAATATGAAAAGTTGAAAGCTTTTTTTCTAAAATGATCAAATAAAAATTACAAAAAGGAACCCCAAAATCAAAACCCCAATAAACATAATCAATTTATGCACAAATTCTTAAGCCTAATGGAAAAAAAAAAGTAAACAACCTTTGCAATTTAACCCCAAAATTCAACCAATCCATACTTCATATTCGTCTAATTTCTTAATAATAATTGTATAAAATAGCACAATTGAACAATTCCCACAAAAATTAAGCAAAATCATTGAAGATAGTGAGCCTAGATGATTCTAGGGTTCATTTAAGATCAATAGCTTCTGAAGAACAACAATTGACTGACAAATTGAAGCGCATTACCATCGATTCATAGAAATTCCAAAAATCATACAGTACTAATCATCATTAATTTCACAGAAAATCGAAAATCCAGAAGAATCATGGTTCAGAAACAGAAATATATATGAACAAAATTAACCCTAAAATGATAACAGTTATAGATAAGCATACCTGACCACACACATCGTCACAGATATCATCTCTCTTCTTGTAAGTTGAATAACCATCAGGCATCATGAAAGACTAAAATTCAACAATTGAAGAACAATCGGAACTTATTTAAGATCAAAATGCCGATTCGAATCCCCCAAAATGGAAAACACTGATTCTATTCTCTTAATTCTTCCTTTAAATTGAGCAGAAAACACTGACTAAACCCTTGTGTTCATACGAATTTCATAACCGAAAACCCCCAAAAAAACAAAAAACAAAAAACAAAAAACAAAAATGGATTATGTTTCAGAGGGTTAATGCTTCCATAATTACTTTAACCCTCCAAAATAGTTTAGCCTTCAATGGCGCTCAATCTCTCTCTCCCAATTGGATGAATGGGTGTGTAGATACAGATTCTATATCTATATATACATGCAGAGTATACACTCGCTTTCTATATCTATCCTAAAATTTGAGAGAAATTGAAAAGCCCTTTCGAAGAAACCTTAACCCTTCAAATTTTTTCCATTTCTTCATCATAAAAATCCAAAAAAAAAAAAAAAATTAAAAATCTGAGAGTGATCGAAGAAGGTTAAAAATGGGAGGTTTTCCTTCCCAGAATAAATGCCACGTGTTAGTCTAGGTGTAACACATTAGGATGCACTCAAAATATCATATTTTCAAACCTTAAAAAAAAAGCATATTCCTTTGTTTCTAAATTAATTAATTAAATTGTTTAAAATAAATGTATGTTGTTAATGGTAAATTTTTATCTTTTTGTTCTATCTTTAATTATAAAATAGGAAAAAATTATCTTTCTATTGTTAAAGATAAAAATATCATTCAATTATTTAAAAAGTATAATGGTTATATATTTTTTAAATCTAGTGTTATTTTTATCGTAGATATTTACTTTGAGAGACAGAAAATATAATTATGACCTTTAAAAATCAGCTTTATAATCAAATCAATTGTTTTATGTGAAATCCGGTAATTGTGGGTGTACGTACTAGTTCTTGTGGATATTTTTATAATTCTATGAAACTTTAAAGTTAATAACCAGAAAATCCTAACTTAAACATGTTAAAATACGGAAAACAAACACAAAACCTTACCACTTACGGTACCCAAGAGGGTTATTAATTGACATTCACTTAATTAAAATATAATATGACCCACTTATAAAATAATATAAAATGTCAATTAATTGTCTCAAATGTTAACTAATCGTAATTGTTGGTCCTATTATGATTGAATGGGATAATGAGAAGAAAGATGATAATTATTAGCTGTATCAAATCTTAGTTTTTAATACGGTGTATATTTCGTTATCTCCTATTTTCTTGTAATATTCTGTTGATTATATTTGTGATTATAAATATACCTCACCCCATCTGTTTTGGGTGTGATTTGCATCATTCACACTAATGTTTCAATTTAATTTAGTTTATTGTTTTTATCTTTGATATTGTCGGCATTATAAACTTATCATGTATTAGTGAAAGTTTTCTTATTTTTCGTGGTTTTTGATAAGTTCAATTGGATTCATCAGAATTCCAAATTGTGTGTGTGAGGGTATAAAATGTGTCTATGACGAATGCTTAAGACGAGGCATGTACATATTAGTTTGAAAATGTTAGTATCTGACATTTTAATTTTAATTTCATAAGTTTGACATTTTAATTTATTTTAACGTTATCTGGAAATAAAGTTTTTTTGTAAGTTATATACATATATGACATCAACATATGATTTTTCCGTATTTTATACAAATTTAAATCTACAATATTACTGAGTAACATTAAAAAAAATGTTATATAATCATAAAAACAAAACACATTCATAACTAATCTGTTTTGTTTAATCACGAAAAACAAAACAAAAGCTATAAACGTATAATGCTTTTTAGGTTGTTTGATGACATATGGACACTTTCTCTTTTCCTGATGTTTTCTATTTTTGAAAAAAACGTGAATTGGACATTTTGAGTTAATGTAAGGAATACTTGGATTTTAGACGTGTTTATAAGTATGAAAGTATAAATAAAAACTTCATTAAACTTGTAAGGTACAAACACATTCTTAACTAATTTGTTTCCAAAATGGTGGAAACAGAATATATATATGTATTATGAGTGGTTAACATTTTAAAGTGTTATATTAATTGTCTTGTTTATAAACAACTAGCATATTTAACGACACACGAAAAATATTATAGGGGGCAAAAAATAACTGAAAAACAGTATAATCAGTAGTTGAATAAAGGGAAATTTAGTCGGGTTAAACAGGATTACTTTTTAAAATGATAAGATTATGAATAATGGATATCACAATAATAGTAAAATATTTTGCCTATTCGATAAATCTTATATAGCTTTTTTGTTGTTCAATGGATTAAACTATCTGTATTGATTAAGTTAAATTGTTATTTGTTATGCTGAATAAATAGCTTAATAACAAACATGACTATTTTACCCTTCACTCCCACTTATTTCATCAAGCCCTTATGTGCACGTATATTTCCTTAAACCAAAACAGATAGTTGGATAATCAAAATCCATTTTACATCAAGAAAAAAAGGTTGTAAAATATAAATCATAAAAAAGGAATAAAAGGAATCCTTTTCACGGCTTAATGGATACAACAAGATGAATTGGATTAAACGAACAAGCCATTGTTGTATTAAATAAGTCACAATTTTGACTTACTGAATAAGCCATATAAATTATTAAGTCGTTTTTGAAAGAAAAAAAAATCTTTACACATATGCTTAAATATATTTACACAAAATCCTTACACATGTTTAAGATTATTTTTTTGCCGAAACAAATCCTTACATGTATGCGTAAGTATTAGCTAAAAGGTGAGTTATGTAAGAAAATGATTAAAAAATGAAATTGTATTTGCTGATTGCTACTTCTGTCGATTTCTCCATAGAAAGACATCATAATTCCTTGTGGACAAAACTAAATCTACGGCCCCAAAGGCTAAAGTCATGAAAGATAAGAAATGGAGACTAAAAGCTTGATATAAACGGATTAGTTAGTTAATAAATGATAAGCATCCTTACTCAATTAAAGGAATTGAAAACAGATTGAAAATGATAGGACGGAGACTTGACCTTAGGGTGAGAAAAATCACATAAAGTGTTAATAAGTTGTATATATATATGTTTTTTCTTATCTTATTTGATTAATATACTTGTATAATAATGACTCTATAACGTCGTTTGATTGGTTTTTCATCAAGTCCTGTATGGTTAAAACTATTTGTGTAGATTAATCTTTCTGTATACAGCGGGAATTTTTTAGTTTGATAGAGTTTTTTTATAAATAGAATTAGCGTGTTTTTAAGAGGGAGAGACAAGTTTGGATTTTTTTTTAATTTTTTGTGTAAAAAGCACTCATAAAAGTGTAAGAAATAAGCCACTTTTTATATTATTAAGTCGTTACTAGACAGCAATGTATTACTGATCGGATAAATTTTGTATCCCATTAAGCTGCTGGTTAAGCTAAAAAAAACTGAAATAAAAATTTCAAATATGTGATATATCGACCATTTGACATTTTTGTTTGTTGGTCTTGTTTGAAGTTCCAAAACCCTCACTTCATCTTCTTCAAATCCTCTGCAACTCCAATCAAATTTGGAACAAAAATGGCGAAATTGAATTGCATAAGCCGTGCATCGTCTATCGTCTTCTTCCATTCTCGACCTAAATTCTCTTTTCGTACACAATTACTCTGCAAGCCTTTCGTATCACAATCTCTATGTTCATATTCCACCACCAAAACTCCATTTCCACTTCAATACGAAATGATAATCTCCCGTCCACCTCAATCTCCGAACCCCCACCACCCTCGCCGCCGGCGACCACCGCCACCACGACTCCCGAATTCCAAACCCTCAGGCTCCGACTCAAATTCACAATTAGGTTTTGATGATTGGGTTGATATGAAATTAACTTCAGAATCAGCTCCAGAATCATCGATACAAAGTCAGGAGCTAAAGCAACCGATGTTATTGAATGAAGAGATGGATAAATCAAAGAGGAAGTATTATAACAAGAGGCAAAAGAGAATGTATGGATCCGATTCAGAAGATGATGACGGTAAGCATGAAAACAAGTATATCGAGATAAATCAAGAAGTTGTTAAGCTACGTACATTGCATAAACGAGAAGAGGAATTGTATTTCTATGATGCATTTGCATATCCATGGGAAAAGGATAAGCATTATAAGATGGTGTAT
Organism: Silybum marianum; assembly: GCA_036898165.1. Taxonomy (NCBI): domain Eukaryota; kingdom Viridiplantae; phylum Streptophyta; class Magnoliopsida; order Asterales; family Asteraceae; genus Silybum; species Silybum marianum. The sequence continues at coordinate 467,629 of CM072543.1, forward strand.
CAATTGGAGAAGAAGTTTTTTCCTGATCAATGTTTTGATAAGGCATTTCTTGAACCAGGTCAATCGAATATGGAGGAGAAGAAGAAGGGTGCTGTTAAGAATGGTGGATTGAAGAAAGATGAAAAGAGATTGGTGTTTTTTGAGGAGGAAAAAGATTTGAAGGATGAAGATGGGAATAAAGATGTGAAAATGGACATTACAGAGAAGAAAGTGGAGGAGTTCTTCAAGTGTTTGAAGAAAGTCCCCAATGAAAAAAATGAAGTTGATAGTTCATTACCATTTGTATCTGGGAGGAGTTCCGGACTTCCTCCTAAATGGGATGGTCCAACTGGAGCTGTTCTTTTGGTTAACAAACCAAAAGGTTAGTATTTCTTGTTTTTGATACTTTGATGCACAATTTTGCAAATTGCAACTTATCGTTGTGTGATTTAAGCTTTTCTTGTATTTTATATAGTAGTAAGTTAGTTGAAATGCATACTATATACTAGAAAATGGCGGGCTTAGAGGGCTCGATAACAGAAAAATTCTACCTTTAGTTTAAGTGTTAACAAATAGCAAATGAGAGGTTTCAATAACAGAAAAGCGCATTGAAATAAGAAAAAACAGATAAATAAAGCTATATATATGTTATGTTTCTATTGACATATGGAAGAAATATCTTTTTCGTCTTTACCTTGCTGGCTGCCCACATTGTTCTTAAAGATGATGCTATAATATCGCTTTACAGGATGGACTTCGTTTACGGTTTGTGGGAAGTTGCGCCGCCTGGTCAATGTAAAAAAGGTATCTTTTTCGGTTTTGTATTTGTAGCAGTATATTGCAACAAGCCAGGGGTCTTCATGGAAACAACAACTCTACTCTTTAGGTAGATTTTAGGTCTGCTTCATCTTACTCGACCTAGACCACAGCGTTGGTGAGGTATACAGGGTTCAATTTTTTTTTACACACCCACCTCACCTTTGGTGAGGTTTGAACCCCTGACCTCCTAGGAGGTCAAAGGCTCACATACCGCTAGTCCAAAGACCCTTTGGTTTCATTTGTTTATTTGTAGCAGCATATTGCAAGTATTGTGTTTGATGTTAGTTGTTACAGGTTGGGCATGCGGGGACTCTTGATCCTATGGCAACCGGTTTGCTTATTGTATGTATTGGCAAAGCAACAAAGTTGGTTGATAGGTACGATTGTGTTATTTTTAACATCTTAGGGCCTGTTTGTTAGCAGCTTAATGCGACTCACGGCTTATTCGGTCAGCTATACAAGTCGTCTTTCTATTCTATGTCACTTAGTCAACTGTACCTTTCTGCGGGTCGGTTAAAGTATGTGGAACCCTATTAGATTACTCCCCAAAAGAGCCCTTACGGGAGAAAGGAGGTTTTGACACATGTGCATACCGTACAGATTAACGGTTACCAGGGTGTTTCTCAGTTTTTTCATTTTTTTTGTGGTTTTCCCTTGAACCTGACTCAAAATACACACCCACACAACCACAAGGCTTGTGGCGTACTGGTTAAGTCTTGTGGGGGATGAGGCTAGATAACCCATCTACCCCATGTTTGAATCCAGGCGCAAACAACTTGTGGCCACCGGGGAATTATCTCAGGGCTGCATGCTTTAGCAGTCTTAAAAATTGCGTAGGATACCTTTTCAGTCGTGGCAAATGCCTAGGTTACCTTTCAAAAAAAAAGTACACACCCACACCCACTCACCCACCCATATATAGAATTGGGAGGTATGCAAGTTTGATGGCAGTTGATCTCCGGAAATATGTTAAATTTTCCACTAACTTGTGACTTTCTATTGCAGATTTCAGGGTATGGATAAAGGCTATAGCGGAGTCCTTCGTTTAGGGGAAGCTACCTCAACCCTCGATGCTGACTCACCGGTAATACAACGCGAGCCATGGGAGCACATCAAGGATGATGACATAAAGAAAACCGCTGCATCATTTTGTGGGGAAATATGGCAAGTCCCTCCAATGTTCTCAGCCATTAAAGTAAGCATTGCTGCTATTTTCTGTTAGAGCCTCAAGATGTTAAACATTTATAATTCTTGTGGAACTCCAAAAACCATCAATTTTATGAGATTCATGATAAATAACCATAAAATATTCATGAATATTATTCATCACATCATGAATATGTATCACGTAATACATCATAAATAGTTGGTTCTCATGTTCTTAAAATATTTATTGTTTTCATTTGAACCCGACCCTAGACCCCTAATTAATACCCTAATGTTTTGAATCCCGAGCCTTTTTGACCGCATAAATGATATTTAAACCACTAATCAATAGTCTCGTATTTCGTGCTTTATAACAGGTTGGAGGTGAGAGGCTATATGAGAAAGCAAGAAGAGGAGAAAGTATTGAACTTTCACCAAGACGGATATCGATTTTCCAATTTGACGTTGAACGAAGTCTTGAAGACAGGTTAGCTCTATATCCAATCTTTTATGCTTGTTGGCTCTCATTCATTATAGTTTTTTTTTTTTTTTGATGTTAATGACCTTTAACACTCATACTCCATATTTAGCTCGTTTTTTAAACCGTTAGAAATAAACACATTGAATTAAGTATAGCTGAAACTTGCGAATAAATAAAGAGACCAATTAGAAATGAGGGTTCGTTTGGTATGTGGGACAGGACAAAACAGAACAAAAATTTGTTAGACTGGGAGAGGACAGGAAGAGATGGAAATTACTAAACTACCCTTGTTGAATTAGAAAAACCCTATAACCTTCCACAGTTCTTTCACTTACCTACCTCACTCTCGCCAGTTCAGTCTTGTCTAGTGCTGCTTTGAGTACCAAGCGCACCCTGATTGAACTCTTTATGTTGTTCCAAAAATAAAACAAATATAAACAATAAAAAATGCATACAGGTTTAGAAATGTGTAATTATTAATTACTATACGGCCCACATAATCTTATGAGTTGTTTTTTGCAGACAAAATGTGGTTTTCAGAGTGACATGCTCAAAAGGGACGTATATCCGATCCCTATGTGCAGATTTTGCCAAGGCTCTCAACAGGTACTCTAAGCATCTCCAACAGTTTCTCCAAAGCGAAAAAACAAAAATCAAAATATCCAAAAAAAACTACATTCAGTTCCAACAGTTTCTATATTTTGGAGATTCCAACATTAATTATATAACTAAAATATTGGAGGGTTCTCCAAATTTGTAGGAAATTTTCTTCTCTCTCATGCTTTCTTGAAGAAAGTTTTGGAGAATCTGTTGAAGCAATATATATATATATATATATAATATTTATACATATATATATATATATAAGGTTGGGTTCCGGTGAGAAGGAGAGTTATGGTGAGAAGCGTAAGAAGGGATCTCCATTCTCCACCCTTTGATGCACCGAGATGAGGTGCACTGAGATGCACCGGATCAACTCCCTTCTAAGGCGCAATTCATGGGTGGGTATGAGATTAAAAGTGATCAAGGGCACATATCGCTTCTCACCTTAACTCTTCTTCTCACACGATCCTATGCCTATATATATATATATATATAAACTCGAAAATCTCATTCTTTGCCATTATGGAGAGGTATTAAGCGGTTGACTGTGCTTTTTTTTCTTCTTCTTCTTCTTGTTGCAGCTGTGCTCATATGACTGCTTTACGAAGAGATTCCATTGGTAAGCCATCGACCCCTAAGGATTTATGAGAATCATTTGATTTTATTGATTTTTCAACTTCCATATTTGCAAATTCTATGGCTGTTTATTTAGTCATTTTATAGATGATGATGATGTTATACACTTATGTTACAGGGGAATACTCAGTAGATGATGCATGGGAATTCACAGACTTAGAAAAAGAAATCCCAAAAAGTTATATGTAGACTTTGCTGTTCAAATACCCAAAAGTTATAATGGGTTTTTATTTAAATTTTTTTTGTGTTAAGGTTTAAAGGGATTATTTGTACAACTGTTCTTGTTAGTTAGTTATTGGTGAATGAAATCTATAGGAGTTTTAAGCTTTTGTTACTCAACATATGGTTCTCTTTGTCTTTTTATGTGTCAAAAAGGTCAACCATTCATTATTGAGGATTATTTGAGAAGTGCGATGATGGTTAAATCATATATGATTCTATAGTAAAATCACATATGAATCAGCACGTTCAAAAGGATGTTGGTTGCGTGAAAACCCGCCCGTTCAATGACAAATGACAGGTTAACGTGACGTGTTTCGTATCATATGTGATTTTAGGGCTGTTTGTTTACCTTTTAACAGTTCTTTTAAGAGGCAGCCTCTAAATCGCTAAGAGGTGAATCTTGTCCGGCAAAAAATAAGTCTGCATCTTAATGGTTCCAAAACTCTGAATCATTTTGTATTATTGACCTTCGTTAACTATTTAGAACCCTGATTACATTCTGAACAGTTATCAAACAATTATATTTCATTTTTCACTATATCATAAGAGTCTCTTAACTATTTTGACCACTTAATTATTCTGCATCAAATCATCAACCAACTGCCAAACAACCCTTACTCTAGAGTTAATTGTGATTTGGTATTTTTTGTATTTCTTGCAAGCTCACTGTGTTCTTATTGTAATACGTTCCACTGACATGAAGATAATAATATTAAAAAAAAGTATTGTTTTTTTTTGTTGTTGTTAGAAGGATGGGTTACAATAAAAAATGTGATTATTTTATAAAATAGAAAATGTTATTAAAAAATAAAGTATAAATATAACAAACAAGTCGTTGTAGTATAGTGGTAAGTATTCCCGCCTGTCACGCGGGTGACCCGGGTTCGATCCCCGGCAGCGGCGTTTTATTTTTAACCACAATCTCATAACGCCGTTATCTTTTAACGGCAACCTCATTACTCACGATCAATATAATCCACAACAATAAATTATGGGTCAAACCTGAGTAATTTTTTAGTCCAATTTTTATTAATTCCAATATTTCTCTTTGGGTTTTACTCTTAACGTATATGAATAATTCCAATATTTCTCTTATTTTCCTTTGTAATACGGACTTCGTATCGTGTTTTATTCGAGTTTAATAGTAAATTGTACGTAAGATAAGAACTTCTGTCGTTTTCATACTAGTAGATTTAAAATACTTAGGTCTTGTTTATTTTTTTCATTATAAGTTCTTAATCACCCCTTCTGTCTGATTCATTTAGACGTTTTAATAACCTTTTCAAAATTGAAATCAGACTTCTGCATCACTTAAAAAACAAACGCCACCTTACTTTAACTAATTAGATTGTAACGTACTGGTTAAGCCTCAAAGAACGTATGTAAAAAAATTCATCTTTCCAGTATTCGAATTCAGACACTGTCAAAACCATTGTTACCATGGAGTTTCACTGACTCTAGGCCACAAATGATCCCTTAGTTGGTGCAGAAAACCAACATCTACCCAGAAACAATACTCGAATTTTATTTAAATTCACAACGGATTAAAATAGACAAAAAAACAACACATAAAACGTAATTATTTCATATAAAAATAATATATAAAACATCTAAATCAGTATTGTTAGCTAAATTTTATTAATTTTGATGTCTTAACACAAAAGATTTTTATTCACATCATCCCCATCTCATCTAAAGTGACTTCATAATTTACACCTTCTCCATCAACATCTAACACATAAACCCTAAGTACACCAAAATCGTCACCAATGCACCAGGATCGTTCTTTTCTAGTTTTTACCGTATGTGTGTGTGCGTGTGTGTATATATATATATATTCTTCATCTAAACTTTTTTATGATTACCAACAACATTGATAAAAGCATGAGAACGGGCCACTCGGGTTGTTCTGCAAGGGCGTTTTTGGCATATCGTCATCTTTCGAGATTAACGTGCTCGTACCAGGAGAATCGGGTATGAAAACGTTGAACATCCGAGGTGGGATGGCAGGAGGTTCCGATGGCAAATTGATGGTCGATAGATACATTTGAAGCATATGTATAATTTGAGTGAAGTTTGGCCGAGCATTTGGATCTTCCTTCCAACACGATGTTACGATTAAAGCTAAATCCTCCGGGAGGTCATCGGCACTCGGCCTCACGTTCTACAAACCAACATCCATAAACCTGAGATATGTTGGTTTATATATATATATATACAACAATCGACGGTCGAGATTCATTTGATCATGGCTAAAGTTTCAAACACCATTGGATTCATATTATTATAATATACAAGGGGAAAGTTCATTTCTGTAAACCAAGAAAGTGGAAACCAAATACTCATAAGAGTAAATTACGTTTTTCGTCGCTATGGTTTGCTAAAAATAGCGATTTTTTTTCGTCCCTATGGTTTGTTAAAAATTGTGACTTTCATCCCTATGGTTTAGAAATTACGGTTTTCGTCCCTATGGTATTCATTGTTATTTTTGTTCTTATGATTTACAATTTATTGTTGTTTCGGTCCCTATGGTTACAATTCTTTACTGTTTTGGTCCCTTGTACTTTGGGGGGAGCGCTCGTTCTCAAAATATTAACGATTTTCAAATGAATCTGCACCTATAATATTAAACTCGACCACATACCTTAAAAGCTGCTGCATAAGCAGCCTGAAGATTCGACATGCCCTCAAACGGCAACTTATTGTGTATGAGCTCCCACAAAACGATTGCAAAGCTGTAAGCATCTACCTTATGGTTATAATGTTTCTTTTCTCCGTGCCTAAGTGTTACCGTGCTGTAAAGCTACAAAAGATACAAAAATACTTAAATATCGAACACCCACAGGGAAACCCGACTAACAAAAAGCAAAAAAAGTGAAATCTTTTAAGAATTGAGTACCTCTGGAGCCATCCAACGGTAAGTTCCGGTTTCTGCTGTCATCATCTCTGTCAATGATTCTTCTCTTGCCAAACCGAAATCAGCAAGTTTAACAGATTTGTGATCGGCTGTTAGCAGCAAGTTTTCTGAAACAAAATAGATTTTTGATGCAAATGAAGTTATAGATAATGGTCTTGGTGAAAGGGGTATAAGTGTTAGTGGTTAATTGTGTGCAAAAAGCTGTGTTTGGTACACTGGACAGGATAGGACAGAACTAGACAGGGATCATTGTTCCATATTTGGCAGAACTTTTATGTGGAACAGATAGGAATAGTGTGTTCCACCCCACCCCATGGAACAAGGTGGTACAGACCTATATTTTACCGATATAACATTAAAATAGTACCTAATTCTCTTAAACATTTTGATGAAAACTTTTTATTTTGGTATCATTTTAAACGTTTTGATGAAAACTTTCTGATGATATATTTTGTTATAAAAAATATTTATTTTATTATAATTTAATAAATTACATAAATTAAATCAAAATATATAAACAACTCATTAGGGGTAAGTTGGTAATTTTATCTGTTATGTCCTGACCAGTTCTGTCTTACCAAACGCTGAATAGCTAATTTGTCTTGTTTTGTCCTGTCCAATTCGGTCTGGATGCCAAATGCACCCTCAAAGAACAAATTGAATTGACTCCCGAATCCCGATCACGATATCAAATTATATTAAATTCTCGGTAACTCAAAAATCAACACATTTATAAGATGCATCTATAACTTATTCATAACCCCTTATTTGGTCAGCTATACATGACTGTTTGGTAATGGTTTAATGATATAAAAAGTAGCTTATTCAGCAAGCTTCTAAGGGGAGGCTTTATGCAGAAAGCCAAGTTTTTTCCAAACCTGCCCCTCCCAGTTAAAAAATACACTCCTTTCATCTATGAATAAACCCACCCAAACAAAAACATTCCCAATCTATACAGACAGATTAATCCACAAAGACAACTTTACCCATACAGGACTTAACGGAAAATCAGCCAAACAGCCACTTACCAGGTTTTAAGTCACGGTGAATAATCCCATGTGAATGTAAGCATTCCATTGCACGAGCTATATCAAGTGCAAATCCAATAGCAACACGGGTATCCAACCCCCTTGGCCGCATATTCACCAGATATTTCCGCAATGTCCCACCAGTAAGAAGCTCGGTTACTATGACCATAATTGGTTTCTTGCAAGCTCCAATAAACTGTGGTCACATAAGTGTAATTTGCATTTACAGAACGGCAAAACTAATTAAAATGCAACAAAGTTTGGTTTAGTTCCTATGGGTCAGGTTCAAGGGAAAACCTCAAAAAAAAACTGAAGAACACCCTGGGAGCCCTCCATCTGGACGGTATGCACAGATGCATACTGGTAATTTGTAACATTCAGTCATGCATAGCATGCACTTGTGCATAGAAAAAAAACAACTTCAATCGCTTGTATGCATTTGTGCATACCGTTCAGGCACAAATGCATACCGTCCAGATGGAGGGCTCCCAGGATGTTATTCAGTTTTCGGCAGAACCTCCCTCTGGTTCCTATTTACAGTAACAATAATATTTTTTTCTCAATCAATGTAACAAAGGTTTAAAATTTTCTTTTTTTTTATACCCATTTTGGCATTTTTATAGAATACCAAAAAGTTGCTTCAAGATTAGATATTTTAATCAAGATCACAATGCTATATCATTACGATGATGATATCAAAGAACTACCTTTACTAAGTTTTTGTGTTGAACTTTAGATAACATTGCAATTTCTCGCCCAAATCGACCTTCAACTTTTGCAATTTCTTCTGGGGTTTCGCCTGTGTTCACGATTTTAATCGCAACATTCTGGTTTTTATATCTAGAAAAAAAAAATACATACAGTCAAGAAAGACAACTGAATCAGCTTCAACAGCAGAAAAATAAACATCATAATCTAATTCTTCATCATTTTTATCCCTTCTAACAATGTAATTGAGGTCCTTAAAAGGGTTTTTTTAACTACAAAATGATTATGCAAATATGAAATTTAATATCTTGACCAATAAATGCTTTTTAATATCAAGATTTGGTGAGATTCCATATTCCCAATTAACACAAATTAACCTCACATTCTGCATTGGAATTTAGGTTTGATCAAGAACAAATCATGGTAAAAAAAAAGTTGACTTACTTTCCCTCATAGACTTTAGCATGTGCACCTTCTCCGATCTTAGGACCAACAAAAAGAAGCTTTGGATCAATCAACCACTTTGATTCCAAGTTAAATTCTCCTTCTGAATAAAACCCATTTCCCGATCCCATTTTCTTCCACTTTCTATCTCCAAATCTTCACTGAGGACTTAACACAAACACTTGGCAGGCAAATATTCAAAACCACATTTGAAGCTAAACCCACAACAGAAAGAACAAAAACACACAAGATCAACAACACAAAGAAGTCGAAACACGAAACTAGAAATCAAATTGACTTTAATTAGTAGATGAAATAGAAACCCCACATGTTCAATTTCACCAGAAATTCAAACAAAATTTAGAAACCCGTTACAAAAAGCTTTCACTTGATGAAATCAAAGCAGACGAATTTGCAAACTGAAAATGAAAAGAACACCCAAAAGAGGTTAAAGATAGAGATAGAGACAGAGAGAGAGAGAGTATAGTGAAAGTTTTGTAGGGTATATGTGAGGATTGTGTTGCGTTCTTGATCGGCAAAGATAAGGGAAAATTGCAAAAGTCCTTCTGACAAAAAAACTCTGGGGAGTATATATATTATTTATTTAAATTCATTAAATATAATTTAGTTGAGAGAATAGGGAAGGAAAAGAAATGGATTTTTTTTTTGGGGGAGATGGCATTGAAGTTTATCGACAGCAAAGGGTTTAATATCGCATTAAATTTTCATATAAACGACAATTTATAGATTCTTATAGACTTTTCCCAAAAGATAAATATTTGTTTGTCTTCCAAATCATGTTACTATTTAATAATAACTATATAGCTTAGTGGGTGTTTGTCCATGTATATGTATAATATATATAGGAAGGTTCAAATGAGAACTTTGCATTTTTAAAGGAACAAAGGGACAATTGTGGATCACATATGATGTGGGTCCCATATAATATTAAATCATTTATGATTTAATATTAAATTATATTAAATCATAAATGATTTAATATTATGTGGGACTCACATCATATGTGGTCCCAAATGAGTTCCTTTGTTCCTTTAAATTGGTAGTGTTCTCATATGATCCCTCCCCTATATATATATATATAAAGAAAAGTATAAGTATGAATTCAAATTTAGTTGGAAACATGAGGACAAATAAGAACGCGACACGTCTTTTGTTATTCAAACTGAATATTGTGTTATTCACTCTGAATAATATATGAACTTCACATTTGTTATTCATACTGAATATCTTTCATTATTCAGATTAAATGAGACACGTGTCGTACTCTTCTTTATCTTCATGTTTGCAACCAAATTTGAGTTCATATTTGAATTTTTCTCTATATATGTGTGATCTTTTAACCAAGTATAAAAATCACCCAATAATTTTAATTGAAATATTTATAAAAACATTATAGTTTATTTATTATAATATGAAGTATTTATAGAAGATTATCAAACACTTGAGGTTTATTTATTATAATCAACGTTTTATATTAAAGAACAATCAAGATTTTTATTGAATCAATATTCATTAGATTGGATGAAATAATGAGATTACTTTATATAGTTTGTACTAATAATTGATTTGTAAATGAAACCACAAGTGCGTGTGTGTGTGTGTATATATAATATGTTATTTGAGTTTAACCATTTGAGAACTTCATATTATGATAATTGTAAATTGTTACCATAAGATATGATCTCACGTTATTTTTTTCCATCTAAGACTATAAGTTAAAAAATTTAATCAACAAAAATATATACGTATTCTTATACCAACCTGACATTAACGCTACTCCAATTCTAGCACCCAAAAAACAACTTGGTGGCGCCATAGACAAGAAATCGTCTCATCTCCAAACACACAACATTTATGCGGTTTGAACATATTTGTCATTTACTTCCCATCACGCGTAAAATTAAGTTCTATTTGCTGGTCGGTCGGAGTTGAAAGATCGATAAAAACAATATTTTAGTGTACGATTGGAGTTACTCTTAATTGTTATGTTTAACTTCCAATTATATTATTTAACTTTCTTCAAACCAGAACCAAAATCTATCGTTGTTTTTACATTGACGGTATTTGAATTCATACAATAAATAATAACGAGTAAGAATAAAGAATTTAAATAGTTGAAAAGGTAACTACCCAACGTTTGCTTGTAATTGACTTTTTGAAAGTCAACTGATAACATACCCATCTTCTACTAAAACACTATTGTAGTGTACGATTGGAGTTACTCTTTAACAAATTATGTTTAACTTTCAATTATATTATTTAAGTTTCTTCAAATCATAACCAAAATCTATCATTGTTTTTACATTAACGATATTTGAATCTATCCAACAAATAATAACGAGTAAGAATAAAGAATTTAAAGAGTTGAAAAAGTAACTACCCAATATTTGCTTGTAATTGACTTTTTGAAAGTCAACTGATGACATACCCTTCACCTTCTACGAAATTCAGGACCATTTTTATAACATTTCAGTCCATGTATATAAATATTGGGAAAGATGGTATATTTTTTTTGTTTTTCTTTAAATGTAACATAATATTGAAATGTATAAATAGTACAGAGCTGAAAAATAGAACTTTTTAAAAATAACAAAATGTAAGATGTGGTTAATAAAAGAAGTCAAAAAAGGCTAAAAACAACAACTTAAACATCCAAAAACGGCCACCCACAAAGCAAATGAGACAGAAAAAGGCAAGAAACTGTACGAAATCGAAAGGTCAAGAAAAAGTCCTGAAGAAAAAAAGAACAACCATTGAAGAGGTTAGAACGGCAGGTTTGAGTCATCAATCCACACCGTCACTACAAAATCTTAAAATGTTTCATTTTTAATTGGTGAAATTGTCTAAATGGTATTTTATATTCAATGAATCATTTAATAATAATTGTTATATTATTAAAACAATGGTCGTTGAGACGTTATAGTTTTCTGTTTCACAAAATACATCATCATACAAGTCACACAAAACAATATTGTTTGTTACGGTTCGCCTACTCCCATGATCTGAAGCCCAAGCCTTTTTTTTATTTTCTCGAACAAGATTTTTGTATTTCAGCTCTTTGATTTTCTAAAATTACTTATAAGAACAAGATCTTCTAAACATCTCTAGCATATTTTCCACGATCGAGAAAATAAAGATTTTTGACATATTCTACAAAGCTTTTCCTAAAATAAAGATAGTATAAAATTCTTTAAATTTAGAAAATTATTGAATTAATGAGTCGCTTTTTTGGTATAATTTATTTCACTTGAATTTGTTTATTTTTCTGTCATTTTTTAAATAAAAACTAGGAGGGTGGGGTTTTTTAATTCAAAATTATTTGGAACATCGATTTAATCATATTTATCACATATTTAACATAACAACTGATAAATTATTATTTTTATTTATTTAGAGTTTTCCCGTTTCTCTATGTGTGCATATAATATTGATTTTAGTTATTTGGAAATTATCACGGGAACAAAATCTTCAACATTATCTTTTTCATCTTTAATGTATTATAAAAACTAGACCTTAGTCTATTTCAGACTTGGATATAAAGAAATTGGTATATATATATATATATCTATACTCAAAAACTCTTAAAAACAACTTTTTAAGCCTTAGATACTGCTATTTAATGTTAATTACTTAATTTTTAAGATTACAAGTAAATTATGCGTAAGTACAACTTACTAAAGCTTCATTTCTAAATTCATGTAATTAACTACGGATAACCATAATCAAATACATGATAAACATCTAATTTCAAATATAAAAAATCTAAACTATAATTAAGATAATCATTAAGTTTTAACAGAATACTTAATTATTATCTTTATAAAAAATTATATTATCAAAGCAAAAATAAATTACTTCTATTAAATCTAAATTAAATTATGATAAAAAATTAAATTAAAGAAATTAAATAAAAAACGAGAACTTTTAAATGAAACATTAAAATCGTTTTCTCAAAACCACATAAAATGGACAAATGGACACTTGTGGATCACATCAAATGAGAACTTTATATTTTTAAAGGAACAAATGGACACTTGTGGATCACATATGATGTGGGTCCCATATAATATTAAATTATTTTTGATTTAACATGATTTAATATTATGTGGGACCCACATCATACGTGGTCCACAATTTGTTCTTTTGTTCATTTAAGAAGAGGTGATTCTCATTTGATCCTTCCCATATATATATATATATATATATATATATATATATATATATATATATATATATATCTTAAAAGATAAGTAATTTTAATGAAAATGGGCAAGTTGGGGGTTGTGGACGGTAGGTGTACAAAGTTGACCACTTTACTATCATCGGTTTGTTGTGATATAACGGTTCACAATAATAGAATACGTGTACGAATTTTAACATAAAAAATATACATCCATTATTGATTGGACTATAGGTTTAAATGAAACTAAAAGTTCTAATAAAAGAAAACAAGAAGAGATTTTTATCATTATATTAATTATAATTAAAGATCAATATTAATACATGTATCAAATTAAAATGAGAATGAAGCATCGATATTAATGCGGTTTGTATCGTTTTTTATTTTAACTCATATTCTCGCACGAATTTTTTATTTTAAATAATTATTTAAAGAATAAATACTTATAGTTACAGTAAATTACGTTTTTCGTCACTTTAGTTTGTTAAAAACTGTGATTTTCGTTCATATGGTTTAGGCATTAATATTTTTGTCCCTATAGTTTTGTAATTCATTATTATTTTTGTCATTATAATTTAAAATTTATTGTTATTTCCTTATCCATGGTTCATTATTATTTACTGTTTTGGTCTCCTATACTTTAAGGTAGGAATTAGCCATAAACGAAAACAAAAATAAATTAAAAATCACAAGAAATGAAAATTACAAGTTCTAAAACTCAAGATAAAATATCAAAACCATTAACAAGACAAAAATCATAACTCACTCTTATAATTATTAAATTTCAAATTATATCTCCAATTAAGAGAAATACTTATAAAGTGAGATAGTCATTTAAGTTCATCAAAATGTGTAACAATTAGAAATGTGGAATCTGTTTTTAAGATGTAATTTTAGAGATCCAATACGAATGTTAAAACAAACAAACAAAATTAACGATCTACTTACAAAAGTATTGAAACTAACAAACCATAATTCGGTTAGTGTGAATTGGACTGCGGATGTAAGAATCCGGATCACACGAATGTCGTTTATTCATTGTTTTCACGCATCCATGATGTTAGCATTAGCATGTTGTACATCATGCATAAAAAGTTGTACATTTCATCACAAACAAAGTCCGTTTGGCCTCATGAATGGCTTCAATTTCGTCTCGGGATCCAACTCATTTCAAAGTGTCGGTTAATTTAAATCCCCTATATATAAGAACCCAAAACAACTGAAACAACCAACTTTTAACCATTCACTTTATCCTACGTGCAAATTTGCCCTAATTTAGAATATGAACTCAAACACATATTCGACCATCGAGGATCAAGACATGAACGAGAAGGAGAAGCGGATCGTAATTGGCGAAACCGAAGGTCTTGAAGAAAAGCTACGGAATGAGGAAATGTTGGTTGAAATAGAGCCAAAAACGGGTGTTTACTTTTCGGTCAAGCTAAGTGACGGGAAGCAGTTGAAAGCTATGGGTGTAAGAAAGAAAAAAATGCTCGGGTTTTCGATCAAAATCTATAGCTTTGGTACGTGTACATTGTTATATACCTAAAGGCTGGACATGGCAGTCGGATGCATTGTTGGATTGTACAGTACAACCCAACAATGCATTCGAGTAAGCATTCGAGTAAATGTCCTGCTTGCACCACTTCTAACTAGACCTCTATCCCAACTAGACCAAAAGCAAAACCAAACAAATCCAAAATATCCCAACTAGACGTGGATCTGAGGATAGTAAAAGATGTAGGCAGACCTGACTTCTATCTTAAAAAGTATATACAGGATCTAAGGAGGGTAAGATTTATGCAAACCCGATCTCTATCTTAAAGAGTATATACTAGATCTAAGGAAGGTAAGATGTATGCATACTTGAGCTCTATCTCAAACAGTGGCGGACCCAGGATTCCCGAGCGGGTGCACCCTTAAATTGTATCAAATGTCCACAAAGCTGTTTGATATATTTTTCGGTTGATTTCGAGGGATTTTTTAGCCGAATTCCCTGTTCGGGGACCTTTTTTAAGTTTTTCGATTGATTTCGAAGGATTTTTTTTAAGGTTTTTGGTTGATTTCGAGTGATTTTTTATGGTTTTTGGTTGATTTCGAGTGATTTTTAAGGATTTTTTTTGTTGATTTCGAGGGATTTTTTAAAGTTGTGCTCCCTTAACACAGAGAACCCATCAGAGTTTAGCGGGTGCACCTCACGTAAAACTTACGAATCGCGGCATTTTTTACCCTTACGACACACAGTTGAGCGGTAGCACGAGACCCCCCTCCCTATAGGGTGGATCCGCCACTGATCTCAAAGAGTATATATGGGATCTGAATAGGGTAAGATGTAGGCAGACTTGACCTCTATCTATCTCAAAGAGTATATATGGGATCTGAAGAGGGTAAGATGTAGGCAAACTTGACCTCTATCTATCTCAAAGAGTATATGGGATCTGAGGAGGGTAAAACATACGCAGACCTGACCTATATCTCAAAAACTAAATAGGATCTGAGGAGGGTAAGACGTATGCATACTTGACCTTCATCTCAAAGTGTATAGGATCCGAGGAGGGTAAGATGTATACAGACCTAACCTCTATCTCAAAGGGTATATGAGATCTAAAGAGGGTAAGATGTAGGCCTAACCTCTATATCCCAAATAGGAGAGCAGTTATTTATATGAAAACCTTCGACTTGTGAAAAGTGTGACAGAGAGAAAAACAGATAATATATATATATATATATCCACTTTTGAGCACATATTTTTGACTACTTTTTGCAGGGATATATGCAGATAACCAGAAACTGATGGGTATTATGAAGTCAAAGATTGTGGAATCACAAGCAAAGGCTACAAAAGAGATGTATAAAATGGTGATTGATAGTGCAGTGGGAATCACTGTGAAAATGGTAATTGTGTTTGCTAATCTGACTATGAGCATGGTTAGGAAGAACCTTAATGAAGGTCTAGCAGCAGCTATTACGAAGCTCGGTGGCGGGAAAAACGAAGAGCTCATGAACCGGTAAATTTTGCTTATCATATCTTGGTAAGGGTAAAACCGTCAAGAGTTTCTAGCCAGTGAGTCAGCTCATTAAAGAGCTTGGTAAACCATCTTAACGGAGCTCGAGCCTAGTATTGCTCAGGCTTAGCAGCTCATTTAACCTAAGGCAATGTTTGGCAAACTCGCGGATAAGCTACACGTTAGCTGAAAGACAAGTTGTTGGCTGATAAAGCTGGCCGGTAGCTGATAAGATAGTCATTTTTGATAAAAACTAGCTGATTAGCCAGATGACATCATGACAATGTAATATGACCTAAAATTGTGTTTAAACACTAAATGGAAAAAAGTGGCGCGAAATTGGAAAAAAGTGGAATAGAAACCGTAATGCTTCTTGAAACACTACTTTGAAAATGAGGCTTTTTCAATAAGTTCAGAAAATAAGCCAACTTATAAGCATAAGTAAGCAAAGCCAAAGCTTAATGTGCCGAAGCCTAAAGAGCCTATACAAGCCACCTAATGTGATTTAATGGTCCATTTCTAATTTTATGCAGCCATTATGACGGCATACAAGCCAAGTTCATATGAGCCGAGCCAAGATTTACTTGTTCGAGCCCATATAAACGATGCCAATACAAGCCAATCCAAGGGTTGAGCTTTTGGGAAGCCAAGCCAAGCCAAGAAGCTTGGGGCTTAGTTGAAACACACTCATAGTGTTGCTTTAGAGTTTGATCCTTTTTTTTTTCTTCTTGATGAAGGATTATGGGGGAGGCAAAGAATGATATCAAACTCACTCCTGGTTCCGAAATTGAGATCACATGCCTTCCGGGATATGTTATTGAGTCAAAAGGTATATATTCAATAACACTTTTTGGCAGTTGCTGAATGGTTTGATGCAGAATGATTAAGTGGTCAGAGTGATTAAGAGACTCTTATGATATAGTTCAAAATGAAATATAATTGTTTGGTAATTGTTCAAACTGAAATTAGGCCTCTGAATGGTTAAGGGAGGTCTAGGTCTCTAGGATAAAAAATAATTCAAAGGGTTTTGGAACCATTAAGAGGCAAACTTATTTCTTTGCCAAACATTATTCACCTCTTAGCGATTCAGATGCTGCCTCTTAATGGAACTGTTAAAAGATAAACAAACAACCCTAAATATATTGTGAATCTTGACCGGTAGCTTAACCGGCAAGAGCTTGGGTTTGCTCCCCAGTTCAAGTCCCCTCAGGCCACTGAAGGGTTTGTTTGACATTTAACTTCCCGGCCCCACAGGATTAATCGAGGTGCATGCAAACTGGTCTTGACACCCACGGTTACCAAAAGAAGTTTAATATATTTGCATTTAAAGACAAACAATTTTGATTAAAATGTGTTTTTGATGAGTGCAGTGAATGGCAAGGTAGTAAGCAAATTTGAAAGTGAGACGCTCTGCAGGGCCTATATCTATTTGTATCTGGGAGATGACCCTTTAGACAAAGAAGCCAAAGAAAATTTCGGGATGTCCCTGATTTCACTCTTCTAAGTTGTATTCGCTAAATAACTAATTTTAACTAAAGATAATAAAGTGCATGCAGTCATGAGATTCTTAGGTCTCGTTTGGTTTGCAGGATTGGATTGGATTTGGAATTGGAATTGGAATTGAATTCCATTCCAATCCCATGTTTGGTTTGAAGGATTTTGAAATCCTACGGGAATGGTTGGTATTCCACAGAAATTCGTAGGATTTGTATGTAATAATGATTTAAAATATGTTAAAACCATTTGTTTTGTAATAATAATAATTAATAAACAGGTAATTTAATTATATTTATAATTTGTTGTTGTAAATTATTTATAAAGAATGGAATTCAATTCCATTCCAAATCCTACAACCAAACACACCAAAGATTTCAAATCCTTCTGTTACAAATATAGATAGTGAGGATAATAGTGGGCTGGTCAATTGGTCAATTGTGAGGGGCCCTGGTCAAATAGTCAATAAGTCGGTGGTTAGTAGAGGTTTAAATAGAAGTAGGATGGACGTGATTAGATATTCTGTTTTGTAATCAATTAGGTGAAAACCTTTGGGAGAGAATTGGCCTCTCGAAAGCCAAGAAACAATTGTAATACTTTGATTTCCATATCACCTTCCAAATCCCTCAAAACTATTCCATAAAACCAAATACCCTAGCTAGTGAAAAGTGTGTCAAGTGGAAAAAAATAGATACGTGTTATGCAATACAAATAGGAATAGAGGTAGAGATAAAGATAAAGAAGACAAATGTGTTAAATTTCGAGAAAATGGTACCAAAAATATTGACTTCAAATGTCTGAATAGGTACATATGTTGCTCAAGAACCCCAGAATTGAAATTTGATTACAAAAGAGAGGCTATTTCATTGATCTAATTATACCAGGTGTTAATTGCTAAGAGAGATGTCTGGTTGGATCAGATCACAGTTAAGTGCAACATTTCTCACTGATCAACTAGAATAATATATAAGATATAACAAGAGAGCTTGTTTTTTGCAAATATTCTGAACGGTTCCTAAACACCAAATCAATGTAAAAGGAAGCAGCAACAATAATATTGCAGATCAAGTAAAAAAACCTGGAAAATTACTGGAAGATCTGCATTTTTTGCTGAATGGAATCAGTGAAAGCCGTTAAGAACCTTCTGTGGATCCAACTGCCCACTGAAATAACTTGAAGACACTATAGAAAGTTCTTGACGACCTTTCCATTCTTCAAAAGGTCTTAAGCTGATTGGGTTTTCAACAGCTGCAGCATCAAGACATAACATGGTTTTATAATCTTCGTCACCCAAATCCGGAATTGCTTTAGCCTTTTTGTCCCAAGGATTCCACAAAACTGCAAAATATGTACCGAATGATACTCGATAATCAGCAATGGCATAATTTTGGAATACAAGTTAAGGGTGCGTTTAGTTGTGGAAAATTTTCCAGTTTTCTAGGATAATTTTCCAAAGAAAATGAAAATTTAGAAAACCCGTTTAGTTCATTCATTTTTCAAAAAAATTCCAAGAAAACATAAAATTTCATTTTCTAAAATCCTAGGTAAATTAGAAAACTAGTTTTAATAGTTTTCAAAATTTTAGTTTTCTAAAAACTTTTCCACATACACACTTTCACACATACACACACGCGCACACACTTTCACACACACACTTTCTAATTTGAAAAAAATGGAAAATGAAAAGTGATAGAAAATGCACAACCAAACACGGTTTCTAATTTTCTAAAAATGGAAAATGAAAACTCCACCATTTCAACCAAACGCGTTTTCTAAAATATTCATAGAAAACTAAGAATGAAAACTCAACTCCATTTTCTGAAAATGTTCTCTATGAAAATGAAAACAGTTTTCCGCAACTAAAGGCACCCTAAAGAATTCAGTTTCAAAGAAAAGATAAATATGCAACCTGCATCCACCATGCCTTCTTTACGTAGGACAATTGTTCTCTTCTTCTCATGGTCTATTATCGCAATCTTAGTAGGTGTGCTCAAGTACACTCGATCAATCTAATAAAGAAGAAAAAATAAAAAAATATGATATCCGGTGAATGGTTAAGAAAGAAAAACTATCAGACTCATATAAAAAAAACTTTTAATGTAATGTATTTGGAGCTAAAGCTTCATGGTTCCAATCTCGTGTTCATAATGAAGACAATTCAGTCTGAATGATTAAGTGGTCAGAATGATTAAGAGACTAGTCTTATGATATAGTGCAAAATGAAATATAATTGTTTGGTAATTGTTCAGGTGTAATTAGAGTTCTTAATGGTTAAGGGAGGTCCAGGATACAAAATGATTAAGAGGGTTTTGGAACCATTAAGAGGCAGCCTTATTTTTTTGTCAAAAAGGATTCACCTCTTAGCGATTCAGAGACTGCCTCTTAATGGAACTGTTAAGAGGTAAACAAACATCCTTGAGATTATATAATAGAATCAGAAAACCGTATCTTACCTCGCCATCAAAAGTAATTGCGTCTGCCTGCTCTGTGTATCTTTCTTTCTTCGACAAATTATCAAAATAGTCCAGTGTCTCCAGGCCCTCAACACGTACCTCACTGCAAATTAAATTTCATATTTAAAGGGAATAACAGAAAGCATCTTCCATGCTTAGCTATAAAAACTGAGCCTAACATACGATAAAATGCGGAATTAGAAAGCACACTTTCACATCTACAAAGCCTGAGAACAATCATGTATTTTCAGTAAGGAGCTGTTTGGGAGTTGCTGAATGGTTTGGTGGAGAATGATTAAGAGGCTCTTATGATATAGTGCAAAAATGAAATATAATTGTTTGGTAATTGTTCAGGATGTGATTAATGCTCTTAATGGTTAAGGTAGGTCCAAGATACAAAATGATTCAGAGGGTTTTGGAACCATTAAGAGGCAGACTTACTTTCTGCCAAACAAGATTCACCTCTTAGTGATTCAGAAGCTGTCTCTTAATGGAACTGTTAAGAGGTACAACTACTTTTGGATAAGCAGATTGGAATGCTAACAATTATGAGATGGAGTAGGCAAACCTGACATCAGATACAGAAAAATAATTACGCAGAGCAAGGGTAAACGAGAAGGCCTTGTTATCTACATTTCTCACACGAGGGATCAAAGTTAGCTTGCCAGCACTGACACAAATGCGAAGCCGTAGCTCAAATCTGCAAAAAGGCGTAGATAATTAACTCCCATTTCATCTCCATGTTTCAATTAAGAGGTCAACAAAAACTAGCCATATATTTCATGACATTTAATGTACAAAGTACCTATACGGCCACGTTTTTAGATCCTCTTCTGTTGATTTCAATACAAGATCTGCACTCGATTGATTGTTAGCTGGTGTTAAAGGAGCAGGATCATCGTCTAACAACCATAGCCTGTTTCTAGCAAATCCATGTTGTTCCAGTGAACCAAAATTTGCAAACTACAATATGCACATTACAGTTAATAAGCCCATTATGAAAACAAAGAAGATAATCACAGAATGCCTATTAAATTAAACTCAAACCTGCGGAAAGCAAATGGGTATGCCACCTCTGACGGGTTTAGGTGGTTTCCAAACTGCCTGTATGCAGAGCAAGTCCCCATGTCACTATGATATCGAATATGTGCAAGGGGGAGCAAACAAACAACAAAGGGATCTGATAAAACTTCATTCTTTAACAAAAACATATCAATATTGAATTGAAAAACGACACCCAGAAGAGTCATGGAGGAAAAAAAAAGATATGTCATAACATATATTTAGAAGTTTTTCAACTCAGAAAAAGGAACATGTTTTACAAGTTAAGATCCTGTATCAAAACAAAATTTAATTTTGGATCAAGTGTAAGATTACATCCTAAGAGGAGTTACTTAGTAAAGTTGCCAGAGTATCCAAGCATCCACATTAAATGTAACATCCACCGAAAAGATTGGTTCCCAAAATTAAGGAATCAGAACTAGCATTAGAAAGTGTACATAGGCATTTTGGGGCGACTACAATGCAAATCATTCGTGATAGTGAAGCCAAGCTGGATAGAATTTTTTTATGTGAAAAGCTGCAAACCTAGCTATCTTATACCAAACAACTAAGGCAAGCTTACTCAAGTAATCTCACGAGTTAAGTAAAGTCCTGCTTGCATCACAATTAATGGGAATTACTATAATACAACAGAAGTTGAGTACTACTTGTTTTTCAGGTCTTGACCAAGTTTGAGCTTAATCTCATGTACAATCTCATTTCTTCAGCATTTTGATGTCTTTGTGTTCAGTATATTGCATGCCAAGTTCAATGATATGTTAAGCAAATGTGTTCACCAAGGCTATTAGAACTATTTCTCTAACCACATTGAAGCATTGTACTTGGAAGAAAAAACAAGTAGCCATAGTTTCTACTACGTCTATGAAAGCATAGAAATAGAATAATTTTCTACATTGTATACATTAGTTAATTAATGTTGATGTCCTACTACAAGTAGTTCCATATTCTTCTCTTTCTTGGTGTATGGTAACAATAAACACATCATATACATGCACTTATGCATTAGATCATGTCTTTTTGACATTCAGGTAAAGTCATAAAATCCATGAGCATCATACATACATGTGAAGTGAAGCTAATAGTGTTCACACAAAAAGATTTTGGGATCTACACTTTACAAACATTTATAACAGAAAAAAACATGATAGGTGTACCTTGTTGCTCATGAAAAGTATTTCTTCTCTACGTTCATTCTTCCAAGAAATAACCTGAGCCCCATACAAGAACACCTAAATGGAAAAACATAAAATACAAATCAAAATGTAAGAATCCTAAATAAACTAGAGGATTCCCAATTAAGTTCATCTAGGAAAGAAGCTAGGAAGATATTTGAAATCAGTTCTTCAAGAAACCATGCAACAGAATCTGGTAAATAGAAAGTGCATAGACGCAGAAAAAAATATATTATACTCGGTGCCCTAGAATTCTGAGCTGCTATAGTCAAATTAAAGTTTAGGACAATAATTCTGGCTATGGGGGGATCATCTTATACATGCTATTCTAATTCAGAACATTACTTTAGACAATTTCTATATTACAACTGAAACATCAACCAATTCCATCTTTCTTAACATTTTCCCCCAATACTTGCGACCGTCAATTGCAAATTCACAATCTCTCTACCGATTATACATCGACTTCAAAGAACTACAAATTTTGATGTCAGAAATGTGCCCTAAAAGCATCAAACCACTCATCCGGAAACGTAAACTAAGCGCATCCAATCAACCACTTGTTTCCAGACCGATTCAAGCACCAAAAATCCGTTTATCAAAATAGATTCTCCAATACGAATTCAAACATAAACAAATAAAAGCGACATAATATATATACAAACCGGATCAAAAACCTGTCATGCACGATTATCGAAAGAATCTAATTACAAAAAGCATAATCATCAACAACAACAAAAATGAAAAATGAAGGAATTAACGAACCTCAACGGTTGATCCGGTAGGCTCATGCAATATAACTCGAGGCGATCGATCGCCTTCTTTGATGATATTAGTCGCCATTAAAATCGTTCAGAGTAACAACTTAGAGAGCAGAGCATTCAGGAAGGATTTTCAAAAGGAACGAGAATTTGAAATTTGAGGACAAAAACGAAAACAGAGAAAAATGGAATGGAGAAAAAAGGCGTAAATTTAGAATCAAGAACACACCGCTTATTTCATCCATCCAATAAAACAAGAAAGAAAGTCAAGTTACTAAAAACTTTAATTAAATATAAAAAAGAGTAAACTACGATTTTCGTCCCTGTGGTTTAAAAATTGCTTTTTTAGTCATTGTGGTTTCCATTTCGTTTCCTTTTTCGTCCCTGGAACTAACTCTATTAGAAAAGGTCTGTTAAGTCAAGGACAGCATGGTCTTTTCACTTTTTATCTGATTTTCTATTAAAGTATAACATTATTGACATTCCACAAACGTAACCTCCCCCAATCCAACTCTCCGGCCAAAACCTTCTCATATTCTTCTGTTGTCGCCTTCAATCTATTTTTTTTTCCTACTTAGGCTATGTTTGGCAAACTAGTTGATAAGCTAGCTTATGACTGATAAGTTAGCGTATGACTTATAAGGTAGTTGATGACTTATAAGCTAGCCGGTAGCTGATAAGCTAGCTGATGAATAAGTTATGTTTGACAAAAACTAGCTTATGAGCATGTGAAATGACCAAAAAGAACATATTGAAAGTAAATAAATAATATTAGTTAGAGGTATAATTGGAAAAAGTGTCAAAAAGCTCCTCATAAGCTATTCCAAGTAGCTTATCGATAAGCTAGCTTATAAGCTGACTTATAAGCTAGCTTATTTTCTAACATAAGCTAGCTTATAAGTCAGCTTATAAGCTAGCTTATTTTTGCCAAACAATGGCTTAAATGTTGATTAGGTCATGGTGAAATTTAAGGAACATTTAATCAAGTTTACCCATTAATCAAAATTTAAGGAATATTTAGCCCATAAATTCAAGAACAAAACCTTAAGGAAGAATTGAAGAACATTAAAAAAAAACCCCTAAAAATCTAAATCAAAACCATCAATCAAATGTCCAAATCTGAATAAACTCATAAATCAAAACACTGAAATCTGAATCAAATATAGAAATTCATAAATCAAAAACACTGAAATCTGAATCAAATATAGAAATTCATAAATCAAAAACACTGAAATCTGAATCAAATATAGAAATTCATAAATCAAAAACACTGAAATCTGAATCAAAACCCTTATGGTGGATGGCAGACAGCTCGTACTGGAAGTTACAAATTACATCATCTTTTGTTGCATAGAACTGAGAAGGAAAGGGGGGAGTTGCCTGGGAAAAATGATTAAATGATGATTTAGGGCACGTGGGTGTGATTGTGATTGAGATTGAGATTGGGGTAGGTTAAGGGTTTTTCTTTTCTCTTTTTGTTAGAAATGTTTTAATTTAATACTAGAAAGCGTACCTGCTATCAACATTAACTTTACAATTCTCGAATCCTTTTAAGATATCAAGTTGCTTATCGTTATCAACTTATAAATCGGCATCCATTATTTTTATAAAACTCAAATACAATCTTAATTTAAAAAAAACAAAATATCACATTTAAGACCCAAATCTTTTTTTTAATAATTTGGATTTTGTGGAAAAAATTTGGAATCTTTGGTATGTTTGGTTTGTAAGATTTAGAATAAAATTGAATTTCATTATTAATCGATTAAAAATCACTCTTTATAATATAGGATATATATAAATAGATAAAACCATAATGGTGTAAAATGAAAAACTAAAAATAAAAAATTAAGATGTTAAATTAAGTTTTAAAAATAACTTGATACGCATTTATAATATTTAGTGTTATTATTAAATCAAAAAATATCGATATTAGACTCTTTTGAAGGTTTTGAAGAACGACTATAATCGTATAATTTATAAAAAAGAAAGTTGTTTTTTAATATATTTTAGTTAATATACGATTATATATGTTATTATAAAAAATGTGTTAAATGAAAATTGAAGAGCTATAAAGTAAACTATAACAAATTATAACGGTGTAAAATATAACTTAAAAATAAAAAATTAATTATTATCGTGGAAGTTGTAAAACTTCAAAAATTGCACATAATACATCAACATTTGTACCTCTTAAATGAAAATGGTGATAAATGAAAATTAAAAAAAGTAAAAGATATAAAAGTTAATTAAATAACTATAATGTATTAATTGTAAATTTTAAAAATAATTCACTCCATATTTATGTTGTTTAATAATACAAGTAAGTCCAAAAATATTCATTATTGGACTCATTTCGAAGATATTGACAATATGATTATAATAGTATAATTTATAAAAAAATAAACATATATTTTAATGTAATTTGGTTCATATAAAATTGTTTATGTTTATATGATAGAGGTGTAAAATGAAAAATAAAATAGTTAGGAATGTGAATGAAATTTAAAAATATAGATAAAGGTGTAAAATAAAAAGGTTTAGAATTGAAGTTAAATAAATAACTACAGGGTATAAAACGTAATTTTTTTTAAAAACAACTCGTTACGTATTCATGTATATAATAATATGATTAAATCGAAAAATATTCAATATTTGACTCAATTTGAAGGTATTGACGACACGATTATAATGGTATAATTTATAACAAAAAAAACATGATTTTAATGTATTTTAGCTAATTTAAGATTATATTTGCTAAAATGTAAAAGTTGTGAATTAAAAATTGAAAAAGAAAGGGATATAAACTAAATTAAAGAACAATGTTTAAGGGTATAAAATGTAATTTAAAAATCAAAATTAATAACATTGTAATTCTAAATATTAAACGTGGAGGTGGGCATGCATCAAATGATTGTACCTAAAGTAAGAAACCTTGTAAGTCTTAATTTTCTAAACAATAACCGCTTAACCGTACTACATGTTTTATATAATAGTATAGATATAGATATAGATAAAAAGTAAAAGTGTAAAAAGACCATGTTATCCTTGACTTAACTGACCTTTCTTAACAGAATTAGTCCCAGGGGCGAAAAAAGAAACGAAATGGAAACCACAAGGACAAAAAAAACAATTTTTAAACCACAGGGACGAAAATCGCTATAAACAGTAAACCATAGGGACGAAAATCGTAGTTTAAAAATATAAATGTAGAAAGTTATAGAGTTAATGACGGATTTGGTCCCTAGGGTTTGATGGTTTTTATGGAAGTGGTCCTTAAACTTTGTTTGTTACTTAATGCGAGTGAGACTTGTTGTTTGCATGTTTGTAGAAATTTGGTACCTTACCCTAATGGTCGATTGACGGATTTGTTACTTTTGAGGGTGTTTTCGTCTTTTTGTTTTTTTTCTTCATTTTAATATTATCTTTGTGGTTGTCTTTTTCCTAAATTAATTAGGTACCACCTCCTTAATTAATCATTATTCTCTCTCTCTCTCTCTCTCTCTCTCTCTCTCTCTCTCTCTCTCTCTCTCTCTCACACACACACACACACACACACACAAGACCAAGTTTGATTTAATGTTTCAATTAGGTTTTTTGATTTAGGGTTTCAATTGAATTTTTCATTTATGGTTTGTATTTGGTTATTGGTTAATAGGGTTCATATCATGATTTTAGAAAAATTATACAAAATTGTTGTTTATGTCAAATAATTGAATATTGATGTTCTTGAAACTTATGCCTTGTTTGTTTTTTCATTTTAAGCTCTTAATCACCACTTATAACTGATTCGTTTAATCTTTTCATAACCATTTCAGAACTGAAATCAAACTTCAGATTTCAGCACGTCTTTAAAAACAAACGACACCTTAGTGATTTGTGTGGTTAAATTGTGTAGCGTTGTGGTGATTGGTGGTGATGCTTAAATGAATAGAGGAAAAAAAGAAATAAATAAAAAATATAATTAAAAAATATTATGCCATGTAATCTCTATAAAAGAAAATTAAGATAGCACCTGTTTTACTATAATTACCAGTTTTTCCTTACATTTAACGAAATTAGTGGATGACTTATTAAGGTGAGAGACGAAATCGTTACAAACATGCGAACGACAATTTAATTTTGTAAATTAATAAAGTTCAGGGACCCCTTTCTTATAAATCACAAATCTGCAAGGACCAAATCCGTAATTAACTCAAACGTTTTTTTTTCCAATAATTTTTTGATTTAAAGTAAGCTTTTGCAATTATCTGCCAAATAACATATTTGTCGAAAACCGCGTATTCTTATATTTAAGATTATGATCAAAATCACTACTTGATCTTTTCTAATTATCAAGATTATAATAATATTTTATAATTTTTTTTTATAATTCTATCATCGTAATATATATTTTATAAAAAAAAGTTATATAGAATAATGATTCAATTTTATTTTATTGATTGAAGTAAATAAACAAAATTATTTACATCCTCATGATAAGTTTAAAAGAATTTCCTGTTTTCTAATATTAAATAACAATATAAAATATATGTTGGAGTGAAGCAAAGAAACAATCTTCATTTTCTACGGTCTACCAACTCGATGACAAACGATATTCTATTTGATGATTTATTTTTTTGTAAAAAAAGGTTTTTCTTTTTAAATAACCATTTAAGGTAATTTTAACATAATATGTTTTGTTTCATTTCTTCTATTTTTTTTAATTTTTTAAATATTTTTTTTAAAATGAAATTTCAATTTAAATTACCTACTTGACTAAAAACATGGCCTAACTACAACAAATTCTCTATTTTTGAGTTAACGTCAATACTGATATGGTTAAGATATTATGTAACTTTATCATCTCGGTACAGTTTAAAAAATTTATATAAAAATATAATAATTCAACTTCATTGGTAGTAAAGAATAAAAAAAAAATTCTCTCAATTTATCACAAATTGTAAATAATTCTATAATTTGAAGTTTTATCTAAGTTAAGATACCAATATAAAAAGCCGGATGGAACAAAATAGATAAATCTATGTATTATCTGTTTTAAACAATTTTATTGGAGTACCAATCTAAATATGTATAAAATTAGAAAATAAATGTATGTTACACTAATTGAAAAGAATAATGATTATTTAAGCAAAAAGTTCGTTACTAGCAACCTCAATCGGCCCCAGACAGAACTCGTCTCTAAGGACATGAATCTAAGATGACATTTTTCTGGCTCACCCAACGACTGAGGTTGGCTGCAACTATGGGTGTAAACGAGTCGAGTCGATTAGTGGTTAATCGAGTGGAGCTCAAAAAAAAAAAAATTGGATTCAAACTCGATTAATTTTTCAATGTAGGGCTCGAACTCAAATATTTTTTGAGTTATCAAGCTTCGAGCTCGATGCTCATTTATAGGTTCGAACTTGCCATCTATTAACTCGTTTATCAGCTCGAGCTCGATAAATTTTTATATTTCTATTATATGATTAATAAATATATGAGCATTTCTGATTCGAAAAAAGATATGTTTGAATGGCTCGCCTCTACACGAAAAACATAATCGAGTTTCGAACGAGCTGAGTCGAATATTAGTGTTATAAAGCTCGACCCATTAAGCTAAACGAGTTCCAATTGTGTTCGATGTCGACTCAAACTAAAAAATTATTAAGCTCGAGCTCCAGTAGCTTGTTAAAAACTCGAATCGTTTACACCTCTTACTGTAATACCGGAGGAGAAGGATATGGGATTAAACCCAAAAAGGTCACCATCCATTCTTTACCAATTGGTTACAGCTCAGACATAAGAAAAATTGACAATTACATTAAACTAAAACCAAAAAAGAATTTAAATATATTTTTGATTAATTTTGACGAATTAAAAAACATTTTATAAGAACTAATTTGGTCAAAAATCGAAGACACAATCATACGTGCGGATGTGCATGTAGTCAACCGTGGAAATCGAGAGAAATGACCGATTAATCCAACAAACTTCTCGAATTTACAGTCAACACCCTTCAAATTTCTTTATTTTATCCAACTAGTCCTTCATGTTTATTCGTGAATTCCCGTGGGTTACCCGTTATCACTGATAATCTCAAATATCATTACGATTATTTCCATAGCAAGATGCAAAATTGCAAATCCTCGAAGACGTCTGCAAACTGTTCGATGAAATGCTTTAACCAATCAATATACCCTAAAATGTTGTATTCTAGAGAGGTGATATAATGTAGAAACCCTTTAAATCTTTTGCTATAAGATATTTATCATATTGATAACAAGATTGATTTGAATTTGTTCATGGGTTGGTGAAAGAGAATCACGAAATTGATTCAGATTTGTTTGTTGGGCCTCTACAGATTTACTTCTATTCAAATCATTAAAGCATCAATCGATCAAGATTCAAGAGTTCTCGTCTTCTCGAGGAGTTTCTAGAGCCGAATACTGTTACGTGAACTCATATAGTTGAAACCAGTGCCCATAATCGGAATCAACATTCATCTTGGGTAACGACAGTGGAGGGCCATGTTAGTTTTGCTTTGGATGTCTGGATAGCTTGTGCACACCTTGACTAATTATCCCAAAGGGCCTGAAAACAACAGTCAGAAAATTCTCAGTGGTCATGAGGAGACTCGAACGGTCAATCTAGACCAGATTCAATTGTTTTTTATCATGGATTTGTGATCTACAAACCATAGCTTTGAAAATAGCTTGCCATCTGGTTCCAATGTTTCACTAAATTCATACACAAAGGTTAGTTCTAGGTTTTCCAAATGTTTAACGAGTAAACATTTACCGGATGAGCATGGCAAGGATTGAGAATTTTACCCGGTAACTGATAGATTAGACTCTTACCTTGTTAACATTTACCAGGTAAAAACGTTCCATTTTGATGGCTAAATATGTTACCTGATAAGGTACGTGAGGATGGTGACTTTTGTTGATAAACGATTACCCAGTAAACATTTGGTAAACGACCCACTTAATTAAAAAAATAATACATGATTTCATTTACATAATTTTTCATCTTAAACTTGGTTGACAACACTTTTCAAGATATAATCGAAAAATAATTATGAGAGGGTAAAAAACTTCTGGCACAGTCTAACAAAAAATCCGAGATGATTCATCGGATATATCAAAGAATAATTTTAAGGATTTTGAATTTGAATCTTATATTTGAAGGGAAGAATTCAAAAAACACAAAAAAATTATTTATGTATTTTCGTAAAATAAAGGTATTCTCATTTAAACTTTTACATATATCTTAATTATGTTTAAAAAAATAGAAAGAAGAAAAAAAGGGTAAAATAATATTTGTTGAAATGGAATAAAGAATGCTTGAGATTAACTCTAGCTATGAATGCATAAAGAATGCCACCAATCCGGTATAAGAATCGGAAAAAGAGTCCTTTTTTAAGGGTGGGTTGCATTGAATCTTTTTTCAATTGCAACTTGAATTGCGGATAAGAGCATACCACCCGCCGTATAACTGTATTAATTAAATTGATACAAACTTAATTGGTATTGATTATAATTCAGTTAGTAATACTGTATAAAATATATAAACTTGGTTGGTACACAGTATTGAAAGTTACATACAATGATACCATTGCACTGACTTATTTATTTATTAGTTTTTTTGTATTTTGATGTATTTGGTATTAAACATTTTAACTTTGATTATTTTATTTGAACATTTGAACGTTTATAAGTTTTATTCTTTGCAATTAAAACTCGTTAAAAACCACATATGTTACTTAGAAACTCATAACTTCACTTATAGTTTGAAAAGAAAATGACAAGTTTTCATATATAACGTGAAGTTGGTACAAAAGCGGTACCAACCGAAAAAATTTGGTACCAATTACAGTTGGTTGGTACACCGTGTAGGATTTTACGTACCAATTGAAATTAGTTGATACACAGTATTGAAGAAAAAAAACTTGATACCATACCATTTCTACCCCTAACTAAGAGTGTTTCATGTGTTCATATTTATCATTAATATGGATGTAAATTTTCTACAACATTTATTACAAATATGAACATGTGATATGTTCTTGTTGTTTACTCGATTCTCAATGAAAATGAAATTCTATTATATATATATATATACACACACACACAAAGAGAGACGATTAAGTAAGAACAATGTTAAAACAAGAAAACATGAAAACGACCAAATCACATGTGATTTGCAATGAAATTACATGTGATTATGGAACACGGTCAACCCAAGGATGAGAGTGTATGCCTTTGGCCGCAACCTCGCGTGAATCACATGTGATTATATATGTGATTTTAGTTAAAAATCACGTGTTATTGGTCGTTCTCGTGGTTTCTTATTTTTTTATTGTTCTCATTTCAATCTAACTCTACGAAGGGTTGGTCAATAAAATCGATTTTAACAACATTTTTTAATTTTATTTTTTGTTAGATATATTATACCACGGATTATAGTTTTATAATATGAGTTATGAATTATTATTATTATAAAAGTTTATTTAGTATACATGATGTTAAATATATTTTATATATCTATTGAATTAATGAATGATGTATATTAGTTCTATATATATATATGACATTGAGGGACTTGACAACCTAAAGAATGAGATTTATTCAAGAATCTTGAACATATGTTGGCTCAATTGGGCCCAATATTTTGCGACCCAATTCCACACTGATTTTAATATATTAGTGTATTTTTAATTTACTTTTCGATTGTCATTTAAGGAAAAAAAATTAATCATCAATAATATCAACGGATTTTATAAGAACCCTGACTTTAAAGACACCATCAGAAGGAGACATTATTTGGCTTATTCAATAGCTGAGGCTAATAGGAGACTGTGTTCGGGATTAAACCTAAAACATGTCTTCTATTTAGACAAAGTCATCTCGTTCTTTTGTCAACTAAGCTAAATGTCAGAGGCACTTTTCAGTTGTTTAATCCTTTTTTATTAACTATAATCCTTATACCAAGTTTATATCTCGCATAACAATGGACCAATACCAACAATTCATTTTGATGGTCTAGAATATTACCTGATAAAATAAATAAAAATAGTAACCTTTGTAGATAAACATTTATTCAGCAAATATGTTTGATAAACAATTTCTTAATATATCAATTTATTACTGACTTAAATATTTAATTTACATTTAATCAATCTAAAATGACTAAAACCCATCCCTATAATTAATTTTTATTTATTTTATCTTTATATTAAAATAATGATTGCACGTATTAATGGATATGTATGTATAATGGGTCAGCCTAGGTTACTGGGGCATGTAAAAATAATCAGATATCCTCACTAAGAACCATGCTTTTAGATAGATATTCATGTGCAATCAAATTTGTATCCAGTGCTACACTTCTTGTGGTGGTCTCGTGAGACTACCCGTTTCTACCGTTGGATATGTTGACTCTTTAACATTCTCATGGATCAAATCTTGATTTATTTATTTTTTATTGTGGACTGAGAATCTTTGTATTTTTCAAAACTATAACAAATAATTTTTTTAAGCAATTAAAATACAGTCGAAGTAACCGTTCTCTTTAATTAAATTCACTTTTTAGTTATTTTATTAATCGAATTCCTATTTAACCATTTTATCATATGAAAATCTTGTGAAATACTATCTTTACGAGAAATTAATCGAAGATCGCCACTAGTAATATGCACTGAGATGTACATGATCAATTTCTGTAAGGAGCGTAATTTATTGGTGTATTATGAGATTAAAAAATGATCAAGTGTTCAAATCATTTTTTGCGTTTCTTATATTATTAACTCTTTTTCTCACACAATCGCCTCATATAATGCAGGGATTTCAAATCCATACAACCCTTCAAGCCAAACATGCTATTAGACTGAAATTGAATTCCAAATACAACAAATCCTATCCAATCATTCGAAAAAAACAAAACCTTACTTTCTTTCCTTTCCTTCCACAGATGTAGTGGGTGGTCGTCCTGAAATTAGTCAACTGACGTAGCTGATTGGATATCCAGATTAATCAAAAAAGAAAAAGAAAAACTAATCTCATAAATCATGAAAACAGTCGGAAAAAAAAATCCCCGCTTTAACCTTACATAACTCGAACCTCTTGTAAATTGTAATCCCCAAATTTAATAACATATGTATGAAGTGAAAATGCATTGGATATATACCCTTCAAACAATATATTAATATTTTTTTTTACAATTCTCAAAATGATTACTTACATATGCATATGCATGTTCTTCTATTTAAGGAAAGTTTAAAAAAGAAAAAAAGATCCCAATCCCCAACCCAACCCAACCCAACCCAACCGAACCGCGGACGGTGGCCGGAAAAAGCTGCTGCTTATGGTCCATAGGGAATAGCATCCCTTTGCTTCTCTTCCAAATTTACTCCCAAAAAATAAAGCATAATCCTCCATTTGCAACATCAATATATATAATTATATATATATATATATACTCTCTCTCTCTCAAGTCTCAATTACAGATTCAGAGACGCATATATACCTGATCGATCATTTCCATGGCGGAAGTAGAGATGGTGGTGGAAGCGCTTTTATTCGGTGATTATGAAGCTAAGATCGCCGCCGCAGAAGCGGTTATTCATCTCACAAACAAACAGAGACACAAATTGGCAGATAATGGAGCTATTCCTCCGATTGTTTCAATGCTTCATTCTCCTCCAGATTTCAAAACCCTAGAATCCGCCATTTTTGCTCTCCTCAGTTTCGCCTATGGCAGCGAAAGGTTCGTTTATTTCCATTTCTCCTCCGATTGCTTGCAAACACCATTAATTTCACGTCTAATGAGTGTGATAATTGATACCAATCGTGTGTGTGTGTGTGTTCATTCAATTTGAAGAACATTCCAGATCTTGATGGATTGATAAAAGGTGGATTACATTATTTTAAGTATAAATTTGATGGTTGTTTTCTTATCCTTACATAGAAGAGATCATGTTGAAGTCTGTTTATTTATATATATATATATATATATATATATATATATATATATATATATATATATATATATATATATATAGGGGAGGGATCATACTAGAACCATTATTTTTAAAGGAATAAAGAAACATTTTGTGGACTACATATGATGTGGTCCCATATAATATTAAATCAAAATAATTTAATATTAAATCATATTAAATTAAAAATATTTAATATTATGTATGACCCATATCATATGTGGTCCACAATATGTTCCTTTATTCCTTTAAATTTACAAAGTTCTCATTTGAACCTTCCTCTATATATATATATATATATATATATATATATATATATATTTAACACACAAGTGATATATTAAAAGACACCAAAAGTTAAGCTTTAAAAAACAACAAAATTAACAATCATGAGTGTTGAGACTCAAACTTTGCCCTTTTTTGTATAAATGTAATTTTTTTTAACATTTTAATCATTAAAGTCTTATATTAAAATTTTAGTTTTAAAAAACCACAGCATGGTAACCAAGAAACGTAATTTTTTTTGGACGAAACCATGATTCGAAGGTCCGTGCCACCATATTATTCTATGTGGGTCCGTCTGCGGACCTAATAATATGCGAGAAATTGACTAAAATAGTCAATCTTTTCCTACCAACTTCTCTTTTTTGAATTTTCATTTTAACTATATTTTATGCAAATTTCTTATGCATTTAGGTGAACACTGACTATCAAATTAAAAAAAGAAGAAAAAAGATTTTCTTGGGTAAATATTTGATTTTTTTTTCATATGTATTCAATTTTTTGCATAAAGAATCCTTAAGCATATGTGTATGTGTAATGATCTTTCCCCCCTTTTTTTTTCTTCTTTTGGAAATCGGTCTTTGTGTAAATGCTTAAAAATATCTGTGTAAAGACTGACTATTTTGAAAAAAGACTGAAAAGGGGGCTAAAAAAATAAATTTAATTGATGAGATCAATTATTTCAGTCAATTTCCCTAATACGTTATGTGTTATGGTTACAGAAACAAAATCCGGATCGTAAAATCAGGAGCGATTCCGCTACTTCTAAACCTCATAAAATCGCAAATCCACCCTCCATTAATCGATCATATAATAGCATCACTTTTGATCTTATCATCATGTTCACCAAACAAACCATCAATGGCTGCCTCCGGTGCCATTCAAATCCTAAACGAATCCCTTCTCGAAAACTACAACACCACACAAGCAAAGCTCGATATCGTAGCCACTCTCCATAACCTATCAACATCCCATCAACTCATTCCCACCATCATTTCATCATCAACCGTATCTTCTTTAATCCAACTCATAAACAATACCCAAAAATCATCCAAATTAGTCGAGAAATCCATGGGTTTACTCGACCACATAGTTTCATCATCGGAGATCGGCCTACGAGAAAGTGTGATCGGGATTCGAGCATTGGTTGAAACCGTAGAAGAAGGTTCAAAGATTTGCAAAGAGTATGCGGTGGAAATACTACAATTGATATGTGAAAGTAGTAGGGAGAGATACCGAGGGATGATTTTACGAGAAGGAGCGATTCCGGGGTTACTCCAGCTCAGCATCGATGGGACCCACCGAGCTAAACGGAGTGCGAAATCGCTCCTTCGGCTTTTGAGGGATTGTAAGAACGTTTGTAGAAGTGAGATGTCAAAGAATGTGGTTTTAGAAGAGGTTATGGGGGAGATTGACAGAGGTGGAACGGAGGTTGGAACGGTGGAAAAGATGCTTGCTAGGCTTAACAGTATATAAATATAATATTTATATACTATAAAACTGTCGTACTATGTTTAAATCCTTGACGTCTAGACAGATTGGATTATACTAGTAATTTAGATACCGTAAGCCAAAAACCCTTTTGGTTTAATACGTGAATCTTTACGGAAAACATAGTAATAGAAGTGGTTTTTCGTCTGTATATACACATTTATATGATTATAATCAAGAGAACGATTACTAAAGACGGATCTACATAGAGGAATATGGTGGTACGGGTCATCATTTCATGATTCTGTTGTAACCAGAAGAAAAACACATTTTTAAAGGGTACTACAGTATTGTCTCGTTGGGTGCCTTTATAATCTTTAAAACTAAACTCATAACACAATTTTGTAACAAGAGAGATGGTTAACGTTGTTGCCTCTGTGATTTTAAAAAATCGGTGTTCAAGTCCTGCTTTTGCAAGATTTTGGTGTTCTTTTCATATGGATTTTTGTTTTAATTTTTTTTAAGGACATGATTTAAACAGGAGTTGTCTTTGTGTAAAGGCAAGAGACCAACCGACAGGTCTATAACAATTTTTATAGATTTTTTTTTGTTATAGTTAAAAAATTTCTAACTCTACAACCAACATGCCCAATCAGTAATTTAATGAGAATGAGAATGAAAATAAAATAAAATGTTTTTTTTTCATATAAAAAGAAATTCCCCATAAACCCAAATTTTTACTTTGTTAAAGTAGAGAGACTACTTAAGAAAGAAGGTGCACAATCCCGCAAATTAATTCTGAATAATTTCATAAATTCATAGATGCTCTTCTAACATATTGTTTTTTCCAAAGCGATCCCCATTCTTTCGGCTTGCAAATACACCATAGTCTATTTTATTTATCTATTTTAATTGGTAACATATTAACTTTCATATTTATTTATGAATTTTAATTAGAGGACATGTATATAAATTAGGGTTTAATACATAAACTAGGGTGTCAATGATAACACCCTTTTTTTTATACATTTTATCTTTTAAAACCAACACTTTTAATGTCATTTTGACGTACAATAATTTCTATATACCTAATTAGAGAATCCATATCAAAGAAAGGTATAACTTTTGGAATAATATCATATCCATTTGTTGAGGTTCAAGGCCTAGTTCATATTCTCATTTTCATATATTTTTATTCCCCCTGCCTTGGTAAAAAAACATATTCCAAACCAACAATGATCCAAGAACCGGACAAACTATATTTAGTTTGATTCTCAATTCTGGATTTTTTTCAAACTACTCCCCTAAATGTCCACAATTGAAATGACACACAGTTTTAGACATGTATAATAATTACACTTTTTGATAAACCAAATGACATATTTACCCTTATTTAATTTCTTCCCCACTTACAACTCTTAAATATTTGTGCATTAATTAAGAATAAATTTGAGAATTTGGTTATTTACTTTTAAAATATGACACTTATTTTGGGACATATATAAATAGAAACATGGACATTTAAATTGGAGAGAGTAGTTCTTGGTAGTTGGTTCAATCCATTTCTAGAACCAAACTGGTGTCTTTTTCAATCGTTTTTATTTACGTTTTGTAGGATTAAGAAGGTCAAACCAATTAGCTGTTTGGTTAGTTTTTATTAAGTCCGAAGAAAGCTAATTGTGTGAATTAATATGTCCGTATAAGACTGAAAGGATTTTTGTTTGGAATCAATTTTTTCAAATATGGAAGCGGCGTGCTTTTTAATTAGGAGGACTAAGTTTGGAAAAAGCTCGCTTTCTCATCTTAGAAGCTTATTGAGTAAGCTATTTTCCATATCATTAAGCCACTACCAAACTGTTATATATAGTCGACCGATAAGTGATAAGCGATAAGCGATAAGTTCCATTAAACTCATTAAGACGAAGGATCGTGTGAGAATAGAAGTTAAATTGAGAAGCGTAAGAATTAATCCGGACCCTTAATCACTTTTAATCTCACCCCAATTTATCCGGTACATTTTGGTGCATTAGAATTGATCCAAAGGTGGAGATCCTTTCTTACCCTTCTCACCATAACTTTCATTCTCAGCAAAACCCAACCCACCATAAAAATAGAAAAGGAATTCAAGTTAAAACCTCAATCATGTCCTAAAAAACACATAAAATGTATTGTAAAAAACCTCTTTGATCATATATACCATTTATTCATATAACTTGTAACATGGTATTTGGGTGTGTTCAAAATGAAACTAGCAGATAGGATCATATCATCAAAATGCTACATAGATGCTAATTTTTTACCCTTACAAACAGGGCAAAAATACCGAATAATACTTCTGTTCGTATACGTAAAAAAAACTAAGTGCCGGAAACTTTGGTGTTTTGTGTATATGGTGATCAAAACATTACTTTCACGTTTACTAACCTTCAAATATAGAAATTGAGTTTTACCTTCTGTAATCTTTATCAGTAAAAAAAGAGAGGATTTTTACCGTGACCGTTTATAGAGGCTATAGGCCACAGCTACGGTTGCCACAGCTCCAACTACAGCAGCGGCAGTAAAAATATCGTGTTGCTCCCACTTTTTACTGAAGAAATCGAGTTTACTGGTTGACTTGTTTTTGACCTCAGAAGTATCGTCTCTACAGCATGAGAATCCAGTGGAACCTTGACAACAGCCTCCGTTGTTTTCCTTTTCTTCTTTGACGGTTTCATCTTTCTCGTTGACTTTCAGATCGTTTCCGTTTGGAAGTGTCGGTTCTGGTTCGACTGCCTTTTCAGCTTTCTCCACTGGAGGTGCGCCCATTTGACCCCTGTATTTACGTGAATCAAGTTGTATTTTGTGGTTGTATTGAAAAAATATGTAATAACGAAAATGTATAATTATCAAACAGCTTGTAAAAGAGAAACGCCATTACAACATTTGGAGGAAGATCAAATGTGAACCGTAAGTATTTTGAGAACCTTGTGAACCAATTATTTATGGGGGTTGGGTTCCGTGAGAAGGGATCTCCACCCTTGGATGCATATTAGGATGAGATGCACCGGATCAACTCTCTTCTACGGCGCAATTCATGGGTGGGTATGAGATTAAAAGTGATCAAGGGCTCAGATCTCTTCTTATGCTTCTCACTTTAACGCTTCTTCTCACACGATCCTATGCCTTATTTATGGTGTGAATAACTGAATATCGCGGTACATGTTCATGATGAAAATGCATGGGATTCATGATGAATATACATGGTATTCATAGTGAAAATGCCCGATATTTGGTCTTATTCATTATGAATAATACATGAAATAGTTGTTTCTCAAGTTCTGAATTTTTTTATGGTTCTCCTACTAACTTTTTGCTACAACAATATTCATAAATTTCTAACAGATGTTGCTTGGTTAAAGGACTAATTTCCCTAATCAATTCTAACATATACTCTCTATGTCCCAAAATAAATGTCCAGAACGAAAAAGACAATTTTAAAAATGTGTAGTGTAAAATGACAATTTTACCCTTAATAACAAAGAGGGTAATGAATTTCTCAAACTCATGTTTAGAGTAAAATTGGAAAGTAGGTGCTTACTTTTGAACATTGGGACAAGCTACAATAGAAATGTGGACACTCCTTTTGGGACGAAGAGTGTATATAAAAAGGATCAACAACCAATTGACAAAAGTGGGTAAGAAGGGAAGATGGTACCTCCAAATCCTTTCGATGATCTCGCCCTTCTTGATATGCTGGTCGAGTAATTCAGGAACATCAAATGGGGTAACATAACCATACCTGTAACACAAGAAAATAAACTTAAAAAAACAACTTATCACCTACTTTAAGAACTGAACTTTAAAAAGACTGCTTCAAAAAACAAATAAATAAACATGGTGGCAGACTGGCTTACCAATGGCCGGAAACTTTCCCATCTTGAACGGTGCTGTATATTATCAAGTTTCCTGCATATTTGTGGCCCCCAACATGTGAGCAAGGACTCACAAACACTTGATCCTTCAATCCTTTCAGTTCAATCTCCTCATTGAATTTCTCAATTAAAGCTGGTCCACAAACACCACATCTCTTATCTCGACTGTTATGAGCACAAACAAATACGTGTGAACCTGTCACTACATCTGGTGTTGCTGAACCCCAGGTTTCACCATTCACAAGCACTTCCTCCACAAAACTATTGATGTTCGATTCTTCCAAACCCCTTCAATTACAAAAATATCAAGAAGTAAGCCATCTAACCATTTGCATAAAAATATCAAGAAGTAAACCATCTAACCATTTGCATAAAAATATCAAAAAGTAAACCATCTAACCAATTGCATAAAAATATCAAAAAGTAAACCATCTAACCAATTGCATAGAAATGTCAAAAAGTAAACCATCTAACCATTTGCATATTTACGAACAAAGAGATATTCACATGCTAAGGTGTAAGATGGTAATTCTCTGTAAGACTGTACCACAACGATGTCCCTAAGCATGATAAGTTACAGCTAAAAGGTATGCAGTTCCTTTATAAGTGCTGTTGCTGTTTTACAAATCACATTTAGGAATCATTTGATGGTATTTCCCTTTTTGGCCCTCTTGCTAGTGATATCTGGGATATCTTTATTGATTTTTTCTCTAAATAGTTGGATTTTCATGCTGCAGACGACGTTTCCAGTATTTGGGACTATAGACTTGAAAAATCAGGTGAGCATAGAACATGACACTATTGTTGCATCCTTCTATTATGGTGGGAAATTTGGATGCCCCAAAATAATTGCAGTCCCTAATTCAGAGTGTTTGAAAACAAAAAGTGTGATTTCAGGAAGCTCATAAGGTTTCCAACTCTCATAATAGCCAATTGCTCTAAGAATTCTCTAAGCTTCCCACTAAATTGTTATCCAAGGAGTTAGTTGGTACATGTGGGAGCCTCCTTCGAACCATGTTTCTATATTCTAATATTGACAACATCAGCAATGGTGGCAGGATGCTTAGAAATGGTCTTGCTAGTGTGGTTTTTTGCGTTTTCAATCAACATTAATTTTATCATTGCAATCGTTAGTAACTTCCACTGGTTTTTATACATAGAACCCTATTATAATTGTTCAAATTAGCAAAGGAAATAGAGCTTGAACATGATGCCAAAGCAGTGAAACATTATTGAATGTTAAACTTAGGAACAAATAACATGCTAAACTAAAGTATAACTCCATCAAAACTATAAGAACATATATCTAACCTCACATTTCACTAAATCAAAATTTTCATCTAATTGAGCGAATTTGGCATATTTCTCGTAATGATTTCCACACGAGATCGAGTATAATTTTGCTTTCAAATTGAAAAAGCAAACAGTCGTTTCGTAGATATAAACAGAATCATCGAACAAATCCAAAACGTAAAACTAAAACGAATATAATGCACAGACAAAACATACATATACTTTATTTAAACCCTAGCGAACCTCACGATACCTGTACTTGATCATATCAGGAAAAATCAAAATATCTCCATCCGACAAATCCGTATAACCACAGCCCTCGAATATGGTCAACAAAGTCTACAACAAGTCAGATCACGAATCAAAAACCTCATCAACACTTTTAAACCACTTTAAACTTTAATAACATCTCATAATCGTAACGAAACTGACAAAAAAAAAACAGTTAAGAGAAATCAACCTTTACAGTGATGTCGTTCTTACGATCCTTGATTGCTCCAGCAAGACGTTTAGGTAACGGATCGGAATCGGAAGATTCAACACGAGCAGGCCAGTCTTCGTGAGTCTTATAACAGAGGAAAACGTGACGTTCGTAAGGATGAACGGATCCGGTGAGATTTTCAGTGAACATCTCCGGCCGTTCGAATCCGAACTTGACGTTATCATCAACCACCACATCTTCAGTAGGAATATCAACTGTACCATTCTCCGGTGCGGCGGCCATGCCGGAAAACGTATAGATGAACGACGGAGGAGGAGGAGGAGGAGGAAGTAGAGACGGTATGATAAGATTGGACGGAAAGGAAACGGCTGAGATTTTGCCTTTCAATAATCGCTTTATATGGATTACATGTCGTAGGCTGTGCATTTGTTGATTGGGTTTTACCCTTCAAAGCCAACTATTAACATTTCGTTTTTGGTCCCTTGTGATTGGTGATAAAAAATTATAAAATAAACAGTAAACTACAAATTTTGGTCCCTATAATATGTCAAAATTAACATTTTTCGTTTCTATAGTTTTAAAATTATAAAATGACCTTCCTGGTTTGTAAAAACTTTTGGATTTAATCTCTTCTCTTAAAGATCGTTAAATAAATAAATAACATTTTTGTCCTTTTATTGATTTTTTTTTGTCTTTTACCCGATTAAAACCATAGGGATCAAAATTGTAAAATTGATTTTGATCGGATAACAGAAAAAAAACCCGATAAATTACGAAATTGCTTCTCATTTTCAGAAATTTTTGGCATTCATTAGAGGAACAGATCAAATCCGAAAGTTTTTACAAATCATGATGTCAATATTTTTAAAATTGGAACTGTATGGGAAAAATGTAATTTTTGGCAAACTACAGGGACCAAATTGGTAGTTTGCTCTAAAAAAAATTGTAAAATGGATTAAAATATTTTTAATTCTAAGTTCATTAAGAAATAAAATATATACGGTTTCATTTCGTGTATAACTTAATAAAAGTATTTTATTTTGAACCAATTAAATATTTAAAATTACATTTAGTTTTTGTTTTTTTGAAAAAAAAATAATGCTTGATTTAAGGTGGGGTAGCAATTTGTAACAAATAAAACTAGTCAACATGTGTATAAATTGTACCAGCTAAATTGGTATCAATTACATTTGGTTATTAGTATCCTATCAAGTATGTAAACTTCGTAGGTACACAATATCAACTCATTTTGTTTTTGGTCCCTTCTACATGGTAATAAAAGAAAAAAGAGTAAACTATAAATTTTGGTTTGTCAAAAATAACTTCTTGTGTCTCTATAGTTTTAGAATTACAAGATGACACTGTGAGTTGTAAAAACATCTAGATTTGGTCCTTTCCACTAACGGTTGTTATAAAATTATGTTATTGAGAGGTTATTTTGTTATTTTATCGATTTTTTGTCTTTTGCCAATCAAAAACCATATGAACCAAAATCACAAGATCGATTTTGATTAGCTAAAAAACAAAAAATCGATAACATGACAAAATGACTTTTATTTAATGGAACTTTTTAATAACCATTAAAAAGAGGGACCAAATCCAGACTTCTGCAAACCACGATAACTATCTTGTAATTTCAAACTATATAAATAAAAAATGTTATTTTTAATAAACCATAAGGACTAAATTTGTAATTTACTCTAAATATTCCATTCATACACCAAAAAATAATATGAATATGTGATCAAAACGTGTAAGCAACTTGAATTCTCGACTATAAC
Organism: Silybum marianum; assembly: GCA_036898165.1. Lineage (NCBI taxonomy): Eukaryota > Viridiplantae > Streptophyta > Magnoliopsida > Asterales > Asteraceae > Silybum > Silybum marianum. The sequence goes on from CM072543.1 coordinate 510,878, forward strand.
AACATTGACATATCTTTAAATATTTCATATAATAATAATTAACGTCATTTTCATAAAAGAATTTGAATAATATAATGTGTAAAAAAACATTTAACATCAATAATCAATCATGGTTAACTAGTATTTAAAGATCCTAACTAAACACATGTTGGGGGGTGTGGTTCAATAATCAATATAGATATACAACACAATGGGAGGACCACTATGGTGACATTATACACTATGGTGCATATGATGCCACGGGTTATTGTTTCATTTTTCGGGGTTATTGTTTCATTTTTCGTTTTATTGTAAAAAATTTAGGGCCATTAAAATGTGTCATTATATTATTTTAAGTAAAATGTTGATTACTGATAATCTTTACCAGTTCTACACATTAATACAGAACCCGTCTTCAAGGACACCAATATGAAGAGACATGTTTCGGTTCATTCAGATTCAGTTGTTGAGGTTAACGGGGCCCCAAGACTTAACCCAAGGCTTGTTTAGTGTTTGGGCAAAAATTATCACGTCCCTTTGAGTTACACGCAAAAGGCACCATTTATTGTTTTGTTAGGTGAACTGTATATTTTTTTAAACCACCATGATAACACAAGTTTCTGTTCACGGTCTTTTATCCCCTTTTAGACATAGGTTTGATTCACGTTCGTATCATTTTTTTTTCAGTTTTAGCTTTTAATCCTTAAAAATCTTGAAGGACTCGTTTGGTTTGACAAAATCAAACTTATCAGTAGTAAATTAACAGAGTCTCGTTCATGCAAGAACAACGATTAAATAAGTTAACAGTAATAAATTAATGGTCGAATCACATATGATTCACGCGACTTTGGCACGTCTCCGCCACACCCTTACGTTGACCGTTGGTGTAAATTCACATGTGATTTTGCATGCTGACTTGACAAGAAGTTCTCTTATTTAATAACTATACTCGTTTAAACCTCCGTGTAAACTAATAAATTTAATACAATAACAACTTGTACACAGTGAAGTGAATGTTGTACATTACTCTTATTCAACCAAAAGACCAAACCCATCTTCAAACCACATTTTTTTACATATTTTGTACACAAGAAATGGGTAGCATTTGAAACTACTCATATTTGACTGTAAAAATAGAACATATATAAACTTTTATTTTAAGATTGTTCTAATAAGTTTTCCAAATATAAATTCAATATGTATCTTCCGGTGGATAGCACATCGAGTCTTTTCTCGCTCGGTTCGTATTTACCTTTTCGAAGCTGGTATCGATGTGTGACCGCTGAGATCGTGTAATTCTGACCTTCGATCGTCACACCATCTCCACATTGCAAGTTCTGCCATCACACAAAGATTTAGTTCACGCCAAAAATTAAGGATCGAGAAAGAATTCCGAGCAAGAAAGCAGAAATTAACATAATATAAAACAAAATAAAAATTAATTTAGTTAAAAATGACACCCAAGTGGCTTTTTTTTTCTTTTTCCTTTTTTTCTGCTAATGTTACCAGGGGAAAAGAAGAGCTAAAGGGATTGAATTTGCAGCAGGTAATCCCAGATGTAAGGGGTTGTTTGGTTGGTTTTCCATTAAGTCATATACGGATAAACTTGTCTGTGTATATTAATCTGTCTTTATAGATTGTGTTGAATTTTATTTTGGAAGGTTTTTTCATAAACGAAAGGAATGCGATTTTTAATTGAGAAGGGCAGGATTGGAAAAAAACTTGGCTTTTACCATGAAGCTATCTCTTAGAAGGTTACTGAATAAGCCACTTTCTATATCCACTAAGCCACTATCAAACAGTCATGTATAGTCGACCGAATAAGCCATGAGTCTCATTAAGGTGCTAACAAACAGACCCTAAATGACACTACCAGTAAGTTACAACCATTTTATGATATAGTGCCAAATGAAATATGGTTGTTTGGTAATTGTTCAGAATGAAATCAGGGCTCTGAATGGTTTAGGGAGACCCAAGATACAAAATCATTCCGAGAGTTTTAGACCATTAAAAGACATTTTTTTTACCAAACAAGATTCACCTCTTATCGATTCATGAATATGTTTCAAAGATCTTTTTGCAAGCCGGAAAACAACCTCTCATCGTGTTAGAAAGAAAGAAGGTTTGTGTGCATTTTACCCTCCCAGACCATACTCTATGAGATTCAACGTGTTCGTTTTGTAAAATGTAGATCAACAAACAAGTTACTAGTGGAGCAAGGTCTTAAGGACCAGATTTACTAGACTTGAAAAAAACTCAATTGTTCGATACCTACAACAACAAGTGTAACACCCCAGGTCAACCGTATCAGATATTGTCCGTCTTGTCCACACACTTGGACTCATGGTTTTAAAATGCGTTTGATAGAGGAGGTATCTAAATCGCTTATAAGGCAACTTTTGTTCTCCCCCTCAACCAACACACCAGTCTGGTTCCCGGCTTTGATACCTTCCGTAACATGTTACAGGCCCACCGTACAAGATATTGTCCATTTTGTCCACAGACTTGGACTCACGCTTTTAAAACGCATCTGATAGAGGAGGTATCCAAGTCCCTTATAAGGCAATTTTTGTTCTCCTACTCAACCAAAGTGGGTTCTTACAGGCCATTTGGTTCGTGGGATGTGGTAGGATTTAGAATCTAATTTCATTCCAGAATCAGGATGCTTACTTTTCTACTTAAAATTGACATGAATCCTATGAAAAATTGCACACAAAACTAACAACTACATTACACCTTATAATATATCCCACCATTAGAAATCTATCTCCACCAATCAATTCTGAATCTAACGATAATAAGTTTCCCCTGTTTTATCGCAAAATGAATACATAATTATACTACGAAAATTAAGGATGCTTTACCGGAGGGAAACAGCGAACACCAAGGTTTCTAGGCGGAGGCGTAACTTCGATGACTTTATATGGATAGTTTTGATCTCGTCCTTTCTCCTTTTTTCTGCACACAATTTGGTGCATCGTCTGTGGCTGTTTGATTTAACAGAGAATTCAGACATCAATTCAGATCCAAAAAAAAGGATACACAAGTGTAATCAAATTAAACGATTTTTCCCTAAATTGAAGGGAGAAAAAGTTGGATTTGTAAAGATAGGAGTGAAATAGAGAAGTAGAATGGTGTAACCTTTCGGAATGTGGTAAAGTTGGACGCCATTGCCATGAGGAAGAACCAGATGCACACAGTTCCTGTCTGTAATCGTTGGCTAGATGAAGTGGACGGTAGGAAAGCCAGAAAAATTATATGGAAAATCTCGTCCTTTTTTCTTTTATTTTTTACTCATTATTCGCCTGCTCAATGGAATGGCGCATGATAGCTTTGAGAAGGGTATTTTGTAAAGGGTATGGTATCTTATCGTTTTAAGATGTATCCTTCTGACAATTTTAAATCAAGTAAAAGACGTAAGATTAAGATAATTCCTGGCCACAAGTTATTTGCGCCTGGATTTGAACCTGGGATAGCTGAGTTATCTAGCCTCATTCCCACAAGCCTTAACCAATACGCCACAAGCTTTGTGGTTAGCTTTGAGAAGTTGAGTTAGCTACAAATGTAAAAAGAGACCGAACCCTTATTATTTTTAATCTTATATCTATCTATAAATTTTTTATTTTAAAATGAAGTTGATTCGGTGTATCTTGATATACCTTATCTCATTACATTTCATCCTAATATGCATTTAATGGTGAAGATTCTTTCTTATGTCTCTCACTTTAATTCTTTTTCTCATCGAAACCCAACCCATCAATGGAATTTATTATTTTTATTTTTCAACTGAGTTGACTTACATTCACCTCGACTAATTCTAGGTCATGGACAACATCCAAGAAAATGGTCGGTGATCATATAGACTCGCCCTGTTGATATCGGAGAAAAATCTCCAATGCCCAAAGTTTTAATGTCAGTTGAGTTAACTCCAGAAGATTTAGGTTTCAAGTTAATTTGAATTGTATTTTATATTTGGTTATATTTTGAGAAGCGAGAAAAGTTTAATTATAAACACAATTTCTGTAGTGAGCTGAGAGACAAATAGAGCAAGAAAAGATCGTGGGTTTCCAGACCCCAAAAATGAACATATTTTTAGGGAGGTAATTGTGGGTTTCCGGACCTGCTTAAGCACGTCAACTAATCCTGCACGACCACGAATGGTCTGGAGTCATAGATGAACCACAAGGGATCAACAACCCCAAAATACGAAACCAGAGTAGATGTGATTTTCCACCACATTCTCCTGAGGCTTAACCAGTTCACCACAACCCAATACGTTAAAACGAACATGTTTGTGGTGAACTTTAAAAATAAATTAAAATCCCCCTTGTATTTCAAAAAAAAATACTAATACTTGATATGCTTATAACATGAATGAAATTAGAGTTTTTGAAGTTGTATCATTACAACATTGGGTTCATCTTATTTCCAAACACATGGTGGTTCAGTAAAGTTCCATAATAACAATAAGATGTCTTAATCACACCAACACCAAAACAGCAAAAAGTTACCCCCATCTGAATCATCAAGAAGAAAGGCTGAATAGTATTTTTCAGTCGCATACTGGTTCAATACAGACATTAAAAATTTAACCATGATGCTCAGAATCGTTTTCCTCCATCTGTCCAGAGTATTTCTGAATATTTATTCCACAGACTTACACCTACGAAACAAACAAAATTAGGTACATACCATCAAACACGTATATATATAGATGCATAATTATTTACAAATTCATTAATCATACAAACTTATAAACCAATTTTCATGTATGAAACAATACGTGTGATAACGCAATATTTACACAATGTTTGTTTCATATGTGAAATGTTCATACAATCATGAACGTTTCACATATGAAACAAATATAACATCTTAAGTAGAAACAAACCATCAAACATGTAAATATATAGAGAGACACATAATTATTTACAAATTCAATAAAACGTACAAACTTATAAACCGGTTTTCATGTATGAAACAACAGATGTGACAATGCAATGTTTATAGAGTGTTGTTTCATATGTGAAACATTCATGACTGACAATGACTGTTTTGTTTGCGAAAAAAACAGTCATAAACGTTCTACATATGAAACAACAATGTATAAACAGTGCATTTTTACGTGTTACTTCATATATGAAACGAACACATGAAAATTGTTTGTACAAATTATTGGATTTGTAAAAGGAGCATCCTCTTTCTCTATAAAGGTTTTCTTTTACAGTAATCTAATGGGGTTTCAAATATTCTCCGTATCAGAGTCGGGTCTAGCACCACCTAGGGACTCAATACACTCTTTCGCCTCCTTTCTTAGAGGCAATCTAGCCACCGTTTGAGGGGGATGTTGGAGTGTTCACACATAGGCAATATACGAACCATCAACCATGTATATATGCAATATGTGAGAAATAATGATGAAAAAAACCGGATTAGGATATCAAATTAAAGAAAATAAAATGTTCATAGTTCTAGTATAATTTGTTTTGATTATATTTCGCCTATTTTCAATTAGAAAAATAGGGGGGATTAATTTTTAATCATATAAGTTAGATCATCTTGTCTAACGTTTTTATTCTCAATTTATCAACCTTTTTGTCATCCTCATTTGAACCCTCCACCTATATATAGAGGCTTCTTCATTTAGAAACTTTTTAAAAAGTAGAAACTCGTGGAAACCAATATAAAATAATTTTTTTCATCAAATGTTATGATTTAAGATATTGTTTCATATATGTTTGTGTTCATATGAAAAAACAAATTACATGTGAAAAAAAAAACGCCGGTTCACTTTCACAAGTCAAACAAAATTAATATGGTGAAACAAATAAGTGAACCAACGTTTTTTGTTTCATATGTAATATTTTTTTCATATGAAAACAAACATACGTGAAACAATATCTTAAGTCGTAACATTTGATGAAAAGAATTATGAAAAGAATGATTTTATATTGGTTTCCACGAGTTTCTACTCTTTAAAAGGTTTCTAAAAGATTTGTCCCTCTATATATATATATAGATAGAGAGAGAGAGAGAGAGAGAGAGAGAGAAAGGTTAAGGGGAAAACCTCAATTTTTTTTTGAAGAACACTCTAAGAGCCCTCCATCTAGACGCCAGGCACAAATGCATACAAGCGATTGAAGTTGTTTCTTCTTCTATGCATTAGTGCATGTTATGATGCACTAATGCATGTTACAAATTACCAGTATGCATTTGTGCATACAATCCAGATAAAGGGCTCCCAAGGTGTTCTTCAATTTTCTCTTTTATTGGCGTTTTCCCCTAAACCTCCCTCTCTCTCTCTATATATATATATATATATTGCAAAATATTACAAACGAACATGTTGCAAATGCAAACCTGAATCAAGCAGCCGCCTGAAGCAACTCCCTGTCAGCATGCTCCCTGATCCTCCTCTCGAGCTCCGGCCTAAAATGCCTAATAAGCCCTTGAACCGGCCACGCAGCTGCATCACCCAACGCACAAATCGTATGCCCTTCAATCTGTTTCGTTATCTCTTGTAACATATCAATCTCCTCCAACTTTGCATTCCCGACCTTCATCCTTTCCATAATCGTCCATAGCCATCCAGTCCCCTCCCTACAAGGTGTACACTGACCACAACTTTCGTGCTTATAGAAATAAGACAATCTAGCAATAGCATCCACAACATCAGTCGATTTATCCATAACGATAACAGCAGCTGTCCCTAATCCAGATTGAACAGCTTTTAATGCATCGAAATCCATCAGCACGTCTTCACAAACGTCTTTTGGAAGCAACGGTACAGATGAACCGCCAGGTATCACCGCTAGTAAATTGTCCCATCCGCCCCTAACACCGCCACAGTGCCGCTCTAACAACTCTTTTAACGATATACTCATTTCCTCTTCGACTGTGCATGGCTTATTCACATGGCCAGATATGCAAAAGAGCTTAGTACCCGAATTGTTCTTTCTACCGAAACTAGAAAACCATTCAGGCCCACGTCTTAATATGGTCGGTGATACAGCTATAGTTTCAACATTTGTAACGGTTGTTGGACAGCCGTAAAGACCAGCATTAGCCGGAAAAGGAGGTTTCAATCTCGGTTTTCCTTGTTTACCCTCGAGACTCTCTAAAAGAGCGGTTTCTTCACCGCAAATATAAGCACCAGCACCAAAATGGATATGGATATCGAAATCGTAACCCGACCCACAAGCGTTTTTCCCGAGTAAGCCAGCAGCATAAGCTTCTTTTCGGGCTTTTTCAAGATTAAGACGTTCGTTAACATATTCACCTCTTATATAAATATAAGCAGCAGTTGCCCGCATACCGACTCCAGCAATCAGACATCCTTCCAATAGTTTATGTGGATCGTTACGCATAATTTCTCGATCTTTGCAAGTTCCGGGTTCACTTTCATCGGCATTAACAACAAGATAAGATGGACGACCATCGGAAACTTTAGGCATGAACGACCATTTAAGACCAGATGGAAATCCAGCACCACCACGTCCACGAAGACCAGATTTTTTCATTTCGTTAACTATCCAATCAGCACCTTTGATAACTATATCTTTAGTTCTATGCCAATCACCACGTTTCATTGCACCTTTGAGAAATGGGTCATGCAAACCATAAAGATTGGTAAAGATGCGATCTTCGTCTTTTAAACCACCAAAGTGGGTTCTCTCTGGAGGTGGGGGAGGTGGTGGCGGCTGGGCGGTGGTAGCGGTGGTTGCAGACTGAGTGCTGAACGATCTAGCACCGAGTCCCCAATTCCCACTTTGACGCCTTAATAAAGCCGCCCTTTGCAGAGAAAGAATTCCCTTCATGGGTGCCTAACACAAAGTAGCAGAGTAACGTTTATGGAAAAATTAATCCGGTGCCCAATACTTGTATGATTATACTTTAAAGTAACCTACTTCTAAAACATTATAAGAAAAGTAACAGAATGGTAGGTAGTTTTTAAACAACGCTTTAATGAAATAAAAGCATGAATTTTTGCATCAAATATACATAATACTGAAATGCAAGGACTTGGATGCAGTTTTGGTAAAGCTTTACATGTATATATAAAAAAAAGATTCAATTTTTACTAGGTCTCTGGGTGATTTGCGGATAAACAAAGGTTAACTGGATCACTAAATGTGTCTTTTCCGTTATTCAGCGTATTCATTTCATATATGGTGTTTTGTTATTCTCGATTTCCCTCTATGCACTTTTGGATATATTTTACGTCTATTCTTTTTGGTTGCCTTATTTTGTGAACATTTCAAATGATATTGCCTGTAATCTAGGACTGTTGAAGACGTTCTAAAGTTTTTCTTTTCTTTTCTTATCTTAAAAACTGATTACCAGAATAGTTAAATACTAGAACAACCAGTATATCAGATACATATTATGATCAAAAATCTGATTTTAGATGTTCATGAAATTACTAATTACCATCACCAATACATATACCATTCACTTAAACGTTTAACTCAGATCCTGTCCATGAGCAAACATCATTCCTTTTAAGTGAACTCCAAAGCTAGTCGGCCTTCGTTTTCATAAAGCATCAAAAACTGAAAAGTTCAACACTCCCAGTCTCCCAAACAAATTATAAAAAGACCGATCGATTGGGTCCAAATTAACTTACTTTAGAACATCTTCAAAAGTCTAATAAGATTACAGGCAACATCAACCAAAAAGAATAGACACAAAATATATCCAAAAGTGCATAGAGATATTAACAAAACACCAAATGTCAAATGAATTCGCTGAAAGGCACATTTAGCGATCCAGTTAATTCTCACCCAGAAATCTAGGGTTTCCGCAAATCTCCATTAATTCACCCGACTTTAGCAGATCAGAAAAATATAATCATATCCGATTCGAATTACCATAACAACTCAACTAAATTGGATCTAAAACAAACTCAATACAAGGGAGAAATCAATCAATCCTGTATTCAAATCCCTAGGGACAGCTAATTAGTGCAAAATCAAACAAACAACGACAGAAATTAAAAAAAAAAGGGGAAAGTAATTAGTACCATACACAAGGAAATGCAGCAATCGAGCTTGTGAACAGAGAATCAGCAATTCCAAGTATGGTGAAGATTGTTAAGTAAAGAGAAAAGAGGAACTTGACTTACAATCGTCGCAGCAGCCTCAAGGAAGGGTCAGATGGAATGGAACGGTTCGGTTTGTGATGATATAACGGAACGCGTGGATAGTAAATGGGCCGTAAGTTTTAGTTGACGAACCGGCCCAAAGGACCTGCAACGTGGACTGTAGATTTTGAGTTTAACAAGCAAAAAAATGGAGCTCGTTTTTTTTTTAATTTGTAAATTCATTTTTTGAAAATAATAAATAAACTTCAAAACAAAGTAGTTTTTTTAACTTTTGTTTTAGGCTATGTTTGGCAAACTAGCTGATAAGCTAGCTGGTAGCTGATAAACTAACGGATGAAAAAAATCATGTTTAACAAAACTAGCGTATAAGAATCTAAAATGACCAAAAAAAGCACATTAAAAAATAATAATAATAATTAATATTAATGAGGGTTATAATTGAAAAACATGACAATAAGCTTCCAAAACGCTACTCCAAGTAGCGTTTCAATAAACTAGCTTATGATTTATCAAACGTGTACACTGAAAATAAACTAACTTATTTTCGCCAAACATAGCCTTAATTGCATCCATCCTCGTAACACTTCCGTAACCAGAAAAATAAAGATTTTTAAATTACGTTTTTTTGTTTAAATGGATATTTTAGACTGGATCAATAAAGTCGAATTCTCTAAAATTAAAAAACTCTTCAATAATAACCTTGATGTAGAGATGTAATTTTTAATTATAATCTTAGTAGTAAGAAAACTTTTGAATTAAATGTTTACATAAAAAAAAAACAATATTTTATAAAATGTACGAAATATTTTAATATATAATAAATGTTGTAATATTTAAAATAAAAAAAATGTTAAAGTTGAATATACATCTTTTTAGAGATTTAGAATTAGAATTATGATCCTCCATTTGAAAAAAAAAACTATTGGAAATACTCTTGTATATTAGAACTCAATGATTTTAAAAATGTCATGTTTTACATTATCATTTTATTAATTATTTTTATTAAATGTGATTAACTTATGTTGTTTAAAAATGTCATATTTTACGTTTTTAAGTTGTTTTAGGACAACACGGTTGTTATTTGATGAAATTTAAAAAGGAAAATTATTATAATAACCATTTTAGAAAATCGTATACCTAAAATATACAAAATCTCTCCCAACTTACTAAAATTTCCCAAAAAACATTTAGTATCATACTAAATCACTTTTAGAAAGCAAACATACGAAAAACATTTAGTATCATACTAAATCACTTTTAGAAAAACAAACATACGAATTGGAATTCTTAATTTAAGCAAGTTCTTGATTTAAGCATTTCGTATGCCTTTATAATACGAAATGCAATTTACAAACATTCCATATGCATACATAATACACAATCACATAAGAAATCCACATAATGGAGGGGAGTGGGAGTGGGGGTGGGGGATCCACAAAATATGAAATCGTTACATACCAAATTCAATTTATAAATTATTAATTTATATTTTTTACCCCAATAATTAGTTAATTATTTACTATACGTCCCTTCCTTTTTAATTTTTCCTTTTATACCGTTATCACATTAACGTATATACGTGTATATCAATTAAAATGCATTTAAAAAACACGTTTTTATATTAACAAACTACATCATTATAATCGTCTCGTCAATACCTTCGAAATTAGCCTAATACTGAATATTTTTTAACTTTTTTTCCACAAACCATTCCGACCGGTGGTCAGAATTTCTTCGAATATTTTTTAATACTTACACTTTATATTCTTATAATTATTTATTTAATTTGTGGTACATCATTTGTTTTTTCAATTTTCGTTTCACACTCTTTATCACATTAAAAAAATAATCATATATTAGCTCAAATATGTTAAAAATACGTTAAAACACATAACCCTATTCAGTATTAGGCTCATTTCGTAGATATTAACGAGACGACTATAATGATGTAGTTTGTTAAAATAAAAACGTGTTTTTTAAATTCATTTTAATTGATATACGCTTATATACGTTAATATGATAAGGGTGTAAAACGAAAAATTAAAAACTTGGATTTCGGATTTTGTGGATCCCCCACCCCCACTCCCACTCCCCCGATTATCTGGATTTCTTATGTGATTGTGTATTATGTATGCATATGGAACGTCTGTAAATTGCATTTGGTATTATAAAGGCATACAAAATGCTTAAATCAAGAAATTGCTTAAATTAAGAATTCCATTTCGTATGTTTGTTTTTCTAAAAGTAATTTAGTATGATACTAAATGTTTTTCGTATGTTTGCTTTCTAAAAGTGATTTAGTATGATACTAAATGCTTTTTGGGAAATTTTGGTTATTTTGATAACTTGGAAGAAATTTTGGATATTTTAGGTATATGATTTTCTGAAATGATTATTATAATAATTTTTTCAATTTAAAATAAGTGTTGGGTTACGCGTGTAAAATAATTGATTGATTTTAAATAATTAATTTAATACCGGTTGAAATAAAACAAATTACTAGATGCTATAATACAATTACTTGTGTGCTTTTATCTATTCCTAGATATCAACAAATGATCAAAAATTATTACAAGTAAACCTTCATGACCATAACATATGTATGATTCCCCACTATATGTCTATATCCATCGACACTTATTCCTTGCACCAAGTGGTTATATATGGTTTTATTAATGGTAATTATGGTGACCAGAGGCGGAACACAATAGGGGCTTAGAGGGGCCATGACCCCTGTGTTTTATCCCTTAAATACTATATATTAGAAATAATATCAATGAATTGTGCTTAACTCAGGTGGTTATGTGTAAATGGCCCCTGTATATGTGGTTATAGGTTCTATTCTCATGTCACACAATTTTTTTTATAATGAATTGAACTTATCAAAGAAGATGTTTTGTTGGGTTCGGCCACCTTAATTAGAAGACTTGTGTTCCGCCCCTGATGGTGACATTTTATTTTTTAGTGGTATTTTAATAAAAAAAAAGTAAAATAAGAATGTTTTTTTCACAATTTTGATATTCTTATAGATATTTTGGTTGGTACAAATCATATGATCTTTAATTATTCGATATTACACAATAATTTTCTAAAAACACATTCAAACACCTCTTAATCAATTCGATCATAAATATTAAATTTTAAGATGTTAATACTTTAATAGTTAAATTATTACTATAAAACAACAATCGGAAATGTGTCCAACAATTTTTATTGTTTAACAAAAAAAATATAGTTGTAGGTTTGATTATATAGGATTAAAACAATCAAAGTCAATAAAAATTTGAAAGAGCTACCCATGAAAAGTAACCGTGGTAAGAAAAAAACATTACTATAAATATTATTTCAAAAAAGATCATTAAAATAACACATTGTTTAGGGCTTTTTAATTTGTGAAAAAAACACTTTTAAATTTTTAAATTTCAAGAGCATACAATCATATACAACTAAAAAAAACATACTACAATTTTTTAAAATATATTATAACTTTTATTTTCAAAGAAAAATTATTAAATTTCTTTATTTAAATACTTTAACATATTATTAAAAAAAAAAATACTTTAACAGATAAACAAAAGTAATTCTTTTAAAAAAATAAATTTCTAAATAAAAACCGAAATAAAAAACATTATACAATTTAAAATTTAAAATAAATATGGATGCAGGTGGCTCCATCTAAAGCAAACACGTCTTCAGAAAGCAGACTAGTCAGCACAGAAAAAAAGCTTCGTATATATACAGCGGCGGCGTCCATGGCAATCGACGACTACGACGACGACGGTTGCAATGGAAGAAAAATATCCTAAAGACCTTCCATGGCAAGAACTCAAAACAAAATTCCACGTTGATGAAGGCATCAAAGTCATCAAAGAAGATCAAGCGAAAAAGGAGACCAGATCTGGACCTAAATTATCGTCGAATCATCTTCATAAATCAAGCGATGATACTGAAATCAAGCACAAGAATGATCATGAGATGAAGATTAAGAAACCAGAAAATGATGAAGCGAAGAAGACCGGATCTGGATCATCGACGGCAACGATGACGACTCAATTTCATCAATCAAGTGATGATGATGATGATGATGATGATCAAATTCGAAGGAAACAGAAGAATAATGAGATGAAGATTAAGAAACCTGAAAAGGAGGTAGAAGATGAAGATGAAGATCGGAATCCGCCACTGCCGCATAAACAGGTTCCACAGCCGGATGATTTCTCAACTGAAGCTCTTGAACAACTTTAGATCAATATATATATATATTGATATAGAGGAAAGTTCAAATGTGAACTCATTTTTTGTTGTGAACATGAGTACGAATCTCAGCCACTTATCCAGGTCGATAAAGGCGAACTTTGGCTCTCCTCCTTTAATAATCTCCACCCTTCCATGAATCGCGTCAATCCTCCATGATCGCGTCCACCATAACCGAAGATGTGTGGCTGAGATTCGTCCTCACGTTCACAACCAAAATTGAGTTCACATTTGAACCTAACCCTATTGATATATATATAAATAAATAAATAAGAGAAGAGTTACTTACATGTTTTGAGGAGAATATATATATATATATATAGGGGGTGTATTCATTGCAAACTTCCTATTTTGTGTGTACTTTGCAAACCAATCTCATTCATTCATTTTATAGATCTATGGCCGGAATTTAGCAATGGCATTTTTAGTAATTTAGAGGACTTTTTTGATTTAATATTAAGGTTGTTATTTATCTGGAGGGTATTCTCGTCCTTTAATCATGAAGAGTTTTTTTATTAATTTAATTAAATTTTATAATCAGATTACAAATAAGATTTGAATCGATATCTCCCCTAAACTGTTTCCGAGAATAACGGGATTGAATATAGAAACTGATAATTTAGTATTTCATAACAAAATCAAGGTTCAAATTTTTTGTTTCCTGTTGTATTTCAATCAATTTTTTTTTTGTAATTAGGGTTCTTAATTCGGTTCACCAGTTTTCTGATTTTGAACGAATGCATAAATCTTTTTTTGGTCGAATGAACACTGAAGATAATCCTTTCATGTTGGATGAAGACAATACAGATGAAGAAGTTGAAATCGTTTGTACACAAAGACCATCGCTGAAAGATCGTGTAAAGGGAAAGGGGAAAGGGATTACATTTGAAAATGGTATGGTTAAAATTATATATAGTAGTTGATTTTATATATAAGTGGCTGCATTGTAATCTTTTTTGTGTTCATCATGATGCACAAACGAGATAATGAAGCAAAATTCAATAAAACTAAATTTTTAACTGAAATTATAGATATCTGCCCTTCTATATGGAAATAATTTGGGGAAATTGGAACCTGTTGCTTTCTTCTACTGGTATTGGCGAAAATAACTTTGACTTGTTGAGTCAAAGTTCAAAATGAAGATTGTGTAGTTAGTGCTACTGGTATTGAATGATGAAATTAACTACAAAACAGGATAACTCACTTCTGTAATCCATAATGTTTCTCTTGGTGTGTTGCATCAGTATTAAAAAACATGAATTATGTCCCAACTTTTGTTAAGTGAAATAAAACATTAAAATGTGGTTTGTAACTGAAATCAACCCTACATATATATAAAATCTTGAAATTGAATTAATGTGGTTTGTAACGGAAACCAACCCTATATAGGTATAAAATCAGTTTGTTGCATAAGTATTCATACAAATGAATTATGCTCGTTGAAACATGATCTTAAAACCAACTCAATACGTTGTTGTTCGTGTGCACAAGAAGTAGTTCACCGCGATATTAAGCAGTAAATGCACACTTACACCTAAATCATGAACAAACAAATTAGTTCCTGCACAGTTACCTAGATTCATGCACACTTCATTTGATTGATGCACACTTCATATGTTTGATGCACACTTGATTTGTTCATGCACACTTCATGTAATTGATGCACACTTCGTTTGTTCATGAATCCCTAGACTTTCCTAATTATTGTATTAACAACTCACTTCAATTACTTCATGAACACGTCACTTTTTAGTTAATTCATGAACACTTCACTTACCTGATGTACCTGATGATGACAGGTTACTAATAAAGTATGGATATGTAACTGATATTCTGGTAAGTAATAAGCCAAATAATTTATTTAAGATTAGTTGTTTATGAATCGATTTAAAATCAACATGTTGTAATTTATTTTCTTGAAATGAAAACAACATAAAATGATGGTTGTTCACTTAAAGGCTGTTGGTCACACTGCTAGTCATCGATTAGAAAAAGTTGGCCAAGAAAGACTATTAATGGATTGGCAAACACGCAAGAATACAAATGACAGTGGAGTTTTTGCAATGCCACATATGGAGACGTATATGGGCAATCCATATCGATGGAAAACTTCTTTGTCTGTTGAAGGGGATCGACAGAACTACCAAATTCAAGAACTTCGAAAGAGGTACGCGGCAAAGATAGTATTGCACGATGCTAACATGTTGAAACATAAGATTGTCAAAGAAGTTGAACGATTCCAATCGATTCCTCCGGACGTTAAAGCTCGTATGCATAAGACCGCTGCTGATTCTTTATGGGACAGGATCAATAACTGATTATGGGTCGGCCATTTTGATATTGTTTCATGAAACTAGAATTTGAATTTGGTTTTGGATGGATTTTTTGAATTGTTAGTCGTTTTTTTTATGTTAAGTAAATTAGTGCTTAGAACTTCTACTTGTTTCGATCAACTTATTTAATGTTTCAATTGGTTTATCCTAATTTTTTATTGTTATTAGTCATAATTTACATATTACAGCAGGTTCATTTACCTATACACAATATTTTAAAGTTTTATTTTAATTTCCATCATAATAAGAATCATATAGATTATCTATTGGTCTATGTTTGTGGGTTTTTTGTATTACCATTTTATACATTTTCTAAGGTTATTCAGAGTTTACTTTTGAATAGTGTGGTTCTATTTTTTGTTATGTATCTGATGTTGTTGTTCACAAAACAATCCGTGTTACATAATGCAAGTAGTTTAAGTTACGGTATCAGTTTCTCGACTTTTGTAATGAATCTGTTCACTTAAATCCCTCTGCCCTTCGAATTCACACTTTCTTCATTCCGGTTGCTGTTTTCTTCATTCGATTTGTGAATGTTTAATTTTCCAGAATCGTGGTTCATGTTAAACATAGTAACATGTTTTAGATTCTTGAATTGAAGCTTCTCACTAATCGATTCTTTGCATGAAGCTGAAAAAACTTGGTTCACGTTAAACATGGTAGCAGATTTTCGATATTGTTTGATTTCGTTGCTATGGTTGATTGAGATCAAAGATAGGAAACTGTTTTGGTCTTCCACTATCTACTCCTAAAATATCTCATACGATTGAATTAACAATCTGGTTATTATGATTTAGTAATTTTTTTATTGATTTTAATTAATGTTAAATCACTTACATACCCTTGTTTGTTAATAAAATAATATTTATAAAATCAAAAAAATGCTGAATTCTATTGGATGAGAGGAGTTTGCAAAGTACACATAAAATGGGGAGTTTGCAACGGATACACCTCCTATATATATAGAGAGAGAGAAAAGTTCAAATGTGAACTCATTTTTTGTTGTGAACGTGAGGACGAATCTCAGCCACTTATCCGGTCAATAAAGGCGGCTTTGACATGGTTCCCCTCCTTTAATAATCTCCACCCTTCCATGAATCGCGTCAATCCTCCGTGATCGCGTCCACCATAACCGAAGATGTGTGGCTGAGATTCGTTCTCACGTTCACAGCCAAAATTGAGTTCACATTTGAACCTAACCCTATATATAGGGGAGGGATCAAATGAGAATCATCCATTTTTAAAGAAACAAAGGAACAAATTGTGGACCACATATGATGAGGGTCCCACGTAATATTAAATCATTTATGATTTAATATTAAATCATATTAAATTATAAATGATTTAATATTATATGAGACCCACATCATATGTGATTCACAGTTGTCCCTTTAAAAACGCAAAGTTCTCATTTGAACCTTCCTCTCTCTCTATATATGTATATAAATAAATAAGAGAAGAGTTACTTACATGTTTGGAGTTTGATTAATTTGTTGTTGATAATGATGGGAAAGCGAAATGATGAATTGAAGAAGAACATGCATATGGTGTGCATATATCCAAATTAAAGACCTTCCGTTTGAAGTAGATGTAATCGTGCATACAATCCGTTTTGCTGCAAAAGCTTCTCGTGATCTCCCATCTGCTGGAATCATTACTGTTATCTTGTGAGGGTAAAACTCATGGCCATCAAAATTGATTGATGATAAGTGTATATAACTCACTCGATAAACCCTTACTGAAGGGTCACTACTCTCATTTACCAGTAAGGTTATCGATCTTTATCTTTCCTCTTCCAGATAATATTTTTAATTATTGTTATGTTCACCTCTTAGTATTTATATATTTACCCAAAAAATAACAAAACGACCATTTATTATTTATTCAATGTAGAAGTAAATATAGTAACGTGGTTAATAAAAGAAAGTTTATGGTTAATGTCGAAATTGGTTTTCCAAACTTAAATTAACCAAGATTTTTTATTTATTATTGTATAAAAAATTAAAAACTATTTATCATAATGGATTTACATAATGAAAAAGGTCAGGAATCACTCATTCTCTTGTGTTCTAAAAAATATAATGAAACTTCATTTGCTTGAAAGGGTAAAATAGTAAATTCACCTATTCATAACATCAACTTTATTATATGAATTGAAGACTACCAAATTTCTTTCCTAACAAATACAATGATGGATCAAGAAAAAAAGCAATTAACACCTTTATGCTCTTTACGATCTCAAAAGAGACTGAATTAAAGAAAGCTTGCTGTTAATATACAATAAAATATCTACACTTTAATTTACAAAAACAATGGTCTAATGTGAACTCTGTATTTAATATATGAATTGTTTTAACCAATTCACATATGAACTAATTAACTGATTTATAAATAAACTCCTTTGATTCACATATAAACTAATTAACCGATTCACATATTAACTAATTAACATATTCACATATGAACTTATGCGTTTATATGTGAACCGGTTAAATAGTTCACATATGAACATATAGTTCATACTAGCCGGTTACCCGCGCGTTGCGGCGGGATTTTAATCGGTACCTTCCAATCCTAAGTTAGCTTATTTATTTTCATGGTTTCACATGGTTATCAAGTGTGAATAGTTTTATATTGTTTTTAATATATCGATTACCATGAACGACATTCATATTGAAATAGATAAATTATAGTGAAATTTGTCCATCTACATTAAGAATGTAACTATAAGTGGACTTTTATAAAGAAGTATAGAATATATAGAGATTTAGATAAGCAAGAGTTTAAAATGAAAAATGAAAAGTGAAAAGATAATCGATATAAAATAAATTAAACAAATAACTCTAAAGTATAAAATGTAAGTTTTAAAACTAATGTACTACGTATTTATGTTATTTATTGTATTTGATAATATGATTTGACCCAAAGATATTCAATATTGGTGTCGTTTTAAAGGTATCGATGAAACGGTTATAATGGTATAATTTGTAAAAATAAAAACGTATTTTTTAAATATATTTTAGTTAATATACAATTATTTATGTTAATATGATTAAAGTGTAAAATGAAAAATGAAAAAGGAAAGGATATAAGTAAATTAAATAAGGTATTATAAGGGTGTAAATTGTAATATAAAAATTAAAAACAATTTGGTTTTAATGATATCTTTGAAAACGTGGAGGTATTTTAGGATAGTGGTTTAACTTCAAAACTTGTACCTTATGCACAAAAAGAGGTACCGCTTAAAGATTCCAACTTAACCGTTTAAGGCTCTTATATATATAGTATAGATAAGTTATATGTGAAACACATGGGTTCACATATGAACCAATTTGTTGTCTATTTGTAAAACGTGTGAACTAATTAACGAATTTACATATGAACATATAGTTCATATGTGAAACACATGGGTTCACATATGAACCAGTTTGTTGTCTATTTGTAAAAGTTATGAAACTACTCATCTATCTTTCGCATACCTATTTGATGAATTATTTGGTGCTTCAAGGTCAAAGCCCACTCACCTTTGTTTGTTTTCATTTATGTTTTTCTATCGCTGGTTTTAAATTATGTCATTTTCCTCAAACACTATTTTACAATGTTTCGCATGAAAAAAAATTATATTTGACAAAACTAACTTTTAAGAATATAAAATGATAAAAAAAAAGCATAAATTTAATTAAAAACATATCTTAAAATGATATAATATACTATATTAATTAATACAAACAAGATGGTAGAAAAATTAAAAAATTTATATATTAATTAAAAGAAGAGTAAACTACGATTTTGGTCCTATGGTTTGATATTTATAACGATTTCCATTCTTGTGGTTTAAAAACTGCCTATTCCATCATGTGGTTTTGTCCCTCCATGTAACGCCATTAAATTTGACCGTCGAATAGTCCAAAATCTTGTTTTAGAAATGACATATCTAATCCTTGTGGTATATGAAACTTTAAATATGAATCCTTAAATTCATTTATGATATTAGTAACTATAAAGTTGGCACTTATATATTGTATTATTTTATTTTTTATTTCTTTATTATATTCTAATGCTACACACACACAGATATATATATATATATATATGACAAACATATCTTATTAATTAATTTAAAAAAAGATATAAATGAAAATATGGAATAGTGGAGTAAAATGCATTTAATAAAAACAAGACACAATTGATATAAAAAAAATCATTTTTTCTCGAAATGGAATTTAAAGTTTTTCACTTTCGACAACACAAAAATTCTTCTCCTTTCTTTTTCTATTTCACCCATTCATATTTTCCATTCAAATTCAAGAATACAACTTTACTAAATTACTTAAGATTTTTATTTATTTGTAATTATCATATAAAGAAGTTCTATAGGATTCGAGAAAAAAATGGTTTTATTTTATACCAACTGGTTGTTTCTATTAAATGCATTTTACTCCAATATTCCAATTTTTTCTTTTAAACTTTATTTTTTATTAATTAGTCAAATTTGTTTCATATTTAAATTAATATATATATATATATATATATATGTCTGTGTGTAGCATTAAAATATAATAAATAAAGAAAAGGTAAAAAATACAACTATATAAATGCCAACTTTGTAGTTTACTAATGCAATAAATAAAATTTAAGAATAAATATTTAAACTCAATATACCACAAGAACTAAGGGCCGTTTACCAAACGCTTACCCGGGTAAGCGCTTATCAAGTCATATTACCTTACCGGAGGAATACGATAAGTACCAAAAATCTTACCCGGTAAGAGCAAAGACAAGGAAATCAAGGACCAAGAATCTTACCCGGGTAAGTGATTGCGGCGACTCTTACCACGGTAAGCGCTTACCAGATAAATTGTTGCATACGATGCCGTTTTGGTGGACTAAAATCTTACCCGGTAAGTAAGTGACAGTGTTGAATTTTGCCGGTATGTACTTACCCGGGTAAGATTTGGTAAATGGCCCCTAAATATGTAATTTCTCAAACTTTTTAACGGTTAAAGTTAACGGTGTTAGATGGGGGACGAAAATGATAGCAAAATGGAAACCATAAGAACGAAAAAAACAATTTTTAAATCACAAGGAGGAAAATAATTATAAACATCAAACCACAGGGACAAAATCATAGTTTATTATTTTAAGAATTTCAAATAGATTATTATATATATTAAACACAAATCTTTAATAATGTAGTATATTAATTAATGCAAACAAGATAGTAGAGAAATTAAAAAAATATAATCCATTGTTTAAAAGAATTTCCAATAGACTATTACATATATTATAATATTGGAATTAGTTGAAACAAATTAAGTATTTTTTTTAATGTTTATGATTTTAAATAATCATTACATATAATATTAATAAAAATTTGGTCAACTTTACATATCCAAATTAATTAATAATTTAAAAAAAATGTATTTAGTAATAAATTAAATATTTTATTAAAATTATTTAAAACAATTATATTATTTATGAAACAAAATAAGTATAAATTTAGTTTTAATCTTGCATAAATATTTTTATAACTGTAATATTTATTTTTATGATAACTAAATATATTGAATAATAATTAAAAAAATAATAATATTAATATAATTGATGATTAACAATTACTGTAAATAACTAATAAATAATATTAATTTATAATTTATAATTAAAATTAATTTTCAATTTATAATTATAATTAATTCTCAATTTATATTAATTATTATTTATTTATAATTATTAATATATTAATGAGAATTATAATTTAAAAAAGTGACAATAAGCTTCCAAAACACCATTCCAAGTAGCGTTTCAATAAGGTAGCTTATTTTTTTTGGCAAACAGTACCAAGAGAAGCTGAGTCTAGGATAGATGCTAGCATCCATAATGGACACAAAGCTTAGATGGTCGAGCACAATTACTTTTGTCCATCTCTAAGTTGAGAAAAACGACTTTGGAAACATAATTCGTTTGAACACGAATTATTTTCCAAAATTATTGTTTTTGGGTCCCTATGTTGATGCAAGTTTTAGAAAATGGCGGCCAAACATTTAGGTCCCAAACACATTAGCAAACCCTACTTTCATGAATTTCTCCTCTATTTAAAACGATCATGAATTTGAACCTAAAAATTTGACAAATAACATAATATCTGTGTTGATGGAATATCATGATGAAAATATAGTCTAATATATGTTTCTCTTGATATTTTAGACTTGAAATGAAGAGGTATGACATGATAAGAAACTCACAAATGTACCATTAACTTCTCATAATGAACAAAGTTTGTAAACTAGGGGAAAATTTTAAAATAATATTAAAGTCTTGTCTGTTTTGGGTTGAGTCTTAGAAAACGAAAAACTTGAATTTAAGGGTGCGTTTAGTTAGCGAAAACTTTTTTCATTTTCCAAGAAAACTTTTCAGAAAATGGAGTTGAGTTTTCATTCTCAGTTTTCTATGAAATTTTTTCAAAACGCGTTTAGATGAAATGGTGGAGTTTTCATTTTTCATTTTCAGATTTTTTAAAAAAGTGTTTAGTTGTGCATATTCTACCAGTTTTCATTTTCCATTTTCCATTGTTTTCAAATTAGAAAGTGTGTGTACACACACACATTCGCGCACACACAAACACACTCACTTTCTCTCTCTCTCTCTCTCTCTCTCTCTCTCTCACACACACACACACTTTCGCGCACACACACTTCCACACACACACACACACATTCACAGACGCACTTTCGCACACACACATTTTCACACACACACACACCCTTTAACTTTCACACATACATACACACACACTTTCGCGCGCGCACACACACACACACATTCACACACACACGCTTTCACTTTCACACAGACATACACACACACACACACACTTTCGCGCGCGCACACACACAAACACACTTTCACACCCACTTTCACTTTCACATAAACATACACAATTTCAGTTTCACACAGACATATACACACACTTTCAATTTCACACACACATACTTTCGCACGCACACATTCACACACACACACACACACGTTTTCACACGCACACACATTCACACACACACACACACACATTCTAATTTGAAAAAAATGGAAAAATGGAAAATGAAAAGTAGTAGAAAATGCACAACCAAGTGAATGTGTGTGTGTGTGTGTGAAAGTGAGTGTGAAAAAGTGAGTGTGTGAAAAAGTGTGTGAAAGTGTATGCGTGTGAAAGTTTGTGTGTGTGAAATCTTGTGTGTGAGTGTGTGTGTGTGAGTGTGTGTGTACGTGTGTGAAAATGAAAGTGTGTGTGTGTGAAATTGTGTATGTGTATGTGTGTGAAATTGAAAGTGTGTGTAAGTGTGTGAATGTGTGTGTGTAAAAGTTTGAAAGTGAGAGTGTGAGTGAAAGTGAAAGTCTGTGTATGTGTGTGAAAGTGAAAGTGTGTGTGTGCGTGCGCGAAAGTGTGAAATTGTGTATGGGTGTGAAACTGAAAGTGTGTACGTGTGTGCACACGTGTAAAAGTGTAAGTGTGTGCATGTAGAAAATTATTTTGAAATGAAAATTCTGAAAACTAAAAAAAGTTGTTTTCTAAATCTAATATAAATTTAGAAAATGAAAATGAAATTTTTTTTGGAATTTTTTTGAAAACTAAACGCAATAAACGCGTTTTCCAAATTTTGATTTTCACTGGGAATTTTTTCTAGAAAACAGAAAAAATTTCATCAACTAAACGCAGCCTAAGTGGTTTTACATTGTTCCACTTAGGACCAAAATGAAACCTAAAGTGAGTATATCATGAAAGATTCGACAGGTGTTTCAAAAGAAAAGACACCCCCTGCGAAAAGTCACCTTTGGTGACAATTGGGACATACATCGCAAAAGGAAATGTCATCATATTGAAAAGTCACTTTTAGTGAAACTTTCACAGGTATCACAATTGGTGACTGTTTGAAGAGTCGCAACCTTTTTGAGACCCCTATCCATACAACATCCTTTTGCTGTCAAAGAACATGAAAATTTTCACTTTTCTCTCAGATTACCCTACAAGTTTGTTGCTATGGAAACACATTTTCTTGGTCTCTTGATGTAACATCCCAGGCATTCCTGTGAAATCTTATAATCCACCCCCTTGGAAGCCTAACATTCTCGTTGGCACACTAGACTGGTTCCTAGCTCAGATGCTATTTGAACATCCCATACCAACCGTTCAGATATTGTGGGATTTGTCTACACACTTTGACTCACGGCTTTAAAATGTGTCTAATAGAGAATGTCTAATTCCTTATAAGGTAACATTTGTTCCCCTCCCCAACCAATGTGGGATCTAACACTTGACATCCTTGATTAATCACAAATTCATCAGGATTATCACTAACCGTGCATTGTTGATAATCATACTACATACGTTGCTTCACTGTATCTTAAGAGGCAATTCGACATAAACCCAAAGCAACTTAATGATCACTTTGAGGATAGAGATTACTCTCCTTGAAAGAAACAAGTAGTAGTTTCTTATTACCCAATTCTTAGCCTAATTTAGTACCCCAAAACCAACATAAACTTCATTCACGAGGGTAAAATTATGTTTCACAACTGGAGTTTGTCTACAAAGAACAAGTAAAAAAAAGAACCATTTAACATACCTGTGATAATGATGAGACGACATAGACTGCTCATTGGTAGCCTTCATAGTTGCTCATAGTCAAGCAAAAATAAGAAGTAATCTAAGGGGTCATTTGGTTCGCGGAATTAGAAGGAATTTGATGGAATTGGAATGACAAATTCATTTGACCAAATTCCAGTTCCTCTGTTTGGTTTGAAATGCATGGTATCCTTCAAATTCCATTGAATTCCACAAATCAATGATCTATATAGGGTTTATATCCATCAATTATAAGGTCTATATACATCAGTTACAGGGCTTACAAAATATTTGTGCATTTGTGTGTCACATAAATTCTACATAAAACTGTACCAAAAGCTTTATTTTTCTCCATTCTAAAACAAATCTTTAATAACATAATATGTTAATTAACACCAAAAAACGATAATAAATAAATAGTAAAGTATGTTAGACTAAAAAAAATTCAAATTCACTTATATACATATATACTATAAATTTTGGATTTGTTAGAAATTTTTTGTATTTGTTAGAAAAATTTTAGAAAAAAAATATTAATTTATAATTTTAAATAATCATTAGATATAATATAAATAAACATAAAAACTTCAACCTCATTTATCCTGATTAATTCATAATTTTTTTTAAATATATTATTATTCATTAAATTAAATAATTTATTAGAATTATTAAATACATGTTTGAAACAAAATAAGTAATTTTATGTAACTAAGATAAATGT
The DNA here is from genome assembly GCA_036898165.1 of Silybum marianum. Classification (NCBI taxonomy): domain Eukaryota; kingdom Viridiplantae; phylum Streptophyta; class Magnoliopsida; order Asterales; family Asteraceae; genus Silybum; species Silybum marianum. Next base: position 535,888 of record CM072543.1, read on the forward strand.
TTTAAAATATTTATAATTTTTTTAACTAAACAATAATAATAAAAACACTTGATATGAAAAGTATTATAGAAAATAACTAATATTAACGTATAATGTATAATAAAAATCAACTAATAATTTAAAATTAATATTAATTAATATTTACTAATATACTAATAATTTATTTTTATTTATATTAAATATTTATTAAATTAAATAATTTAATAGATAAATACATTTTTATTATCTATGCAAGTAATTTTATGTAACTACGATAATATTTATAAATTTTTTTATAACTAAATATATTAAATAATAATAATAAAAACAATTGATATGAAAAGTATTATAGAAAATAATTAATATTAACGTGCAATGTATAAAATCAATTAATAATTTAAAATTAACATTTATTAATATACCAATAATTTATTTTTATTTTTATTTAAATATTAAATAATAATTAATATTAATTTATTATTAATAATAATAAATAATAGTTACTATTAATTAGGGTTATAATTGGAAAACATTACAATAAGCTCCCTAAACACTATTTGATTATAAATATTAGAAGAAAAATCATATAGATTATTATTATAAAAATATTTTTTTTGATAAAATATTTAAAATAGAACTTAGAAAGGTAATTTTACAACTCCATTTTAACCGTGAGTCTATAACGTTTATAAATTCGTGAAATTGTGAGTGATGTGATTAAATAAATTTACAAAAAATTAAAAATTAAAATAAATAATTTTTTGGAAAAAAAATCATGTCATACAAAAAAACGCACGCGTTCAAAAATATGCCATACAAAAAAAAAATACAAAAAAAGGTGGGCCACGGCACGCGTTGTTTTGTATGGCATGATTTTTTTCAAACAAATTATTTATTTTAATTTTTTAATTTTTAACTTTTTTGCGCGCATCAAGATGTCATGGTGTGAGCCACACCTTTATAGTAACGATATGGACCGTTTCGTAACGGCGGAGACGCGTCTTACGCCATATCGCGCCATGGCACACGTCATGACGCGCCTTTTTAAGCACTAATGTCGAATCAGGATCAACTAGGACATAAATAAAGCATTAGATCGAACTCTTCTTTGGTGTCAAGGTAATTGCAATGAATAGTCATCGATCTTGCCCAACATAGAGAAATAATAACAATATATATATGTAAAGTAAACACGTTAGAAGTAAGCAACAATCAAAACATAAACAAGTACAAGAAAACACAACCATAGTAGGGATAAGTATACACATACCATAGCCTAACCTAGAACTAACAAAATCTAACTATAAGCTCACTAATCCTATCCCCAATCCCCATCCTCAAACTCTCAACATCCCTTCCTCCTATCTAGGCTAATTACAAATTATCGCCCCTACTCTACTACCCTTAACTTACGTCTCCTATAAGAGGTCATCTTCCAAAAAAATATCTATTTTGAGTAAACTGTTTATCCCAAGTTCTCCTCAACCTACCCCTCCTCTTTACACCCTCGACCCCTATCCATACAACATCCTTTTGCTGTCAAACAACATGAAAAAATCTCGCTTTTTCAGATTACCCTACAAGTGTGTTGCTAAGGAAACCCATTTTCTTAGTCTTTTGATGTAACATCCCAGGCATGCCTGTGAAACCTTATAATCCACCCCGTCAAGAGCCCAACATTCTCGTTGGCACATTAGACTGGTTCCTAGCTCAGATACTATTTGCAACATCCCAGACCAATCGTTCAGATATTGTGCGATTTGTCTACACAATTTGACTCACGGCTAATAGACCCCTTACACTTTTTAATGTTTATCCTCTATCTTCCTCACTAGCCGCCATATGTCTCTCTCAACTTATTTGTGATGTGTGCAACTCCTAACGCTACTCGATACACCTCCTTCAGTTTAAAAGTTGGTCAAAAGGAGTCCTTAATTTAGTAAAGGATATCTCAACCTTGAATGATTGCAATTTTCATGTGAAAGAAGATGTACTCATATTTCATAATAATGTAAGAGAGATAAACTTCTAGATGCTTTTCATTGTTTAAGATCATAAAACTATAATAAAAGCACAAACGAAGAAGATTTTGCCAGAAATGAACATATCAACATGAAACCTAATAATTCAGTGCATTCAAAGAAGTATAGATAAAAAGGGTAGTGACTAAAATAACATGAACGAAATGATATTTGAAAGTTTAGACTTAATAGTAGGTAAGATCAATTTAATCAAAGTTGGATTGTGTGAAATATATTCCAAATGTAATATTTAGACCATATGAAACCCCCCGAGTTTCACAAAGTTTAATTTAGGATAATCTGAAAACGCAATCTAGTGGATAGTGGGACATCTCATAACTTAAGTTTAACGACCTTAGTGGAGAAGTTGAGAGAATAGGAAAGTGAACAGTAATAATTGAGGATAGAATGAGAAAATAAACATTTATTTTGAAGTGGAGTAGTATTTAACCAAGTCAATTATAAGAATTTTGCATTGAAGTGACATTGGGCAAAATCTCATTCATGTCATTCCTTCCTCAAACTCAAAATCTAGCTAACAATTAGTGAATAACAACTTTTCTTTCCAAATCATTATGTTTTGTTTTTTTCTCAACTTCTTCCAAGGACATTTTTTTCTAAAAAAAAAATGAGAAGGATGCATAATTAAATAGAGGATCAATTTCAAAGTTCAAACAAAGACAATTACCCTACTATTCAGGCGGAGAAGGTTCACCCAAATTCAAGCCACCGACTTCAATTAAAAGTGATAAGGATCCAGACCCCCCTTCTCACACGATCCTTCGTTTATAACTATAAATGAGATTCTAATTAAACCCACAAATGTTGCTCTTATATGCCAAGATTACCATAAGGTGCAGGTCAAACCCCCACTAAGTCTGCTTCGTAAGATTAACTTAGAGCTGCAAACAATTAATAGCTTAACTGGTGTACAGTTATTTACTAATTGCCTTAACTATCTATCTAACTACCCCATAACTATCGAAGTCTCATATAAATATACAAATTGTTTAATCTAAAGGTGATATAATTCTTGGACTCTCTACAATCACCCAGCCATAGAGTGAATTCACTAATCCTAAGGATGTTTTTCCAAGAACCAGTTGCTACATGAACATTCCAAATATCCTTATGACTTAAGGATACACACACACACACACACATTAATCCATGGAAAAGGGGTAGCTTATGACTTAAGGATACACACACACACACATATTAATCCATGGAAAAGGGGTAGCTTTTGAAAGACACAGATGAAATATTAGATAATCCAAGCCCAACACAGGAAGGAACATGGCTTATTTCATATTTCACAACTGAGAAAGCCTTGTTTATATTGTTTTCAAACAAATCCAATGTTGGGATTTGATGGTAAATCTTAAGAAAGAAAAAAAGAAAACTTACCATTTTCCCAACCTTTTTCTTTCCATTTTCAATCATCGAATAATAAATAAATCTTAGGAAAGAAGAGGAAAAGAAAACTCACCGGTTGTCCATATACCTATCTTCCTTGCACTCTAGCTCCATTAACCTGAAAAAAAACTTATTTGCTACATTTTCCGTATATAAATATTGTATATACTTCAAAAACAAAGTCTACATTAGGAAGTATACATGCATTATATGTTGTTACATATATACTTACAGGTTGTGTAAGAACCATGGGAATGGAATTCGGCTCCCATATCATCATGTTGGCAAAATTACACAACACATCATCAGGACGGACAGTATGTAAGTAGTTGATCTATCGACTATCGCTAGAGATAGAGATAGAAGATAAAACTTGATATGCAAAATTAAATAAGGATCCGGGTTTATGTAAATGCGGACCGGACATGGCACATCCAGGAAAAGTTTTTTAGATACACATTAAAAAGTAAAACAAAAACATTTTTAAAGAACGGTAGAACCTCTTAAATTAATGATGTTTTTGACCATGAGAATTCAGTTTTTTGACGTATAAGATTTTATTATTTCATAGAGGTATTAATTAATCTATGAGTTAATATTATTAATTTAAAAAGCGTTCTGTTTGATAGCAGCTTAATGGGACTCAGCTTATTTGGTCAGCTATACGTGGTTGTTTGGTAGTGGCTTGGGAGCTGTTTGGTTGGTTTTACAGTAAGTCCAAGATGTTAGGAAAACTCTACCTGAAAAGTTGTCATGAACACTTTAGGCCATTTCTCTTGAAAAGTTCACCATTTTCTTGTAGATGTTTTCCAAGATTGAATTCTTACTATGTTTTTTTTCTTTGAAGACCAATTATGATGCTAATGATGATAAAATTTGTTTAAGTAAAAAGATAATGAAAAAAAGTCTTAGAAGATAAGTCTTAGGGCCTGTTTGTTAGCAGCTTAATGAGCTTAACGGGACTCATATATTCGGCCAGCTATACATGACTGTTTGGTAGTGGCTTAATGATATAGAAAGTGGCTTATTCAGTAAGCTTCTAGGCGGGAGCTTTATACAGAAAGCCAAGTTTTATCCAAACCTGCTTTGCCAATTTAAAATCATGCTCGTTCCATCTATGAAAGACCCTCCCAAACAAAAGCCTTCTCAATCTATACAGACATGTTAATCCACACAGACAACTTTATCCATGCAGGACTTAATGGAAAACCAACTAAACAGCCCCTTAGACGCTTACCTTAGCTTGGTCACAAGATCTTTTTGAACTTAGTGTAAGCAATCATGCACCTACCTGCAATTCTAAAGTAGTTATATATAATACAATATATGAAGTACATACCTCCTGGATAGCATTTGCAGTCCTCAAACGCAAGAGAATCGTAGAGTATCTGATACGTAACAAGTTTTGGAAAATTTCAAGAGCAGATAATATGTGACTTTTCTGAGGTTTGATCCTGCGAAACAAATCACCCAAGTTATAATATGCATACCATGAAAGATGTATCATAAAATTACAAGATTTTCTTTTTAATGGGATGTTTCATGTTATCATCATTACAATCAAGTTGTTGGTATTTTTTTTTTGAAAACAACAAACCAAATATTATAGAGCCACCCAAAATTTAAGGAACCAGACACCACACAGAGACAACCAACACCCCAAAAAACTCCCCTCTATCCGCCACCGACACTTCCTTATTTGTCTCTAGATGGTAGAGGCGATTAAACCTCTCCTTAAGCCGCTTCCCAAAGTTTGTCTCTAGCTCTTTACCGAACGACTCCGTGAACTCTAACCCTTCTTTATCTAGGTCAAGGCCAACTTTTAATATACCACTCCACACTGTCTTCCTCCCCCTTACTCTATCTACCCACCCGAAACACCACCGTCCCTCCCATAAACACTCACGATGACCTTTTTCCATAGACTCTCCCTCTCATTAAGGAATCTCCACCACCACTTTCCTAAAATCTTGAGTTCCCCGATCTTCTCAATTTCATGGTCTAATTCTTCACTATTTCTATTGACCGGCCCAGGTATTTATTTGGGTCAAGATTTCTCTATTTGTCTTTCATTGAATGTTAGGTGAAAATAAAATCTTACATTGGCCAGCTCTTTTCGTTCTTCGATTTCGGAGGAAGGCCAACACCCCAAATATTCTAGCTGTAGCTAAAAGTGAGACAGTTCCATTTGAGATAAGGTCAAAATACAAGGGAAAGAAGCAGCATAATTGAAGATCAAAATACAAGGGAAAGAAGCAGCATAATTGAAGATCAAAATACAAGGGAAAGAAGCAGCATAAAATCTTACCATCAAAGCAGTTGGTTTTTTAGTATAGTCTTGGGAGTTGGGATCCAAAGCTATAGGAACCTTAAAAGCTTTATAATCTCGTATATGAGGAAACTTATCTCTCACCTGTAAACAAGCATAATAACACAATATGTCATTGTTAAACAGATTCAACTATGAGCAACTGAAATCAACCATCTTACATTTTCAGAAAGCCTCTGATCATATCTCTCAAGCTCAATGTTCAAATCGTAGCATGTTTGTGGTAAAACATCAATCCTATGTTAAACATAGTGTATCTGTTATGAAAGAAAACCCAAGTTGCTGACCAAATACATTTTCGGTGCCATGGAGCTAGACCAGTGAGCTATTACGCTTTCTTTAAAGGATGGCTGCTTCCAAGCCCACCTCTTGGTTGTCATCGCTCGATCACTTCCTTTTCCACTAACTATAGGTAATTCCAGCAGAGCTACTGAAGTATAAAAAACATGAACCACATTCCAAGCAGTTATTGATCTAGAGACCCACCCAGTATGCTCGAGAGGAAGATAGGCTATCCTGCAACCAATGAACAGTACTCATTAAGAGCGATGTAAATTAGCATTATGATAACAGGCGACAAGAAACAAAACAACAAAACCTTCTATCCTAGAATAATGCAAAAGGTATAAACACGTGATTACCATGTTCGTTATTATTGAGACCAGTAATTGTGGTATAAACACGTGATTACCTTATATCATTTAATTGTGGGTTGAAGAGATGAAACCTTTAGAATCTTGGCTGCACTTTCTATACTGATAAGCCACAAACAAATATTCATGTATAGCTGACATAGTAAGCTATGAGCTCATTAAGCTGCTAAAAACAAGCCCTAATGATATAGAAAGTGGCTTATTCAGTAAGCTACTAGGGGAGAAGTTTATGAGAAAGCCGAGTTCTGCCCCTCCTAATTAAAAAAACACGCTCCTTCCATCTATGAAAGACCTCAACCAAACAAAAACCTTCCATCTATGTAAATTGATCTCTTTGGTAAAAAGATTTCTTGATCGATCTCGAAGCAGAAAATCAGGAAGAAGTCGTTGGTGTTGATTTCTCTGAGGATGAGGGTGAAGGAGACGACGAAGAAATGGAGTCTATGGTGGGCGGCGCGTGTAAGGGTGGCTCTGTGTGGTGGAAAGGCAGAGAAAGAGATCGATAATTCCAAAGATTGTATTGGACAATTTTCATATCTTACAACTAGAATCCCTCTTTTTTCCGATCCAGTCCCTCCACAACCGCGAACCACTTCAAATTTCAGGAGGTAAATAGGCCCATTGTGGAGCCTCTGTCAAATAATGAAGATGAGCCTAAGTGTAGCAAGGTTAATGTCTTGGACCTTTGCAATGACAACTCACTAATCAACACCTCTCCCAAAATCAATAAATCAGTTCATGGATGCCAGTTTGTGTATAATCAAAGAGTTCATTCCTTCAAGATCCGATGGTGTTTCGGACTCTCAATCTTGATCCAAGCAAACCCCTCATATGGGAATCGCTGGAAAGAACTTACACTCTACGGATGTGAGAAAGGTGGGTTTGGGGGGATAACCATGGCGACAACAAACCTTGATAGGTGGTTGTGCGCTGTGAAGAATCGTTTTCTTTCTAGGTCTTATGAATGAACAAGCCTGAAAAAATCAATTGGATAAAAGATCTTTGTGTGGCTAATAAACCTACTATGGTATGGTCGGGATTCAAGAATCAAAAATTGACGAGGCTAAATTTCAGCTATGTGATGACTTTGGATTCGCCCAACTACCTGCAGTTAGGAATTCTGGGGGTATCCTTCGATTGTTAGCGAGAGAGCGTTCGGAGGTGAAGGGTTTCTCGGTATGGTCGGGAAATGGAAGAAGGGAGACGTAGGGGTGGCTTTCATCAATGTTTATGGTCCTCACGATCTGAAGAAAAAATCAGCCCTTTGGGAAGCTTTATCTGGAATCATTCATGATGTAGATGTGTCTTGGTGCATTTTTGGCGACTTCAATGAAGTTAGAGATATCTTCAATCAAAAACATCTTCAACATCTTTATCAAGGATGCAGGTCTTTTTGAATTACCTATGGTGGGTGGTAGGCGTTTCACTAGAGTCGGAGACAACGGGAAATTTTTTAGCAAGTCGGGCCGTTTCTTGATTAACGACAAGTTCGACTCCTCGTGGCTGGAGTTATCCGTGGAAGCTCTCTGATCACTGTCTTATCATTCTTAAGCCTTTAAATAGGGATTTTGAAGCTAAACCTTTCAGGTTTTTCAATGTATGGCTTGAGGACGCCAACCTTAAAGAGTTGGTATCTAAAACATGGGGTTTAGTTGTCCGCCCTTCGGACCTGACAAAGTTTTTAGAGACAAGCTTAAGAGAGTAAAGCTCGAAATTAAAAAGTGAAGCAAATCGAGATTCCGTCATCGAGGCTTCCAAGCGCAAAGCTTCAGAGCTCTGACTTGTCGGATGAAAAGATTGTCCAATGCTTTAAGCTCCTTTCTTGGAAAAGGAAAATAAAGGATTGCAGAGGCTCAAAAGCCCCGGGTCCGCATGGTTTTAGTTTCAAGTTTTTCAAGGTGTTTTGGGACACGATTAAAGCAGATGTGATGAATGTTTTTGACTGGTTCCGGGATAAAGGGATGTTAAACAAAGGCTGCAATGCTTCGTTCTTGAAGCTAGTCCCAAAGGTTAGCAACCCGATTGTTTTCAGCGAATTTCGTCCTCTTAGCTTAATAGGAGCCCTTTATAAAATTATTGCAAAAAGGCTGAAAGCTGTAATTGGTGAGGTAATAAGTGACACTCAATCGGCTTTTATTGAAAAAAAGAGTATCGTGGACAACATCGTAGTGGCCGATACAGCAGTTAATTTCATGAAAAAGGCTGGTCACAAAGCTTTTCTTTTTAAAGCCGACTTTGAAAAGGCTTTCGATTGTGTTAATTGGAATTTCTTGGAAGATTTGATGGTTCAAATGGGGTTAGGGAACCGATATTGTAAATGGATCAAGGCTTGCCTTTCTTTGGCAACCGTCTCTATTTTGATCAATGGATCTGGAATGAAGAGTTAGACAAGGTGATCCCCTATTACCTTTCTTTTTCCTTATCGCGATGGAAGGAAGGAATGAATATATATGGTTATGGAAGAAGCAAAGACTATGGGGGTCTTTGAAGGAGTGAAGGTGGGTAGAGACAAGGTCGATGCCTCTCATCTAATCCTCCCGATTGGAGCTTCAATGATTCATGAAGCCTTTTGGCAGCCGGTTATTCAGAAGTTGAAATCAAGGCTAGATGGCTGGACCGGAAAACTTATTTCGATGGGTGGAAGACTAACGCTAATTAAATCCGTGATGAATCTGGAGGTTTAAAACGGAGGGAGGAGCCCTGTGGCACAAAACTATTTCGAGCGTATACGGTAGAGACGGTGGCCTTAGTGGTAGAGATAGTAGGGGCCGTCTTACGGGTGCGTGGAGAGGAGTATTAAAGGCGTTAAGAGAAATTTAGGAAGCAAGTATTGGTGATGGGGCAGATATTGAATTTTGGACGGATCGATGGTTGGAGATGGGTAGATTAAAAGATAGATCCCTAGGTAGTGGGCTTTAGAAAGGCTAGAAGAGGTAAAGTTGCGGGATAAAATCGGTCCAAAAAGGGTTGAAGGTTGGCCGTGGATCTGGGATATATGTCTTAGGAATAGAGCCAGTCGAGAGTTGGAGGATCTTTTGCGTCTCTTGCAACCTATCTCGACTAATCTCAATCGGAGAACGGATAAGTGGGTTTGGGATTTAGATTCTAATGGGGTCTTTTCTATGAGAAAGTCAAGTGCTGTTAACTGCTCACAATGGGGTAGGAAACACCCGTTGGTCTTCTTTAGTGCCTAAGAAAGTCAACGTCTTCATTTGGAGGTTGAGTATAGGAGGGATTCTAGTGAAGGAAGTGTTGCATGACAGGGGCTTTGACTTAGACTCTAGGCTTTGCCCGAAATGTAGCAGTGATGTTGAATCTATTAATCACTTGACGGCTCTTGGTGTGGTGAAAATCTACGGTCAAGAAGATGGTCGAGGAACAGTCATTTGATCTTCCCTTTTCATCATGTGGAGGAAGAAAAACTCTTTGGTTTCTGAAAGGGATGCTAGGATCAATACAAGGTTAATTAACCCAGCCTCAATCACAACCTGTAAGTTAAAATGAAATAAGATGGCACATTTACAAAGAATATGCCAAGAAAGCATGCGATAGAAGAATCAATGTCTTTACCTGTATTTGTTCTTCGAAATGGCCAAACAAGCTTCCTTCTTAATGCTCCTTTTGTGGTTATGGAAGTGAACCATGCCAATAATATGCTATCAAACGTAAAACAAGATTCAGCATTGCATATCAGTAATATGCGCATCAATCATTCTACATTTTTCTATATCATTCACTTACCAAGCTCTAAGTTCAACACATTTACATATTTCATTAGGAATTAGACCATGTAAGCTATTCTTATGATAGCTTCGAAAAAAGTACTAATCTTGATACGAAATTAGGGTTTTTTTGTTAATCTTTTTCTTATGTAAAATGAGCAATTAAAAAGTGTGGATTTTTACATGGATAAAACTCTTTGGTCACTAGGATGGCAAGTAATACCGGCCCATAGACAATGGGGTTTCGTCATTATTGACCCAATTGCTCAAAATGTTTTGGTGTCATTCAAGGTTTGTTTAGGAAAGCTAAACCTAAAGCAACAAGAAAAACAACCATTAAAATGATGCATCTAAAGACAGAAAAAACATAATGAAATGGATTTAAGAGATGAAAGGAAGGATTATCATCTTGGGTAACAGAGAAAGAGGAAGTGCTGAAAAGGGTCGTTGCTATAGAAACAACCATTAAAATGATGCATCTAAAGACAACAAAAACATAAGAATAGGTTTCCATGCAAGAATTCAAAAGGCTAAATGGTCTTTAAGAAAGGCATTAGCGAAAATAGGACTACTTACTTGGACGATAAATTCACATCCTGCAGCTTTTGAACCCCACCAACCCCTTGTAAGATCGGCAACATTATCCTAGAAAAATAATTCCAAGTTATGGCACATATATATATATATATAGAATAGGAATCATGAATGTACTATTGTTTTAATAAGCTTGGCACTACCTCGAGAAAATCAGAAAAAACCAAACAGGCCCAGTAAATTCCACTCATGGTATGGGAATCTGTTAAATTTCTCACGTGTCCGTTTTGAAGTCTCCATTGTCATATACCACTCATTGCGTTCCCACCGGCACAACTTCAGGAGTTCATTCAGCTACGCCTCAATACTCTTTCTATTCGATGCTAACTTCTCCAAAATACTGAAATACGCCGTTGATCACAAAACTTACACGTAATCATCAAGGGTGTTTATCTAAACAAACCTCCCACACCGCACCACAAAATGCGGTTGAAAACTTTAGCGGTGAAGTTTGCAGTTTTGGGTCATCAAACTGCGGTTCAAAACCGCACCGCACCACATAATTTATATATATTTATTAAATATACTTTTATGCATATAATCATTTTCCAGTTATCAGTTTGAGGCATTTGCGGTGCGGTTTTAGAAAATCTTCAAACCAAAAATGTGGTGCGGTTTGCGGTTTGGCCCTAAACGGCACTGCGAATATCCCTATCCCTGAGAGGATTGTAATATGTTAACTTACATAGGCAGGAATTGAACGTATTGTATAGATTCTTCACATTATCCTCATAGCCACGACTGCACAATAGAAGAACGACATAATGTTAGACCACCAAACACAATACAGAACGATTGTACAAGCTGTAAGTGAGCGCCACTATCTTTGTTATATTAATTATATTAGGGTCTGCGTAGAAACTTAATCAGCTTATTAGGTCAGCTATACATGACTGTTTGGTAGTGGCTTAATGATATAGAAAGTGTTATTCAATAAACTTCTAAAGGGGAGCTCTATGCAGAAAGCCAAACCTGCCCCTTTCAGTTAAAAGTCGCACACCTTCCGTCTATGAAAAACCTTCTCAATCTATACAGACATATTAATCCAAACAGACAGCTTTATCCATACAGGAGTCGAAACAGCCCCTTAGTTATATTTTTCCAAATCTCCAGAAAGAAAGATAACAGATTAACGAACCTTGAATTAGATCCTTCACTTCTAGCAGTACTGATATGGCCAGACGCATTTTGAATTCACCGATGTTGGAGGTCTGAATGAACTCCTCCAAGCTGTATGTTAAATAGAGCTAGAGATATTAAAAATCTTAGTAACGTTTTTTAGAAATTACTGTCTGTTACATCACAAGCTATAAACTTGGTAGGCTGACTATAGCCATCGGTATCAGCTGAATGACTTTGTCGAAGAACTGAGAATAATGGAAACCATAACTGCAATACAACCCAAGAAATCAAGTCATGACAAATTATGCAATAAAATCCAAGAAATTTACAACGGCAGAACAAATAAACCAACACCACAAAATAAAATAGAAAAGAAACCCACAAAAGTGTGCCAAAATAATTGATGAATAAACTTGTTATAAATTGTACTCGCATTACATTGTATTCCAAAAACAGATGAGTGCTTATCAATCTCTCAGGCATGTTAAGGCATCATATTCTTATTTTTGGTATCCTTTGAGATCCACATCAATACATTTAACTTTTTTTTGCCAAAAAATATGTAGCTTCAAGAAGTTGCGAAAGTCAGAAACTTCTTATTGGAAGTATATAATATAATAATATATATATATAGAGAGAGAAAGGACGGTTAAGAGGAAAACCTTAAAAAATGAAAATTTGAGGAACACCCTAGTAACTATTCAACCGGATGGTATGCACATGTGCATACTAGACAAATTGCTTACAAGTGACTTGTATGCACATGTGCATACAGTCTAGATGAGCAGTCACCACAGTTTTTCATTTTTTTGTGGTTTTCCACTGAACCTGATCCTATATATACGGCAAAACTCACACACACTTATATCCCTCAGTTATCGATATTATTCTGCCCAACTTGATCCAAAAACTGATTCCATAGATTGCTTGACAGCACTAGCGACAATCCTAACTTTCAACTGGCATATTTGATCGCAGTAAAATTTAATTCTCGCCTTCCAACTGACCACTCCCATCTTTCGATTGCATGGGATCACCATTACCCCTTGTCGCCAGTGTATCATGTTGATGCATGAGTTTTCTGTTGCTGACGTCAGCCCTATTGACGCTGACATCAGCGATCATATCCGATACACAATTTCCGGAGCATCCGACGCCTCTTTGTTAGGTCCCTCACCAGCTACAAACAACCCATTGCCTCTCAAGGTTGCCATCATATCATTAGATGACAAAAATTAGTGTCTCGAATCCCCAATGTTGCTTCCCAATCGTACTCCTGGAATCCCTAGAACTCTAAGGTTGGGAAAACGAAGGCCTTGATAACAAGTCGCTGAATCCCGGACGGAGATACAATGAAAGAAACGAAGATCGAAGAAACAACTCACCAATCTGTCTTAATGAATACGATAAACAACCCTAGATATCAAATTGATTCCATCAGAACACGCAAACCAAGCAAACTGCGTTCTTTCTTCACTTTCAACAGGCATGTTCGATCCCAGTAAGATTTGCTTCTCGCCTTCCACCTGACCACTCCCATCTTTCGATTGCATGGGATCACCATTACCCCTTGTCGCCAGTGTATCATGTTGATGCATGCGTTTACACGTCGACCTCGCCCTATCGACGCTGACATCAGCGATCATCTCCGATACACAATTTCCGGAGCATCCGACGCCTCTTTGTTAGGTCCCTCTCGCATTTCTGAGCAACCACATCGCCTCTCAAAGTTGCCATCATATCATTAGATGACAAAAATTAGTGAGTCGAATCCCCAATGTTGCTTCCCAATCGTACTCCTAGAATCCCTAGAACTCTAAGGTTGGGAAACGAAGGCCTTGATAACAAGACGCTGAATCCCGGACGGAGATACAATGAAGGAAACGAAGATCGAAGAAACAACTCACCAATCTGTCTTAATGAATACGATAAACAACCCTAGATATCAAATTGATTCCATCAGAACACGCAAACCAAGCAAACTGCGTTCTTTCTTCACTTTCAACAGGCATATTCGATCCCGCAGATTTGCTTCTCGCCTTCCACCTGACCACTCCCATCTTTCGATTGCATGGGATCACCATTACCCCTTGTCGCCAGTGTATCATGTTGATGCATGCGTTTCTGTTGCTGACCTCAGCCCTATTGACGCTGACATCAGCGATCATCTTCGATACACAATTTCCGGAGCATCCGACGCCTCTTTGTTAGGTCCCTCACCACCTAAAAACAACCCATCGCCTCTCAAGGTTGCCATCATATCATTAGATGACAAAAATTAGTTAGTCGAATCCCCAATGTTGGTTCCCAATCGTACTCCTAGAATCCCTAGAACTCTAAGGTTGGGAAACGAAGGCCTTGATAACAAGACGCTGAATCCCGGACGGAGATACAATGAAGGAAACGACGATCGAAGAAACAACTCACCAATCTGTCTTAATGAATACGATAAACAACCCTAGATATCAAATTGATTCCATCAGAACACGCAAACCAAGCAAACTGCGTTCTTTCTTCACTTTCAACAGGCATGTTCGATCCTAGTAAAATTTGCTTCTCGCCTTCCACCTGACCACTCCCATCTTTCGATTGCATGGGATCACCATTACCCCTTGTCGCCGGTGTATCATGTTGATGCATGCGTTTTACGCGTCGACGTCGCCACTATCGACGCCGACATCGCCGATCATCTCCGATGCACAACTTCCGGAGCATTCGACGCCTCTTTGTTAGGTCCCTCACCAGCTACAAACAACCCATCGCCTCTCAACGTTGCCATCATATCATTAGATGACAAAAATTAGTGAGTCGAATCTCCAATGTTGGTTCCCAATCGTACTCCTAGAATCCCTAGAACTCTAAGGTTGGGAAACGAAGGCCTTGATAACAAGACGCTGAATCCCGGACGGAGATACAATGAAGGAAACGAAGATCGAAGAAACAACTCACCAATCTGTCTTAATGAATACGATAAACAACCCTAGATATCAAATTGATTCCATCAGAACACGCAAACCAAGCAAACTGCGTTCTTTCTTCACTTTCCACAGGCATGTTCGATCCCAGTAAGATTTGCTTCTCGCCTTCCACCTGACCACTCCCATCTTTCGATTGCATGGGATCACCTTTATCCCTTGTCGCAGTGTATCATGTTGATGCATGCGTTTCTGTTGCTGACCTCAGCCCTATTGACGCTGACATCAGCGATCATCTCCGATACACAATTTCCGGAGCATCCGACGCCTCTTTGTTAGGTCCCTCACCAGCTACAAACAACCCATCGCCTCTCAAGGTTGCCATCATATCATTAGATGACAAAAATTAGTGAGTCGAATCCCCAATGTTGCTTCCCAATCGTACTCCTAGAATCCCTAGAACTCTAAGGTTGGGAAACGAAGGCCTTGATAACAAGACGCTGAATCCCGGACGGAGATACAATGAAGGAAACAAAGATCGAAGAAACAACTCACCAATCGCCTTAATGAATACGATAAACAACCCTAGATATCAAATTGATCCAATCGTAACACGCAAACCAAGCAACCGCGTTCTTTCTTCACTTTCAACGAGCATATTCGATCCCGAAGATTTGCTTCTCGCCTTCCACCTGACCACTCCCATCTTTCGATTGCATGGGATCACCATTACCCCTTGTCGCCAGTGTATCATGTTGATGCATGCGTTTCTGTTGCTGACCTCAGCCCTATTGACGCTGACATCAGCGATCATCTCCGATACACAATTTCCGGAGCATCCGACGCCTCTTTGTTAGGTCCCTCACCAGCTACAAACAACCCATCGCCTCTCAAGGTTGCCATCATATCATTAGATGACAAAAATTAGTGAGTCGAATCCCCAATGTTGGTTCCCAATCGTACTCCTAGAATCCCTAGAACTCTAAGGTTGGGAAACGAAGGCCTTGATAACAAGACGCTGAATCCCGGACGGAGATACAATGAAGGAAACGAAGATCGAAGAAACAACTCACCAATCTGTCTTAATGAATACGATAAACAACCCTAGATATCAAATTGATTCCATCAGAACACGCAAACCAAGCAAACTGCGTTCTTTCTTCACTTTCAACAGGCATATTCGATCCCAGTAAGATTTGCTTCTCGCCTTCCACCTGACCACTCCCATCTTTCGATTGCATGGGATCACCATTACCCCTTGTCGCCAGTGTATCATGTTGATGCATGCGTTTCTGTTGCTGACCTCAGCCCTATTGACGCTGACATCAGCGATCATCTTCGATACACAATTTCCGGAGCATCCGACGCCTCTTTGTTAGGTCCCTCACCAGCTACAAACAACCCATCGCCTCTCAAGGTTGCCATCATATCATTAGATGACAAAAATTAGTGAGTCGAATCCCCAATGTTGCTTCCCAATCGTACTCCTAGAATCCCTAGAACTCTAAGGTTGGGAAACGAAGGCCTTGATAACAAGACGCTGAATCCCGGACGGAGATACAATGAAGGAAACAAAGATCGAAGAAACAACTCACCAATCTGTCTTAATGAATACGATAAACAACCCTAGATATCAAATTGATCCAATCAGAACACGCAAACCAAGCAAACTGCGTTCTTTCTTCATTTTCAACAGGCATATTCGATCCCAGTAAGATTTGCTTCTCGCCTTCCACCTGACCACTCCCATCTTTCGATTGCATGGGATCACCATTACCCCTTGTCGCCAGTGTATCATGTTGATGCATGCGTTTCTGTTGCTGACCTCAGCCCTATTGACGCTGACATCAGCGATCATCTCCGATACACAATTTCCAGAGCATCCGACGCCTCTTTGTTAGGTCCCTCACCAGCTACAAACAACCCATCGCCTCTCAAGGTTGCCATCATATCATTAGATGACAAAAATTAGTGAGTCGAATCCCCAATGTTGGTTCCCAATCGTACTCCTAGAATCCCTAGAACTCTAAGGTTGGGAAACGAAGGCCTTGATAACAAGACGCTGAATCCCGGACGGAGATACAATGAAGGAAACGAAGATCGAAGAAACAACTCACCAATCTGTCTTAATGAATACGATAAACAACCCTAGATATCAAATTGATTCCATCAGAACACGCAAACCAAGCAAACTGCGTTCTTTCTTCACTTTCAACAGGCATATTCGATCCCAGTAAGATTTGCTTCTCGCCTTCCACCTGACCACTCCCATCTTTCGATTGCATGGGATCACCATTACCCCTTGTCGCCAGTGTATCATGTTGATGCATGCGTTTACATTCTTGACCTCAGCCCTATTGACGCTGACATCAGCGATCATCTTCGATACACAATTTCCGGAGCATCCGACGCCTCTTTGTTAGGTCCCTCACCACCTAAAAACAACCCATCGCCTCTCAAGGTTGCCATCATATCATTAGATGACAAAAATTAGTTAGTCGAATCCCCAATGTTGGTTCCCAATCGTACTCCTAGAATCCCTAGAACTCTAAGGTTGGGAAACGAAGGCCTTGATAACAAGACGCTGAATCCGGACGGAGATACTGAAGGAAACGACGATCGAAGAAACAACTCACCAATCTGTCTTAATGAATACGATAAACAACCCTAGATATCAAATTGATTCCATCAGAACACGCAAACCAAGCAAACTGCGTTCTTTCTTCACTTTCAACAGGCATGTTCGATCCTAGTAAAATTTGCTTCTCGCCTTCCACCTGACCACTCCCATCTTTCGATTGCATGGGATCACCATTACCCCTTGTCGCCGGTGTATCATGTTGATGCATGCGTTTTCGTGTCGACGTCGCCCTATCGACGCCGACATCGGCGATCATCTCCGATACACAATTTCCGAGCATCCGACGCCTCTTTGTTGGGTCCCTCACCAGCTACAAACAACCCATCGCCTCTCAAGGTTGCCATCATATCATTAGATGACAAAAATTACTGAGTCGAATCCCCAATGTTGCTTCCCAATCGTACTCCTAGAATCCCTAGAACTCTAAGGTTGGGAAACGAAGGCCTTGATAACAAGACGCTGAATCCCGGACGGAGATACAATGAAGGAAACGACGATCGAAGAAACAACTCACCAATCTGTCTTAATGAATACGATAAACAACCCTAGATATCAAATTGATTCCATCAGAACACGCAAACCAAGCAAACTGCGTTCTTTCTTCACTTTCAACAGGCATGTTCGATCCTAGTAAAATTTGCTTCTCGCCTTCCACCTGACCACTCCCATCTTTCGATTGCATGGGATCACCATTACCCCTTGTCGCCGGTGTATCATGTTGATGCATGCGTTTTCTGTTGCTGACGTCAGCCCTATTGACGCTGACATCAGCGATCATCTCCAATACACAATTTCCGGAGCATCTGACGCTTCTTTGTTAGGTCCCTCACCAGCTACAAACAACCCATCGCCTCTCAAGGTTGCCATCATATCATTAGATGACAAAAATTAGTGAGTCGAATCCCCAATGTTGGTTCCCAATCGTACTCCTAGAATCCCTAGAACTCTAAGGTTGGGAAACGAAGGCCTTGATAACAAGACGCTGAATCCCGGACGGAGATACAATGAAGGAAACGAAGATCGAAGAAACAACTCACCAATCTGTCTTAATGAATACGATAAACAACCCTAGATATCAAATTGATTCCATCAGAACACGCAAACCAAGCAAACTGCGTTCTTTCTTCACTTTCAACAGGCATATTCGATCCCAGTAAGATTTGCTTCTCGCCTTCCACCTGACCACTCCCATCTTTCGATTGCATGGGATCACCATTATCCCTTGTCGCAGTGTATCATGTTGATGCATGCGTTTCTGTTGCTGACCTCAGCCCTATTGACGCTGACATCAGCGATCATCTCCGATACACAATTTCCGGAGCATCCGACGCCTCTTTGTTAGGTCCCTCACCAGCTACAAACAACCCATCGCCTCTCAAGGTTGCCATCATATCATTAGATGACAAAAATTAGTGAGTCGAATCCCCAATGTTGCTTCCCAATCGTACTCCTAGAATCCCTAGAACTCTAAGGTTGGGAAACGAAGGCCTTGATAACAAGACGCTGAATCCCGGACGGAGATACAATGAAGGAAACAAAGATCGAAGAAACAACTCACCAATCTGTCTTAATGAATACGATAAACAACCCTAGATATCAAATTGATTCCATCAGAACACGCAAACCAAGCAAACTGCGTTCTTTCTTCACTTTCAACAGGCATGTTCGATCCTAGTAAAATTTGCTTCTCGCCTTCCACCTGACCACTCCCATCTTTCGATTGCATGGGATCACCATTACCCCTTGTCGCCGATGTATCATGTTGATGCATGCGTTTTCTGTTGCTGACGTCAGCCCTATTGACGCTGACATCAGCGATCATCTCCGATACACAATTTCCGGAGCATCCGACGCCTCTTTGTTAGGTCCCTCACCAGCTACAAACAACCCATCGCCTCTCAAGGTTGCCATCATATCATTAGATGACAAAAATTAGTGAGTCGAATCCCCAATGTTGGTTCCCAATCGTACTCCTAGAATCCCTAGAACTCTAAGGTTGGGAAACGAAGGCCTTGATAACAAGACGCTGAATCCCGGACGGAGATACAATGAAGGAAACGACGATCGAAGAAACAACTCACCAATCTGTCTTAATGAATACGATAAACAACCCTAGATATCAAATTGATTCCATCAGAACACGCAAACCAAGCAAACTGCGTTCTTTCTTCACTTTCAACAGGCATGTTCGATCCTAGTAAAATTTGCTTCTCGCCTTCCACCTGACCACTCCCATCTTTTGATTGCATGGGATCACCATTACCCCTTGTCGCCGATGTATCATATTGATGCATGCGTTTTCTGTTGCTGACGTCAGCCCTATTGACGCTGACATCAGCGATCATCTCCGATACACAATTTCCGGAGCATCCAACGCCTCTTTGTTAGGTCCCTCACCACCTACAAACAACCCATCGCCTCTCAAGGTTGCCATCATATCATTAGATGACAAAAATTAGTGAGTCGAATCCCCAATGTTGGTTCCCAATCGTACTCCTAGAATCCCTAGAACTCTAAGGTTGGGAAACGAAGGCCTTGATAACAAGACGCTGAATCCCGGACGGAGATACAATGAAGGAAACGACGATCGAAGAAACAACTAACCAATCTGTCTTAATGAATACGATAAACAACCCTAGATATCAAATTGATTCCATCAGAACACGCAAACCAAGCAAACTGCGTTCTTTCTTCACTTTCAACAGGCATATTCGATCCCAGTAAGATTTGCTTCTCGCCTTCCACCTGACCACTCCCATCTTTCGATTGCATGGGATCACCATTACCCCTTGTCGCCGGTGTATCATGTTGATGCATGCGTTTTCTGTTGCTGACGTCAGCCCTATTGACGCTGACATCAGCGATCATCTCCGATGCACAACTTCCGGAGCATTCGACGCCTCTTTGTTAGGTCCCTCACCAGCTACAAACAACCCATCGCCTCTCAACGTTGCCATCATATCATTAGATGACAAAAATTAGTGAGTCGAATCTCCAATGTTGGTTCCCAATCGTACTCCTAGAATCCCTAGAACTCTAAGGTTGGGAAACGAAGGCCTTGATAACAAGACGCTGAATCCCGGACGGAGATACAATGAAGGAAACGACGATCGAAGAAACAACTAACCAATCTGTCTTAATGAATACGATAAACAACCCTAGATATCAAATTGATTCCATCAGAACACGCAAACCAAGCAAACTGCGTTCTTTCTTCACTTTCAACAGGCATGTTCGATCCTAGTAAAATTTGCTTCTCGCCTTCCACCTGACCACTCCCATCTTTCGATTGCATGGGATCACCATTACCCCTTGTCGCCGGTGTATCATGTTGATGCATGCGTTTCTTGTCGACGTCAGCCCTATTGACGCTGACATCAGCGATCATCTCCGATGCACAACTTCCGGAGCATTCGACGCCTCTTTGTTAGGTCCCTCACCAGCTACAAACAACCCATCGCCTCTCAACGTTGCCATCATATCATTAGATGACAAAAATTAGTGAGTCGAATCTCCAATGTTGGTTCCCAATCGTACTCCTAGAATCCCTAGAACTCTAAGGTTGGGAAACGAAGGCCTTGATAACAAGACGCCGAATCCGGACGGAGATACAATGAAGGAAACGAAGATCGAAGAAACAACTCACCAATCTGTCTTAATGAATACGATAAACAACCCTAGATATCAAATTGATTCCATCAGAACACGCAAACCAAGCAAACTGCGTTCTTTCTTCACTTTCCACAGGCATATTCGATCCCGAAGATTTGCTTCTCGCCTTCCACCGACCACTCCCATCTTTCGATTGTACGGGATCACCATTATCCCTCGTCGCAGGTGTATCATGTTGATGCATGCGTTTCGTCGCGTCGACCTCGCCCTATTGACGCTGACATCAGCGATCATCTCCGATACACAATTTCCGGAGCATCCGACGCCTCTTTGTTAGGTCCCTCACCAGCTACAAACAACCCATCGCCTCTCAAAGTTGCCATCATATCATTAGATGACAAAAATTAGTGAGTCGAATCCCCAATGTTGCTTCCCAATCGTACTCCTAGAATCCCTAGAACTCTAAGGTTGGGAAACGAAGGCCTTGATAACAAGACGCTGAATCCCGGACGGAGATACAATGAAGGAAACAAAGATCGAAGAAACAACTCACCAATCTGTCTTAATGAATACGATAAACAACCCTAGATATCAAATTGATTCCATCAGAACACGCAAACCAAGCAAACTGCGTTCTTTCTTCACTTTCAACAGGCATATTCGATCCCAGTAAGATTTGCTTCTCGCCTTCCACCTGACCACTCCCATCTTTCGATTGCATGGGATCACCATTACCCCTTGTCGCCAGTGTATCATGTTGATGCATGCGTTTCTGTTGCTGACCTCAGCCCTATTGACGCTGACATCAGCGATCATCTCCGATACACAATTTCCAGAGCATCCGACGCCTCTTTGTTAGGTCCCTCACCAGCTACAAACAACCCATCGCCTCTCAAGGTTGCCATCATATCATTAGATGACAAAAATTAGTGAGTCGAATCCCCAATGTTGGTTCCCAATCGTACTCCTAGAATCCCTAGAACTCTAAGGTTGGGAAACGAAGGCCTTGATAACAAGACGCTGAATCCCGGACGGAGATACAATGAAGGAAACGACGATCGAAGAAACAACTCACCAATCTGTCTTAATGAATACGATAAACAACCCTAGATATCAAATTGATTCCATCAGAACACGCAAACCAAGCAAACTGCGTTCTTTCTTCACTTTCAACAGGCATGTTCGATCCTAGTAAAATTTGCTTCTCGCCTTCCACCTGACCACTCCCATCTTTCGATTGCATGGGATCACCATTACCCCTTGTCGCCGATGTATCATGTTGATGCATGCGTTTTACGTGTCGACGTCGCCCTATCGACGCTGACATCAGCGATCATCTCCGATACACAATTTCCAGAGCATCCGACGCCTCTTTGTTAGGTCCCTCACCAGCTACAAACAACCCATCGCCTCTCAAGGTTGCCATCATATCATTAGATGACAAAAATTAGTGAGTCGAATCCCCAATGTTGGTTCCCAATCGTACTCCTAGAATCCCTAGAACTCTAAGGTTGGGAAACGAAGGCCTTGATAACAAGACGTTGAATCCCGGACGGAGATACAATGAAGGAAACGACGATCGAAGAAACAACTAACCAATGTCTTAATGAATACGATAAACAACCCTAGATATCAAATTGATTCCATCAGAACACGCAAACCAAGCAAACTGCGTTCTTTCTTCACTTTCAACAGGCATGTTCGATCCTAGTAAAATTTGCTTCTCGCCTTCCACCTGACCACTCCCATCTTTCGATTGCATGGGATCACCATTACCCCTTGTCGCCGGTGTATCATGTTGATGCATGCGTTTTCTGTTGCTGACGTCAGCCCTATTGACGCTGACATCAGCGATCATCTCCGATGCACAACTTTCGGAGCATTCGACGCCTCTTTGTTAGGTCCCTCACCAGCTACAAACAACCCATCGCCTCTCAACGTTGCCATCATATCATTAGATGACAAAAATTAGTGAGTCGAATCTCCAATGTTGGTTCCCAATCGTACTCCTAGAATCCCTAGAACTCTAAGGTTGGGAAACGAAGGCCTTGATAACAAGACGCTGAATCCCGGACGGAGATACAATGAAGGAAACGACGATCGAAGAAACAACTAACCAATCTGTCTTAATGAATACGATAAACAACCCTAGATATCAAATTGATTCCATCAGAACACGCAAACCAAGCAAACTGCGTTCTTTCTTCACTTTCAACAGGCATGTTCGATCCTAGTAAAATTTGCTTCTCGCCTTCCACCTGACCACTCCCATCTTTCGATTGCATGGGATCACCATTACCCCTTGTCGCCGGTGTATCATGTTGATGCATGCGTTTTCTGTTGCTGACGTCAGCCCTATTGACGCTGACATCAGCGATCATCTCCGATGCACAACTTCCGGAGCATTCGACGCCTCTTTGTTAGGTCCCTCACCAGCTACAAACAACCCATCGCCTCTCAACGTTGCCATCATATCATTAGATGACAAAAATTAGTGAGTCGAATCTCCAATGTTGGTTCCCAATCGTACTCCTAGAATCCCTAGAACTCTAAGGTTGGGAAACGAAGGCCTTGATAACAAGACGCTGAATCCCGGACGGAGATACAATGAAGGAAACGACGATCGAAGAAACAACTAACCAACTGCCTTAATGAATACGATAAACAACCCTAGA
Source organism: Silybum marianum (assembly GCA_036898165.1). Taxonomy (NCBI): domain Eukaryota; kingdom Viridiplantae; phylum Streptophyta; class Magnoliopsida; order Asterales; family Asteraceae; genus Silybum; species Silybum marianum. The sequence continues at coordinate 559,567 of CM072543.1, forward strand.
TATCAAATTGATTCCATCGTAACACGCAAACCAAGCAACCGCGTTCTTTCTTCACTTTCAACGAGCATGTTCGATCCTAGTAAAATTTGCTTCTCGCCTTCCACGACCACTCCCATCTTTCGATTGCATGGGATCACCATTACCCCTTGTCGCCAGTGTATCATGTTGATGCATGCGTTTTCTGTTGTCGACGTCGCCCTATCGACGCCGACATCGCCGATCATCTCCGATGCACAACTTTCGGAGCATTCGACGCCTCTTTGTTAGGTCCCTCACCAGCTACAAACAACCCATCGCCTCTCAACGTTGCCATCATATCATTAGATGACAAAAATTAGTGAGTCGAATCTCCAATGTTGGTTCCCAATCGTACTCCTAGAATCCCTAGAACTCTAAGGTCGGGAAACGAAGGCCTTGATAACAAGACGCCGAATCCCGGACGGAGATACAATGAAGGAAACGACGATCGAAGAAACAACTAACCAATGCCTTAACGAATACGATAAACAACCCTAGATATCAAATTGATTCCATCGAACACGCAAACCAAGCAACCGCGTTCTTTCTTCACTTTCAACGAGCATGTTCGATCCTAGTAAAATTTGCTTCTCGCCTTCCACGACCACTCCCATCTTTCGATTGCATGGGATCACCATTACCCCTTGTCGCCGGTGTATCATGTTGATGCATGCGTTTTCCGTGTCGACGTCAACCCTATCGACGCCGACATCGCCGATCATCTCCGATGCACAACTTCCGAGCATTCGACGCCTCTTTGTTAGGTCCCTCGCATTCTACAAACAACCCATCGCCTCTCAACGTTGCCATCATATCATTAGATGACAAAAATTAGTGAGTCGAATCTCCAATGTTGGTTCCCAATCGTACTCCTAGAATCCCTAGAACTCTAAGGTTGGGAAACGAAGGCCTTGATAACAAGACGCTGAATCCGGACGGAGATACAATGAAGGAAACGAAGATCGAAGAAACAACTCACCAACTGTCTTAATGAATACGATAAACAACCCTAGATATCAAATTGATTCCATCAGAACACGCAAACCAAGCAAACTGCGTTCTTTCTTCACTTTCAACAGGCATGTTCGATCCTAGTAAAATTTGCTTCTCGCCTTCCACCTGACCACTCCCATCTTTCGATTGCATGGGATCACCATTACCCCTTGTCGCCGATGTATCATGTTGATGCATGCGTTTTCTGTTGCTGACGTCAGCCCTATTGACGCTGACATCAGCGATCATCTCCGATACACAATTTCCGGAGCATCCGACGCCTCTTTGTTAGGTCCCTCACCACCTACAAACAACCCATCGCCTCTCAAGGTTGCCATCATATCATTAGATGACAAAAATTAGTGAGTCGAATCCCCAATGTTGGTTCCCAATCGTACTCCTAGAATCCCTAGAACTCTAAGGTTGGGAAACGAAGGCCTTGATAACAAGACGCTGAATCCCGGACGGAGATACAATGAAGGAAACGACGATCGAAGAAACAACTAACCAATCTGTCTTAATGAATACGATAAACAACCCTAGATATCAAATTGATTCCATCAGAACACGCAAACCAAGCAAACTGCGTTCTTTCTTCACTTTCAACAGGCATGTTCGATCCTAGTAAAATTTGCTTCTCGCCTTCCACCTGACCACTCCCATCTTTCGATTGCATGGGATCACCATTACCCCTTGTCGCCGGTGTATCATGTTGATGCATGCGTTTTCTGTTGCTGACGTCAGCCCTATTGACGCTGACATCAGCGATCATCTCCGATGCACAACTTTCGGAGCATTCGACGCCTCTTTGTTAGGTCCCTCACCAGCTACAAACAACCCATCGCCTCTCAACGTTGCCATCATATCATTAGATGACAAAAATTAGTGAGTCGAATCTCCAATGTTGGTTCCCAATCGTACTCCTAGAATCCCTAGAACTCTAAGGTTGGGAAACGAAGGCCTTGATAACAAGACGCTGAATCCCGGACGGAGATACAATGAAGGAAACGACGATCGAAGAAACAACTAACCAATGCCTTAATGAATACGATAAACAACCCTAGATATCAAATTGATTCCATCAGAACACGCAAACCAAGCAAACTGCGTTCTTTCTTCACTTTCAACAGGCATGTTCGATCCTAGTAAAATTTGCTTCTCGCCTTCCACCTGACCACTCCCATCTTTCGATTGCATGGGATCACCATTACCCCTTGTCGCCGGTGTATCATGTTGATGCATGCGTTTTCTGTTGCTGACGTCAGCCCTATTGACGCTGACATCAGCGATCATCTCCGATGCACAACTTCCGGAGCATTCGACGCCTCTTTGTTAGGTCCCTCACCGCATTCAAACAACCCATCGCCTCTCAACGTTGCCATCATATCATTAGATGACAAAAATTAGTGAGTCGAATCTCCAATGTTGGTTCCCAATCGTACTCCTAGAATCCCTAGAACTCTAAGGTTGGGAAACGAAGGCCTTGATAACAAGACGCTGAATCCCGGACGGAGATACAATGAAGGAAACGACGATCGAAGAAACAACTAACCAATCTGTCTTAATGAATACGATAAACAACCCTAGATATCAAATTGATTCCATCAGAACACGCAAACCAAGCAAACTGCGTTCTTTCTTCACTTTCAACAGGCATGTTCGATCCTAGTAAAATTTGCTTCTCGCCTTCCACCTGACCACTCCCATCTTTCGATTGCATGGGATCACCATTACCCCTTGTCGCCGGTGTATCATGTTGATGCATGCGTTTTCTGTTGCTGACGTCAGCCCTATTGACGCTGACATCAGCGATCATCTCCGATGCACAACTTTCGGAGCATTCGACGCCTCTTTGTTAGGTCCCTCACCAGCTACAAACAACCCATCGCCTCTCAACGTTGCCATCATATCATTAGATGACAAAAATTAGTGAGTCGAATCTCCAATGTTGGTTCCCAATCGTACTCCTAGAATCCCTAGAACTCTAAGGTTGGGAAACGAAGGCCTTGATAACAAGACGCTGAATCCCGGACGGAGATACAATGAAGGAAACGACGATCGAAGAAACAACTAACCAATCTGTCTTAATGAATACGATAAACAACCCTAGATATCAAATTGATTCCATCAGAACACGCAAACCAAGCAAACTGCGTTCTTTCTTCACTTTCAACAGGCATGTTCGATCCTAGTAAAATTTGCTTCTCGCCTTCCACTCGACCACTCCCATCTTTCGATTGCATGGGATCACCATTACCCCTCGTCGCCGGTGTATCATGTTGATGCATGCGTTTTCCGTCGTCGACGTCGGCCTATCGACGCCGACATCGGCGATCATCTCCGATGCACAACTTCCGAGCATTCGACGCCTCTTTGTTAGGTCCCTCACCAGCTACAAACAACCCATCGCCTCTCAACGTTGCCATCATATCATTAGATGACAAAAATTAGTGAGTCGAATCTCCAATGTTGGTTCCCAATCGTACTCCTAGAATCCCTAGAACTCTAAGGTTGGGAAACGAAGGCCTTGATAACAAGACGCTGAATCCGGACGGAGATACAATGAAGGAAACGAAGATCGAAGAAACAACTCACCAATCTGTCTTAATGAATACGATAAACAACCCTAGATATCAAATTGATTCCATCAGAACACGCAAACCAAGCAAACTGCGTTCTTTCTTCACTTTCCACAGGCATATTCGATCCCGAAGATTTGCTTCTCGCCTTCCACCGACCACTCCCATCTTTCGATTGCATGGGATCACCATTACCCCTCGTCGCCGGTGTATCATGTTGATGCATGCGTTTTCCGCGTCGACGTCAGCCCTATTGACGCTGACATCAGCGATCATCTCCGATGCACAACTTTCGGAGCATTCGACGCCTCTTTGTTAGGTCCCTCACCAGCTACAAACAACCCATCGCCTCTCAACGTTGCCATCATATCATTAGATGACAAAAATTAGTGAGTCGAATCTCCAATGTTGGTTCCCAATCGTACTCCTAGAATCCCTAGAACTCTAAGGTTGGGAAACGAAGGCCTTGATAACAAGACGCTGAATCCCGGACGGAGATACAATGAAGGAAACGACGATCGAAGAAACAACTAACCAATCTGTCTTAATGAATACGATAAACAACCCTAGATATCAAATTGATTCCATCAGAACACGCAAACCAAGCAACTGCGTTCTTTCTTCACTTTCAACGAGCATGTTCGATCCTAGTAAAATTTGCTTCTCGCCTTCCACCTGACCACTCCCATCTTTCGATTGCATGGGATCACCATTACCCCTTGTCGCCGGTGTATCATGTTGATGCATGCGTTTTCTGTTGCTGACGTCAGCCCTATTGACGCTGACATCAGCGATCATCTCCGATGCACAACTTCCGGAGCATTCGACGCCTCTTTGTTAGGTCCCTCACCAGCTACAAACAACCCATCGCCTCTCAACGTTGCCATCATATCATTAGATGACAAAAATTAGTGAGTCGAATCTCCAATGTTGGTTCCCAATCGTACTCCTAGAATCCCTAGAACTCTAAGGTTGGGAAACGAAGGCCTTGATAACAAGACGCTGAATCCCGGACGGAGATACAATGAAGGAAACGAAGATCGAAGAAACAACTCACCAATCTGTCTTAATGAATACGATAAACAACCCTAGATATCAAATTGATTCCATCAGAACACGCAAACCAAGCAAACTGCGTTCTTTCTTCACTTTCCACAGGCATATTCGATCCCAGTAAGATTTGCTTCTCGCCTTCCACCTGACCACTCCCATCTTTCGATTGCGTGGGATCACCATTACCCCTTGTCGCAGTGTATCATGTTGATGCATGCGTTTCTGTTGCTGACCTCAGCCCTATTGACGCTGACATCAGCGATCATCTCCGATACACAATTTCCGGAGCATCCGACGCCTCTTTGTTAGGTCCCTCACCAGCTACAAACAACCCATCGCCTCTCAAGGTTGCCATCATATCATTAGATGACAAAAATTAGTGAGTCGAATCCCCAATGTTGGTTCCCAATCGTACTCCTAGAATCCCTAGAACTCTAAGGTTGGGAAACGAAGGCCTTGATAACAAGACGATGAATCCCGGACGGAGATACAATGAAGGAAACGACGATCGAAGAAACAACTAACCAATCTGTCTTAATGAATACGATAAACAACCCTAGATATCAAATTGATTCCATCAGAACACGCAAACCAAGCAAACTGCGTTCTTTCTTCACTTTCAACAGGCATGTTCGATCCTAGTAAAATTTGCTTCTCGCCTTCCACCTGACCACTCCCATCTTTCGATTGCATGGGATCACCATTACCCTCGTCGCCGGTGTATCATGTTGATGCATGCGTTTTCGCGTCGACGTCGACCCTATCGACGCCGACATCGGCGATCATCTCCGATGCACAACTTCCGAGCATTCGACGCCTCTTTGTTAGGTCCCTCACCGCATTCAAACAACCCATCGCCTCTCAACGTTGCCATCATATCATTAGATGACAAAAATTAGTGAGTCGAATCTCCAATGTTGGTTCCCAATCGTACTCCTAGAATCCCTAGAACTCTAAGGTTGGGAAACGAAGGCCTTGATAACAAGACGCTGAATCCCGGACGGAGATACAATGAAGGAAACGAAGATCGAAGAAACAACTCACCAAATCTTAACGAATACGATAAACAACCCTAGATATCAAATTGATTCCATCGAACACGCAAACCAAGCAACTGCGTTCTTTCTTCACTTTCCACAGGCATATTCGATCCCAGTAAGATTTGCTTCTCGCCTTCCACCTGACCACTCCCATCTTTCGATTGCGTGGGATCACCATTACCCCTTGTCGCAGTGTATCATGTTGATGCATGCGTTTTCCGTCGTCGACGTCGGCCCTATTGACGCCGACATCGGCGATCATCTCCGATGCACAACTTTCGGAGCATTCGACGCCTCTTTGTTAGGTCCCTCGCATTCTGAACAACCCATCGCCTCTCAACGTTGCCATCATATCATTAGATGACAAAAATTAGTGAGTCGAATCTCCGATGTTGGTTCCCAATCGTACTCCTAGAATCCCTAGACATCTAAGGTTGGGAAACGAAGGCCTTGATAACAAGACGGCCGAATCCGGACGGAGATACAATGAAGGAAACGAAGATCGAAGAAACAACTCACCAATCTGTCTTAATGAATACGATAAACAACCCTAGATATCAAATTGATTCCATCAGAACACGCAAACCAAGCAAACTGCGTTCTTTCTTCACTTTCCACAGGCATATTCGATCCCAGTAAGATTTGCTTCTCGCCTTCCACCTGACCACTCCCATCTTTCGATTGCGTGGGATCACCATTACCCCTTGTCGCAGTGTATCATGTTGATGCATGTGTTTCTGTTGCTGACCTCAGCCCTATTGACGCTGACATCAGCGATCATCTCCGATACACAATTTCCGGAGCATCCGACGCCTCTTTGTTAGGTCCCTCACCGCCCATTCTGAAACAACCCATCGCCTCTCAAGGTTGCCATCATATCATTAGATGACAAAAATTAGTGAGTCGAATCCCCAATGTTGGTTCCCAATCGTACTCCTAGAATCCCTAGAACTCTAAGGTTGGGAAACGAAGGCCTTGATAACAAGACGCTGAATCCCGGACGGAGATACAATGAAGGAAACGAAGATCGAAGAAACAACTCACCAATCTGTCTTAATGAATACGATAAACAACCCTAGATATCAAATTGATTCCATCAGAACACGCAAACCAAGCAAACTGCGTTCTTTCTTCATTTTCAACAGGCATATTCGATCCCAGTAAGATTTGCTTCTCGCCTTCCACCTGACCACTCCCATCTTTCGATTGCATGTGATCACCATTACCCCTTGTCGCCAGTGTATCATGTTGATGCATGCGCTGCTTCCCAATCGTACTCCTAGAATCCCTAGAACTCTAAGGTTGGGAAACGAAGGTCTTGATAACAAGACGCTGAATCTCGGACAGAGATACAATGAAGGGAACGAAGATCGAAGAAACAACTCACCAATCTGTCTTAATGAATACGATAAACAACCCTAGATATCAAATTGATTCCATCAGAACACGCAAACCAAGCAAAATGCGTTCTTTCTTCACTTTCAACCAAACTCTAAGAAAAGAATTCCGAGACCCTTGCCTTAACTAGGGCACCCAAATTTTATGAGCTTGATTTTGAGAATTCCAAACTAAAAAAGTTCACAAACGAGCATAAGCCATTTGAAAATCTAAAGTAAACAATTATAAAACATGTGATTTAGCATCACTAACACTAACAACTTTTATATCTTTCGGTAGCAGGGAGGGAGGTATATATTGCAACATAGCTATCATCTAACTTAGTGATGTTAAACAAACCTTAAATGTATTAGCAAAAGTAGATCGATTACATGGAAAACAATGATAATTTACTTCTGTTGCAACATATACTAGCAAAGTCAACAATGCTTGAAGTGATATTAAAAGGTGAAAGTATATGGGAAATGAATTTGAATACAAGGATAAATGATAATAAATAAATATAAACTACACCTTAGGGAAGGAAGAAATAAAGAAATAATATCACCAATATTTAATTGTTTTGTGAATACCATGTCATGATCACTCTATTCTATCATCCATGTAACAAACAGAGTCTCACGAAAATTTGCAAATCCAGTATTGAAGCTAATAGTTTCATGAAACAAAAAGAAAAAAAAAATTGTAACTAAGCCACTTATCTTTCCATGAACGTCATTTCTTCATGTCCCCGCACTGCAGTCTTAGTTCAACTGGCATCTCTGGTTCACAAGCTGAAAGAAAACGTAACTGTTACTTCCTCTATGCTTGGCATTATCATGTAAAATAATAAACAGAAAACATAATCAGCCTTGAAAAGAAATGTAACCATGTATATTATATACAGGTCAAACCTCAATGAACCATATCAGCCTTGAAAATCCAAATATATTTCAATACTTCATTAAAAATATTTTTTTCCCATAAGACGACATAATCTTGATCATCATGGTTATTATGATCACCCTATTCCATATTTCATTCTATAATTTCTTAACATCAGTAGCTTCAATTAGCTTCAATCGTCCAAAAAAGAAAGCGTTTGAACTCAAGTGGTGCTTAATCATCAAAGATCATCATCCTTCTATATAAAAATAATTATTGCCACCATATCATGACCATTTCATACCTTCTCTCCAAGACATGTATATCCTAAATTGGCATAATTAGGTCTAGACCAAAAATCACTATTTGACCTTTTAATATTCAAAATCAAATGTTGTGACCTACATAAACTAAATATTCCCGTCCATATCATATCATGGTAAACCTCTAAATTATTGGGTAACCTATGCTTTATTTCATTGCCTTCATATCTTAATGATAAAACCATCAAGTTCATGGTAATACACTTATTTCCTAATCATTGTAGTCAATTCCTAAAGCTCATGGTAAACAATATTCCATAATAATTCTCTTTTGCACAAGAATAACAGATCTTTAGAACCATCCCCTTGCTTTCATGCCTCTCATACTTAATTTCCCCGTATTCTTTAATTCCTAATCCTTAATATTTTACATCTGAAACCATAGACCATCTTACCATCATGTTTATCTTTTGATCCAGGGGCTCTAACTTGCGCATTTCACTGCTACCACTAAACTTTTTCATCCTTAAATTCTTAAATTCATCAATTCTTGAATAATGATCTGAATACATGTAGTCATCGTCATGCTCACCATGATCGCCCTATTCGAGAATCTTTTCACTACAATAGTGACTTTTTATTAGCTACGTCTCTTAGTCATGCTTCAGTTGTCCACACTTGGAAAATAAAAAAGGGGATGGCTTCAGTTAGTGCCTAAACATCTTACAGTTCCTCAACAATATAAACAAAGAAACAAGAACTGATGTCAAGAATGCCCTTGTAAAATTCAAGTATCATTCAGTCCCGATCAGGCATCACGAATTTTTTACTGAATTACTGTCTAATCATCATTTAATTCAATAGATGCATTCTTAATTGACCGGCCAACTTATCCTCGACAAATCATTATCCTAAGTTCGACCTACAATTATCATAGTATCATACAGTCCCCGTTACATTTCTAATACATAAGCGTTTGAATTCAATTAGTGCTTAACATCGAGATCATCATCCTAACTACGATCACCCTTCAAATTTTCTTCAATTGTTATACCCTTAGACGGTTAGACCATAAGCAAATCATGTCATCCATATTTCATTGACCTTTGTAAATTCAATTGCCCATAAATAAGCGTGCTTAACATCTAGATCATCATCCTAACTCCCATAACCCTTCTAATTTTCTTCAATTGTTTTTTACTGAATTACTGTCTAATCATCATTTAATTCAATAGATGCATTCTTAATTGACCGGCCAACTTATCCTCGACAAATCATTATCCTAAGTTCGACCTACAAGTATCATAGTATCATACAGTCCCCGTTACATTTCTAATACATAAGCGTTTGAATTCAATTAGTGCTTAACATCGAGATCATCATCCTAACTACGATCACCCTTCAAATTTTCTTCAATTGTTATACCCTTAGACGGTTAGACCATAAGCAAATCATGTCATCCATATTTCATTGACCTTTGTAAATTCAATTGCCCATAAATAAGCGTGCTTAACATCTAGATCATCATCCTAACTCCCATAACCCTTCTAATTTTCTTCAATTGTTATACCTTTACACCATAAGGGAATCATGTCATATTTCTAGAACCTTCAATTATGCTCTGGTTTCTATTTCACCTATTTTGGCATTTGACTACTATTCATCATAATGGTCACCTATTCCATATTTTTTTAACCCTAGTAACTTCAAATGTCCATAAATAAGCGTTTGAATTTAATTAGTGCTTAACATCTAGATCATCATCCTAACTACGATCACCCTTGTTATTTTCTACAATTGTTGTACCTTTAGCCATAAGCGAATCATGTATATTTCTAATACCTTCAAATTGTGCACTTGTTTCCTATTTCACCTATTTTGGCATTCGACTACTATTCATCATAATGGTCACCTATTCCATATTTGATTATGTATCTTTTAACCTAAGTAACTTCAATTGTCAATAAATAAGCGTTAGAATTCAATTAGTGTGTCTAGACTCTAGATCATCATCCTAAAGACGATCACCTTTCTAATTTTCTTCAATTGTTATACCTTTAGATCGTAAGCAAATCATGTCATCCATATTTCATTATGTATCTTTTGGAACATATAATTCAATTGTCCATAAATAAGCGTTTAAATTAAATTAGTGCTTAACATCTAGATCATCATCCTAGCTACGATCACCCTTCTAATTTTCTTCAATTGTTATACCTCTAAAGTCTACCATTAGCAAATCAGGTCATCCATGTTTCATTATGTATCTTTTTGACCATATAATTCAATTGTCCATAAATAAGCATTTGAAGTCAGTTAGTGCTTAACATCTAGATTATCACCCTATCTCCAATCACCCTTCTAATTTTTCGTCAATTGGTATACCTTTAGACCATAAGCGAATCATGTCATATATCTAATACCTTCAAATTATGCTCTTGTTTCTTATTTCTCCTGTTATGGCATTTGACTACTACTCATCATAATGCTATTCCTTATTTGAGTATGTATCTTTTTATATATTTTGGCATTCGACGACTATGAACCATAATGGTCACCTATTTTGTATTTCATTATGTATCATTTTAAAATTAGATGGTAAAAAATTAAATAATATAATATGTTAATTGAAAATTTTAAAATTGATTATTATCATATATATATACTATACAATTTTGAATTTCTTAAAACAAATTTTAGATAAAAGATACATTAATATGATTTTAAATAACCATTAGATGTAATATGAATAACAATAAAATTGGTCAACCTCACATATCATAATTAATTAATACTTTTCAAAAATATAATTAAGAATTAAGTTACATATTTTATTACAATTATCTAGCATATTCTTATTATCTATGAAATAAAATAAGTACGACTAAAAATGTATAATTAAAATTAATTAATAATTTATAATTTATAATCAATTTTAATTATTATAAATTAATATTAATGAATAATTAATAGTTAATATATATTTTTAATTAATAATTATAATAAATAAATAATATTAATCAGTGTCATAATCGGAAAAGATGTCAAAAAGTTCCTCATAAGCTACTCAAGTAACTTGTCAATAAGCTAGCTTTTGTGCATCCGATTACTCAAAACATAAGCTAGCTTATTTTTGCCAGACAATGCCTAAGTCAAAATATCAAAGTAATATATTCGTAAAACACTCCCATCATTTTAGTTAATAAAATTATATACCTCATATAACATAATTAACCACAAATTAATCTATATGTAAGCAAAACCACATACCATAACCACAAGGGTGGTGCCTCAATGGTTTGAGCTTGGGCTCCAAAGGTCACAGTACCAGGAGGTCCCAGGTTCAAAACCAGGGAGGGGTAAAAAAAATCTCCTTGTGGCCACAGAGGTTCAAATGTGGTGACTTCGGGTTACCCGTGAAGTGGGTAGTCGTCCTGGGATTAGTCGGCTCATAGTCATCATGATCATCTTATCTTACCTATTTAATACATTTCACCAGAACTTCAAGTTTAATATCCTTAAGACTTCATTCATTCAATTCTTAATGCATCTACACTCAAACCCTCATAGTCATCATCATGATCATCTTATCTTACCTATTTAATACATTTCACTAGTACTTCAAGTTTAATATCTTAAGACTAGTACTTCAAGTCTATTTCTTTCTTTCTTTTCTTAATGTGTCTACATTCAAATCCTCATAGTCATCATGATCATTTTATCTTACCTATTTAATACATTTCACCAGTACTTCAAGTTTAATATCTTAAAACTGTCTATTTCTTTCTTTCTTTTCTTAATGTGTCTACATTCAAATCCTCATAGTCATCATGATCATCTTATCTTACCTATTTAATATATTTCACCAGTACTTCAAGTTTAATATCCTTAAGACTTCTTTCATTCTTTTCTTAATGCATCTACACTCAAACCCTCATAGTCATCATCATGATCATCTTATCTTACCTATTTAATATATTTCACTAGTACTTCAAGTTTAATATCCTTAAGACTGTCAATTTCTTTCATTCTTGTCTTAATGCATCTACATTCAAATCCTCATAGTCATCATGATCATCTTATCTTACCTATTTAATACATTTCACCAGTACTTCAAGTTTAATATCTTAAAACTGTCTATTTCTTTCTTTCTTTTCTTAATGTGTCTACATTCAAATCCTCATAGTCATCATGATCATCTTATCTTACCTATTTAATATATTTCACCAGTACTTCAAGTTTAATATCCTTAAGACTTCTTTCATTCAATTCTTAATGCATCTACACTCAAACCCTCATAGTCATCATCATGATCATCTTATCTTACCTATTTAATACATTTCACTAGTACTTCAAGTTTAATATCTTAAGACTGTCTATTTCTTTCTTTCTTTTCTTAATGTGTCTACATTCAAATCCTCATAGTCATCATGATCATCTTATCTTACCTATTTAATACATTTCACCAGTACTTCAAGTTTAATATCCTTAAGACTTCTTTCATTCTTTTCTTAATGCATCTACACTCACACTCTCATAGTCATCATCATGATCATCTTATCTTACCTATTTAATACATTTCACTAGTACTTCAAGTTTAATATCCTTAAGACTGTCAATTTCTTTCACTCTTGTCTTAATGCATCTACATTCAAATCCTCATAGTCATCATGATCATCTTATTCTACAAATTTAATACATTTCATCAGTACTTCCAAGTTTAATATCCTAAGACTGTCTATTTCCTTCATTTGTTTCTACATGCATCTACATTCAAATCCTAATAGTCATCTTGATCATCTTATCTTACCTATTTAATACATTCCACCAGTACTTCAAGTTTAATATCTTAAGACTGTCTATTTCTTTCTTTCTTTTCTTAATGTGTTTACATTCAAATCCTCATAGTCATCATGATCATCTTATCTTACCTATTTAATACATTTCACCAGTACTTCAAGTTTAATATCTTAAGACTGTCTGTTTCTTTCTTTCTTTTCTTAATGTGTCTACATTCAAATCCTCATAGTCATCATAATCATCTCATCTTACCTATTTAATACATTTCACCAGTACTTCAAGTTTAATATCCTTAAGACTTCTTTCATTCTTTTCTTAATGCATCTACACTCGAACCCTCATAGTCATCATCATGATCATCTTATTTTACCTATTTAATACATTTCACTAGTACTTCAAGTTTAATATCCTTAAGACTGTCAATTTCTTTCATTCTTGTCTTAATGCATCTACATTCAAATCCTCATAGTCATCATGATCATCTTATCTTACAAATTTAATACATTTCACCAGTACTTCCAAGTTTAATATCCTAAGACTGTCTATTTCCTTCATTTGTTTCTACATGCATCTACATTCAAATCCTCATAGTCATCATGATCATCTTACTTACCTATTTAATACATTTCACCAGTACTTCAAGTTTAATATCTTAAGACTGTCTATTTCTTTCATTCTTTTCTTAATGCATCTACATTCAAATCCTCATAATGATCATCTTATGTTACCTATTTAATACATTTCACCAGTACTTCAAGTTTAATATCTTAAGACAGACTATTTCTTTCATTCTTTTCTTAATGCATCTACATTCAAATCCTCATAATGATCATCTTATCTTACCTATTTAATACATTTCAACAGTCTTTCAAGTTTAATATCTTAAGACAGTCTATTTCTTTCATTCTTTTCTTAATGCATCTACATTCAAATCCTCATAGTCATCATGATCATATTATCTTATTCTAGATTCTTTTCATTCTATATCTTTTAATGAGAATAACATCGGTTAGCTAACCTATCTCTCTTGGTCATATTTTAGTTATCTACAGACTTCAACCACCACTTAATCATCGTGCTTAAAACAATGAACCATGTTTTAATTTCCTTTGATCACTTCAGTTCACATACCTAATCCGACGTGGCATTTTAATACTTCAACCCAATAACAGTTTAGACCAAAAAGACATGATTTGATGGTTGCCCTAGAGAATTTCCTATTCGACACCCAAGTTAAAAAAGTTATTTATTGCAAAAAAAAAATTAATATCACCATAACATACACAGATCATACTCCATATTGTTCCACATACATTTCTCTCTATCATGAATATTTCCCCAATTATAATTGAGTCATCATTGATGCCACAGGTGCAATTGTAGATATTGATCAAAGAATGACCCAAAAATGATACTTGATTGTTAACATAATTCAATCCTAGTTTATATAATGTCCAATCCTTTTTTAGAAAATATAATTCCCTTATGCAGTATTCCAGCATTACCAATTTATAATAAATTAATAATCCATTCTATTTCACATACTTCTAATTACCGTTTCCTTATAGTGAGTGCATGCCTCTCATATCTTGTATTCTTCCTATCCTTTTCATTTCCTAATCCTTCAATAACTTACCTTAACCTTTAAGCCAATTGTGGCCTACTTTGTAGAACTGACGATACACTACATGACAATTGCTTGCAAATCATTTATTTTACACCACAAAAGTCAACATCTCTAAACTTAAATCCTCGATAATTTACGGTTACCTAAATCCTTGTGATCCTAGGCTTGTTAACAAGCCAATTAATTACTTGAATGAGTTATATACATCCATCTTATTTGCAATATACTAATGAATCACTAAGACTAGACAGGGGTGGGGCCAGAAAATTTATCAAGGGGTGCCTAGAAAAAATATTAGAAAATTCACGACCCTTTCAAGTATATATGTTTTTATTTAAATAATGGTCTTGAAAACGGTTGTATAAAAGAGTTGAAAAGCATGAGTTACCTAAACAACATAACCATGTCTTTATTTATACAAACAAATACAAGATGCATGTGGATAACTGTATAAATGAGAAAACCCATTTAAAAATACATGAAATATATAGTAAAAAAATTGTGTACTCGGTAAAGTAACTTGTTTAGTTTAGAATCTTTAGAAAACTTGGCATTAATAAAGGAAGAAAAAGAAGAGTTTGATTGGAATTAATAAAGTTTCGAGTGGGTAATAGGGGTTTGGTACTAAATCAAAATTTATTTTTGAAGTTTGAGGCCACTTTTGGCTCCAAGGTGGCCCTGCCCCTAGGAACTAGGTGATCACAACCTTGAACATCCGATCTGATCATGTCTTATTCATAATATTCCTCGTATTTTTTTACACATAATAAACTATGCTGATCGATATAAACATAAATTCCTACTCATCCAACTTGTAAACCTTCGAATTATAGGCTAGTGCCTTTTTCTAAGCCTTTATCTTATACTTTTATGTTTGGAGCAAAATAAAAATCCCTCGAAAATTCACAAATCATTTGACCAAAAATCTTACCAAATCCCTGCCATTACCTTCAATCTCCCAATCTACATCACGCCTTAAACATTCTCATTACGCGTCACCTATTTAATAAATTTCGACAGTACTTCTTGTTTAATATCCTTAAGATATACTTCAAGTTTAATATCTGTCTATTTCTTTCATTCTTTTCTTAATGCATCTACATTCAAATCCTCATAGTCATCATGATCATCTTATCTTACCAATTTAATACATTTCACCGTTACTTCAAGTTTAATATCCTTAAGACTGTCTATTTCTTTCAATCTTTTCTTAATGCATCTACATTCAAATCCTCATAGTCATCATGATCATCTTATCTTACCTATTTAATACATTTCACCAGTACTTCAAGTTTAATATCTTAAGACTGTCTATTTCTTTCATTCTTTTCGGAATGCATCTACACTCAAACCCTCATAGTCATCATCATGATCATCTTATCTTACCTATTTAATACATTTCACAAGTTTAATATCCTTAAGACTGTCAATTTCTTTCATTCTTGCATCTACATTCAAATCCTGATAGTCATCATGATCATCTTATCTTACCTATTTAATACATTTCGCCAGTACTTCAAGTTTAATATCCTAAGACTGTCTATTTCCTTCATTTGTTTCTACATGCATCTACATTCAAATCCTCATAGTCATCATGATCGTCTTATCTTACCTATTTAATACATTCCACAGTACTTCAAGTTTAATATCCTCAAGACTTATTTCATTCTTTTCTAAATGCATCTACACTCAAATCCTCATAGTCATCATCATGATCATCTTATCTTATATATTTAATACATTCCACCAGTACTTCAAGTTTAATATCCTTAAGACTGTCAATTTCTTTCGTTCTTTTCTAAATGCATCTACACTCAAATCCTCATAGTCATCATCATGATCATCTTATCTTACCTATTTAATACATTTCACTAGTACTTCAAGTTTAATTAATATCCTTAAGACTATCAATTTCTTTCATTCTTGTCTTAATGCATCTACATTCAAATCCTCATAGTCATCATGATCATCTTATCTTACCTATTTAATACATTTCACCAGTACTTCAAGTTTAATATCCTTAACACTTCTTTCATTCTTTTCTTAATGCATCAACACTCAAACCCTCATAGTCATCATCATGATCATCTTATCTTATCTATTTAATACATTTCACTAGTACTTCAAGTTTAATATCCTTAAGACAGTCTATTTCTTTCATTCTTGTCTTAATGCATCTACATTCAAATCCTCATAGTCATCATGATCATCTTATCTTACCTATTTAATACATTTCACCAGTACTTCAAGTTTAATATCCTTAACACTTCTTTCATTCTTTTCTTATTGCATCTACACTCAAATCCTCATAGTCATCATCATGATCATCTTATCTTACCTATTTAATACATTTCACTAGTACTTCAAGTTTAATATCCTTAAGACTGCCAATTTCTTTCATTCTTGTCTTAATGCATCTACATTCAAATCCTCATAGTCATCATGATCATCTTATCTTACAAATTGAATACAATCCACCGGTACTTCCAAGTTTAATATCCTAAGACTGTCTATTTCCTTCATTTGTTTCTACATGCATCTACATTCAAATCCTCATAGTCATCATGATCATCTTACTTACCTATTTAATAGATTTCACCAATACTTCAAGTTTAATATCTTAAGACTGTCTATTTCTTTCATTCTTTTCTTAATGCATCTACATTCAAATCCTCATAATGATCATCTTATGTTACCTATTTAATAGATTTCACCAGTACTTCAAGTTTAATATCTTAAGACAGTCTATTCATAATATTCCTCGTATTTTTTACACACAATAAACTATGGTGATCGATATAAACATAAATTCCTACTCATCCAACTTGTAAACCTTCAAATTATAGGCTAGTGCCCTTTTCTAAGCCTTTATCTTATACTTTCATGTTTCGAGCAAAATAAAAATCCCTCAAAATTCACAAATCATTTGACCTAAAATCTTATCCAAATCCTGCCATTACCTTCAATCTCTCAATCTACATCACGCCTTAAACAATCTCATTACGAGTCACCTATTTAATACATTTCACCGGTACTTCTTGTTTAATATCCTTAAGACTGTCTATTTCTTTCATTCCTTTCTTAATGCATCTACATTCAAATCCTCATAGTCATCATGATCATCTTATCTTACCTATTTAATACATTTCACCAGTACTTCAAGTTTAATATCCTAAGACTGTCTATTTCCTTCATTTGTTTCTACATGCATCTACATTCAAATCCTCATAGTCATCATGATCATCTTACTTACCTATTTAATACATTTCATCAATACTTCAAGTTTAATATCTTAAGACTTTCTATTTCTTTCATTCTTTTCTTAATGCATCTACATTCAAATCCTCATAATGATCATCTTATGTTACCTATTTAATAGATTTCACCAGTACTTCAAGTTTAATATCTTAAGACAGTCTATTCATAATATTCCTCTTATTTTTTACACATAATAAACTATGGTGATCGATATAAACATAAATTCCTACTCATCCAACTTGTAAACCTTCAAATTATAGGCTAGTGCCCTTTTCTAAGCCTTTATCTTATACTTTCATGTTTCGAGCAAAATAAAAATCCCTCAAAATTCACAAATCATTTGACCTAAAATCTTATCCAAATCCTGCCATTACCTTAAATCTCTCAATCTACATCACGCCTTAAACAATCTCATTACGAGTCACCTATTTAATACATTTCACCGGTACTTCTTGTTTAATATCCTTAAGACTGTCTATTTCTTTCATTCCTTTCTTAATGCATCTACATTCAAATCCTCATAGTCATCATGATCATCTTATCTTTTTCTAGATTCTTTTCATCCTATATCTTTTAATGAGAATAACATCGGTTAGTTAACTTATCTCTCTTAGTCGTATTTTAGTTATCTACAGACTTCAACCACCACTTAATCATTCAATATGATCGTGCTTACAACAGTGAACCATGTTTTAATTTCCTTTGATCACTACAGTTCACATACCTAATACGACGTGGCATTTTAATTCGTCGACCCAAGTAATCAACACCTAATGTTTTTCATATGTCCATCAGATGGACTGGACTGTCTTTAAATAGATAAGAGTTAGTTATGATATTGTTCCCTAAATCATGTCAAGTAGAGATCAGTTCAGAAAATACCTTGCAATGTCTCATGGTCAAACGAACAACATCTTCTTGAAGTCCAAATTGAGCTGTTTCACATGTGATTTATATTTGCTATCCTGAAGAGGCAAGTAGATCAAATTCTGAAGGACTATGACTTGATTTTGAACTCAGAATTGATGCCCAAATGATTGCTATCCTCTCTAAAGCACTATCTACCTGTGAAATGTGAAACAAATGATAAAAATGAATCATCTGTACCCAAATTTCTGTAACTATCGTGTTCTATATTACATCATACTCGGTTTCAAACAAAATCAAATATTATTGTAATTTACATAAACAAAAATATGTAAACAAAATACATGCGGGAATTAGAAGGATAATAAGCTACATAGAAAACACCTCTGATCCCTTCTTAAGTTACCACCTTAACTATATGCCAAATCAACCATGTCAGCACCAGATTTAGCGGCAGCCTGACAGAGCCACGCAAACACTGCTGTGCCGTTGGCCACTAATCAGGTGCAAAAGGCAAGAATTTGTTTAAATGGAAAACAATCCTTGCTTTCTAGGGTTTCCTTTTCTTTTATTTTATTTACTAGTTATTTCTTATATTTTTTCTAAGAGGGTGAGAGAAGAATATGTAGCTACAATTCTTGGTAGACTATCACCTTGTTCTATCTGATTAATTAATTATGATGGTAAGTTAAGAGAAGTTTTGCAATTTTAGTGCTTAGGAACATGACAATCCAACCCCACAAACACTCGCATAAATCAGCAGAGGTACAAGTCAAACCTAGAATTAATTAACAAGCGATATACCTGAATCTGTATTGTAAACATCAAGCCAATGGCCAAAGTACAAATGGGTCTTCCATAGCTATAATGGTATAGTACTAGTTGTAAATCTTGATATGGTGATTGACTTTTATCCATACTTTACGTAATCCCTTTTTTTTCGCGAAGTTTCAATCTAAAGTCACCACCTTATAATGGGCGTTGCAAAATATTGGTACCATTGATTTTGGTCCAAAATTAAAGGTTCCTCTATTTTATCATTATTGAGGGATGTTTTAGATACTGACTAAAAGAAAATACAGTAATTACATTCAAACGTTTTAGAAAGTAGTTCATATTGGCAAATTACCCTGGTATATAAAGTCTTAAACATCAAAGCATTATCTTATTTCTAAAGAACAGTATCAAAACTGCCAAAAACAAAACCATTTTGTTGGCTTCATCTACCTATAATATAAACCACAAACTGGTTCACATCAAATTTGCAAGATTATTGTTCTTGTAGAGTAATAAGAGGTTTGACATCAAACATAATTCACTATCAAAAATATAATGACAGATTCAGGTATATCGCTTGCAAGAATTCTTTTCAAAAATATAATTCTCTGGAATTACAGTGATCCTAAGCAGATTCAGGGATCTTGAAAACTTGAACAATAAAGTGAAAAACTCCAATTCCACTTTGGATGTCATATTATCAACTTCAAAGTTAAGTAGGATTCTAATATTTTCAAGAACAATTCTTAAATACATTAAACATAATTCACTATCAAAAATATAATGACAGATTCAGGTATATCGCTTGCAAAAATATAATTCACCATCAAAAAAACCCTCGATAATGACAGAAAAAGAATTGCATTCAGATTAACTAAAGCCGTGATCCTTCATTCAAATTAAAAGAAACTAAATCAAAAAGAAACCAACTAATTCCATCAAACCTTGTTCAGTTGAAGATAATCAAAAAAACCAATGATTCTAGGGTTTAAATCGGAATAAAAACAAGAAGCGAAGTGAATATATGATTAAATTTAAAAACAATCACAATACATACACGAATAACAATGGAATTGAATAGGGAAAGAAACAGTACCTGCGATTTGAAGTTCGAAAAGGAGGAGGGTTTTTAATTCGGCAGATATGAACACAAAGGGGTTTTTGACGTTTTCCTCTTTACTTTCTTCTTTAGAGCATCTCCAACCTTCCGGCAAAAAACCTCGATTACTTTCTTCTTTCCTCTTTCCTCTTTCCTCTTTCCTCTTTCCTCTTTACTTTCTTCTTTACAAAGGAAAGGATGCGATTTGAAGGAAAGGGGTTTGATCAAATTATAACGGTACAATGATTTTAGACCTAGACCGACCTTTTTTAATATCTCGACTTCAACGGATATAAGAAATAAGATTTCCCGTTTCTTTTAAAAGGACCAGAAGGGTAGTCATGTAATTTTATTTTATTTGTTATTTTTATTAATGTTATAATACGATTTTATTAGTTTAAAAAAAAAGAAAATTTTACTTTTTTATACTTTCTTTGATTCAGTTTTTGAATTATAATCTAAATTTATAATGAAATAATATATTTTGGTTTAATAATATAATTTTTTTATAAATATAATAATTAAGTATTTTGTTATAGTTGAATAATTATCCTAATTATATATTGGATTTTTTATATTAAAAATTAGATGTTAACAAACAGATAACGATTATCCTATTGATATGATTATCCTGAGTATTTTTATAATATAAGTTGAAAAAAGAACTTTGATTCCTTATTTCTTATTTCGTATTAGAGTTTGAATATAAAAATCGTTGGACAGGTAATGCGGGTATTTTTTATTTTGTAAGTATCAATCGAATAATGAAAAGATTTTATAAAAGCATTGACAAACATATAACGATAAGCCAAGAAAATAAGGATATATAAAAATATAGTATAGAACATATATCTAAATTTATATAAAAATAATTATCCTATCCTTGGTTTTTACTTCGTTAATTCAATTAAATTACCTATGATTATAACAAAGTTCCTTAAAAAACTTTGTAGGCTGAGGAAGACAAATTAATAAAATCTTTAAAAATAAATTCATACATAAAGTGATATACGTGTACAATTAAATCAAAATAAAAATCATTTTTGTGGTTGAAGTTACGGTTTTAAAATGTTGTAGAATTACTTATAATGATTGACTGATACAACTCATTTGGACAATTCTATAGCAATAATTGTCGTTGCATAATTCATATGAAAAAAGATTATCACCGGTAACAAACAATGTTTCCCCACCCATCCCTTAACTTGAAAATTTGTTAATCTAAGATTAAAAAAACTAATGTATTGTTTAACGGAAAACTTGCATAATGTGTTTTTCTATCATTTTAGTGTCAACATCCCATTAAATATAAGAACTAGTACAAACGATAAATAACAAAGTATTTAACACCATCATTTAACAATTTCAATTCTGCAAAAAAGAAAAAAAAACAGAGACGGACACAAATAATAGGAATAAGGGGGGGTTGTTTGGCAACTTCATAATCATTTGGTGCAGAATGATTAAGAGTCACTGTATGATTTAGTGTGAGTTTGAAAAAGATTGTTTGGAAATTGTTCTGAATCACCGGTTTGAATGACGTAAAATTACCAATTTACCCCTGGTCTTGTGTTGAATGAAAATTAACATTTGATAAAACTTCTGAATCAAGAGAGACTGGTGGTGTGTCGGTTACTGGTTGTGTGTTAGAGATTGTGCCCCTTGCTGGTGGTGCGCTGGTTACCTGCACCATCCAGAGTGAGGAAAGAATTGAGAGTTAGGGAATCGCCTGTGAACGAACCTTGAGAGAATGAGTACGTAGGCGAGAGAATGGAGGGCAAACGTTGGAAAAAGGCGAGATCTGAATGGTTTGGGGATAGCCGGATAGATCAAGGGATGGAACGAATCAGACACATGTTGAGCCATTAAGACCCATTAATATTTTTTTGCCAAAGAAGTTTATGTCTGACCGATTCAGACCTATCCTTCTTAATGGTATCATTAAGAGGTAAACAAACACCCTTAGACCTCCTTGTTTATATATATACATATATATATAAATAATTGAAGGAAATTTTGAGGAGAATATATATATATATATATATAAATAAGAGAAGACTTACTTATATGTTTGGAGTTTGTTTAATTTGTTGTTGATGGGAAAGCGAAATGATGAACTGAAGAAGAACATGCATATGGTGTGGAGATATCTAGATTAAAGACCTTCCATTTGAAGTAGGTGTAATCGTGCATACAATCCGTTCTGCTGCAAAAGCTTCTCGTGATCTCCCATCTGTTGGAATTGGAATCATTAACGTTTAGCCATAATAGCAATTAGCAAATCGAGTCTAGTCTTTGATCATTAGATATGCCAGTTTCAACAAATATTATATAATTATTTTTAACAATATCAAAGTCAAAATTAACATAAATAAAAAAGGTTATATCCATGCTATTTAAGAATTTTAACGCTATCACAAACTTCCTTCACGGCGTCAGTATTAAAAAAATATAGAGATAGACAAAAGAATAATATGGTTACACCCTTCCTAAAAAGAATATTACCGTTTTGACTTAACCATGAGTCTATGAAGGTCGCCCGACCCTATCAGGGTCCGTCAGTTTAAGCTCATTAAACTGACTCACAACTTATTCGATCAACTGACTCCCAGGGTTTTCTTCAGTTTTTTTTAAGGCTTTTCTCTGAACCTCCCTCTTATGTATATATATATATATATATATATATATACACATGAGCAAGAAATACAAACATCATACCTCCACAACTCGACCGCGGTCCATGACTACGATTCTGTCAGCAGCTCTTGCTGTTGATAGCCTGCAAATGGGTTAACCATCAAACTAAAAGCATATTCCGTCTTATATACAAAAAAACAAAGGTAAAAGTTAAAAACCCACTTGTGTGCTATGAAAAGGATCGATCTTTTTGCCTTCGTGTCGGTTTTTAATCTAAACATCAATTCCTAAATACAAAATGAAAAGTTATTCATCATAATTGTAATGCAAAAATATTTGACAATTGCTTGGAAGTCTAAAGACACCCATCTTTTGTGGGAACTCTTGGGATTCATTTTCGCATCACTTCCGAAAAATGTGGCATTTTCGACCGGTCAAAAGTAGAGAAAAACCCGACCTAAATGCCCTAATAGGGAGTTTGGTTTCACGAAATGTTTTTGAGGATTTAGATTTCATGGAAGGATTTCGAATTGGAAGAAATTGGAGTCGTCGGTGTGTTTGGTTTGTAGGATTTCAAACGGAATTGAATTCCATTCTTTATAGATCATTTATAAAAACAAAATTATATATAACTACAAAAATAAATAAATTACCTTTTATTAATTGGTTACTACAAATTGAACGATTGTAACATGTTTCGAAACACTGTTACAAACAAATCCTATGAAATCCCGTGAAAGACCAACTACCCCCATGGGATTTCTAAATCCATTGTTTGTGGGATTTCAATTCCGGAATTTCCTTCAAACCAAACACGGGATTGGAATGTAATCAAATTCCAAATCCCACAAACCAAACTGGCCCCGAGCTACCTATTTTTTTAGTTTATTGGAAAAGTGCCTTTCAGTTAGCCACAAGCTAAATCATAAGTTAACTTTTCGAAAAGCTACTTCAAGTAGCGTTCCAATAAGCTTTAGGGGGTTTTTTCCACTTCTTTCTAATTACGTTTCTTGTATTTTTCCAAGTCAACTTTTTAACATGTCCTTTTTAGGTTATTTACATTGTCATCTAGCTTATTAGCTAGTTTTTACCAAACATTACTAGTTTTTCAGCTACCAACTAGCTTATCGGCCATCAACTGTTTGTTTACCTCTTAAAAGTTCCATTAAGAGGAAGTCTCTGAATCGTTAAGAGGTGAATCTTGTTTGGCAAAAAATAAGGTTGCCTCTTAATGATTCCAAAACCCTCTGAATCATTTTGTATCATGCACCTCCCTTAACCATTCAGAACCCTGATCTCATTTTGAACAATTACCAAACAATTATATTTCATTTTGTACTATATAATAAGAGGCTCTTGATCATTTTGATCACTTAATAAATTTTGCACCAAACCATTCAGCAACTGCCAAAGAACCTAACTTATCTAAGAAATCAAATCAACACCACTAACCTGAATGTAGTATTCACTTTCTGCATCCAAAGCACTTGTGGGTTCATCAAGGATGAGAATAAGAGGGTCCCTAATAATGGCTCTAGCAATTGCAATTCTTTGCTTTTGGCCACCACTTAGAAGCTCATCGTCAACTATTGTTTCGTAGCCATTAGGAAGAGAGCAAATGAATTCATGAGCATATGCTTGTTTTGCAGCCCATTCTACATCTTCTTGTTTCATGTCCTTTGAACATCCATACCTTATATTCGACTTTATATCCATCCGAAATAGATGTGGTTCCTGCAATACAAATCTATAAGGGTTCTGCGTTTGGTAAGGCAGAACTGGACAAAACAGAACAGATAAAATGACCAATTTACCCTTAATGAGTTGTTTATATATTTTGTTTAATTTATGTAATTTATTAAATTATAATAAAATACATATTTTTTATAACAAAATATATCATTAGAAATCTTCGTCACACCAAAATAAAAAGTTTATGTAGTTTTAAAATTTATATTTTATACCTTTTCTATATTATTTTTATTATTAATATTTAGTAAGTTATATAAATTAACCAAATATAAAAACCATATAAATATTCGACTTTATATTCATCCGGAATAGATGTGGTTCCTGCAAATCCCCTTGTGGCCACGGAGGTTCAAATGCGGTGACTCCGGGCTATCCGCGAAGCGGGTGGTTGCCCTAGGATTAGTCGGCTCGCATAGCGGGTTGGATATCCAGGTTAATAAAAAAAAAGCCTCTTCCATGATCTAGAACAACCAAATCCGAAAAAATCACGGATTACAAGTTGGTAAAGTATGGTTGCTTCGGGCTTGGCTGATCAACATCCACAATGGTAAGCTTTTTATTCGAGTTTTTTTTTTCCAAAAACGAGTGGGACCCACAAGCCTAGGTGGCCAAATAAATCGAGTTTATTGAGAGCTTGTGCGGTTATAAGCAAAAAGTGTTTTTTTTGTTAAGACTTTTTCACTGTCCTGTGTAGTCAAAAAGTTCTCCAAAAAGCTTTTCATTGTGGATGTTTTTACCTCAAAAAATTGGATTTACAATAAAAGAGGCTTTAGAAACCTGCCCAACATATCCAATATTCTGTCTCAGCCATCTGATGTCCAAGTCTTTAAGTGGATGACCGTCGATTAATATCTGCAACCAAGTGCAACTTTTATAATTATTCTGTTTCAAAAATCAAAATAAATATTTACAATGAAAAAGGCACATAAGTTCATAAATGTGTAATTATTATACTTTTTAATAAATTGATTACCATACTAACTTCCAATCAACTAATTGATTGGGAAGTTAGTATGGTGATGAATTAATTTAAAAGTATGTCATGATATATCTATACAGGGTCAGGTTTAGGAGAAAACCACGAAAAATATATGAAAAAATGAGGAAGATCCTAGTAACCATTCATATGGACGTTATTCACATGTGCATACAAGTAATTTGCAAGCAATTTTCCGGTATGCACATGTGCATAGCATGCACACATGCATAAAAACTAAATAACAGCATCAATTACCTTTATGCACATGTGCATATCGTCTAGATAAATGGTTATCAGGGTGGCACTGTGGCAGGGTGTTCCTCGGCTTTTCATTTTTTTGGTGGATTTCCCTGAACCTAACCCTATGTATACAAATGATTTGTAAGCAATTTGTTAGGCATGCACATGTGCATAACGTATAGATGGATGGTTACTAGGGTGTTTCTCAGTTTTTCATTTTTTGGTGGTTTTCCCTGAACCTAACCCTATGTATACAAATGATTTGTAAACAATTTGTCAGGTATGCACATGTGCATAATGTATAGATGAATGGTTACTAGGGTGTTCCTCAGTTTTAAACCCCCCGAGCCTCCCTCCCTCCCTCTCTCTATCTCTCTCTCTATAAATATATATATATATACAATACTTGTCTGTTTGCTTCAAGGTATGAGTTGGTACATACCAAATAAAAGAAAAAAATGTATTTTGTTAATATGACACAAAATTTATAAGATACCCGAAGGACACAAGTAGCATACCTCCCCATGAGTTGGCTCGTAAAGACCAAGTAAAAGATGGACTAATGTGCTTTTCCCACTACCACTAAGACCAACCTGAAGAATACAAAAATCAATGTTGTTGCTTTTGCACATCTAAAGGGGAAAGATATTTGAGAATGAAGTTTCTTACAATCGCTATCACTTCATTAGCTTCTACAGAGATGTTAACTTCTTCTAGAGTGGGCATCTGTAGGAATGAACAAAAGGTCAGTAGTTTTCCTTTAAAACACAATATATATATACTGGTTTGTACGAGTTTGTAACATTTGAATAGTTTGTATTTGAAGATGTCTATATATATATATATAGGGAGAGGTTCAAATGAGAACTTTTGATTTTTAAGGGAACAAAGGGACACATTGTGGACCACATATGGGGGTCCCACATAATATTAAATCATTTCTGATTTAATATTAAATCAGAAATGATTTAATATTATGTGGGACCCACATCATATGTGGTCCACAATGTGTCCCTTTGTTCTTTTAAAGAGGGGTGGTTCTCGTATGATCCCTCCCCTATATATATATAGAGAGAGAGAGAGGGGGGGGGAGAAGTTCAAATGAGAATTCAAATTTGGTTGTGAACGTGAGGACAAATGTGAGCACGACACATGTCATATTCAGACCGAATAATGAAGGAAAATGCGCTCTCATTTGTCATCACGTTCACAACCAAATTTGAGTTCTCATTTGAACCCTCCCCTATATATATATATATATATATGAAACAGTTTAAACCTTGAAGGTAGCAACAAATGGTAAAATAAAGTAGAGATGCAATGAGGTCAATTATATCACAAGTAGATGTTATATTTCTCCAGAAACTGATAATATGAGCATGTGGTTGCCTTTCTTTTGCAAATTCTTTTTTAATGTAAGATAAAAGTATCAATTTAGGAAGACTTGTTGAACGGGTGAACCCTGGCTAAGCGTTGCAGACTGGAGAGTAAGCATAACTGAACCAAAGATTAATCCAGTTGATTCTAAGAATACTCAAGAATAATCTCTTCTAAAGCTCATTGATTGAACTTTAGGCTCAAACTCGAATTCAAGGTGAACTCAGAATTTGGATGTGGAAATGGAGATTTTTTGTACTGATCGATTCACCGTCCATCAATACACCACCAACAAGTAAGTAAGGTAGCGTTTGTTTTTTAAAAGGTGCTGAAGTCAGAAGTCTGATTTCACTTCTGATTAATAAAAGGTAGTGCTGAAGTCTGAAATCTGAATAAGTTAAACTGTTTGTTTTTACGTCTGAAGTCTGAAATCTGAATCAGTTAAACTGTTTGTTTTTACATCTGAAATCTGAATCAATCATTGATTTATAAATAATAAATCCCTAACAATGCGGGTGTATGTGAATAAGAGGAATTAAGTGGTGAGGTTACCACTCTTTTTTCAGATGACTTTCAGACTTAAGAGGGTCTAAAAAAAACAAAAAAACAAACGGTCTGAACGAATAAGTGATAAGTGGTCATTAAGAGGTAAAATTGAAAAAACAAACACGTAATGTTGAAGTCTGAAATCTGAATCAGTTAGACTTTTTGTTTTTACGTCTTAAGTCTAAAATCTGAATCAGTTTAGACTTTTTGTTTTTACGTCTGAAGTCTAAAATCTGAATCAGTCATTGATATATAAACCCCTAACAATGCAGGTGTACGCGAATAAGAGGAATTAAGTGGTGAGGTTACCATCTTTTTTTCAAATGATTTTCAGACTTAAGAGGGTCTTTAAAAAAACGGTCTGAATTTAAAAACGTTTGAACGAATAAGTGATAAGTGGTCATTAAGAGGTAAAATTGAAAAAACAAATAGGGCCTAAGAGTCCCAAACATAAACAGGCCTAGAAAAGATGATGGGCCAAACATAAAACCTCAAATGAAAACTGAAAAATGAAAAATATAGCCAAAACATAAAAGTATCTCAAAATATAAAAGTGTTTGTAATGCTACTCCCTGCTGTACATTTTAAAGGGCAAGTGAAACTGTGGAAGTACCGTTATTCGTGAAGGGTAGTGAAAGGACACATTTATGAACTCGAATTTTCCCGTTAGCCTCTGCAACTTCACTCCTGTACAGAATAAAAATTCCAATTAGAGCTAAAACGAGAGGCGGGTAGAAAAAGTTTTTATAATCAGTAGATCTCAAACAATTGAAACTGTCAACTTGAAGGCCTTTCTTTCACCTATATGTATCTCATCAGCAGTAGGTTAACCTCTGAAAACTACCATTCAGATAGATAGTCAACCGAGGGGCTGTTTGGTTGATTTTCCACCTGTTTGTTAGCAGCTTAATGAGAATCTCAGCTTATTTGGTCAGCTATACATGACTGTTTGGTAGTGGCTTAATGATATTGAAAGCGGGTTATTTAGTAAGCTTCTAGGGGGAGCTTAGTGCAGAAAGTTAAGTTTTTTTCCAAACCTGTCCCTCCCAATTAAAAAACATGCTCATTCCATCTATGAAAAAACCCTCCCAAACAAAATCGTTTCCAATTTATACAGACAGATTAATGTACACAGACATCTTTATCCATACAGGACTTAATGGAAAACCAACCAAACATCCCCCAAGTCTTGTATAGATAAAGTTGTCTCTGTGAATTAACATGTCTGTATAGATTGGCAAGGTTTTTGTTTGGGAGGGATTTTTTCATAGATGGAATGAGCGTGTTTTTTAATTGAGAGGGGAATGTTTCAAAAAAACTTTGCTTTCTGCATAAAGCTCCCTCCTAAAAGCTTATTGAATAAGCCACTTTCTATATCATTACGCAGCTACCAAACAGTTATGTATATCAAACAGAATAAGGTGAGTCTCATTAAGTTCATTAAGCCGCTAACAAACGGGCCCTCCGCTGGGCCTGGATGAAGAAACAAAAATGAAGCAAAGAGCTTTTTTCATCTTAAAATAAAGGGAATATGAAGAAAAGAGCTTGCCAAATTAAAATACATATATATATATATATAGTTTCCATGCCTTTTGGGGAAAATTGATCACTAGGCAAGACATCAATTAGCTGAAACACCTTTTCACTTGCTCCAACAGACTGAAGCAATGATGAAAAATTGTCTGCCAACCTCCATGCTGCATATATCAACCACTCACAGTACAATACATACTTAGTAAGTTGCTCAGCCGATGCATGACCTGTCAGTATAGACATTCCTCCAAGTACGATAGCAAAAACCTATAATTTTAGTTGAAGAGATCAATTTAAATGTTTGGCAGTTGCTGAATGGTTTGGTGCTGAATGATTAAGAGGCTCTTATGCTTAATGCAATATAATTGTTTGGTAATTGTTAAGGATGTAATTAGGGATCTTAATGGTTAAGGGTGGTCCAGGGTACAAAATGATTCAAGAGGGTTTTGGAACCATTAAGAGGCAGACTTATTTTTTGCCAAACAGGATTCACCTCTTAACGATTCCAGAGGTTGCCTCTTAATGGAACTGTGAAGTGTTAAGAGGTAAACAAACAGCCCCGATGTATTGTACTGTGAATGTTACCATCTATTATGCTATACCACATAGCCAAAACTAGCCCAGTATATCCCACCCAGTGGTGGGGTCCCCAAGGAGGAGATGTAGCTGAAAGAGTAGAGCGGCTGTTTCAATAAGACATTGGCTTGTGCAAAAGTGAAAAGTGTGTAAAGAAAGATAAAGTGCAAAAAGAGTAATGAGCAGGAGAAAATAGAACAAGGATCACTGTTTCACGTTTGGCAAAACTTTTATGTGGAAAAGACAGGAATAGAGTGGAACATGCCTGTTGAACCTCCACCCCATGGAACAAGGTGAAGGTGGAACATACCTATATTTTACCAATATAACCTGAAAATAAAACATAATTCTCTTCTAAAACATCCAATACGCCTCCCTCTTTAAATTTTATTCATTCCTTTAAATTTTATTCATTCCTTTAAATTTTATTTATTGTATTTTATGCTCTTTAAATTTTCACTTTACAGTCCAAAAAATATTTTTTTATACGATCTCTATACTTCGATTAGTTTATGCAATTTATTAAATATTACTAATAATAAAAATAATACAGAAAAGGTATAAAATAAAATAAATGAAACAACATACACTTTTCATTTTGGTGTCATTTTAATCGTCTTAACAAAAACTTTCTAATAATATATTTTGTTAAAAAAATATTGATTTTATTATAATTTAATAAATTACATAAATTAATCAAAGTATATAAACAGCTCCTTAGGGGTAAATTGGTCATTTTATCTGTTTTGTCCTATCTTATCCTGTCCCAATACCAAACGCAACCTAACTGCCAACTCACGGATCCTGCTACACTACATGGCCATTATATTGAAATTGATTACATTCGTAAAAAAATGGCTTCACAAAAATTGAGGATGAATGAACCTGTGTCGAACGGTAGAGAGTGCTGAAACTCAAATTCCATAGTCCATAGGCAGCACTTTCTTGCACACTTGTGATGGCCAATTTGTCCAGCCATTGCTTATACCTACAAGCATAAAGTATATACTAAATAATTAAGATTTACACATGAGAATTTTTATGACATTGATGTGCCTTAAGTGTAGTATATCAAAAAGAAACGATTTTCCACAATATAAATATAAAAAAAGATTTATGGAGAAACATGTTTGCCTTTCATGTTCTTTTGTTTCCGTTCCATTAACCCGGACTGTTCTCACCAAAGAAAGAGTTTCTTCAGAAACCTGAATTTGGAGAAGAGAGGGGGGGGGGGGTAGTCATGGTCAGATAAGTCAGCAGGAGTGCATAACTATTATTAAATGCTCGGAGAATAATGCAAGAATCAGTTTAGTCTTTACTTCATTGGCACGAGCAGTGAAATCTTGAATAAGCCTTGCTGCTTTCTTCTGGTACCTTTCAGATAGAAAAGATGGTAACCCTTTTAAGAGTGCCTGAATCTGGTCTTGTAAATATAAAAATCCATAAATGGATGGTACAATATGAAGTAAATGAGCACACACACATATTAGGGTTGGGTACCGGCGAGAATGGAAATTATGGTGAGAAGGGATCTCACCCTTGGATTAATCCTAATTGAAGATCAACACTAATGAGATGCACCGAATCAATTCCCATATCAAGCGCAATTCATGGGGTGGGGTGAGATTAAAAGTGATCAAGGGTTCAGATCCTTTCTTATGCTTCTCACTTTAACTCCTATTCTCACACGATCCTTTGTGTGTGTGTGTGTATATATATAGAGAGAGAGAGAGAGAAAGAGGGAGAGAGTCGTACCTAAATAAGAAAATGGCCGAACCATATGTGATTTTACACTAAAATCACTTATAAAATTGCATATGATTCACGCAACTTTGCCCCGTGACCTGAGGTCCCAAAGGCGCTATCACACCTTTTTTTGACCGTTAATGTAAAATCACATGTGATTTTGTACGTAAGTTGGCCATTTTCTTATTTAGGTACCATTCTCATATGAGCCTACCTACCTCTCTCTCTCTCTCTCTCTCTCTCTTTGTATATATATATATAGTGTAATAATCAAATAAAAACCACAAAAAGGTTACAAACTCGTGAAAACCGATATAAAAACATTTTTTTACATGATTTTTTTTCATTTAAACCTATAATTTAAGATAGTGTTTCACATATGTTTGTGTTCACTTTATGAAATAATTACATGTGAATTTTTTTTTTGGATTCACCTAGTGAAACCAAAAATATGCATAAAAAAGATTCATATGGTGAAACAAATATATGTGAAATCTTAGATCCTAGAATTTGATGAAAATAAATCATGAAAAAAAATTATTTTTATATACATATGTGTGCCCCACAATGCAACCAAATGTATAAATTAATAAAAATTGTTCTTCAACTGTGATGAATGCAAGTTCTGAAACTCTATTATTTAACTAGTACATGTAAATCTGATTTCCATAGTGAGGACTTGGCCCATAAATTTCAATTCAAAAGGGTTTATCACAATACCCGAAGAGAAGTAAAGCTATGACTTCCAAAACATGATGGCTTAGGGCCTTGTTATAAATTACAATATTGAACTTATATAAAAACTCGATTGCTGAAATTGGAGAGATATTTAAAGAGCTCAAAATCAATCATAAAACAAAACCACCAGTCCTTTTATCTAGATGACAGGCTGTAGATTTTCAGATATGAAAACTTTGGATACTCACCGCCCATAAACCAAAAAGATCATGCATAAAAGAGCGCATATAAAGCAAGCCGATAACGCAAGAGGCCAACTTAATGTCAGCAGATTAATCAATGCTCCTGTCCCCTGAAAATTTTACTTTCAAATCCAAATTGCAGCGAGAATAATTGAGGCTTATAAGTGGCAAAAATAGATATTGACAAAGGTATAAACCTGAAGAGAGTTCCGTGCTATTAAATGTAAATTGTTTCCAATGATATGTGATAATTTTTGACAATCTGCCCCAAGCCTGCTGGTCAAATTTCCAACCGATTCTCTATCAAAGAAGGATATATCCTGAAAGTAAGGACTCGTGAAATATACATTAACATAAATGTATATAAATAGTTAAATACATAACACGCTACAGTAAATTCAGAATCCAGTTTATATGACTGCTAAAAACAGACAGCACCTGAAACAATAGAGTTGCGTACAAAGTTTCCCTTAGCCTCTTGAGCTGCGAAATCAATGAAGTGCCGATTAGTGGGTGAGTGATATTAGACAATGAACTAAATCCTTTAGTCTAAGTGGGAGGCATATTTAATGTTTTAGAAGAGAATTAGGTTCTATTTTTGAGGTTATATTGGTAAATTATAGGTCTATTCCACCCTGTTCCATGGGGTGGGGGTGGAACACGCCTGTTCCATTTTGTTCCTGCATGTTCCACATAAAAGTCCTGTCAAACACGGAACAGTGATCCTTGTTCTGTTTTGTCCTTTCCGGTGTACCAAATGCACCCAGAGGTCACATGTTCTTAAAATAATGAATGAAGGAACCTAATCCAGAAGCAAGATTACACATCTGAACCAACTAGCTATCAGATAAAAACAAGAAAAGACAATTTTGGCAACCACCAAAGTTTTCATGGCCTGATGTATCAATGTGTGTACGATGTTAAACGAGTACCACCATACAGAATGTTTTATAAACTACTTACCTTCATAATAGTCAAGTTAAGGACGGAATACATAAGCCTTAAAGTTCCAACTTCCAAAAATAACCGACTTACCAGAGCCACATTTGCGATTCCAAAACAACCACTTCGTAATCCGCTGAAATCCACAAGAAGCAACTTCAGCTAGTAGCTAGAACTTCAAAAGTAAAGTGGCAAATGAGGAGCGTTGAAAATATTTTCATCTTTTTTTCTTTGTTCTTTTTTCGCAGAAACATAAGCTAGTGAGGGCTTGTTTGTTAGCATCTTAACGAGCTTTATGGGATTCACTACTTATTCAGTCAGCTATACATGACTGTTTGGTGATGACTTGATGATATAGAAAGTGGCTTATTCAGTAAGCTTCAGGGAGGAAAGGTGACGGCCTGTAGAATTAGGCAAATTTACAGAATTAACCAATTTGCCAAAGGGGTTTCACTTTTTAGCCATTTTCATACATCATAACACAATTTAGAGCCAATCCTTACACCGGATGCTTACACATATGCATCATGATTGGTTTTCGGGCAAAAAAAAGTGGAATCCTAACGCATAAAATTATGCATTAGGATTGGCTAAAAACTGAATTTGAGGTCTAAAAATGGCTATAAAGTGAAAAGAGCTTGGGAGATTGGCTGTAAATTTCCCATAGAATTCATGTATACTTCACATATGCACCAATGAAAAAAAATCCATAATGTTGGTTCTTACCTGCATATTCCCGAAGCAAAACATAGAAATGTCAAGAGCTTTAAGTTTTTATTGAACACTAATGCTTCCCCATTCTGTGCTGCGAAGATAGATGCTGTCAATAAGTTTGGTATTGATATCTGTGCGAGCTGCATACCAAAATCAACGATTAATTGCAAACAAGTTCATCAGTTAAACGACTTAATCCCAAAATCGTCTTCAATTAACCATAAACTGTAGCAAATTTAGGAATTATTTAAGGGCTCAGAACTCGGAAGAACACAGGTTTCAAAATCAGAAAAATCAATATCCAATAACTGTTGATATAGACAAACAATCATACCGCTGCAAAAGTTAAAGAACTGAATCCAATGTATATAACCAATTTGTCATCTGCCACCAGTTCCCACATTCGACGAAGAACATACCAAACAGTAATCTGATTAGTTGATTTCACCTTACCAGCTTCATCTTCATCCTCTAAGTTCCACCAACTACCTCCAGGTATAAAATCAACCCATTGCTCAATATTTGGTGACGAATTACGTTTCCTACCATCGAGCCTATCCACTGGAACTGAAGGCTCGCTTAGAGATGCAGAATCGAAAGTGTAGCAGCTTGCAATTTTGAATTTGGTGGGTGAATTTCGGAATCGGATATTGATAGGGTATGCAAATGTAGTCCTGAAACACTGGATTGGGTTGTTTTTGAGATATTGATGCCTGAAATTCAGCAGAGATACGGCCATTTTATCGACACGATGATTTTGCTGTCTGCTTGAGTGGTGTTCATTGCTTGCAGTCTAGGTGTTCGTTCATATGCCGCTGAAAGAAATAGACTATTTGCAACAATCTATGAAACAAGTTTGAATTTGGAAAAAGTGAAATAGAATTTGACCAAAATTGAAATCTGCATGTTTGTTGGACCAAATGAAATGAACTAGTAATAATTAGAGGTTGTTTTTAGAAATTCATTCTATCCGATTTAAACTGATTACCTATTAGAATCAATTTCAATTGTAACTTGTAATTAAATCGTATGTGAATATGTGATCTAAAAATTTGAACATTCAAATTGGATTGGTTACTTCTCTGATAATCAATAAAAACCGAACTAATCCAATAATCATGCAATTACTCGTTTAACCATCATCTAATTAATAACTATGGGGGTGTTTGGATGAGCTTATTGACTTATAACTTATTACCGGTGTGGAAAAACACTTATGAAAAGTTGATAAGTTAAAACTTTTTACTTCTTAAAAAATGACTTATTACCGGTTTGGCACCGGATAAGTTGTTTTACCCAAACACTCAAAACGACTTATTACCGGTGTCACACCGGAATAAGTCAATAAGTTGTTTTTATAAGCCCATCCAAACACCCCCTATATATAATTATTAATGTTTTACGATATCGTTATAATACATATTTATACGTAGCGGGTTTTAACAATTAAAAATATATAAATAATTGCTTATACCAAGTCATATTACCTTACCGGAAAACATGACAACTACCAAAAATCTTATCCGGTAACAGTGAAGACGATGAAAGCAAGGACTAAAGAGTCTTACCCAGTAAGTTTTGGCGACGACTCTTACTACGGTAAACGCTTACCGAGTAAATTGTTGAATACGATGTTGTTTTGGTGGACTAAAATCTTACCCGGTAAGTAAGTGATAGTGTTGAATTTTGCCGGTAAGCACTTACTCAGATAAGATTTGGTAAACGACCTCTTAATGGATGGAACTGATCCAATCCAATCATTGATTGGATTGAATTAGATATGATGTACAAACCCCATGGACTATGCAAAAAGCGAGAGAAAACACATCCCTCTCTCTTAATTTTCGCCCCCAAAGTCGCCACACATAGTGCATGGGAACGTAAAATGGGGATTTTATTAACTTGTTTCAACACGAGATAATCAACTCGTGAGCTTTATCTTATTTCACCGTCGATAAACAAAAAGAGAAGATGAAGATGACTAAAAAAGAGAAGAAAAATAACAAATAGAGTAAACTATAAGCTTGGTCCACATGGGTTGTTGAAAATAGCACTTTTTGTCCCTATAATTTCAAAATTACAAGATGACCATCATTGTTTATAAAAAGGGTTTGAATATGATCATTCCTTCTAACGGTCGTTAAAATTTTTGCTAAATGAGAGGCATTTTCGCTTTTTTTGTCATTTTTTTGTCATTTAATTAAGCAACAACGATTTTATAACTTGGTTCATGTGGTTTTTGATTTAGTATATGACAAAAATTATCCTCATTTAACATAATTTTTAACGATCGTTAGATAAGAAACCAAATTTGGACGATTTTACAAACCATGTGGTTTTTGATTTAGTAAAATATTTATCATTTAACATAATTTCTTAAATGATTATTAGACGAGAAACCAAATCCGGACGATTTTATAAAACATGATGACCATCTAATTTCGAAACTGTATTGACAAAAGTATTATTTTTGACAAACCACGAGGACCAATTTTATGGTTTACTCTAATAAACGAAATCAAGGAAAATGGCACGAATTCCGAATAAACTTGAGTTTAACAACAATGGTAGATGACCGTTTGGTTCAGAGACCAAAATCGTGAATAAATGAAATATCGCAGGGCCTTTTATGTAATAAACAAAGTTTAGAACAACAGCAAGATTTGCAACATACCACAAGGACCAAAACTGTAATTTTATCAAAGAGAAAAAACAAAACTGTAATTTTATCAAAGAGAAAAAACAAAACTGTAATTTTATCAAAGAGAAAAAACAAAACTGTAATTTTATCAAAGAGAAAAAAAACTAAAATAAAGGTCCTACCGAGATTTGAACTCGGGTTACTGGATTCAGAGTCCAATGTCCTAACCACTAGACCATAGGACCTTGTTGAGATTGTTTTTCAGTATTTATTATATATTCACATTTATATGTCCTTTTAAAATTGTTTTTTATTTTATTTTTTAAGAACCGGGATTTTTTAAGATACTCTAGAAATATAATCCCATTGTCCCACAATGGATATGATAAATAATTTTTTATAAATATTATTAATGAGGAAAGTTCAAATGCGAATTCAAATTTGATTGTGAATCTGAGGACAAATGAGAGCACGACATGTGTCATATTCAGATCGAATAATGAAGAAAATTATTCAAAGTGAATGTTTAGTGTTATTTAGACTGAATAATGCTACATTCAGACTAAATGTAATGTTATTCAGTCTGAATGTAGTATTATTCATACGGAATAACATTACATTCAATCTGAATGTAGCATTATTCAGTCTATTACATTCAGACTGAATAACACTACATTTAGTCTGAATATTTACCTTCATTATTCAGTCTGAATATGACACGTGTCGCGCTCTCATTTGTTCTTACATTTACAACCAAATTTAAGTTCTCATTTAAACTCGTCTCTATGAAATATTTGAACATGTATTAATTAGTTTTAATCACTAAGTCGATGTCATAAATTATAAATGTAGATTATATATCATAATATATATTTAAAATGAATAAGGTAATTGAAAAAAGTGAAAATGGGGTGTTTTATTACATGTTTTCTTTTGTTTATCGATCATTCGATTGGTTATATTAAAAGTTTTAAAATTTTAGATATTTTAAAAAATAAAAAAGAATGTTTCATCTTGTAGTGTTTATTTAATATTTATTATATTTAACTGCAGTTAGTTACACGAATTTAAGCATAGAGTTTAAGGCTATGTTAGGTAAAAATAGCTTATAAGATAGCTTATCAAAATCTTATTTTTATTAACTTATTAATAAGATATTTTATAAGTTAACTTATGGTCATCCAAACAACTACATTGAAAATAAGGTACCTTATAAGGTGACTTATAAATTAACTTATTTTTGTCAAACAATGCTTAAATGATATGCATTAATAATTGATATTTGATACATAAAAAATGATTTTTAAGAGTTTAACCTCAATTCTTTGTAAAATGTTGTGTTTTAAAACTAATAAATTTCAATTTATCTTTATTTGTCATGAAAATAATAGTAACAATAATATAAATTTGATATGGTATAATTATATCGGATTATAAAAATACCAATAAAATACATCCTAAAATAAATAAATAATATTTCATAAAACTTGTTAGTCATTCACGAAGAAAATAGGAAATATAACTCCTTTTAATTCGTTATATTTTATATATTCTTTTGACTGGGCTTAATTAATTTAAAACTTTAAAATTTGTGAGATCAATGAGAACTTTTACGTTAAGATTTTATTTCACATGATTATTTTTTTAGTTTATTTATAATATTTAATGTATTGATTAATATATACTTGTTTTACAATGTGTTTGTTTCATATGTTTCGGTTCACAATGTGAAGTTTTTTTACGTGTATTTTTGTTTCACGAGCACGTAAAAAATGTTCACGTTAATGAACCGAGTACATGTGAAACAAATACATGTTAATCAATATTTTAAATTATAGTCATATGAAACAACACATTATGTGCAAGTTTTTAAAGTTATCGCAATTTCATAAGTTGTTAATGCGTCTTTTGCATGATAATAGCACTTAACTAAGTTGAAGTATCTTTTTAGAATTTAAACCGTATATAACAATTACAGCATCTTGTAGCTTACTCAAACTACACAATAAATGAGCTATTAGCAAAAGTAAATATGTAACAAAATAAATATAAAGCTTTTAGTAATAATTTTATAACAAGTATAGTTTGGGTAAATCACTTTGAGCAAATCACAATTGGTAGAGTTCGGAGTAACAATTGTGGGCGGGTCTTGTATCAACCCTTTGCCTATAAAATATAAAACAGAGATGTGTTTGTGCATGTGAGAGAGAAATAAAGCAGAAAGAGAGATTGTAGACTCTTGTGGTGAAGATAACGACGGTATTTAGAATAGAGATGGCGAGTGGAGGGTAGGGTTAACAGAGAGACATTGTATGTTTACATGTGTATAAGGGCGGTTGAAATAACCCGCAAAACCGAGAAACCAAGCAGAACCGTTTGAAACCTAAAAAACTGATAACCAAAAATCTGAACACCAAAAAACCTTGGTATTCACGGGGGCTACTTTCGGTTTTGAAGTTTAGGTACTCGCAGTTACCCGAACCGAGCCGGATATAATGTACATATAATATTTATATTATTATTTGTATACTTTTAACCCAAAGTTAAACGAGTAAAGTATTTTACGCTTTGGTGTCAATAATTGCAATGGATGATTAAATTTGGTGGTATGAAATTGTAAAAAAGTCGACATTAACTGAAAAATGGATGTTTTTAAACAATTAAACTTATTTTAATTTGTAGTGATTTGATTAGTGTTATTTATTTGTTGTGTAATTGTTTTAAATGTTATATTTTGGTAAATTTTTATATTGTAAATGATATTTTTCGATAAATTCGGGTAACCGTGAACCGAGGCGCGGTAACTGCCTTGTTTAGGTTCGGCGTGGTTCAGGTAGTCAGGTATCCGCCTCATACAGTTTGGTTCTCTTTTTTCCTAATGATAGAACTTAACCAAGTCGTGAACACCCATACATATGTATATATAATATATAAAATTTTATTTTTTATAAAAAAAAGACAAAAAAAAATGATAAAAATACCAAAATCCCATGAGTAAACATAACCAACTAAGGCGAGGGACTCATTTCATGACAAAACGCATAATAGAGGGACTATATCTATAATTAATGCACTCTAAGAACCTACTCATTACAAATGATAAAATACAAGGACCAAATATGTAACTTACTTAAAAAAGAAGGGGGTATATGGAAACAACAAAATCCCCGCGTATTCCGGGCTCCAAATGGCGGGAAATCGAATTGAGAAAGTCAACCTTCCCGCCAATGAGATTCAGCGGGCAGTTCGGGCAGGCAAGAGGGTGCGTGTGGGGTTTTTTAACCTGTAAAAAAAGAAAATAATAAAAAGGGATTTTTGCGGTCGTGGACGGATGCCTTTCACCCTTTCTTTGCCTTTGTAAAACAGAAATATACCTTTATTTATTTGTTTAAAATATTTATTTATTCTATATTCATTTATCCAAAAAACATATAAAAAAACTAAAACATTTCCATTTAAATGTACGACAATTTTTGGTATATACGATTTAAAGCATAAACTCGTTTATATTTATATTATATTATAAAGTATTTAATAAAAAAATTAAAAATCATTTTTATGCATAAAATATTATGTTATTAATTCATATTACTTCAAATTCAAAATTACAAATAAATTGATAAATACAACTTATTAAAACTTTATATTTGAATTCGTGTAACTAACTACTAATAAACATCATCAAATACAAGATAAACATTTTATCTAAAAAATAAACAATCTAAAATATGATTAAAATGATTATTGGTTTCTAATATAATACTTAATTACTATTTTTATAAAAATATTATATTATTAAACTAAAAACAAATTATTTTGATATTAAACCTAGATTAAAATATAATAAAAAAATATATTAAATAAATAAATTAAAAAATAACTTTTAAATAAAACATTAAAAATCGTTCTCTATAAATCATATAAAATCAATAAAATAACTGAAACACTAAAATTAAAATGTATCTTACTATATTACTATATTACGTGAATAGAAAGCTATTTGGATTCTTTGAAAGTCCCGAAGTCTCCATTCATTGGATTCTCTTTTGCCATCATGAATTTTTAATTACTATTTTCTACCCTCATTAAATTCTTCTTATTCTTTTTCTTTCTCTCAATAAATATGCATTTTGTACTTCAAATTTTTCTTAAGCCGGTTTACACTATCAATTTATGGCATCTTTAATGTATTTTTTTCTATAAAGAATAAAGTAAAAATTGTCTTACATTTACTCCAATGTATTTTTATTAAATATCCAAAAAAACCTAATAAATTATTTTATTTTGAATGGTTAAGTATTTAAATTATTTTTTTGATTGAAAAAAATCTTTAAACTTTCTTAATTTGAATGATTAAATCCTGAACTATTGATTTGAATGAAAAAACCATTCAACTTTCTCATTTTAAATGATTAAGTCCCTAAACATTTTTTGAATAAATAAACCATCGATCTTTTAAAAATTAGTTACCTACAATTTCTTTTAAATAAGTTACTTGTAACTCACTAAAAAAGTTTTTAAGTAAAATAAACTTAAATCGGTTTTACCCTTCCAAAAACCCTACGCAATTAAACCCCTAGCAAACGACGATATCGTTCCCCCTCATCAATTCCCCATTACCCCAACGTTGTCTGTACTCCGTTTCGCCTAGCATGTTGTTGGCCCTTGCCATATTTATTCCTCTTTTTGATCTATTTTTTATCCATCATAAGATAGATAATCAAAAGATAACCGATTAAAGGTATTTTATTTATGTTTAAAAGTTGTAAGTGACCAATTTTTAAAAACTCGATAGTTTAATTTTTTGAAAAAAAATCAGAGACTTAATCATTTAAAACATAAAAGTTTAATGGTTTTTCCATTCAAAATGAGAAAGTTTAATGGTTTTTTCGTCCAAAAAAATA
The DNA here is from genome assembly GCA_036898165.1 of Silybum marianum. Classification (NCBI taxonomy): domain Eukaryota; kingdom Viridiplantae; phylum Streptophyta; class Magnoliopsida; order Asterales; family Asteraceae; genus Silybum; species Silybum marianum. The sequence continues at coordinate 601,710 of CM072543.1, forward strand.
GTTCAGGGACTTAATCATTCAAAATGAGAAAGTTTAATGGTTTTTTCATTGAAAAAAATAGTTTAAGAACTTAATTATTCAAAATATGATACTTTGTTGGGTTTTTTCAAACATTTCCCTTTTTTAAAATAGAATATTTTAAATATATTCTCTTCTATTTTAATTACACATAAATTTATAAACTATACCTTTTTTTTTTCACAATACCCTTATATTTATTTATTTTATCATGTTATTTTAAAGGCATTGTAATTCATATTTAATTCCGAACTAAATTATCAAAAACCAAATTTCATTAAATAAAAATACAACATTTTTATCACACATCAAAAGTTCAAATACATAAGCATTTAATTGGAACCAACATATTTTCCCCATAAATGATCAACTAAGTAACACATTCCGAAATGTAAAGTAAGATTCTTTATCCTTAATTTGTCTATATCGAGCAAGATATTGTTGGAATCCATCATTATCATTTGTTATCGTTTCAACCTTTATTGGTGACACTTCTCTCACAATTTCAATCGGCGCATCGAGATCACGTTCGTTGTCCATATCATATTATGTAAAATAATACATGTAGCCATTATGTCATGTAACATTTTTTTTTTTCAAAATGGGGACGATCCTGCCACAATTGCAAAGCGTGATTGGAGAACTCCAAAGGCACGTTCTACATATTTTTTACAGGCATCTTGTTGCATGACAATGTATTTTTGTTACCACGTGACTCGTGGATTGTTTGCATTATACATGTAGCCATATTGTTTTCCGCTTAAGTATGATTTTATTACGGTCGTCGTTGTACATTTAGCCACACTGTTTTCCGCTTATGTATGATTTTATTACGGTCGTCGTTATACATGTAGCCATACTGTTTTCCTTATGTACTTTTATCTTTATCATTTGTAATGTTTTTATGTTAAAATGTGTTAATGGCGTGTTTTAATTAAATATGTTACGTTGTAAATTGTTAAATTTTAGTTTTAAAATTTAATTGGATAAATTTAAATTGAATTTACAACATAAAGATTAATATAATTCTATTTTATTAAAATAGATAGTTCATTAAAAATGATCTATAGAGTAAAAATGGAGGTATAATAGAGAAAGTAAAATAGAGAAGATTTATAGAGTAAAATAGAGATAAAAAGTAAAATACAGAGTTTGGAGAAGATTTATAGAGTAAAATAGAGATAGAAAGTAAAAAAAAAGTTTATTGAAAAGGATTTATAGAATAAAATATAAATATAAATATAGAGGGTTCATAAATTCATTAAAGATAAAAACTAGTTTTTAAATACGATCTAAAAACATGCACCGATGAATTTGGACTATTTTGGATTTGTCCGGCCATTATTGGAAAAGACTATATAAAATTATAAGGTATACCTAATTATTTTTAATTTTTTTTTGTAAATTTGAGAACTAAGAATTAAAATATACATATTTATCCTAATTTAATTAAAGGACATGATATAGACTATAATGCATCCGATAAACCAATTTGAAATTTTTAGGGAAGGCTAACGACACCCTATAAAAGTGAATCATTCTCACACCCATCATTATCTAAACCCTATCTGTAGGATCCGACTACTAAAAAGAAGTACATTTAATTCCGTGTACACCCCTATTAAAAGGGGAGTGCTAATGACACCCTTAATATAGGGGTGAGCACGGAATTTAATGCATTTATGTGAGGATGACATTCACCCTTAGGGGTGCCTTAAGCACACCTTAAGGATGCCATTAGCCTCCTCCTATTAAAAATGTCCATTAACACTCTCCTAAATTTTAACCAAAAATAAATGGTGTGGTAGGTCATGGAAAGAAAAAGTGACGAAATGCATGATTAGGAAAGTGTCATAGGATTCTTATCTTATCCTACATACATGTGTATTTTGTTCTTTTATGCCTTAAATCATCTATCCAAGTGAACTACCCTTATTTTCTATATTCAGTAAATATGTTGGTCCTACCAAATTTGTTTTGTGGGCCCCCTTTTTGAGGATAAAGCGTGTTTATCGTTTCATCATACACAAATAATTATACACATGTCTAATGTCTTATCTAAAATGTAAATGTGATTGAAAATCTCTAAAAGGATGAAAAACATTAGAGGTAATACAAAATGGAGATAGTATAAAAATCTATAAATTTGAATAAATTTTTAAAATTAAAAAAAAATAAGGATTTTAAGTAACGTTTTTTTTCAACGGTATCTTCAAAACTTTTTCTAAAAACAGAAAAAATACGAAAGAGTACAAGTTTTTTTCAAATTTAAAGAAATATTCAAAAATAACTCTCATGAAAGAGAAATCTTTTTTTTATCATGTTCCATCAGTAACAAAATTTTGATGATCACAAGGCTTGTGACGTACTGGTTAAGACTTGTGGGGGATGAGGCTAGATAACCCATCTACCCCAGGTTCGAATATAGGCGCAAACAAATTGTGGCCACCGGGGAATTATCTCAGGGATGTATGCTTTAATAGTCTTAAAATTGTCAGGAATTAGTCTAGGCAAATGCCTAAGATACCTTTCAATTTTTTTTAATTGAAATTAAATGTTTAGTTGAGATAAATAATATTTTATTAATAATATAATGATTGTTGTAATCTTCAAAATGGAGAAACTATTGAAGTTAAATATAATATTTTTTTTTAGAGATTTTGAATTTTGATTTTCTATCTTGAAAAATTACGAAGAAAGCTATTAGAGATGATTTTTAATCGAACTTGAGTGTATTCTTTTACTTAATCATTTATAGTATTTAAATAAAATAATTTCTATAAATATAAATTACATGAATTTAAAAAAAAATCCTTGAAAATTATAAAAATCTTGAGAATTAAATAATCATGTATTATTTTATATATTTTTTTATTTAAGACTATGATTAAAATATTGTGTTTTGCAATATGTTTGTTCAAATGTATATGTTTTATAATATAATTATTAGCTTAACAAAACAAAAGATGTATTTTAAAAAAAATTCTCAATATGAACCGAATAATTTAAAGTAACATAAGTATAAAACAAATATATATATATATGTATATATCTATAAATACATTAATATATCCTTAGATAATAATATTTTAAGATAAAAATTATTATAATTATCAAATATATAAAATTATAATTCGATTATATCCCTTACTATTATATATAATCTATTTTTTTAAATACTATTTAATATAAATTAGAATATCATGTGTGCCGTCAATGACACCCCACCGACACAACGTCAACAATTGTTTATCTTTATTTGTATCACTCTGGAACTTTCAAATAAAAAATATTTTCAAATAAAGATGTCATAAATCATAAATATGTGAATAGTTTGAAACCAATTTACATTTATTGTTTCACATATTTTCAAATAAAATATATTGTTTTATAAATGAATATGTGAAACACAATAATTTTATGTATAATGCTCATAAATACATAAAAGCGATAGAGATGTGGGTGTATTTTATGAGTGAGATTTCAGGTTCAAGCATCAAGAGTATCATTTCGATGTGGCGGGGTCACGATCGACTTAAAGGGTGACGTCTATTTCTTTTTTATACAATTAAAAACATATGAAACAATATTAATCATAACTTTAAATTAAATGATAACTTTGAGAATTGTTCATCATGTATTATTTCAAATGATCTTTTTTTATATACAATTTAAATTTAATGTATTGATTAACATAAATATTTTTATGTCTTTTATTCAAACTATGAAATTTAAAACAAACACCTTACAATCTATATATATATATATATATATATATATATATAGAGAGAGAGAGAGAGAGAGAGAGAGAGAGAGAGAGAGAGAGAGAGAGAGAGAGAGAGAGAGAGAGAGAGAGAGAGAGAGGGGATATATATATATATGATAACTTATATTAATATAATTTTTAAATCATTTTTATCAAATAAAAAAAATATCTAAACCGACTACTTTTATGATTTTAATCAACATTTTTGTTTAATTAAACATCATTTCACACATTCAAATCAATATTTTTTCTTCAAAATAGTAAAGATTTATTCAAATCAATGGAAACATAAAACAAGTTTCAAAACTGAAAAAAATATTCAACTAAAATTATTGGAGCTTGAATCATGAACCACAAAGCATATATAAGATTTGAATAAGAATAACTATTGGATTAAAGAAAAAGAAGAACCAAAAAAAACCCTAATCTATGATACCTTTTTCATCAGTAACTCATATATATGTATTTGTACAACTCTAAATCTAAACTAAACTATTATAAAACCCTAAAAATCAAAATCAAAATCAAAATCCAGAAGAAACTAATCTAAGTAATCGAAATCGAAATATGAAATATGAAATCTAAGAAATCAGAATCACTCGAGAATCTAAACAAAACTCAATTAGCTTTTCCAGTATTTGGAAACATTTTAAATAACGAATCGATATCAGGTGAAGTGAAAAACTCTCTGTTTCCATTATTATTGTGACACGTAGACACCGGCCGGCGTTTTCTCGGCGGCGGCGGACACGGCAATACGTCAGGTATCCTCGATTGATACGACGTCGGAGTAGTTGAACCGTTGTTGGAGGTTTCATCATCGTCTTCTTCAATGGAGATTTTTGTAGAAATAGGTTTCAGAGGTGCTCGTAAGGAGGTGATTCCAGCAATCATCCATTTCTTACCTTCGATAGATTCTGAATCTGGTTGATGCTTTTTCGAGAATCCCATAACTAGAAATCGAATCAATGAAAGCTTTTGAATGTAATAAAAATCAGACTTTTGGAGCCAAATAGGGAAAGGAACAGAGGAGAGGATATACGCCCAATTTGATGCTTTGAATGGAGGCGGCAAAAGATAGAAGAGAGAGAAAGACGATGAATATATATATATATATATATTTTTATATATACGTGAGGGCTAAGCATAGGATGCTTTTTGGGTGTATAATTAAGCGCTGCCCGTGAAAATTCGGGCAGATGGGCAGCATGAAATTCGAGTAAAATTTTTAGTTTTCGCGCCAATATTTGACAACGGCTCTTATTCCCGCCCTGAGGTTTTGTCATTTAGGCTTTCTAATGGGAGTTTAATTGGGCTGAGCCCAGTGAAAACGATTTGGGCCTTAAGGCCCATTTTTACTCCAACCTGTAGTTATACGACGTCGTTTGCAGATTAAAACTAAGAGTTAATTACGTTTTTTTTTGTCCCTGTGGTTTACTGAAAATTGCTATTTTAGTCTCTATGATTTCGGATATTGCGGTTTTCGTCCCTATAGGTTCTAAATCATTGATATTTTCGTCCTCATGAGTTATAATTTATTGTTGTTTCAGTTTTTTTGGTTTTAATTTTTTTTGCTATTTTGGTTCCTTGTGACTAAAAAGGTAAGAATTAGTTTAGGGACGAAAATAGTAATAAATTACAAAACATGGAATGAAAACTGAAACATAATTTTTAACAAACTACAAGACTAACGTCTTCTTTTCCAAACAAAATATAAATACTTCACTTTTAAATATGACGGTTTTTACTTTTTTTAAACAATAATTACTACGACAATTGAAGATGTTGATTTTGAACTCGGGGTTTTTTACAATTCATCTTATTGTTAGTTAATAGTTATAGACTTACAAATGTTGAAAGAATGTACACTTTTTTATTTGTTAGGCTAATATTGTAGATGTAAAATTATTAATATTATTATTATTATTATTATTATATACATATATATATATATATATATATGTATATATATTTATGAACAAAGAAATATATGTAGTATGATAAAGGTCAAGAGAGAACGCCAAACAAAAAAAAGGGAGCAGAAGAACTTATCAAAATCGTTAAATTGAGATAACAAGTGAAACTAAAAGATGGTCTAACCGAACTGTTTTTAAATTATAAACGTTCTCCCTATTTTTTAATTGAAAATTGACGAAATATAAACAAAATTGAAGTGAAAATAATCATTTTATTTTATTTGATTTGACATTCATTTTGACATATTTTTTCATATGTTTTTGCTTGGTCTTTGTTTTTTGTTTTGATTTTAGGGTTCTCTTCAGATCTCTCTCCTTTTGCAATACATATAAATAATGATATCATTATATTTGGTTTATCATACATTTAATGTTAATTATTTCATTTTTTCAACCTATATTGATATTTTTATGTTGAGTAAAATGTAACAAAATTTATCTTAATTAGTTCCTATTTTATATGACAAACACTTTGTTCTTAACTAATATTACAAACAATTACTTATTTCTATTTCATGCTTACTTTACTTGATAATGGGGTTTCCAAACCACGTGGCATCTTCATACGTAATAAAATATTATAATATAAATAGACAATTAAACATCCACAGTTCCACACCATAGATTGATACACAATCTACTGGTTTCTGATTAAATGGTTCGAAATAAAAAGAATTGAACATTAAAATTGATAAAGAAAAATATCACTAGTTAGAAACTAAGATAACTTTCTCTCAATTTTCGTCTTTCATATTTAGACACTAGCATGTTACTATTAAAATCATCATTAATTATTTGCAAGTAAAACAACCCTTAAGCTATCCATAGATACTAGGCTCTTAATCAGCAACATAACAAGCCATTATATAACTGTTTATGTCTTTCTAATAAAGGCTTTAGAGATGCGACAATATGGGTTGGCTCAATAGTAGCCGATTATAAACCAACGAACATATTAAAACAAATAAATTTATAAGTAACTTTGGGTTGATAAATCATAAAAGGAAATTATTAAATTAAATAAAATAAAAATCTAAAAATTTGAAAGAAAAGGGGGGCATATGGCATGTGAATTGGTTGGGTTGTTTAAACCAAAGAGTATGGAGAGGCTGTGGGATGTTAGCCTCCAAATGGTAACATGTTTGCCCATCTCCATCACATGCATGCTTTTTGTCTTCTTATACAATCACAACTAAAAAGATGTTTCATTTACAAAAACCACAATAAAAAAATCCCCTTACTATGAAAATCACAAATTTGATTCAAATTAATTACATATATATATATAGGAAAGTTTAAATGTCATTTTTCATTACGAACGCAAGACAAATGAGCGTGCGAATGTGCGACACATGTTCCATTCAGTATGAATAACGAATGTGAAGCTCATAAAATATACATAATCAATGACACAACATTCAATATGAATAACGCAATATTCAATATGAATAATTCACGATCATGATCCATTAATGATGAATAACCCGTGGACGTTATGTGTCACGCTAAGAAGCAACTGTGGCCTGCAGTTTATTATTCTATTTCATGTTCTTCATTACTGCAACAATAAATGCATAGTTGGGTTAGTTAATAATACTTTGGTCCTTTTCGCTCCTTGTAGCTTACTTTTACGGTATATCTCATTCATGTTCTTGTTAACTTACGACCAAATGTAGGATGCAAGCTACAAATGAAGTGCATTTTCCTCTTTTGGCAACTCATGTGATTGTAAATTGGCTACACGACTTGTTTCTTGTCACTCGAGTGGTATTAAATTGACACCACTCAAGTGATAAGAATATTGTCAGATAGCCAATTTTAGCGATCCACATGAGCTGCATAAAGAGAAAAAAATACATTTTTTGTAGCTTGTATTTTATATAGTCATTATTGATGAGTACATAAGTGTGATATACCAAAAAAGCAAGGTACAAAATGACCAAGGCATTCATGACTCATCCAACTGTGTATTTATTGTCGTAATAATGAAGAACATGAAAACTACAATTCACAGTTACTCTTTAGTTCTAACAAGAAGAATATATGTATGACTTCACTCATAAGTGAGTGACAATACTGATCATTATACTAAACAAGTTCAACTTATATTTGTAATAAAAGACTTCATATTTGATTCATATCCAAACATTTAGAACAAACTTAGCTAATGATCAACAGAGAAAGGGACACCAGTAGTATAGGGCTGGGTTCAAGTGAAAACAAAACTAAGGGTTGTGCTCGGGCGTGGTTTAGAGAGAGGAGAGGAAGGAAATAGACGTTTGGCTACTATGAGGCTGTTAAACACGAGGGTAAGAACAATAATGGTAACAATACCTAAACCTAAAGTCTAACAAACCTAACATTCAAATATGTAATGATACGTAAACCTAACTCATAAACCAAACAATAGGTTTAGAACTATCATACACATTCCCATTCCGCATTTCAATCAAATATATACTCATTGTGATTTCAAAAAAGACATCGTAAAATGCCACAAAGTATTTTCGTTAAGTAAATTACCATACTAGAAAGATGGATTTTGAACCTCATCAACAAGGTTTAACAATATACAATTATACATTAAAATGACTGCATGATTTTTGTATATCTGATCAATAGATATCAAGAATTGTTTCATTTGGTTCTTTTTATGTTACTTCAACTTTTGAGTGAAAAAATGAGCGTAAAACAACACTACAAAAAATGGGGTTTCAAGTATGACACACGACTCAATGACATGGACAAAAGCCATTCCAACACATCATAAGCAATTAATTTTTTGACTTTCAGGTTGACCTAGGGCCGTTTACCCAAATGTTTATCCGGATAAGAGTCGTCACCCTCACTTACCAGATAAAACTCTCCATCCTTAACATCACTTTTACCGGGTAACTCGACTTTTGTCATGCTCATCCAATAAAAAATATTTTATGAAAAACACTTACGGAGTAAGTGTTTAATAAATGACCAATTAGTGTTCATAATTTCTTCTTGAATGTAACATTCTTTTCTTTAAAAAATACAATATTTCTACCTTGATTTCTCAAGCCTAGTTTTGTTTGTTTGTTAGTAACCGTCATTTAAGTATATATAACATTGCTTTTTTATACTGTTTTGATCAACAAGTATTTTAAATATACTTAAGAAAAAATATATTTTATTAACCTATATATTAAATCAAATAAAACACTTTAGAGATAAAGTAATATAAATATCCCATTTTCTGAAGAGGAAAAAGCATTTATAATTTTTTGTTAAATAATTAAAATCAAAATCAACCGTAAATAATTAAAAACGTATCATTTACGAAATGTATACTGCAAAATCCAAATCAATACATCAAGTCAAGGATTAGCATCCTAAACCACGACTCTTTATATGAATTATTGATCGTACATGTAGTGCTTAAACATCAACATCGAAAATAAGACATATTATCTATTCTCATTCCAACCTAGAAATTATATTTAACTTCTTTTTCTAAAGTCTTAAAATCCATTTATTTTTCCTTCTAAAAGGACTTGTAAACCCAGATTTAAGAGAACAAAACTCTTTAATGAAAACTCATACTATGATACAGTATAGATCGATTCACAGATCCAAATAAGATAAAGATCCAACTATAAGATAAACGTAAATTAGGGTAAAAATCGACGAATAACTCTATTCCTGAAGAAAGCTTGGATCGATTTGGAGAAATCTCGCAATTTGGGAGGTCGATTAAGTGATAAGTGGTGAATAAAGGATGAAGTTAGGTCTAACTTTTTCAAAGCATGGTAAGACATAAGAGTCTCAGAAAAGTTGAAAAACACAATAAGACAGAATGATCATATGTCTTATCGAATCAGCCTTAAGAGGTAGACAATAGATATTTAAAAAACAAGGCCTAACTCACTAATGCATATTAGCATTTCAGTGTACTTTATATATATATATATATATATATATATATATATATATATATAGAGAGAGAGAGAGAGAGAGAAAAGTTCAAATGTGAACTCATTTTTTGTTGTGAACGTGAGGACGAATCTCAGCCACTTATCCGGTCAATAAAAACGCTTTGACCTGGTTCCCCTCCTTTAATAATCTCCACCCTCCCATGAATCGCGTCAATCCTCCGTGATCGCGTCCACCATAACCGAAGATTTGTGGCTGAGATTCGTCCTCACGTTCACAGCCAAAATTGAGTTTACATTTGAACCTAACCCTCTATATATATATTTTAAGAACATAAGAAACTGAAAAATTAAAAATTAAAAATTAAAAATTAAAATCTCAAAAAAGATTATATTAAACTCTATTACATATTAATTAGAGGGGCGAGTTCAAATGAAAACTCATATTTCATTAAGCATGTGAGGACAAAGGAGAACGCGACATGTGTCTCATGCACCTAATGGTTATTCATTCTGAATAAATAACGATCATGTGTTATTCATACCGAATGTTGTATAATTCATTATGAATATATATGAACTTCACATTCTTTATTCATACTAAATGAGACAAGTGTCGTGCTTCGCTTTGTCATGACGTTCACAATAAAATATGAGTTTTCATTTGAACTTTTCTCTTAATTATATTATTAAAATATTTCATACATTTAATAAATTGTTATATGTTGAACTTCCTTTGAAAATGCTTTAGAACAAAATATTTCCAAAAATCTTCATTTCTTTCATCTTAAAGAATAAGTTGAAAATAGATCTAAAATACTATAAAATGTTTTTTCTTCTTGAAATATACATGCACTAATCCAACGAAGCATATGGTTGGGTCCCTACCTAAAAGGATAATTTGTTTTGGTAATATCAACATATTTATTATGACTGTTATTCATTGAGACAATGAGATTCAAACTAAAATCTTGATGATAATGGGACCCAAAAAGAGCCGTCCAATATCCACCCAAACCCAATTGTTGCTTTTCATTTTGTAATTTTATCAACAAAAGAAAATGGGACATCTTTGTTTTTCAAATTAAATCCAAAATCTACAAATAAAAAAACTCATCCTAAAAGAATATAAATTAATTAACAAATTTTATATACTATTTGTTTATAGTTTTCAAGTATCTATGACATGGTTGCATACGTTTGTCCTTTGCAATGAATGATATAAATACATGTATAATGATGTTGAGTTTGAATCATTAAAACAAAATTTATAGCACCTGAAGTTTACCTGCTTCACTTATTAGACTCTTAGAATGATTTATTTGATATAATAAGTGCTCTTAAAGAAGAGAACATGCCATTGTTATTGAAAACCACTTTTTAGTAATTGTGGGGTTTTTTTTGACCAGTTTGTATGTACATAAACTAATTTATGAGATTATGAAAAACAGTTAGAAAAATCGTCAATGACAAGTTGTCTGTGTAGATTAATCCATTTATATAGATTGGTTTTTTTTCCATAGATTGAATGAGTGTATTTTTTTAATTGGGAGGGGTCATGCTTAGAAAAAAACTAGCCTTTTTGTAATAAGCCCCCCTATGAACTTAATGAATAAGTTAACCACAAGGCTTGTGGCGTACTGATTAATGCTTGTGCGGGATGAGACTAGATAATCCATCTACCCCAGGTTCGAATCCAAACGCAAACAATTTGTGGCCACTGGGGAATTATCTCAAGGCTGCATGCTTTAGCAGTCTTAAAATTGCAAGAGATTAGTCTAGGTAAATGCCTAAAATACCCTTTCCAAAAAAAAAACTTAATGAATAAGTCACTTTCTATATTATATTACTATTAAGTCACCATCAAACAGTCATGTATTGCTAAACATAATAAACTACGAGCCCCATTAAGTTACTAACAAACAAGCCTTAAATCTATATAGAGTAACATACCTATATTACATTTTAGAAGACATCCACCCCAAATAAACTACCCACCTCGTAACCTGCTGCCTGCATGTATATATATATATATATGGGTGGTATCCGTTGCAAACTAATCGATTTTTGCAAACTGTGCAAACTCGTAGTGAACACAATGATAAAGCACCAATTGGATATTCATGAATGTTGAAAGTGTTCACGAATGGCGAAAGTGTATTCACGAATGAAGAAACTTGTTGAAAAACTCGCCGGAGAAGACAAAGTCATCGGAAAGTGTGTTCATGGCAGCAAATTAGTAAATATTAGTTAAAAATGGTTAAATTATAAAATGATGATGATACCCTCAATGAATTAATAAATTATTAAAAAAATTAATAAAATATTAAAACAATATTATCCACGTGACTTATTTCTATTGGATGATGGTGAGTTTGCACAGTTTGCAAAAATTGATTAGTTTGCAACGGATACCCCCCCTGTATATATATATATATATATATATATATATATATATATATATATATATATATATATATATATATAGAGGAAGGTTCAAATGAGAACTTTTGATTTCTAAAGGAACAAAGAGACAATTGTGGATCACATATGATGTGGGTCCCACATAATATTAAATCATTTATGATTTAATTTAATTTAATATTAAATCATAAATGATTTAATATTATGTGGGACCCACATCATATGTGGTCCACAAATTGTTCATTTGTTCCCTTAAATATGGGTGGTTCATATATATATATATATAGGCACATGATTGTGTGAGAAGGAGAATTATGGTAAGAAGCGTAAGAAAGGATCTGAACCTTTGATTCCTTTAATCTAAAACCCACCCGCTTCATACGAAGATTGATCCGATGCATCTGTGACACATCTGATCTTAATACATCTCATCCTAATACATATCCAAGGGTGAAAATCCTTTCTTACGCTTCTCACCGAAACCCTTTATATATACACACACATAAATATCAATTTTGAAGGGCATATATTACACACAATAATACTAGGAACAGAATGTTTGACACTGTGTAACGTGTCTCAATCGTTGAAAGGATTTGGTGGAGGCCACGTCATTCAAAAGTGGGCCATGTGGACCGTCCAATCAACAAAGGGGCGGCGAACTAGGACAATAAAACTTTAGGCTTGGGTCGGTTTACGTATGCAACCATGTGTGGCTACATTATTGATTCCATGATCTCCATTCCATGGCCTTTCGCACCGCTTTTATTTCCATTCTAATTAAATTCATATAACTTAATGGTATTTAATAACTTAAATAATCTTTTATTTCAATATATTTTAATCAAATTTATTTTATATCTTTGTTCTCATTCTTCATTCTATAACCCTTTAACCACTTGGTTATAAGACAAGTTAAGTGTAAGGGAATGTTTGCTTACTTTTTAACAGTTCTATTAAAAGACAGTATCTGAATCGATAAGAGGTGAATCTTGTTTGATAAAATATAAGTCTTTCTTTTAATGGTTCCAAAACGTTTTCAATCATTTTGTATCATGTACATCCCTTAACCATTCAGAGTTCTAATTTCATTTGAACAATTACCGAACAATTATACTTCATTTTATACTATATCATAAGAGCCTCTTAATCATTCTGCACCAAACCATTAAGCAACTTCCAAACAACCACTTAATCATTTTGACCACTTAACTATTCAGCAACTGCCAAACAACCCTAAGTATAAAATCTCACTACTCTGGGTTTGAATAGAGACGCTGCCAAAACGCTTGTGACCACATATGTTCATCTGTGATAAATCCATCCCTTCTTGGTCGTCCAAAAGATTAATCGGTGCACATTAGTTGATCCGAAAACCCACAGCTACTAAAAAAACACACCCTTAACCCAGAGCATTGAGACGATACAACCATTTTCTTAATATTTTTATTAGAATGATAGGAAGAGAATATGAGTAATGATTTAAATATGTTTATTTAAAATAAACTTATAACTTTGTATTAATTTTGAAAAAAAAGGAACAAAATACAAAGTTATACTATTCCATTCATCATCTCTCAAATTCGTGACTCAGAAAAAGCATCTGCCACGTCTTAAAATGAATAAGAAATCCCAATTAATCACCTACCACCTGTATTCTTTAATACCAACAAACCAATGAGAACTTGATCTCCCCGCACCCGACCCCACCCTACCCTACCCCACCCCACCCACATAAAAAAAGCATGGAAATGGGCTTGGATAAAAACCATATTGTACAATACCATACGATGTCGTTTCAGGTGTATAAGTACAATCTCCCCACATTAGAAAGCATGGAAATGAGCTTGGATTAAATTCATACTAGTATACAACACGATGTGGTTGTAAATGTATATATTACACGTGAGTTGGGTTCCAGTGAGAAGTGTAAGAAGGAACCTCCATCCTTGTAGGCATATTAGGATGAAATGCACTGAGATAAAATGCACTGGATGAATTCCTTTTTAAAGTCAGTTTCATGGGTAGACATGAGATTAAAAGTGATTAAGGGTTCAGATCTCTTTTCACACTTCTCAGCTTAACTCTTCTTCTTACATGATCCCAAGTCAGTACAAGTATAGAACCCCACCTCTTAATAAAAAAAACATGGAAATGGGATTGGTTTAAATTGTATAGTACAAAAGCCCCATGATGTTGATGTTCTTTTAGAGGTGTTACATTTACCATAATGTTACTCCATTACGCACCCCTAAATACTGCAACGTTATGCTCTTAAGGTTTCGACAATTTTTTTTAGTGACGTAGGTGTCTGGATCAACTTATACGCGACTCAAATAATCTTATAAGACCATGAATACACCAATAAGAAAAATCCCCAATGGCTAACGATCTATGGGGAGAAACCCTAATGCCAACGGGAATCTTACTCGAGAAAAGACTCTTACCCGGTTAACGCTTACCAACAATCTATTTTGATGGTTGAAAATGTTACCTGTTAGACCAAGTTATGGTGGTGGCTCTTACCGAGTAAGATTCTTGGTCCTTACCATGTTCACCAGTTATGATAACTGACACTGGTAAACATTTACGCCTTGTTTGTTTTTACATTTTAAGCTCTAATCACCACTTATGTCTGATTTGTTTAGACGTTTCGTAACCAGTTCAGAACTGAAATCAGACTTTAGACTTCAACACCTCTTAAAAAACAAACGCCCCCTTAGTAAAAGGCCCCTTACTTTATCTTATTTTATATTTAACATATTCTTCCAACACTAAGTTTGAATTTATAGCAATGGAATTCTATTGGTCTCAAAAAAATCCTAAATATGATTATGGTTGTTTTTTTGACCAATTAGGCAGCTGATTAATGGCACTCCCAACCACAATAATTCAATAATTCTTTCTATCAGATAAGATGGTGTTTTGGACCACGGAAAGCAACTCTATGTTGACATTTCACTAACTTGTATCACAATGTAGATTGACAGAAATAACCCAAGTGCCACCACTAGTGATTAGCTACAAATTATGTTCATGGAGAATTGTGGCAAAAAATGTGCTAGATGCCACGATAAGCAGCACGTGATGCCAAAAAGAAGATTTAAATCCGTTCGTTAGTTGAAACATAGAAACTCCGATGATCAACGAAACTAAAACAGACACTCTTAAGAGATGAAGGTGTAGTAATATCTGTTAGAGTCCTACATCAGCTAGATTTGGATCTTTTTATTTTAATATATTTGAACCTTCCTTCTCCTTAAGGGAACCTATTAGAAAGTAATCTGATGGGGGTCAACATATTTTCACATGGTATCAGAGTCAAGGTCTAACTTGGGTAGATCTGTGTCCGTTAGCCTGCATTTGTTAGAGTCCTGTATCGGCTAGATTTCAACTTTTCTACTTCAACAGTTCAAGATATGTTTGAACTTCCTTTCTCTTCTTAAATGCTCTTTTGGAGAGGAATCTGATGGGGTTCCACATATTCTCACAATCTCCGTGTATTTATGATGTAGTCCCAAATATTCTAAAATAGTATCAGAACCAAGGTCTAGTTCTGGACATTTGTGCCCTCCTCCCCTCCACTGGAGGGCGCCTGCTAAAGCCTAATATCGGCTAGACTTTCAAAGGCTCTTTTGGAGAGGAATCTGATGGGGTTCCACATATTCTCACAATCTTCGTGCATTTCTTATGGAGTTCCAAATATTCACACATGGTATCAGAGCCATGGCCAGGCCCTCGACAGGTCTCATATCAGCTAGACTTAGATTTTTCTACTTAATAGAGATAACATTTTTATGAAAAAATCTTAGCAAGACCCCAGCTTTTTTTTATATGATCTTTTATCTCATGGTACTGAGGCATCCTATCAGACCGGTAGACTTGAACCTTGTTCCTACATGACCAGATCAATTCGATCGATTAAGATAAATTGAATCAAATTTTATTAAAACTTGCCTTCTCTCCTAAATGGCTTTTTTAGAGAGGAATATGACGGGATCCCACGTATTCTCGTAATCTTCGTACAATTATGATCAAATAATATGAATTATTAATCACTTAATTTAAAAATCTGAGAGGGCTGTATTAGCCTGTCTGAGCATGTGACATATCATTCAGTACAATGGGATACATGGCCTACTCAAAAAATGTACTAAAAGCAATTGTCCAAGTGGCATTTTTGTCATTTACTTCCAACTTTAACAACATGTTCAATCAAGGGACCATATTGTGTTAGATATATATAGTATGCAGTTTTGAAAGTTGAAGCCATCTCAAAGACTAAAGCTTCTTAAAACTTTTCAGTCATTATCTCACAGAATTTAACAGTGAGATTTTGTTAGCTAAGAGGCTGTATATGAGCTATGGCAACTGAAATCGAAATTCCAGTGTCTGTATCCATAAAGGTAACTGATCATACCCTATAATATATATATATATATATTCATTTTGTTGGATTTGGTGTGTGCATAACTAGTGATATCTATGGTTTAGCTTAGGGTGTAAATGATCCGAGCTTTTAACGAGCTACTTGAGCTCAATCTTAATAATTCTAGAGCTCGAGTTGATCTCGAACACAAACTAAAACTCGTTTAGCTTAATGAGCCGAGCTTTATAACACCAATGTTTAACTCAGCTTGTTCGAAAACCCGATTAGATTTTTCGAGTCAAGTCAGACCCGAGCCTTTCGAGCATATATTTTAGTAAATCTTAATAAAAATATAAAAAATTATTGAGTTCGAGCCAATGAACGAGTTAATTAGTAGCGAGTTCAAGCCCGTAAACGAGCATCAAGCTCAATAATTCAAAAAATATTCGAGCTCGAGTCAAGCTCGAATAACCTACTACTCGGCTCGGCTCGGCTCGTTTACGCCCCTAGTTTAGCTTCATAGGTAAAGAAAACGTAACTTTAGCATTATGAGGTATAATTTGGGGATTTGATTTACCTGATTTTTCCTTCCGGAGACTGATCATGGAAAAGTAACATGTAGATTTCATATCTACTGAAAGTCTACATGATAAAGGTCAGGTCTGCGTACATCTCACCCTCCCAAATCCCACCTTCAGGTGGGATATACTGGGCTCGTTTGGTATGAAAGCCTACATGATATAAATATAATTAGATTCCATAGACAGATTAGAAATTTCTTTAGGAAGTATATAAGTTTAAATTAATTAAATAGTAAGATTGCCATGTATGTGATGCATAAAAAAATTAAAAAAAAAGAAAGGAAAAGAGAAAACAAATAAATAAAGTTTGAACTAAGCTCTAGTTATCAAACTAGCATATCACTTCACCCTCTTTAACACATGTACCTACCTAAGGGAAAGTTCATATAGGAACCGTAGATATTTTGAGAACCAACTATTCATAATGAATATATATGGGTATTATTAACGATGAATATCATGCATATTCTTTCATGAAACTTGATATTCATCATGAATAGTTGGTTACCTACCTATTAGTCACTACTACATAAAAACACACAAAATATGGCCAGTGGGGTTTTTGCGAGTTCAACAGGGTGCATTTGGTATATTGGACATAACATAACGTAACAGAAGTCATTGTTCCATGTTTGACAGGACTTTTAAGTGGAACAGAGTGTAACATGCATGTTCCACCCCCACCCCATGGAACAAGGTGGAACAAGATTACACAAACCTACATTTTACCTATATAACCTCAAAATATTATTTTTATACGGTTTCTATATTTTGGTTAATTTATATAATTTATTAAATATCAATAATATGAAAAAGGGTAGAAAATAAAATTTGGAAATTACATAAATTAATGAAAATATAAAAGATATAAACAAATCATTAGGGTAAATTGGTCATTTTACCTGTTTTGTCACGTCCTAGTTGTCCTGTCTAGATACCAAACGCACCCTGATTGATACATACGCAGAAGTGGCTCTATATTTGTTTCCTTTTTATGGCAACATATATGCATTATAGTTTATTCTGATGCAAGCATGCTTGATTTTTCTGCAGAATGGTGAAAGGGAAGATGATGCATTTTCAAGTGAATTTTTGGACGGAAAAGTTACCGAACATCTTGAAAACAAAGTGAAGCAACTTGAATCTGGGCTTAATCAACCCCTTGAAACTAGCAGCTATTTGGCAGAAACTGTAAATATACAACTAGAATCTGATAAACGGACCGATGAGGGTGGAATTTTTTTCCAAGCACTCTCCGTTCCCGTGGTCATTGCTGATGAACAACACATCAACACACCAGATAGTTGCGAGACTACCACAATGGAAGATCAGGATGATAGAAGGACGGCCAAGATTGAAACGTTCAAAGAAGAGAAACTAAATGATGATGAACGAGTTGCAGTTGTTGCCTCTAAAGAGACAGAAGACCACAATGTGGTGGAAGTGGAAGTGGAAGCAATTTCTGCTCAAACCGAAGGTAAGGAACCTGAAATTGTTAAAACTATAGAAAATGTCGAGAAAGATAATGAAGAAATTAGACCAAGTGCCGAAACACAAACAAAGGTCGAAGACGGGATTACAGAAGATGAAAAGAAGGATGATGATGATGGTCAAATGAAGAGTGAAGAAACCGGCTCAAAAAAGGCTGAATCTGAAGGATTACAAGTTTTGGACAGCATGGCACCAAGTAAGAAAGAAATAGCAAGTTCACAAGATGCAACCAGTGAGGATATAAAAGAAACAACAATCAGTCAACATGCAACCACCACAGTGGCTTATTTCAAGGAGCAGGATCTGTATGAAACAGATGACAAATCAGTTGATGGTCAAGAGGTAATTCTTGTTTATTTTTAGTAAGTTCTAACTTATTCCAAAAGCTTTTACCGAGTACATCTTTTTAGCTAAAACTTGCAATGCTAAATCATCAAGCAACTATTTTTTCGCTACAGAATCTCTCAAGTCTCAACTCTTAGGGGTTCTTTGGCAGTTGCTGAATGGTTTGGTGCAGAATGATTAAGTGGTCAGAATGATTAAGAGGCTCTTATGATATAGTGCAAAATGAAATATAATTGTTTAGGATGTAATTAGGGATCTTAATGGTCAAGGGAGGTCCAGGATACAAAATGATTCAAAGGGTTTTGGAACCATTAAGAGGCAAATTTATTTTGTGCCAAACAGGATTCACCTCTTAACGATTCAGAGGCCGCCTCTTAATGGAACTGTTAAGAGGTAAACAAACAGCCCCTTGTGTTTGATAAATTAGAAAGTGCATAGGCTGCTGCACTCCCTATTGGGAAATCTCAAAAAAGGGTAAATAGTATATACCCCACAAGGGATCTAAACAAGATAGAATACAAGATCTATAGGGCATAGCAAAAGAGCATATCCTCAAATAGAGACACGACTTTGTACTATGAAAAAGAGACCATTTATAACAATTGCTGCTAACACTAAAGATATTTTTCCATATAGGCAAGTGAGCAGAGTGAACAAAAGCCCATGGAAAGTGTCGACAAAATTGTACACTCCTATTCAGAAATTGAGCAAGAAGAACAAACTGAAGTGATCATGCCACTGATTGAGACAGATGAGAAAATAGAGCAAAAGGGGTTGTTGGATGCCATCACCACTGATACCTGCATTCCAACACAAACCAAATCTCAAGTAGAGACTACAGAACATGAAAAAAAATATGAAGCAGATGCTACTGAAAGTGATGATGGTCAAAAGGTTGAATCTGAAAAGGAGGTAGAACTTTCCGACAGTTCTAGTATTATGAAGCTAGAAGAGAAAGCAATACCAATTTTAAATAAAGATGATGATCAAGAAAAGGAGCAAGAGGTCAATGTGTCAGAGAAAGGCCAAGGTGGTGGAGATGATGTTATAAGCTCACAAAATGCATCCAGCGAGTATATAAAAGAAACAACAAGCGGTCAGCATGCTACCACACCGGCTTATTTGGAGGAGGGGAAGGATCTGAATGGCATGCCTAAAGATATCCTGAAGGAAGAAGGAGACGATAGAATAATTGATCCTCAAGAGGTAATTCATGTCCAACCTAAGTAATCTTTAGTTACTCCAAAAGGGTTTACTTGTAAATCATTCTAGCTGAACCTGCAATGACTTAATCATTAAGCAATGCAGAAATATTGTTCTCTACTATAGGATCCCCCAACATTTGATGCTTATGAGAAATTAGTAAGTGCGTTAGGGATCTAAACAAGATAAAATACATTAGGGATCTAAACAAGAAAATACACAATATCTAGACATACTAAAAGAATCTACAAACAGAAAAGCAATTTGATTTAGTCCCTTCAACATGTAGTAGAGATGGTAGAAACTTCAGATTTTGGGAAATTTACCAAAATGGCCAAAGGTTATCGGTGGTTTCACTTTTTAGCCATTTTCTGACCCAAATGCATAAGCCTTCTGCGTAAGAATTGGCTGAAAAGTGAATCTGGGTCAGAAAATGGCTAAAAAGTGAAACCATATTTGCTGATTGGCTATTTCTGTCAATTTCCCTCAAATTTTCCTATTAACAACTTTTGGTTGCTGTGGTGGTTGGGAAGGGGGAGGGAAGATAAGATAGCAAGAGCAAGTTTTAGAATGTCAATCAAGGTGTAGTGAAGTGAGTTCAAAAGTTCCATATAAAACAAATTATTCTATTTTTACTATTTATTGGTAATTTACTAGTTCTATGTTTAATCTATAAGACCATATTGTGATTCTCATGCAAAGTTTTGACGTCAAATCCTCTTGTCCAACATATAGTTCCCATTGTTGAGGGAAAAAAAAATGCCTGAAGCACATGTGATACAAATCCAAAATAGTTATCACAAAGTTTGAGCCTATTTGGCTATTCATACGAGTTATAATCTCTCTTTTTTTCATTCTTCCCATACACTGAAGATATATTTTTCCATATAGGCAAGTGAGCAGAGTGAACAAAAGCCCGTGGAAAGTGTCGACAAAATTGTACCCTCCTATTCAGAAATTGAGCAAGAAGAACAAACTGAAGTGATCAAGCCAATTGTTGAAATAGATACGAAAATAGATCAAAAGGGATTGTTGGATGCCATCACCACTGATACATGCATCCCAACGAAAATAGATCAAACCAACTCTCAAGTAGAGACTACAGAACATGGAAAAAACTATGAAGCAGATGCTACTGAAAGTGATGATGGTCAAAAGGAAAAGCCTGGCATCTCCTCGGTGAAGGAAGTATGTGAAGAAACCGCCTTGGAGAAGGTTGAATCCGAAAAGGAGGTAGAACTTTCCGACAGTTCCAGTTTGAAGCTAGAAGAGAAAGCAATACCAATTTTAAACAAAGATGATGATCAAGAAAAAGGCCAAGAAAAGAACCACTATAGTGAAAGTCGTGAACTTGAACTTGTTGAAACTAAGGAAATTGTAGAGAAAGATACTCAAGAAATCGAATATAATATTGAGACACCAGAGAAAACAGAAAGGTTGATACATGACGTTCCCACTGATGTTTGCATCTCAACAGAAACAGAACCAGAAGGAAAAACTCCCAAAAATGAAGAGAAAAATGAAGAAGAGGTTACTGGGAGTGTTGATGATCAAACAAATAAGTCTGAAAGTCTCATGGTTAAGGAACTATGTGAAGAGGTAGTCTCAAAGAAGGTTGAGTCTGAAGAAGTGTCCAACCATGAGAACGTAATGGTGAGCAAAGAAGATCAAGATAAACTTCAGGTGTCAGAGAAAGGCCAAAGTGGTGGAGATGATGTTACAAGCTCACAAAATGCATTCAGTGAGTATATAAAAGAAACAACAACCGGTCAGCATGCTACCACACCAGCTTATTTCGAGGAGGGGAAGGATCTGAATGTCATGCCTAAAGATATCCTGAAGGAAGAAGGAGACGATAGAACAATTGATTCTCAAGAGGTAATTCATGTCCAACCTAAGTAATCTCTAGTTACTCCAAAAGGTTTCACTTTTTAGCCATTTTCTGACCCAAATGCGTAATCCTTTTGCGTAAGGATTGGCTAAAAAGTGAATATGGGTCAGAAAAATGGCTAAAAGGTGAAACCCTGTTTGCTGATTGGCTATTTCTGTCAATTTCTCTCAAATTTTCCTATTAACAACTTTCGGTTCTGGTGGTGGTGGTGGTTGGGAAGGGGAGGGAATATAAGATGGCAAGAGCAAGTTTTAGAATGTCAATCAAGGTGTAGTGAAGTGAGTTCAAAAGTTCCATATAAAACAAATTATTCTATTTTTACTATTTATTAGTAATTTACCAGTTCTATGTTTGATCTATAAGACCATATTGTGATTCTCATGCAAAGTTTTTGACTGCCTGAACCACATGTGATACCAATCCAAAATAGTGTACATAAAATATATATGCTTAGAAAAAACCAAGTTATTTCGAAGAATAACCGCCACTCATAATTTTTGGAGAAACAACAATGAAAAAAAGTTGCCACAAATATTGCTTTCACAAACTTTGAGCCTATTCATATAAGTTATCGTTTATCTCATTATTCCCATATATTGAAACTTTTTATATGTTTTTTAATATAGGAAAGCGAGCAATGCGAGAATGAAGCAAAGGACAAAAGAGAACAAAAAGAAGAAATTGAGCAAGAGCATGAAACTGAAGAAATCAAACCAAGTGATGAAAAACTGGAGCAACAAGGATTGTTGCATGTTATCACTGCTGATACTAGCAACTCAACACAAGCAGAATCTCATGTAGAAAGTGCAGAATGTGAAGAAAATAATGAAAAAGATACTACATGCTCACAAGATTCAACCTCTATACAAACAAAGAATTATGATGAAGGTATGGATTCCAAATTTGTTACAACTAGAGAAAGTACAGAGGAAGTCACCGAAGAGATTAGGGCAAGTGTGGAAAGAAAAGAAAAGGTGGTGCAACAAGAGGTATTGCATGATGCCATCACCACTGATGCTTGCATCTCAACAGAAACTGAATCTCAAGTAGGGACTATAGAACATGAAGAAAAGAATGAAGAACATGTTATTGAAAGTGATGATGGTCAAAAGGAAAATTTTGAGATCCCCTTGGTTAAGGAAGCATGTGAAGATATTACTTCAGAAAAGGCTGAATATGAAGAGGTAAAACATTCAGACACCTCTGAGATCCCCTTGGTCGAGGAAGCATGTAAAGATACTACTTCAGAAAAGGCCGAATATGAAGAGGTAAAACATTCAGACACCTCTGAGATCCCCTTGGTCGAGGAAGCATGTAAAGATACTACTTCAGAAAAGGCCGAATATGAAGAGGTAAAACATTCAGACACCTCTGAGATCCCCTTGGTCAAGGAAGCATGTAAAGATACTATTTCAGAAAAGGCCGAATATGAAGAGGTAAAACATTCAGACACCTCTGAGATCCCCTTGGTCAAGGAAGCATGTGAAGATACTATTTCAGAAAAGGCTGAATATGAAGAGGTAAAACATTCAGACACCTCTGAGATTCCCTTGGTCAAGGAAGCATGTGAACATAGTACTTCAGAAAAGGCTGAATATGAAGCGGTAAAACATTCAGACACCTCTGAGATCCCCTTGGTCGAGGAAGCATGTAAAGATACTACTTCAGAAAAGGCCGACTATGAAGAGGTAAAACATTCAGACACCTCTGAGATCCCCTTGGTCAAGGAAGCATGTGAAGATACTATTTCAGAAAAGGCCGAATATGAAGAGGTAAAACATTCAGACACCTCTGAGATCCCCTTGGTCAAGGAAGCATGTGAAGATAGTACTTCAGAAAAGGCTGAATATGAAGTGGTAAAACATTCAGAAACCTCTGAGATCCCCTTGGTCAAGGAAGCATGTGAAGATACTACTTCAGAAAAGGCTGAATATGAAGAGGTAAAACATTCAGACACCTCTGAGATCATTACTTCAGAAAAGGCTGAATATGAAGAGGTAAAACATTCAGACACCTCTGAGATCCCCTTGGTGAAGGAAGCATGTAAAGATACTACTTCAGGAAAGGCTGAATATGAAGAGGTAAAACATTCAGACACCTCTGAGATCCCCTTGGTCAAGGAAGCATGTGAAGATACTACTTCAGAAAAGGTTGAATATGAAGAGGTAAAACATTCTGACACCTCCGGTGTGAAGCTAGATGAGAGAGAAATTACATTTTTACGCAAAGATGAAGATCAAGAAAGTGAACAAAAACTCAACATGTCCGAAAAAACCCAAGTTGAGGATGAGGTTACAAGCTTACATGACGAAATGTTTGAAGGAGGCTTACAAGAAAAGAACCATCACAGTGAAGGAAATGAGCATGAAGTTGCTACAACTAAAGAAAGTACGGAGGAAGATATTGAAGAAATCATTACCGCAAAAGAAGAAACTACAGAAGAAAATGAAGAAAAGAATGATGAAGAGGCTATCGAACGTGATGATGGTCAAACCAACAAGTCGAAAAGCACCTTGGTTGAAGTATGTAAAGAGGCTGTCCCAGAAAAGGCGAATGAGTACGAAGAAGTGGTAATACATTCTGATACTTCTAGTATGGTGCTGAATGAGAATGAAATAGTGAGTAAAGATGAATATCAAGAAAAGGAACAAGAGTTCTACGTGTCAGAAAAAGGCCAATGTGGTGGGGATGATGTTACAAGCTCACATAATGTATCCAGTGAGGATATAAAAGAAATGATTGGTCAACATGCTACCGAAGTGGCTTCTTTCGAGGAGGTGCAGGGCCTGAATGCAAAGGAAGACGAAAAGGATAGAACAGCTGTTCCTCAAGAGGTAATTCATAACCAACCTAAGTAATCTCTAAGTATTCCAAAAGGTTCTACTTATGCATCATTCCAGCTAAAACCTGCAATGCTTTAATCATTAAGCTTTGTGGAAATATTGACATCTACAACGGAATCCCTCAACATCTAATATGTATGAGAAATTAGTAATTGCATAAGTTGTCAAATTCCATTATAGTTGAATAGCGTTAGGTTCAGGGGAAAACCATAAAAAAATGAAAAACTGAGGAACACCCTGGTAACCGTTCCTCTGGACGGTATGCACGTGTGCATACAAGTAATTTATAAGCAATTTTTCCGCTATGCAAATGTGCATAAAAACCAAGAAACAGCTTCAATTACTTGTATGTACATGTGAATACCGTCTAGATAAATGGTTATCAGGGTGTTCCTCAATCAGAGTATAAGCCATGCACAATTTTAATCTCAAATGCTCTTCTTGTCCAATATTTGGTTTCCATTATTGAGAAAACAAATGCCCAAAGCGCATGCCATGTCTATGTGCAATGATTGTTCACCCATACACTCAAAATATACTTTTTCACATAGGCAAGTGAGCAATATGAGAATGGAGCAAACGACAAAAGAGAACAAAATCCCGAGGAAATTATACACTCTTGTTTAAAAATCGAGCAAGAGGAATACGCCAAAGAAATCAAACCAAGTGTCGAAACAGAAGTAAAAGAGGAACAAGAGGGATCGATGCATATCTCAACACAAACAGAAACTCAGGTAGAATCTCAACTAGAGGCTACAGAGCATGAAGAAAAGAATGAAGAAGAGGTTATAGAGAGTGATGATGGTACAAAGGAGAAGTCCAACAACCCCTCGATCAAGGAAGTAAGTGAAGAGATCAATGCTGGAAAGGTTGAATATGAAGGGGTAGAACTTTCTAATAATATCAATGTGAAGCTAAATGAAAAGGCAATAGAAATTTCAAGCAAAGATGAGGATCAAGAGCTCAACATTGAACAAGACCAACATACCGACACCCCTGTACACTCTCACTCGGAAATTGGTGAAGCAACTATTAAAGAAGATGAAACAGCAGGTGGAACTCAAAATATATCACCAGAAAACAAAGATGACACCATTGGTGAGATTCATTAATTTCATCAAGATTAAATACTTGAGGATTCTTCTATGTTATTATTGAAAACTAATATTCTTGTGACAGCTAATGAGAGTAAATCAACTGAAGGAATTATACAAGATGATTTCTATGCAACTCGTGAGCAGAAAAGCATAGATGCATTAGAACAAGAAAAGAGCTTTTCTGGTGAATTACAGGCACAAGTGGAAAAGGAACTGCAAGAAGATTTAAGAGGCCATCAATTGGAGGACTCCAAGTCTGAGAATCCATGTACTACCGAACAAGATGTAAGAATACATCAACTCATACACATCAAGTTACTTGGGAAGCATCAGTTTTGCTGATTGAAATAATTGATTTAAACACAATCATTTAGTTCATACGCTAAATTTGTTTCCATTGTAGACTTTAGAGGAAGTTAGGGAGAAGACAACTATGAATCCAGAGGAGATCACCAAACAAGTTTTTCAAGAGAGTCAAAGCGAGACAAACAAGGAAGTAGAAGTCAAATTAGATGCCAAAAATCAAGATGAAGGAAGAGAAGATAGATGTGAGATGAAAAACGAGGTCGTCCGTACTGAAAAGGTTAATTAGAAATACAAGCTAACTTAAATCGACTTTCTTTTCCGTTTAATAATAAATATAGCTCAACTTTCTAGTACATTAGATTTTTTATTTAATATACTCGATAAATATGTTAACCAGATGTCATCGGAGCTTGGACAACCAATGGAACAAAATGTTGAGGAGATTGACGCATGTCGAACCACAACCATGAGTGAGAAGACAGAAGATGAGATTGCAGAAAAGATTGAAGATTTGTCCCTTGGCAATATAGATGATACACAGAAAAATACTATTAAAGAAGAAAAAAGCTTTCTCGATGGAAGAACAAGGGAGTTTGAAATCTTTGCATTAGAGCATGAGTCCGTTGAGGAGAAGACCATTATAAAGTCGGAGGAGATAACTGTACAAGCTTTTCATGAAAGCCAAAGCGAGACGAACAAGGAAATAGAAGCCAAAATAGATGATGAAAATCAAACTGACGAAAGAGAAGATGGAAGTAAAATGAAAGAAAATGTCGTCTTGACTGAAAAGGTTTGTGGAAATACAACAAAATTCAATCGACTTTCATTTTCCTTTAATAATAAATTGCTTGACTTTCTTGTACATTAAAAAATTATTAACATACTCAAGAAACGTGTTACCAGATGTCATCGCAGCTTGGACAATCTATGGAACAAAATGTTGAAGAGATACGGGAATGTCAAATTACAACCATGAGTGAAAAGATAGAAGATGAGATTGCAGAAAAGGTTGAAGATTTATCCCTAGGCAGTATAGATGAAACAGATGGCGATACTATTAAAGAAGAAAAAAGCTTACTCGATGGAAGAACAAGGGAGATTGAAATCTTTGCATTAGAGCATGAGCCTATTGGGGAGAAGACCATAAAGCCGGAGGAGATCACCATACATGTTTTTCAAGAAAGCAAAAGCGAAACAAACAATGAAATAGAAGCCAAATTAGAGACCGAAAGAAGTGAGATGAAAGACGAGGTCGTCATGACGGAAAAGGTTAGTTGGAAATACAAACTAATTTCGACTTTATTTTTCCTTTAACAATAAATATCTTGAATTTGTTATACTTTAGATTTTTCATTGACATGCTCAAGAAACATGTTTACCAGATGTCATCGGAGCTTGGACAACCTATGGAACAAATTGTTGAAGAGATACAGGCATGTCGAACGACAACCATGAGTGAAAAGATAGAAGATGAGATCGCAGAAAAGGATGAAGATTTGTCCCTTGGTAGTAAAGACACCACAGATGATAATACTATTCCAGAAGAAAAAAGCCTTCACGATGAAAGAACAAGGGAGATTGAAATCTCAACATTAGAGCATGAGCGTGTTGGGGAGAAGACCAATACAAACCCAGAGGAGATTTCTATACAAGCTTTTCATGAAAGCCAAAACGAGACAAACAAGGAAATAGAAGCCAAAGATGCCGAAAATCAAGTTGACGGAAGAGAAGATAGAAGTGAGATTAAAGATGAGGTCCTCTTGACTGAAAAGGTTAGTTGGAAATACAAACTTACTTAAATCGACTTTCTTTTTCCTAGCTTGAATTCTTGTACTTCAATTGTTTATTAATATACTCAAGAAACATTTTAACCAGGTGTCATCGGAGCTTGGACAACCTATGGAACAAAATATTAAGGAGATCCAGGCATGTCAAACTACAACCATGAGTGAAAAGGTAGAAAATGAGATTCCAGAAAAAGTTGAAGATTTGTCCCTAGGAAGTGTAGATGATACAGATGACAACACTATTAAAGAAGAAAAAAGCTTTTTGGATGAAAGAACAAGGGAGCTTGAAATCTCAACATTAGAGCATGAGCCTGTTGAAGAGAACACCACTATAAAGCCAGAGGAGATCATTGTACAAGCCTTTCAAGAAAGTCAAAGCGAGACAAACAAGGAAATAGAAGCCAAATTAGATGTTGAAAATCAAGATGGCGGAGAAGATAGAAGTGAGATGAAAGATGAGCTTGTCCCGACTGAAAAGGTTAGTAGGAAACACAAACCAACTTAAATCGACTTTCTTTTTCCTTCAAAAATAAATATCTTCAATTTCTTGTACTTCAATTATTCATTAATACACTCAAGAAACATGTTAAACAGATGTCATCGGAGCTTGGACAACCTATGGAACAAAATGTTGGGGAGATTCAGGAATGTGAAACTGCAACCATTTGTGAAAAGGTAGAAGATGAGATTCCAGAAAAGGTTGAAGATTTGTCCCTAGGCAGTATAGATGATACAGATGACAATACTGTTAAAGAAGAAAAAATCTTTTTGGATGAAAGAACAAGGGAGCTTGAAATCTCAACATTAGAGCATGAGCTTGTTGAAGAGAAGACCACTATAAAGCCAGAGGAGATCACTGTACAAGCCTTTCAAGAAAGTCAAAGCGAGACAAACAAGGAAATAGAAGCCAAATTACATGCCGAAAATCAAGATGGCGGAAGAGAAGATAAAAGTGAGATGAAAGATGAGGTCGTCCAAACTGAAAAGGTTAGTAGGAAATACAAACTCACTTAAATCGACTCTCTTTTCCTTTTAACAATAAATAGCTTGAATTTCTTGTACTTTGGATTATTCATTAATATACTCAAGAAACATTTTAACCAGGTGTCATCCGAGCTTGGACAACCTATGGAACAAAATATTGAGGAGATCCAGGAATGTCAAACTACAACCATGAGTGAAAAGGTAGAAGATGAGATTCCAGAAAAGGTTGAAGATTTGTCCCTAGGAAGTATAGATGATACAGATGACAATACTATTAAAGAAGAAAAAAGCTTTTTGGATGAAAGAATAAGGGAGCTTGAAATCTCAACATTAGAGCATGAGCCTGTTGGGGGGAAGACCATTATAAACCCGGAGGAGACCACTATCCAAGGTTTTGATGAAATCCAAAGCAAGACAAACAAAGAAATAGAAGCCAAACTAGATGCAGAAAATCAAGTTGTTGGAAGAGAATATAGAAGTGAGGTGAAAGATGAGGTCGTCCAAACTGAAAAGGTTAGTAGGAAATACAAACTCACTTAAATCGACTCTCTTTTTCCTTTAACAATAAATAGCTTGAATTTCTTGTACTTTAGATTATTCATTAATATACTCAAGAAACATTTTAACCAGGTGTCATCGGGACAACCTATGGAACAAAATGTTGAGGAGATCCAGGAATGTCAAACTACAACCATGAGCGAAAAGGTAGAAGATGAGATTCCAGAAAAGGTTGAAGATTTGTCCCTAGGAAGTGTAGAGGATACAGATGACAATACTATTAAAGAAGAAAAAAGCTTTCTGGATGAAAGTACAAGGGAGCTTGAAATCTCAACATTAAAGCATGAGTCTGTTGGGGAGAAGATCACTAGAAACCCGGAGGAGATCACTGTACAAGCTTTTCATGAAAGCCATAGCGAGACAAACAAGGAAATAGAAGCCAAACTAGATGCAGAAAATCAGGTTGACGGAAGAGAAGATAAAAGTGAGATGAAGGATGAGGTCCTCTTGACTGAAAAGGTTGGTTGGAAATACAAACTTAAAACGACTTCCTTTTTTCTTTTAATAATAAATAGCTTGAATTTCTAGTACTTTAGATTATGCATTAATATACTTAAAAAACATGTTCACTAGATTCCATCGGAGCTTGGACAACCTATGGAACAAAATATTGAGGAGATCCAAGCATGTCAAACTACAACCATAAGTGAAAAGATAGAAGATGGGATTGCAGAAAAGGTTGAAGATTTGTCACTTGGCAATATAGAGGATACAAATGACAATACTGCTATAGAAGAAAAAAGCTTTCTCGATGGAAGAACAAGGGAGATTGAAATCTCCACATTAGAGCACGAGCCGGTCGAAGAAAAAACCGGTGGTTTGGATGAAGTATCAAAGCAAAAATACACAGATCTAAATGAAGCAACAACAACAGAACACACTCCAAATTCAGAAAAGTCAAAAGCAGAAAGTGAAATTTTGCCAATAGATCTTGACTCTGTCTCTGAAGTAGAAACCCCTAGAGTGGTTCCAGAGTCAGAAGAGTCAAACCTGAAAGAAGAGTGCCTTATTTCAGCAACTACCACATCTGTGGATGATGAAAGAGGAACTGTAAAGAAAGAAATTTCAAGTGATGAGGTCGAACAGAAACTATCCTTACAGTTCTTCACATCTTTTTTCTTGCATTTCTTTTGTCTATCTGTGTTAAAACATGAACTTTTTTGAAGCAGATATCACATTCAGATCCAATAGCTGTTGAAAACCCAGAATCTGTTTGTGATGTACAAACCCCTGAAGTAGTTGCCGATTCAGAAGAGTCAATAGTGAAAGAAGAGCTTATTGTCTTAACAACAGCCGAGCATACTAATGAAAACAATGGAGAAGAAGAACAGGAAATCAAAACTAATGATATTTCAAGTGAAGAGGTGAGAATAAATTCGAGAGTTTGAAGTTATCATGTCTTCTTTATCTTGTGTATCTCGCCTAACGAACTGAACATGCTTTTACGTTGTTGAAAACAGAAAAGGGAACAGACAACGGAAAGCAAGCAAGTTGTAGAACACCCTTCAATGATATGCCCCGATGCAATTCTTATTGAAGAGGTTTGTAAGCAAATAAAGAGCTACCAACAAAATGACGGTTTCTAATTTAATGCAGTTAAGCCTTGAGGGAGGTTCAGGTGAACCCCCAAAAAATGAAAAACTGAGGAACACCTATAACCATTCATATGGAGAGTATGCACATGTACATACAAGAAATTGAAGCTGTTTTTTGTTTTTTATGCACGTGTGCATACCGGACAAATTGCTTACAAATTACTTGTATGCACATGTGCATACCGTCTAAATGAACGGTTACAAGGGTGTTCCTCAGTTTTTCATTTTTTTGCGGTTTTCCTCAGTTTATCTAAATTCTTTGTTTTTTTCGCGATATAGAATCTTGAACAATATAAAGAGCTCAAACCCACATCTGAATTGATGATTGATGAAGACCAAGTTGGTGAAACAAAGCCTCAACCAGAACAATCAGACATCACCTCTGAAAACAATCAGACTTTGGAATCCAAGTTGGAGCACACGAGTGAAAAGGATTTGAATAGAAGCCGGGATATGGAAGAGGATGTTACACTCGCACCTGAAAATCAGATTAACAGCACAGAAGATCAAAATGAGACAATGAAGGATGTCATTTTGAAGAAAAATGTAAGTCAAAAATAGCACTCGATTATGACTTTCTTGTTCACCAAGTAATCCAAACCTTCTGCTTACAAACCGATATTATATATGAGTTGAACAGGTTGTTGTGGAAATAGAAAAAGAAGAGGGAAGAACTGAAGTCAAAGGACAGGATTCTGAGGAAGATAATAATTGTCCTAAAGAACTCGAGAAGACATCAACGTCAAATCTAAAGGAATCAGCCAATGAGGTCAGTGGAGATCACAAGAAATTTTTTATAAATTTATAATGTCAAATCATCTTCATTATTCATATATTAAGATGAAAAAATTATTGTCTAACAGATAGAATATTCAAAGTCGATACCAATTGAAAACACTGAAGTGACTGAAGTGAAGGAAGAAAGCCAAAAAGAACTAAAAAATATACCAGAAAATCTCAGTTGTCTGTCAAAAGAATCTTCCACCATAGGAGAAGTAAAAGATGACAGCATAGATGAAGCATCAAGGTCTGAAAGCGTTCCAATTCTGGAAGATTCCAAGGCATTAGAACTTCAAGTTAACTTACCAGAAATAGAATCTATCGATACTCCCTTAAATGACCAAGATGGCATGAAACTAAGAGAAGAAATAGAAACTATTGAACAAAAAGATGTACTCATTTCTCAGTTAAAAGACACAGAGATCTTAGAAGAAGAAGTCACTGAGAACAGAAAAGAAGCTTCTAATCAAGAGTTTGAGAAAGAAGAAAAGAATGATGGACTGATATCTGAAATACAAACTCCTGAAGCAATTCTCAAAATGGAGGTGAAAGAAGAGCATCTAGAAGCAACAAACGACTCCTTAAGTGAGAAGGTAAAAGGTTGACCTGTGAAGAAACAATTCTTTAAGCCTAATTCTCTCTTATATTAATTCGATTTGATATCATTAAACAAGATATTACTCAGATTCAGGTGGACAAGGGCCCTCACAAGGACTTTATTGTAACATACTCCGTTTCCATAGGGGAGGTTCATGATGATAAAGTCTTTGATGAATACTCTTCTATAATTACTCCTAATGGAATCAGAAAGCTAAAGTCTTGTTTATAATGCAGTTATTGGATGAACTTAAAGATATTGATGCCAAAGAAGATACTGAAATAATAGTTAGCGGAGAAGAGAAGGCTGCTGAAGATTCTTACCAAGATGTAGCGGCAGAAGTGACAGCAATCTCACAAACAGAAGAGGTAAGAGCAGATGAATTAACTGTCAAAAAAACTTAATTTTTATCCTTTTTGTTTTTTTCACTGAAACCGGATTCCGTAGAAGGGAAGGGAAACTGCATTTAATCTGACATGTATCTAGAATGAGGGTGTTGAGTAAGGTATACAGAAAAAGGGGAAAACTATAAACAAGAAATATGTAAAGTAAAGATTACTCTCATTATATACAAAACTGTATTTTGCCAGAAGCCAAAAAGTTTAAGCAAATAACACCATTTCTGGGACTAACAGAGATGGAGAAAATGTCATCTCTGGAGTCGATTATAAATCGATCTGGTGACCCCAACTGATGCATCATTACTCGTCCTACCACCACTATAAATTTCAAGTTATTATCAATTGATATGATTAAAACATATTAACCGTCTCCACAATCCACCATTCTAACATATATTTTTCTTAGAA
Organism: Silybum marianum; assembly: GCA_036898165.1. Taxonomy (NCBI): domain Eukaryota; kingdom Viridiplantae; phylum Streptophyta; class Magnoliopsida; order Asterales; family Asteraceae; genus Silybum; species Silybum marianum. The sequence goes on from CM072543.1 coordinate 635,033, forward strand.
CAGAAAAGTACTAAGAAAATGGGTAGCCATATTAAAGGACATCAAAATATCGAGGACTGTAACTTTATCTATGATATAAAGTGTATCTTTTCTTTAAAAAAATCTGATATGGGAGACTTGGGCAGAAGTTACACTTTAATCAAGGGAAATAAGGGGAGATGAACCATACCAACCACAAGGTTGTGGCGCACTGGTTGAGGCCCTGGGGGATGTGGTGGAATATCCCATCTGCCTAGGGGTTCGAATCCAGGTGTACACAACAATTGTGGCCACTGAGTTTATCAGGGCTGATCTATTGCAGTCATAATTTGCCGGGATTAGTCCAGATATAGCCTCGGACACCTTCCAAAAAAATAAGATCATGACATAATTTACCACCATTATTCTGTGATTAAGAACCCCCTATGCTGATAAGAAAATGTTAACACAACCTAATTTAATGCAGTTTTATAATGCCACGTAAGTTTTCAGCTCTTTTTTTATAACGACATTTAGATTATTACATGCAAATGGGCATTCTGCCTTCATCGACTGATTGTCTAGATTTTGGTGATTGTTTTCCGTGTGATAGAAACTTGTGTCCATGGTACCACCTGAAGAACTTACAAATGAACTAGTAACGGAAACAGATAAGACAAAGGTTGAGCACAGCTGCATAAGCAACAAAGATCGGAATCTGGAAGAGTTTACCAAAACTTTATCAGATGACCAAAGAAGTGTAGAAAAATATATCGAGGAAGAAGGGAAAGGTAACTTTGGTGTTGAAAATAAGGAAGCAGAAAGTGGAAATGAGGTAGTGGAAGATGCTATTGTGAATGAGGTCAGCCACAAATAAATCAGTCGTACAAGTTACTTTTTCTTATATTAGCTTAGAACAATTTTGGTCCTAAGTTGGCATATTAAATCATCCCCTAATTTACAGGTTCTTCTGGAAGTTCAGAAGGCCAAGGAAGCTAGCAGCATACCTAATCAATTGACATCAGCCACGGATGAAGTTTGCCAGGTCAGATTGAACTTTAAAAGATTATACTTCTCAATAATGCTGCTTTTTCCTGGAATTTACTCACAAAAGGTTCTCACCGAACAGATTAAAAGGTCAAATTCAAATCCCAATGAACTTCTTGAGGCAAAAGATTCGGTTGAAGATATTGGAGACCCAAAATTGATGGCTGAAGACCTCAACTTAAAGGGTGAAGAATCCACCATCATTAAAGGACCAACCGAATATATGAAGCAAGATGTAGAGAGCACCAGTGAAATTGTTGCCTCAGAATTTGAAAAGTTGGAGAATAAGGTGACAGAAGAAAATATGATAGAAGCAGATGCAAACAAGGAGAAAGAAACACTAGATGAGTTACAATCAAATGACCCTGCAAAAACCACGTCTGATTCACTATCGAGTTCTACAGAGCAAGATAAAGACGTTAGATCTGAGGAGAGCAGTAGCCACGGTGATATGCACAAACTTGAAGAAGAGCCAACTAAAGTTGATGAAATAGTTGCTGAGGGTAAAGAAGTTTCTGCAGTGTTGACAGAAAATCTTCCGGAAGCTTCCCCCGAGATGCTTCCAGTGAAACATGACCACCCAGAAAGTACAACCACCATTGAGGAGATTGAAGAAGAGATCAAAGATAAAGATGAAACTCTTGTGAACATGGATTTTCCAACAAGTACTAAAGAGGTACCATGTTTGTCAAACGAAAAGACAGTAGAGCTTCAAGTTTCCACATTGAATACTGAAATAGATGAGGGCAAACAGGATGGTGGTGCTGGTGATATGCTGAACAAGGAAAGAGAAGCAGTACAGATACACGAACATATATCCGATATTAAATTTTTTGATCCTCCATCAGAAGACAATGCTAACAAAATTGCAGATTTGGTCATTCAACCATCAGTAGAGAAAGAAATCATACAAGATGTAGATAAAAGATTTGAGGAAGCTCCTGCAATAGATGATCAAAAGCATGAGAATGATCTCGATTATACAGCCAAAGCAAGGAGTGTTGATGTAGTGAGCAATGCAGAAAGTCCAAAAATTGAACAAGAGCATCTCGACGCAAAAGAAGCAACAGTGGGACCCATTAACCAGGAAAATCAAAGTGAGCAGAAACAAGAATCAGATGAAAACATACGGAGTGATATTCCGATTGAAAAGGTTTGATAGAAGAAAAGATCTTCTCATGCACCTTATTCACATTCGTAACCCTGTAACTCTTTGTTCCTAAAAATTTATTCTATTATGGTTTGCTAAATGCAGGTTCCAAAGCAGACTACATCACACAAAGAAATTGCAGATGAATTTCTGGTAATGCCAGTGGCTAAAGAGGAAGAAGAGTCTGATAAAGTGAAAAAGGCTGAACCAATAGACATCCAAGAAGAGACCATGGCTGAAGGCAATCTTCATGGAGAAAAGGGTGATGAAACAAATTGCAAGGCTACAAACACAGAAGCTGAAATTCCAACTGAATATGTATGCACTTTTCTTCCACATCATGTTACATGTTCAGTTCCGTTTTCACTTTTATTTACCCTGAAAAGATCATATATGTTATTCTCTTCAAACAGGTGAAAAGTTCAGATGTGGAGTTGAAAGGTGACATGGATGTGCCAGTTCCTAAGTGTGCTTCAACAAGGAATCCTGAAGTTAGAAGTGCAATCCTTGAGGTTCTATCTGGCATGGATGCAACAGCTGAGAAGACAGCTGAAGCACATGTGGCAGAAAAAGGAGTTCTAGAGGAAGACGTTCATCTCGAGTCAACATATAACAGAAGCAAAACCACAGAAAAGGTTTCTGGAACGAATCAGGTAACATCACCACCAACTGAATTAGAAATGCAAGCAAAAACACATTATTACAACAAAAGTTAGAAATTATCCGTTAGCACAACTAATACACTGATAATGTTTCGCAGGAACCATTCAATCTCCCTTTAACAGAAGAAAAAAGCATGGAACTTGATGCACCTGTGACGCCTGGTACTGAAGCTACAGAGAAGGTTGAGATTTCAAAAGAATATGTAACAGATGACCTTATAAAAATAAGCCAAATTCATCCAGAACTACAAAAATACGAAGTTTCACCGGATAAACCATATCAAAATGAGAGCATGGAGAGCAAGCTCTTAAGTGGAAATATAGATGCATCACATGAGCAAGGGGAGCCAACTGCAAAATCACTGAATGCTTCAGGCACCGAACCACAATGCAGCAGTGAAGTTGTCAAACAAGAGAAGAAAATAAGTGATGAAAAAGAGAAGTCTGAGCCAGCTACAGTTGACATATTGCATGAGTCAACAAAAGGAAACTCAAAAGTGGCTGAAAACTTAATTGAAGAGAGAGAGCCAGCTCCGAAAAAAGATCCGCAAGTAGACAAAGAAGAAACTGGTGACAATGGAGCAAAAACAGACGAAGAGGATGAGGCAGAAGAAGATGACGAAGATAACCAAAAGATGGGTTCATGCTCTGATGCTCCGGTTATGATAGAAGCATCAAAAGACATGGAAGTCAAGGTTCATAAGAAATCTCATAATATATTGTCGGGTGTTGGCTCAAAGGTCAAGCATTCAATTGCCAAGGTGAAGAAAGCAATAACTGGCAAGTCTTCTCATCCAAAACCACCGTCACCAAAAGCGACAGAATAAGTGATTACTCGGTGAAACAGATCAGTGGGTAAATTTCCCAAGGAAGATCAAAACAAATGTGATAAATGTCATATGTGAGCAAAAGCTAGTTGCACTATTATTTTGCATATATTAATTGTGTGTTTGAGTGAAATGTATGAAATAAGTTACATCTATTTAGTATTTTGTTAATTAAGTTTCCATAAAACTTATGAAATGGCATTTTTTTCTCACTCTCTCTCTCTCTCTCTTTAAGGCAAACATACTCCTGCACACACCTGACCTTCATGCGCAGTTCAATTTGAACTACAATATAATTTTCTTTCACTAAGATACTAGCATTCTTTGAGTTGATCTCAATAAGAAAATAAAGTTCACCCTGCATATCATAAGAGCAACTCCTGTCTCCCTATATCCCAATTAGAGTTCATTTTTTTTTTAAATTCATCTATTCAAAGTACAAATTTGATCATTGATGTCTTCTTTTAGCTCTGTAAAATGTAAATTGTTCTACCTCAACATTTTGTGTAGTTTGTATAATTATGGTTCTTTATCTATACGACTATAAGTCTATAACCACATAATTATATATATAAATATATATATACCTCCAAGTATGTTTAACACTTAAAGTCAAGAATTAAAGCCAGACTCTAGTTTTGCAATGGAGTTAGCATAATTCACCAGGTAGTAAACCGTTAAATTAGCTGAATCGTATATAATACCTTTTGAACTTTATACCAAATCAATACAGACATGAATCATGATAACTCACAGACCAAGAAGACGAACAGCAAAATGATAATCTAAACAATGCCATTACAAAATCTTCAGTGACTGTTGCTGATTACTAAGAATATTCTACTATAACTTGAAAATTTCGAAATTAACCAACTGAAACATCAACCATAACAAATTATATCCTTACAATGCTCATTTCCTAAAGTATTTTGAAGATTCACAGTTTCACACAAGCAAACACACAATCGTAACGAATAACAATTAAGATACTGATTTTCGACTCTGATACTAATATTCAAAATCTAGATGTGTAGTAGATCAAATCAACATTAAAACATGGAGATAACTGTATGTAATTGAATGGTACGAGATAAACTTACAGAGAGATTGATCGAGTAATGTCAGATTTCTGAAAAGTGAAATTCGATACGATCGACAGCTTAGGGTTTATCAGCTCACAAACCGACTTCATCAAAATTGTGTATAAAAGCTTCATGGGAGGTTTGCAGTTTGCTATTTAAGAAGACGACTTCAAGTGCCCAAAATCGTTTGCCTCCATAAGTTCTTTGGTTACAATTAAGCGCGGGTTTTTGGATCTTGCTAAAATGATTTTTTATTTTTATTTTTATTTTTTAATTTTTTTGGTATTAAAATAATCAAATTTAAATAAACATGTTTAAAATGCTTTTCCGGTTCGAACTTTAGTTTTTGCTGTTTCATTTTTTACGGTACCTAAACTTTAAAGAATTAACAAAATAGGTCCTCAAACTCTTAAAAATAACAAAATGCACCCTCATCGTGAAATGCAAATAAAGGTTGGATAATTAATGAAATCAACAAGCGGTTTCGTGGTGTAGTTGGTTATCACGTCAGTCTAACACACTGAAGGTCTCCGGTTCGAACCCGGGCGAAGCCAATATTAATTTTTGCTGTTTTACTTTTATGGTACCTAAACTATATAGAATTAACAAAATAGGCCCTCAGACTCAAAAAAAATAACCAAATGCACCTTAAACTTTAAATGTAAATAATGGTTAAATAATTAATGAAATCACCAGCGGTTTCGTGGTGTAGTTGGTTATCACGTCAGTCTAACACACTGAAGGTCTCCGGTTCGAACCCGGGCGAAGCCAATATTAATTTTTGCTGTTTTACTTTTATGGTACCTAAACTTTATAGAATTAACAAAATAGGCCCTCAGACTCAAAAAAATAACCAAATGCACCTTAAACTTTAAATGTAAATAATGGTTAAATAATTAACGAAATCACCAGCGGTTTCGTGGTGTAGTTGGTTATCACGTCAGTCTAACACACTGAAGGTCTCCGGTTCGAACCCGGGCGAAGCCAATATTAGTTTTTCTGTTTTACTTTTACGGTAACTAAACTTTATAGAATTAACAAAATAGGTCCCCAGACTCTAAAAAATAACGAAATACACCCAACACGTCAAAAAAAATTAAGGAGTTCTAATTTGTTTGTTTTTGTTCCCTTTCGTTCTATATTTGGAAGAAAAGTTTTGAAAGAAACTTATCATTATTTTTATTCGGTTTTCTTTCCTTTGTTACATAAAAACGTTTTGAGAACATGAGTTTTTTTTCTCACTTTCCTCCTCTTTCTCTTCCCTTTGTATTCCTTTCCTTCGTGAAATAGATTTCAAGAGCACAATGTTACTGAAACTGGATATTGATTTTAAGACAAACATAAAAACGCTACACTTATCCGTTCTAAGACAATGTTACTGAAACTGGATATTCCTTTCCTTCGTAATACATTCACTGGCAAAATCCGTTCTAGTCGTCGTAATAATCAAACCCCAACAACTTGCAATTCTAGAAGGATGATACTATAAACACTTGTACCTTGTGTAGTGAAAGTTGTAATTTGTACCTTTCCAATGCCTATTGTGTCTGCTTGAGCTTATCTAAGCGGAGCTGGAATAAAGCGTCCATAAAAAAAGACACTTACTATTTGTTGCTTATTCAACGCACTGCCACTGTAGTGTCGAAGTGGATTTTGGAATTTATTAACATTCTCTAAAAAAGGTATTGTTAATAACCCCACAGGTACTAAAACCATTAAAAGAACACCCAATAATTTATCGGGTACTGTATGAAGTATTTGAAAATACGGGAATGAAATACCATTCGGGTAATATTTCCAAAGGAGTTCCAAACGCTATAATGTCTTGTACCTTATGTAATGAAAATTGTAATTTGTACCTTTTCGGAGCATATGCTACAATGTATTGTACCTCGTGTAGTATGTTGAAATAGATAATATAAAAATCTCTATATTTTAAAAAATTTATAAATAAAAAGATATTATTATTTTAATATTTTTCATTAATAAAAGGTATTGAAAACATGTTTGTAAGAAAAAAAAATTTATTAAACGTATTAAATATTTTATTAACACAAGTAATCTTATAATTGTTAAGATAAAGTGAGTTTTATGTAATATTTTTTTTCAAAAAATTGCCTTTTAATATTCTATTGTACAGAAAATAATAAGATGGTATTAAATTGTTGGGATTGGATGTAATATTTTAAATTTTGATTTTACATTTTAGCGGACAAGTTGTTGGAGACGTTTACACACGTGGCAAAACAGTCCAAACACTCTGACACTTGGACTCCAAGAATCTTCATGCCGAGTCATCAGACACGTGTCATCACCAGAACCTTCACCTCCTCCATATTTATTACCACCACCACCACCACCGTCGCTAAGCTTTCACTATTCTCACCATCAATGGCGACTCACAAACCTCCGACGAACCAGATCCAAATCCACACCACCCAACTCCGCCATGATCAGGGCGGCGCTAGATCCCTCCTCCTTCAACAAGGTCCATTCAAAGGCAAAATATTGACCGTGATCGCACTGCTACCTGTTGGTGGATTCTTACTTGGACTCGCCGGAATAATCCTCGACGGCACCATGATCGGAATCGCTTTGGCCACCCCAGTGTTCGTAATCTTCAGTCCGGTGATTATTCCGGCTGCACTCACCCTCGGTATTGCAGTCGCCGGATTTCTAACCTCCGGGACGTTCGGGTTGACCGGACTAAGATCGTTGTCGTTGTTGGTGAATTGTGTGCGTCAGGCGACGGGATGGTTGCCGGAAAAAATGGAGAATGCGAAGGTTCAGATGCAGGATTTGGCGGTGTATACAGGGAAGAAGACGAAGGAGGTAGGTCAAGGTCAAGGTCAAGGTCAAAGTGGTGGAGGTGGTGGAAAAATTGAAAAGTAAATATTTAATTATGGTGATAATAATAGAGTGAGGATATACTGGTGATTTGTACTTGATGCTTGAAAAGTGGTACCGACTTTTCTTTTGAATTCGGGGAATCACATTCACATTAATCATCGAAGGGGTTTAAAGTTTTATTATATTTTTGAGTAACCTACAATTTTTTTTATTAACCTGGATATCCATCCCGTTATACGAGTAGACTAATCCTAGGACGACTATCCGTTTCGTGGGTAGTCCGGAGTCATCGCATTGAAACATTTGAACCTCAGTGGCCATAAGGGGAATTTTTTTACCCCTCCCTGGATTTGAACCTGGACCGACTGGTACGCCTAAACTTAAACCATTTCACCACCTTCATGTCTTGTGTTTGAGTAAACTACAAATTTGGTCTTCGATTTTATGTTTGATTGGGTAAAAGAAAAAAAAAATCAGCAAAGGACAAAATTGTCCCTTGTTTAATGAAATTTTAAGTTTAATCGGGTAAAGAACCAAAAAAAATTAGCAAAAGACAAAGGCCATGTTTAGCAAAAATAAACTATTTACATGGTACCATAAGCTAACTTATAAGTTGACGTATTGAAACGCTACTTCATACTTGAAGTAGTGTTTTAAGAGTTTATTGTCATTTTTTCCAATTATAACACTCATAAATATTAATTATTATTTATTACTAATAATTAAAAACATGTCAGTTTTGGTTATTTTACATTCTTATAAGTTAGTTTTTGTCAAACGTGATTTTTTCACCAGTTAGCTTATCAGGCATCCGCTAACTTATTAGCTACTCACTAGCTTATCCGCTAGTTTGCCAAACATAGCCTAAAATATATCCTCAATTAACGAAATTTTAAGGGCTACCAAAGGATGGACCAAATTGGGTCATGGTGGGTTGTGAGTAGGGGCCGTAAATGAATTCGAGCTTAATAATTATTGAGTTCAATTTGATCTTGAACACAAACTAAAGCACGTTTGACTTAACAAGTCAAACTCCATAACACTAATGTTGAACTCCACTTATTCAAAAGCTTGATTTATCTTTACGAGTAGAACCGAACGAAGCCATTCGAGCATATACTTTTTTAAGCTAAATTACAAATTATATAATCAAACATAAAAATCATTGAGCTTTGAGTATATAAACGAGTTAATCAATCTCGAGACTCGAATTAAAGTTTATAAACGAGCATCAAGCTCGAGCTCAAACATTGAGAAAAAAAGTTCGAGATCGAACCTGAATCTAAAAAGGTTAATCGTAGCTCGAACCTGATATTATTTTTTCGAAACGAGCTCAAATAACCTGCTACTCGGCTCGATTCGTTTACACCTGTCTATAAATCTAGTGTCAAGAAGCAGTCCAATCCCATAGAAATCACAACTCTTTTAACATTTTCAGCTATTAAATGCAACAAATGTACCATCCTAAAACCAACTATGCAAACATCCTACACACAAATTTTGATAGTTAATTGAATATCAATCAAAATTTTCATTTTTTTTATAATTGTTAAAAAGAAAATTGTTTACTTGGCCAGTAGAAGCCATTTTTCTTTCCTGAAAGAAAAAAATGTGAAACCATGGATATTTTTGAATGAATATACATATAAAATGGGAAAAAGATGTGGCAAATTCCCCTAAAATGAATCATCCACTTTTTAATTCTGCAGTTATATAATCCAAAAATGCCAAAAAAAAGTGATTTTTCAGAATTTGTCTTTGGTGAATTCCAAAATTCCAGCAGTTGAATTTGGATCTTTGGGTATCCAGAATGTGAGGATCCCTTTAGAAGCAGCAGCAAACATGACTCGACGAGGGGCCCACTTCAAGCACGACGCCACGCCTATGTGGCTGTCCCAACTCGCCACCTGTCACAACCGACCGTATTTCAATAACCAGATCAAATGTATCATAACATTTATAACCAAAAAACTGGAGTAGCTCTTGAAATCAACAAAAAAACCGAAAAAGCCCCTCGAAACCGATAAAAAAAAACTTAAAAATCCCTTGAGATCAAGCGAAAAAAAAACTTTCTAAATTCTTCAAAACGGTGGATATAGGCTAAACACATCGAGCGATATTGAACGTTAGTAAAAACACGAAGACACGTCGATAAAACCCGTGTTTTTTGTAATTATTTTTTGTCTGTATTTTATATATGATGTCACCGTATAAAAAAAATTAACGGGTTCGTCCCTGGTGTAAATGAGCCGAGCCGAGCCGTAGGTTATTCGAGCTCGGCTCGAAAAGTTTATACAAGGCTCGAGCTCGAATATTTTTTTTGATTATTTGAAAGTCAAATTGGAATGTGAAATTGTAATACCTTACTCCTAGTGGGGATGCTCCAAGCATTCAACGTTCCATCTCCAGAACCTGAAACGTAATATAAGTAAGAGAAATCAATTTCGACATTAAGCTGAAATTACAAATATAACCTTATAAGATTCTTCTTCCTTTCACTGCCTCAAGAACCAAATATGAAGCAAATGCAAGGGCATAACTGGAAATAAGAGAAACAGAAAACTTCTCTCTTCCTTAAGGCAGGTATAGAATAGAGAGGAGCAATGACTTATTTGCAGTATTTTTGGTAAGAGAGCTACTAGTTTACCCGTGTTCACTTAGGGTGCGTTTGGTATATTGAACAAGACAGAACAAGACTTTTATGTGGAACAAAGTGAAACAGGCGTGTTCCACCCCCACCCCATGGAACAAGGTGGAACAAACATATATTTTACCAATAAAACCTAATTCTCTTCTAAAACATCAATTACACCTCCCTCTTTACATTTTATTCATTCTTTTAAATTTAATTTATTGTATTTTATGCTCTTTAAACTTTCACTTTACAACCTTCAAACTTTCATTTGTGCATACCGTCCAGATGGAGGGCTCCCGGGGTGTACCCTCTTCAGTTTTTTTAGGTTTTCCCCTGAACCTGACCCTATAAATGTTATATAATTCGGAAAACTAATGCAAGAGAATATACCTGAAACCACGTATTGGCCATCAGGCGTAAATGTACCCTCAATTGTTGTGTTTGGAGAAGCGTCAACACTAAATCCACATCTCTGCCCAAAAAAAAAGTTGATAAATAAAGATGCATATATGATCGACCTAAAAAAACAGTAAATCGCTGAGGTCCAGCATTGCTAGATCTAAGACTTGAGGACAGCCAAAGTTAAACATCAAATACAACTAACCTTCTCACCATTATATGCATCTAGAACATAGATGTTGTTACTTTTGGTGGTCAAAAGCATCGATTTACCATCATTGCTGAATTTTATGTCCCAAATCTCAGCCATATCTCCCCCTACCAAAAAGGTGTCAAATGGACCCTATATAAACCATATTCAATTGTAAGAAGTAAGAACGAAATGTATTAGTGAATGTTCTTAATCGGCTTTTATTGAAAGAGAGTTGTTATATATATATATATATATTTCTTTTGTTTCCGTTCAAGAAATTAGATCGGAACCTTATCATATGAACGTGAATCAAATAATTTGATAGCACCTCCTTCCATTGATACTGCAAAGACAAGACCTTGTTGGTCATAAGCAACTGTAGGCCTACCTCGTAGACGTAAAATTCCCTGAAAAGTGAAACGGTAAGCTTGGATATATTTCATAAAGTTATATGACTAATGACGGAAATAGATGTAGATTTGGCTAATATTCTTCAGTTTGCACACTAGTTACCATGCTCACCGTAATTTTCTATTTGACTACCCATCTTCTACAATGCATATATTTTGAGAAATAGAGAACTTTGAGTAAGAAATTGAAGAAAAGCAGAACCAATCAATTTGATTTTGCTTTGAAATGGACCTGCAAACAGGTCAAGCTGACACGACTTCACTTGTGCATAGATGGTATGCACAAATGCATACACGCGATAGAAGCTGTTTTTTTTCTATGCACGAGTGCATGTTACAAATTACCGGTATGCATTTGTGCATACCGTCCAGATGGAGGGCTACAAGGGTGTTCTTCAGTTTTCCCTTTTTTTGAGGTTTTCCCCTGAACCTGAACCTGAACCGAACCTGTTATATATATATATATATAAAAGGTTGGGTTCCGGTGAGAAGGAGAGTTAAGGTGAGAAGCATAAGAGGGATCTCCACCCTTGGATGCACCGAGATGAAGTGCACCGAGATGCACCCGATCAACTCCCTTCCAAAGCGAATTTATGAGTAGGTATGAGATTAAAAGCGATCAAGGGTTGAGATTCCTTCTTACGCTTCTCACCTTAACTCTTCTTCTCACACAATCCTATGTCTATATAATATATATATATATCATAGCAAACTACGATACAATCTAATTATAACAACTTATTTGGCAAACATCCAGACATCAATTACATCCCACACACTCCACCCTCAAGTTGGATCATAGATATTGATCATGTCCAACAGAGTTGCACAAGAACCGGTGTAGTCATAGCCTGGTCAATGCAGTAAAAAGCCTGGGCAACAAGGTAAAAACTGAACCCATACCGGTGGTCTGGCCTGGTCAGCTAATGAGGGCTATATCTAGAATCAACCACATCTGAACATGACATGGAAAAAGGCTACATGATTGATCATAATAGTCATGCACGCTCTGATACCATGCGAGTAAATTAAGAGGCTGTTTGATTGGTTTTCCATTAAGTCCTATATGTGTCTGTGTGGATTAATCTGTTTGTATATATTGGAAATATTTTATTGGGAAAGTTTTTTAATAGATGGAACGAGAGTGTTTTTTAATTGGGAATGATATATTTGGAAAAACGTGACTTTCTGCATAAAGCTTACTGAATAAGCCATTTTCTATATCATTAAGACACTATCAAACAGTCATATATAGCTGACCGAATAAGTTGCAAGTCTCGTTAAGCCCATTAAAAGTCGCTAACAAACAGACCCTAGGTTAAATTCTTATTCGTTCAATTATAAAAGACCTATAGGTTATAAAAGCAGCAGAAGACTATCCAGTAGAATTCCTAAGAATAGGAAAAACACTCGTTACAGAATATTGAGTAGACCAAGATAGCAGATTATGATCTAATTTAATTGCAACAACTTGTTCAGCAAATATTCAGACATTACTTACGCACCAACAAATAATGAAATAGAAAATATAATAAAATAAACAAGATGAATCATACCAAAGGGACTTTGGCCTAGCGGTATGGGAGTCTTTTGACTTCCTAGGAGGTCAGGGGTTCAATCCTCACCAAAGGTGAGGAGGGTGTGTGAGTTTATTTGTTCCATTTGCCGTATATAAATATTATATACTTCAAAAAAAAAACAAGATGAATCATATATGTGGTGCATTATCCTTGCTTTGCATCTCACAACTCCATTTTTTTGTTAACTATTTTTTTAATAACCATACTATATGACGCCTTTTATCCAACTATTCCACGGGGCCCCTGTAAAGGGCCCCTCCACAAGTTCCATTTTAATCTATAAGGTTTAAATACCAACCTGACAGGCATTCACACGAAGATCCCATATCCTAACGGTGTGATCAAGCGAACCAGACATGAAACTGTCATCAACTGGAGACGTACATAGGGACACAACCCTACAGACAAAGCAAGACAATAATTAAAAGGTCATATTTTGACATCACAAACCATATATATATATGTATATATATACAAGTCAATACGGAGAACGCTCCAATGACGGAAAGCTCATTCTTCCATGAGGATAAATGTATGATGCAACTAGATTTAATCATTCATCTAGTTCCAACATGCTCCAAGTCAAAAGTAGAAGCCATATATAGAAAAGAATGCAAATTTGTAAAAGCCTTCCTCATAATATCATCCGCTAATTTGACCATCAAGATGTAACCCGTCAAACCATATACATTTTCAGACCATCATGTGGCTGTAATAACATCAAATTCGATAAAGTCTAACCTTTCTTTATGCCCCTTGAAGTAACGAAGGCAACGATTGTCATACATTGACAAATAGCGCAGAGACTCTGTAAAGGAAAAAAGGAATATTGTAATTTTCATCATTGCAAATTAAAAAAATTCCAAGTAACTTCATAATAGGACACTTTTTTTTTTTTTGGAAAAAGGGGACGGAACCCCTAGGAAAAATTTTATTCAAATAATAGGACACTTACCTGCACCTGATTCCAAATTGTGTGTTGAAGAACATATGACTGAACTAGGGTGGTGGGTAAAGCATATACGATCAGCACCGTGTTTCTTATGATGTGTGGTTTTCAGCAACCTGAAGTTCAGACAATGAGTAGATGGAAGAAAATTCTAGTAATAATCAACTGGTCAAATTTTTACAAGCAGTATCTTTTATAACCTAATCTTAAGTAAAACAGACGGACTCACTAAATTCGTCATTGCAAACAACCAAGAAGGAGATGAATATAATACAACTATACGTTACTAAAGTTACGGTTTATAAGGATGAGATGATTCCAATACAGTCTCTATGACTATGAACATATCATAACATATTGAACCAATTTATAGATGATAAAAATAGACCGAAGAGTAGACGCCTAGTATAACCTGAAAAAATGTGTTCAGAACTTATAAACATGTAATTTTAAAAAACTTAAGCTCGTTTAGCTGCATCAAAATCACATCCTTAAATATATTCTAAAAAATGAGCACAGGCTGCAGGGGAGTTTTATAAGCGCATGGTAATTCTGGACTCCCCAGATACACAAAAGATGGTGTAAAACTCTAATACAATATATTTCGTTAAGGTGATACCCAAATAAAATTAAAGACTCGCATTTATATATTGGCTAACTATAATATCACACTATGCCAATGACCAGAAAAAAAAACATGGTTATAAGTAAACAAATAAACATGAAGACCACACTACTGACTAACATTATGCTTGACTTCATTCAATAAGCAATCTACCAAAAATCTCGATAAAGAATACGCACTTGCCATTTGCTATGTCATATAGCCGTACAGAATCATCCTCCCCTGATGTTACCAATAAATCCGCAGTACGATGGAAATCAAGCGCGTTTATCTTTCCTACCTGAAACAGTTCTACATGTCATAATAAAAGCCGTTGTGAATCCAAAAGAAAAAATTAGCTTTTCAAATCACAAAAATGCACAAAATAACAAATTTCTTCAAGTAAATTGCTAAGGACTCTCATCATGGAGCCAGTTCTCACATGTAAGTTGTAACACACATATAATTTTCCCTACCATAAAATGGCATCTTCCTTATACATCACAACACAAGCAAAGTAAAAAAGCATGATTGTTTGCTAATATGCGACAACAAATAGCCATTCTCTGCCTTCTTTTATGTCTCTTCTACTAAAAGCCATTCCTTCTTTCTTTGAATCCAAAGATCCACATGAAAACCAATCTACATTCATTCAATTTTTACAATTTTTTCTTCATGTGAAACATCCCATATTCTTCAAATTACAGTCATTCTTGTGTGGACACTGGACAGTAACCAAACAAACCATCTCAACTACAAACATCTCATGCACATGTTGCCTCTTGACAACTTGATATTTGGGTCAATGAAGTATATCTAGCCCCAAATTTAGCTAATAAACCTGCTATTTATCTTGGTAGGATTTCATTTCACATGTCCCCTTGTATGCCAAGCATCATCATCAGTCTTTTTTTCCACCTGGTAAGATTCTACCAACACATAAAAAAGCAACATCCTTCAACACTTAATATTCAGATATATCAGAACACTGTCATTCCCTCCCTCCATCACGAAATCATCCACATGCATCACTAAACTTAAAAAATCCTTTAGATTTACGTATTTCTCTGGGCCTTAACAAGGAGACAACATAATCTTTGCCCCATACATCTATCAGTAGCATATACAAATGTACTTTTGACCATATACTCAACTAAGACCAAGATGAAAAGGCCTAAGGCCTGTCTTTCATGTATACCAAAATCCCTACTCATGCAGACTCTTTTTTGAAAGGTTATCTTAAATTGGATCATGGGTGAAATTGGTAGAAAATTTCTCTTTTTCATGTTGAACCCCAATATTTGGACGAAATGCCGTCCATTCTATTTTAAACTAGTTACTTATGTGCTCTAGAACTTCCAAACTATGTTATCTAGTTCGCTTGTACATAAAATTTGTCCAATTTTAACATCACCCTCGTATGATATACCAGTGTCACAGTAGCTGAGGCGTTGAACCCATTATTATTTATTCATTACTCAAATTTAATATAATTTTGTTGTTCCGCATTGTGTCTTTATTTTAAATAAAATTATAACAAAAGACGAGTTAGCAATTTTAATCTCCCACTGTGTGTTCTTTTAAATTTAGGAGTAAAAAAAGGTAAAAATCATAAGTTTGTGGTTCCTATGCGATTAAAAGTGTTTCACTAGTTGGCTGAATGCCGGCTGCTGTGAGAATATGTCTTTGGCAACCTATACAAGGATCAAGTCTTGCTTATCCTATGATAAGAGAGTACAAGCCTTCTTTTATGCTTTAATCCTTCATGGAGGAATGGTTTCGATATTACAGAAGACAAGTTCTTGAGACCAACCTTGCTATATGGGACCGAATGTTGGGCGGTAAAAAAGAAGCTTGAAAGGAAGTTAGAAGTGACATAATGAGGACACTCAGGTGGACTTGTTGTTAAACATAAGGGTACCAAATAAGGTCTTCCGGAGAAAGTTGGATGTAGCTTCCATCACAGATAAATCAAAAAAGGGAATATGGTGGCCATTTGGGCACATTCGTAAGAGACATCTGCTGGCACTGTTAAGGAGGATAAAGAGTGTTACGATCGAGTATGCTACATGTTATTTAATATATGTACTTTGCTTCCTATGATTGCTACCATACTTTTTTCAATTCTCCTTAGTTTTTTCTCAATTTTATGAGTCCCTCTCTTCGCACAAATTTCTTTTTCACAAAATGTTTCACAAGCTGGAGTTTTATGGAAATAACCTAGTTACCGTCAGAGTAGAGGATAGTTAGCTTACATCTTACCCTCCCCATACTCCACTCCGTGTGGGGCTCATTGGGTATGTTTGCTTTCGTTACTAGCCCCCTGTATACATGTCATCAAATACAGGAATAAACCACTTCAAGATAAACAGGTATTTTTGGGTAAAGCATAGCTCCCCTGTATACGTTTTTAAGGATTATATAGCAATTATCAAAGTATGCTTGGAAGTAGGATCTCATGGCGTGGAATGCAATTGAACAAAAATCATTTGAGAATTGAACTAAATAAGGTCCACTTCTCCAATTTCATGTTCCAAAAGCAACCTCAATGGCAATCTATGCGATTTCACCAAGTACGACAACTATTTGCGCCTAAAAACTAAAGCAAAATCACCATCATTCCAACGGATGCTAAAATTGTGATCGTAACATGGACTTACATTCTAACATTCGATCAATGTTTTTAATTCCGTGCTTGTTTATTCTCAATCATCTTTACATGCAATAAAATGTAGGGATAATCTTCTGTTCATATATACACAACAAATGGGGAACAATGAAACTGTGAACACTCACGAAATCTGAAAACAGTGCCCCAATTGACATACTGCGGATGATTTCGTCATCGAGCTCCGACACCGGCGTGGTCCTCATCATCGTAAGGAGAAATTGTAGAGAAATCCTTCAATGTTAGGTCTTCCTTGAAGTGAACATGCTAGGTTTTTGGCTCAGGGTTTTAGTGAAACTTTTGTTCGAGGTGTAAATGGATCCGGGTCTAGAAATTGTTATTTTTCAATTTAAATTTTGTTTGATTTGTTTACCAAATTTTCTATCAAGTCTCGATCCAAATTTGTCTCCTAGAATAGATGGCTAAATGGTGTTTTTGTTGTCTTTTTTATCTGAATTAGCAGTCTAAACGACATAAATGATCGTTTTACCCCCTCAGTATTAATTATGTAATGTTTAATCTTCCATAAGTTTATATGTATTTAGTCAAAAACTTAATTATCGACCTTAATTAGTTTCATACATAGCCTAACTTCAACTACAATAGTACGAGGAGGCAATTTTTTGGCTTACTTGTCGGGGGTGAAGCTATCAGGGCATGGGATTGAACCTCATACATGTCTTGTATTTGGGTAAAGTCGTCACGTTATTTTATCAACTGAGCTACACATCAAACACCGTTTGCATGTATTATCATTTGTATGTATTTCAAACAACTGTCATAAGCTAAATTGCACACCATCTTGTAATTTTATTCGACTAAAGTCAAACAAAGCAATTAAAACCACTTCATTCGTCCTAAGAAAAATGAACAAATTTTTTTTTTGATCTCCTTAAACTAATTAAACAATATAAACTAATAATAACGTATTTTGATGTTATTTCTTCTTCAATCACTTCACAACAGTGTGTTTGTATGGATTTTATGGTTGTTTGCTCGTAAAACGACAACCATCTTGAATAATGTTGAAGCAATAATCGAACGTACTAATTAATGGATCACGTCTTACATAGAGCGTGTTGATGTTCATGGAGTTAGGTTCATTGTGTATCAAGAATAATGTAAATTAATATTTTCAAACATTCCGGTTATATGATGTAGAAGGGGTCAGATTTAGAAATAATAGTGACATAATACATCACATAAAGATTGGGATCACTAAAGTGGAGGGGTGCTATCGACTGTAAGATTTTGCTAACCTTAAGGATTTCCGTTACAAAACAGCAATTAGACCAACAATATGGTATTGATCAAAGTGTTTACGACAAGGAAAGACCTACTTGAGGAGGCTGCATACACGATGATGATCAAATGAATATCTCGTCAAGCCAACCATAACATAATATAGAATGAGGTGTATTGGGAGGTGTTAGAAGTTATGCACACCACAAATAAGTTGAAAGAGAGAAGACAGTGGGCTAGTCACGTTTGTAATAGTCAAATTGCAATTTCAGTGGGAAGAATATGAATTATGACACCTAATGAGGACATGGGATGATGAACCGAGGTTGGACATGTTAACTTTAGACATTTCTAATAACATGATTTCTGATATAATTTACCAGATACATAGACTAGGATAAAAGACTGTACGTAAGAATCATGAATATTTTAACTATATGTTTACCATCAATCATTTCAAGAACTTTGTGATCTTGATTATTTCAAATGGAAATATTATCAAATAACCAATTGAAGTAAACATTAAATATTGTAGTAGTTTGAAAGAAAACTTCAACAAAAGAAAAAAGGATTAAAAGGAAATGTTTTCAAAGTATAAGGACCAAAAGTGTGCATAACTATATATTTAAGGACGAGTAGTGAAATTTACTGGTCTTAAACGGGTCTTTGTTTTTCCGGATCCATCAACATTCTACCCCATAAATTTCTCCTTCTTCAAGTATGCGTATCGTCGTTCTCCATTAACGTCACCCTTGTTTCACCGGCGAACTCCATCAACAACAATGGATTCGTTTCATCCTCTTCTAGAGAGAACTCGATTACCTCAGTCATCACTCCAGAAACTTGCGGTTGTCTCCATATTCGAAAAGCTCCGATTACCAACTACACTAAATGGACCCGAATTCGACCCGGGAATGCAGGCCGTTGCTCAATGTCTGAGCTCAAGTTCGCCGGCGGTTGTCGACCAATCGGTCCGAGAACTTTGCCTTCTTGTAAAGGACTCCAAATTGGAGGTTTCTCGGGGGTTATTGGAACTCCAGTCAGCACTCGAGGGCTCTGATTCGCGCTTCGTTAACGTGTTTGTCAAAGCTATAGGGTTTATTGTTCGGTTAGGGTTCCAGGATGACAATGTTTCCTTTCGCTTCCATTCTTCTGAGGCTCATCCTTTTGTTAAGGTGACGTTGAACAAAGTATATCTATGAATATGTGACTGGGAACTCAATTTTAGCTTTCTAACTTGAATAAAAGCTCATCATGCTCAAATTAAACACATATTTGAAGTTCAGAGTATACCTCATGCATTTAACTAATGAAGTGTCATAGGCAGGTGATCAGTTGGTGTAAAATTTTCATATATGGAGCGTCTGTAGCTAAATTCCGATACCAACTTGAACAATTGGAATACCATAATTAAAAGGGGAAATATCATAATCGATTTCCATTAACGAGGTGTCATAAAAAGTTCACACGTATTGCTTTTAAACTGTAAACTCATATAATGTGTTGACATTGATGGCTGGCAGGTTCTTTCTTGCCGAACAGAGGTTCAATCCGAGCTAGTGCGACAGGTGCTTATATTTATTATGCAGAACAGGCCGTTGGGAATGGAGGAAGTTTGTGAATTTTTAAGACCCTTCTTAAATTTTTTGGTCATACAAACGTCATCTTCGGTGACAATGTCTTTGTTAGCAAGGAACCTTTTATCCTCGATTGCGTCGCTATGTTGTTCATTTCCTCAGGATGCAATTCCTGTTTTCAAGCTGTTGATGGGATGCTGTAAATATATGTCTTGCAACAGTGCAGAAGTAAGTTAATATGGAAGCTCAGAGCATCTCCAACAGCTATGCTGAGACGGAGAAAAGATGGATTTTAGTATTTTTGTTGCTTCCAACAGCTATGCTATCATCTATGCTAAAATAGAGAAAAGATGATAGAGTTTGTAAAAATCTCTAAATTTAGAGAAATCTTTAAAACTATAGGAGAGAGAAAATAATATTTTAATTATATCCGACCAATTAGAGTATTAATGTAAAACATGTAAGAGAGAGAAATAATATTTTATTAAATGTATTTTTATATTTTTATTAATATAGTTAATGCTAGAATTGTTAAAGTAGAGTAGCTGTTGGAGTTGGATGTAATTTTTTTTATAGAGATTTTACTTTTCATACTCTATTATTATAGAAAGATCGTAGCATAGCTATTGGAGATGCTCTCATAGAAAGCTTTCCTATAATTTTTGGTCCATTTATACTCCAAGCCATGGAAATGGTTATGAAATCTTCACATATATCATTATTATTGGGGAGAGACATCTTCTTCAACTTCTTAGGTTTTCTCTGATTTTGTCCATTTATACACCAACCCAGTGCACATACTAATTTCTCTCATGATGGTGCTTTTTCTAGGATTTGATTAATGTTTCTTATCTGATGGAGACTATCGTGGATGCATTTGTTGCGGTTTTGAGCCACCTGGCTAGTACAGGGATGGTATGTCTATGAAATTTCGACTGGATTGATTGTATTACGAGATATACATGTGTGTGTTTATGTTTGTATCTTAAAATGTTATTATTACTTAAAGAGGGATTATTAAGTTTGGTTACCAATGAAAGTTATAAACATTTTTTTTGTTTGGCTTAATCTTGATTGTCAGCGGATTCATGATGCACAATTATGCGGAGCAGAACTTTTAGAGATGATCTTTTCCACTATTCAGAAGTGTTCCGGTGGGGAAGAGTGCATATTTGACATGTCAAGGCGCTTAATAACTGTGCAGTCAGAGCTTGGCTTGAAATTTATACCTGAAGTATCATCTGTGATGTTGTCTTTGTTTGTTAGCCTCATCCAGTCAGAGATGGAACACATACAGTTATCAATATTAAAATTGGTTCTCATTATTATAAAGTGGAAAAACAGCAACGGTAAATTCGTTCAGCTCTCCTTGATTTACTCATAACTTCATTTTAATTTCATTTTTGCGTCATATTGTGACTTCAGTACCTCTTTTTATTGGCCAAAGAAGACACAGTAGGTGTGTGTTTTGATATTTTGATGTGTTCTTCATCATGTTTAAATACTCTTAAACACCTCTAGAAGTATTCATATATATGATATGGCCATATGTGCATATATGTACACAAATAAGTAGAATTTATAAGACATACCTGTTTGTGAGTATTTTTGAACTCACAGAAGTTGTATTATCAATTATGCACGTGATGGAAAAAAAAGTGCTTGTCAATGGACATCCTGATCTTGTTTCTGTTCTTTAGGCCCCCCTCTGAACCACCTCAGCTACACAATACATCATCACTGACTAGTTTGTTCTTTGGCTGATATTGATTCTACACCTGCAGAGAATATCGTTGATGTGCATGAAGAGATTTTATTTGTTTTTCCCGCCATCAATCTCATGTCATCTCCTTCCAGATATGTTAAAGAAGCAGCATCTGAGTTGCTCATTATCTTACGAAGGCTCTCTGCTTATTTCTTGGTTGATCCAATAAATGAATTGCTCATGGAAGAGAGATTTCCACGAATAGGCAGATTGGAAGACATCATATTTCGGGTCTTCCGTCATTTGTGGTTTCAGGTAGAGTTTCGATTGTCTTATTACTGAAAACTACATCTTCTTTCCAACATATTTAGAGTGCGCTTATATTTTAGAAAGTGGCTACTGGCTAGCATATTTCTGTTAACTTCTTGTTAATGCTACTGGTACAGTTTTTTTTGTAGTGTGAAATTGAGTTGTTCTTAACAACTATCTGGCTGATTCAATAAGTTAGCTAAAATCAAGAGAGTTGGTGTTCTTAACTTGAACCTTTTTAGTGATCATTTTACTTTCTTCAAACACAATATCTTAATTTCCCATGCTGCAGTTCTTCTCTATCATGCTGGCATGGGTAAAACATGTGAGTATATAACCATGAACTTCTATATTTTCAGAATCAAACTTCTTTTTCTGGTTCTTTCTATCTACATTGGGTTTCAAATGGCAATAAAGATGTCAAAGAAAAGCAGCATCCACTGAAAAGTTGGACGGCCTCAATAACGGAGTATTGTCAAAGGATGGTCGATATAAAAAAATCAACCCTTCCTAGGTCTCAGTCCCAGGAGATATTTCTACGTGGTAAACAATTGCTTTGCATGATGCAATGTATCAACCATGATCAGTTAGATATCTTCTGGTAAGTAACAAGCTGTTCATCTACTGCAGAAATTCCGCCTTTACTTGCTGCAATTGCCAGTGTTCTCCTTGTGCATCCTACATTAGGGAATTCTGCGGTAGATCTCCTGGCTCTTACTGGCAATATGGATCCCAAACTTGGTGTTGCGTTATTTCTAGTAATTTTATTTTACCATAACGTATTTTCTGGTAAATCTGAAGAAACAGACTTCCAAGACATATTGGTAAGCCACTAAAGCTCTATCACGTGCAGATCTTATTGCCTTTCTTCTATAAGCTCAGTTTTTACTGTTACTAATCTTATAGCAATTGCTGCAGCTAAAACTTTTAAGAATGCTCCCCTTACTTGTGTCACATCCTGCAATGATACCACTCATAGTCCAAACAATTTTGCCAATGCTTCAGAAGGATGCAAATCCGTAAGTTGTCCATACATTTGTTCTATTCATATCCTTACATGATTGTTGCACTGTAGTTATATCAAATTTATATATAAATTTTGTGTCACTATCTGCACACAGAATCTCAGCCAAACTCGTATTTGCCTATATGCAATACTTGAAACTCAGTGATGGTTGCTAATGCATGAATGATATTGCCACTTTCTTCCAATCTGCTTGCACAACCACAATTAGATATATAATTATTGGGGAAAGATAATCTCTTCAAAATTAAGTCGAGACTTGTGGGTCCAACCCGAATGGCTGTCAATTTTTCTGACATCATTTATCACCGTCTTCTGTTTTAATAAATATTTTACTTGATTTGTTGTGTTTTAGAGTGTTATTTGCTACTGCTTTGCGTCTGCTTTGCAAGACCTGGGAGATCAATGACCAGGTTTTTGGAAGTTTGCAGGTATGACCTTTGTTGTGCTTATTTCTGGTAACTGTTTTGATATCTGTTATTGAAATTTGGTGGTCATAGTCTCATAGGGTAGAAAGCTCTTTCATCTATTTTTTTCTTCACCATTCATTTGTGTACATGAGAATTGATTTATATATCTAGTCTTTATTTTTTCTGATGTCATCTTAAGCAGAATATCATATTGTTGGTTGAAGTTTGTGATATAATTAAAATTCAGATACTCCATTTCGCTTACATTTTTTGACTATATCATTTCACTGTTTACTTTCTTCTATTTATTTGGAAGGGTTTATTACTTCCAGAAGCATTCACCCAGTTCAAATGTGAGAGAAGTATTAGTATAAGCATGGCTGTTAGCATCTGGGATGTTTGCAAAAGGAACCCAGACAGGGGTGTAGACCTTATCTTGTCGGTTGAGGTATGAATTGTATGAAATAATTTCTCCCTGATTTTTCCAAAGCATCTTATGCTCTCTATATTTCTTCAATTAACTTACAGGCATGCATTGAGAGCACAGATGCTATAATTAAAGCACTTGGTGTTCAAAGCCTTGCCCTTCTTTGTGAAGCTGATGTGATTGGTAAGACCTAGTTGATGCAGGAACGGATATCTTGCTTGCATGATGTAATAATGCCTAGATGTAATTATCGGTAATGCAAGTGATGATGTGCCTTTTATTAGAAGTAGCATTTTGATCATTGTTGCTGATAACAAAAGTAATATTCATATTCAAATTGATGATTTTGAACCTGATTATCGAATTTTTTGTCAAAATCATTATTCAGATTTTTATACTGCTTGGAGTGTTATAGCAAAGCATGTCGGGAGCTACTCCACTGACCCGGTTATTGCAAATAGGTAAGTCCTAATAACTTTGTTTGCATCATGTGTTCAGAGTCTGTTTTCAACTATCAACTTGATCTAACATGACCAAAGGGCCTTTGGCCTAGCGGTATGTGAGCCTCTGCCCTTCTAGGAGGTCGGGGGTTCAAACCTCACCCAAAGGTGAGGAGGGCGTGTGAGTTTCTTTATTCCATTTGCCGTATATAAATATTATATACTTCAAAAGAAAAACGTGAACTAACATGTCCTAAGGTGCTAGAAAACTCATACTTGCACCTTTAATAAAAAGAAGCTGGCACGATTCTTGTTTGTACAAGCATATATTTGAAATTATCTTAAAAGAACACGGATTCCCGATATAAGCAACGTTATCACATTGCTTGTTTTTTAGTTAATTATGTATTTAGCTAAGACAACAATGATGATTCATAATGCCCTTCTTTGCAAAAATCGAGAAGATCTGTCACCAGAAATTAGAAGTACGACTATCTGTGTAATATTATAGAACTGCTCTAATATTGATCTTTGGACAGCGCATGCCTGATTTTAAGATGGGGTGCAATGGATGCCGAATCATATCCAGAAAATGCGACGAGCGTGTTGCAGATATTATGGGAAGTTGCCACAACAAGACATCCTTGTCATGGGTCATCATGGGCAAATGCTAGAGCATCTGCTTTTGAGGCATTAACTCAATATCAGGTATAATTTTTATTTGGTCTTGAAAAAGTCAATGTTGCACTTTTATGCCAGAATGCCTCATTTACCCTATTTGACTACCTTTTAAGGATAAAGAAATACTTTACTACTCTAGATCTAGTGTTGTCTGAGTTGTTGCTCTTTTCCTTTGAACCATGTGGGATCTTTTAGGTACCTCATGTCCACCAATTCATTCCAGATTTCAGGGAAAAGAACATAGAGGTGCTTGTTTCTGAGATCGACCCCAAAGTTCTTGAGGCCATGGAGAGATTTGAAGCAAAGATGATAACACACGAACACATGTTAGTAAACTTTTTCCTTTGAGTTTCGTTCACACTCAATTATTTGCGACTACATATCATGTTTTGAGATATATCCCTTTCCTTGTGTGGTTTTTCCAGTACGAGACGAAGACTGGTGAAGGAGAAAAGAGTGCCTGCCAACAAGATTGAGAAATTGCTAGATGTCTTTCCTCGGGTTATTGGCATTTCAGGTACAATCATTCAGTTCAGTGCTCATTTTTATGAGGTAGTGATGGCTTTTTTAGCATACATAACTGACTGCTTAATGCCCAAGCTCAGTGGTGATTTGGATCAGAGGCGGACTCATAAATTTTTTCACGTAGCGGCACGATTTCACTATAAAAAATATCTAATTTTCTATTTAGCAATATTAGTATAGATCTGTTTGTTGGTTCCTTGTCCTTACATAGAAGAGACCCATGTTCAAGTTTGGTCTACATATATTTTTTAAAAACACAAGAGGTATAAAAAACACCAAAATTGACAATTATGGGAGTCGGACCTGGATCTTTTGTACAAAGGCAAGAGATTTACCATCTTAGCCATTAAAATCTTGTGCTAACATTTCAGTTTTAAAAACTATATGGTGGCACCCAACAAAACAAATAAACAGTACGGTGGCACCCTTCAGAAGCGTACTTTTCCCCTTATGAGGAACCATGAAGCGATGGCCCGTGCCACCGTATCATTTCATGTGGATCTGCCCCTGATTTGGGTGATGCTATTATTCAGAAGGGTCCACGTATTGTACAAATATTTGTAACATAAGTTCAGAATAGACAAAGCATGGTGTAATGGAGCTCCCCTGATAAAATTAATACAATTTTTTATATAGACGGTCCTGGAAATAAGTTTCTGGTGCGAGAATGTGTCTGTTAGATTTATCTGTTATATACAGGGTACGGAAAGCGTAATTCTCAAATCTCATACCATCTAAAACATGAACATAGCTTATTCTACAACAATTCATTGTCAAACAATTTTCCACTATTGCATCTCTGAATGCATTTTTATTGATTAAATATCTAGTCTATATCCATACCATGTCTAAGTTTGGTATGTTCATGCATCTTGGAGAGGGCATGGGATCGTGTGAGAAGTGAAGTTAAGGTGAGAAGCGTAAGAAGGGATCTGAACCCCTGATCACTTTTAATCTCACACCCACCCATGAATTGCGCTCCTTACGAGAATTGATCCGGTGCATCTCGATGTACCTCATCTCGGTGCATCTCATTCTAATGTGCATCCAACGGTGGAGATCCTTCTTACGCTTCTCACCATAACTTCTCCTCACCGGAACCCAATCCTGTTGGAGAGTCCATATGACAAGATTCGTAATTATGTTGTTCATGCATAAAATGAACATACTGTGTGGGTGCTTATGTATGCAGCCTGTATGCTTGAGCAGTATTATCATTCCATTTGCAGGAACTAATAGTAAAGCAGGCGAACTACCAGGTGCAGCTCTATTTCATCTTTCTTTCAGTGCGAAAAATGAAAACAACCAAGGAGCATCAAAGGTAAAAGCATGTAGTACAGTCTTTTGTTCTGTTATCATTAGAGCTTTATCATGTTACATATGCAACCTCTAGTTTATTACAGGTTTTGCACGATCTACATGCCAGATATGAGAATGCGTTAGTGGAGATAGCTGCGTCACTACAGCTCTCGAGGAATATTATAGTTGCACTTCTTTCACTGCAATCCTGGAAACCATTCTTGCAACGTTGGCTGCGGGCTTGCATACCGTTATTGGATGTTAAGGCATCCTCCACTTTGATGGATACAACTTCCAAGGCAGCGGATGATATTCTGAAGGTTCAGTATTTCACTATTTCTTTTATTTTTGTGTTATAGCGGTGCTTCGTTACCCTTCCAAATGGTATTTTCTTTATGTTATAATTCCAGTTGTAATAACTTTTTTGCAGTGTATGAGACAAAAGGCTGAAAAATCTATCCCTAGATCTGCTGAGAATATTGGGCTAGCTGTGGGTGCACTTTGTTTGGTAAGTAAAAACAATCAATCCCCGTACAACAGATAACATTGACAATCAACATGACTAACAATTGTTTTACTAGAAATATAATCCCACAACTGAGAAACAATTGATTGGGACTAACTGAAGCTAAAACCATTCACTGAAAACTGAATGCACCTTGGATCGGAGTGACCAATTAAAAGTTCTAAAAATCCTACCTGACTAAATAAGACAAATGAAAACAAAAAACACATAGAAAGCAAAATCCTAGCCTATCAAACCCAACCACTGCACCACCAAACACTGGAACAGCAAACCTGACACCCAAGTCAAAATTAGTCTGCAAAGACAAACACATTTCGTTGCAAAACCATCAACTCGTCACCACTTCCTAAGTCTATCCCTGAAACCTCACAAAAACTGAACTTATTCCGATGACTCTAAACACCAGTGGCCAGATTTTGACAGAGCTATGAGGTGGCCGATGCTGATGATGAAAGCCTGAAAAATGTCGTGGGAATGAAATGACTGGAGAAATGACCTGTGGTGATTAGCCGATGAGCACCACCTGAAATGACCGTGATGATGACAGTAGCCTGAACAACCTGAAAACACCAAAAAACTTTAGATCCACTGCATGAAAACCATTCACCAGAAACCCATTCCCTGGCCGGAGGAATAATCAGCGATGGGACCACCATTCCATGGACGGAGAAAATCCTCTCACAAGACACTGCTTGATGTGATCGAAAACCTTAAAATAACTTTGATCTGAAGGAGCAAAAATGGGGGATCTGAAAGAAATAGGCGAGAAAACGATAGGCCCTCCATACTGCTAGCCAAAGGCTGTTGGCCAGAGGCAATTATACTCCAAGAAAACGAAGAGTCTTGATGGGGATTTTAGAGAGGGAAGGGAGAAAGAGAGATAAGAGTATGTTGGCTTACTGTTGTGCCACTTTGACCAAAAATAGGGATACTGCTCTGCCTATCTGAACAAAATTACTAGTTTTCTACCCAATCTTGGCTCTTCTTACTAGGTAGTTCTTAATAAGCATACGATTACTGCTGGTCATTATTTGTTTCGCATTATGTTTTGCTAGGTCCTTCCCCCATCTGCTCATGCTACAAAAGCAAGTGCCTCGAAGTTTCTGCTGAGTTGGTTATTCCAGCATGAACATGAATATCGCCAGTGGTCGGCTGCAATTTCTCTTGGAGTCATCTCAAGTTGCTTGCATGTGACTGATCACAAACAAAAATTCGAAAACATCAATGCACTTCTTGAGGTACTAATACTCACATTTGTTTCTATTACGAGAAATTGTATAGAATAATCCCTGTTTGGTTGAGTTTCAGATGTTCCCATATCATGTAGGCCATATAACTATCCTGTAGTACTGACTATAATAGTGCACCTGTAACTTTTATAACAAGAATAAGCATCATATTTGCATATCAATTTTCTCTTTTTACACATAGTTACTCTTTGATGTACATCCCCCAAAAAAGTTGTTCTGTTAATTGCATGTCAAGCAGCTACTGAACCACAAACATACACACATCATATTATTACTTGCACACATTTATATTGCAGGCATAGGATCGTGTGAGAAGAAGAGTTAAGGTGAGAAGCGTAAGAAGAGATCTGAGCCCTTGATCACGTTTAATCTCATACCCACCCATGAATTGCGCCTTAGAAGGGAGTTGATCCGGTGCATCTCGGTGTACCTAATCTCGATGCATCTCATCATAATGTGCAGCCAAGGGTGGAGATCCCTTCTTACGCTTCTGGCCATAACTCTCTCCTTCTCAACGGAACCCAACCCTTATATGCATACACATGTGTTTGTAATATTATTGTGAACATAGCCTGAAATATTCTATAGATGTTTATGCACCAAAATATGGTGAGAAATTAAGGTCCTCTCTTTAGTCCCTTCTATGCTATAAAATAATTCATTATGCCTCCTTTTTGTTATATTTATCATCTAGTTTTGGATACACCCATTTTGATCTATATGAAAGTTGACTTGTATGAAACCAATCTTCTTGAGCTAATACTTTCATCTAGTTAAGTGAATTTTCCACATTGGCAAATTCTCTATATGGTTCAGAGAATACTTTAAATGATAAGTTATCAACGCTCATGTTTTTAATTTGAGTTTCTGTTGTAAAATGCCTACAGAAAAAGCGTTAGCGAGCATGACATGTTATTGGCTCCACTACTGACTTGATTTCTTTTTTGAGGTTGCATGTACGAGCAGAAGCACTCTTGTAAGAGGGGCTTGTGGAGTTGCTTTAGGTTATTCATGTCAAGATCTTCTTACACGTTTTCGAGTTGGAGATGATTTCCATTTGGACAAAGAAGTTTACGAGATGCAGGAAACTGACTTACTTGGAAAGATCGTTAGGACCTTATGTCGGTTAATAGATCAATATGCTCAATCTTCAACTACCACTCTCCAAAGCCTATCTGAATACTTCCCACAACCACCAAATACTACCGATCCAGATATTTCATTAAGCTCTTCTGGTAAAAGTTCTGATTACTTGGAGGAAGATATATGGGGTGTTTCAGGACTTGTCATGGGTTTGGGAAGTTCTGTTACCGCAATATACAGATCTGGGTGTATTGATGCAGTTAAGAAGATAAAACATTTAATTATATCATGGATTCCTCTTGAGAACCCCTTGGAACAAAACTCTGCTACAAATGCGAACATGGAGTTAGTTTTATCCATGGGGGCTTGTCTTGCACTTCCATTTGTAGTATCTTTTTCCCAAAAAGTAGAACTGATTGTTGGTGCTGAACTCGAATATCTTGTGAGTGGCTATCCTGAACTCATCAACGAACTGCTTTCTACAAAAAATTCCGGGGCCTTCCGCCAGAACTTGTTGATGGCATCTTGCGTTGGAGCAGGAAACCTTCTTGGCTGCATTTTGAATGAAGGGGTGCATTCGTTGGATGCTAAGTGTGTTAAAGATTTACTAGATATATTTAAGAAAATCTACTCTAAGCCTCATCCTCCTCTTATGCATTTGGGTGCAATGCTTGGAGTTGTAAATGCACTAGGAGCAGGGGCTGGGACTCTGTTCCTGCACTGCCCTTTATCCTTCTCCCGATCTAACGCTGAACAGGAGGTAATTCAGCACTTATAATTGGTTATCCAGCATTGCTGGTGTAGGGTTGGGTTCCGGTGAGAAGGAGAGTTATGGTGAGAAGCGTAGGAAGGGATCTCCACCCTTGGATGCACGTTAGGATGAGATGCACCGAAATGAGGTGCACTGAGATGGACCGGATCAACTCCCTTCTAAGGCGCAATTCATGGGTGGGTATGAGATTAAAAGTGATCAAGGGCTCATATATCTTCTTACGCTTCTCACCTTAACTCTTCTTCTAACATAATCCTATGCCTGCTGGTGTATTAGTTGTATGTGTGTGTAGTTCTGTATAACTGAATTCTATTGCTAACTTGTTTCCCAACAGGAATCTTTTTACATTATGGGTCCTCTATTCTCTAGTGCTGTTATGGAGCTCAGATTGACGTCATTAATACAAGAAGTCTTTCTTGTTGCCCAAAATTCTGATGATAACCAACTGCAACATTATGCAGCTTGGGCAGTTTCATTTCTTAGACATTACATCTGGTCCAGTGATCTCCACAATGAGGACAGAGCAAAACCAAATTCTGCATCCCAAAACTTCCCCGATGATAGTATAGTCATGAAACTGAGCCTGTGGTTGATGAATCTAAACTACTCTAGGGTACGTGACCCACCACTATATTACTTTCAAGCACTCTCACTGTTTTTAAAGTATTTGTATACTGTGGCCTAGTAAGCGAATGATGATTAACTTTGACAATCTTATCAGAAACTTGCTAAACACAACTGTTTTTATCTAGGTTATTTGCATTCTTAACCTTTTTATTTCTATATTTTACAGTTATTAGAGGCGGGTCCATACAAGAATGCTAACTATTTACGAAATCATATGTGATTTTGCACTAACGGGTAGCGGGCGACTTTTGGGGTCGCATGGAAAGTCGCCCGGTCATATATGATTTTGTACATGAAAATTTTTTCATGTACAAATGATTGGCTGAGGATTGTCCTTGTATTCTCGTAAATTGTTACTGTCCTCGCATGAACCTCTCTCACAGTTATTAACCCTACAACTAGTTTGGGACCTCAAAATTGTTGAAGAGTAAACTCAAAATACTTTCAGATTTTCTAAATGGCTTATAAATGAGAAGTTGAAGGGACAAACGTTGGTCAATTTGAGTTTACGACTTATGAAATTAAAGATTTTAAGTCTAGTTTTCAATGGTGAAGGTTTCGAGTAATTTGGAGTTTTCCATAATAAGTTATGGCAGTTTTAGTAACCAAGGGTCAGGACTAAATGCTGCTGTTAGAATTCTGTTTTTATATTTTAAGAGTTTGACTTGATGGAAAAGAGTAAAATATAGTGTTGTATTAAGCTTAATACGTAAGAGAGAAGAATATATGTTCAGTAACTATTAGAAAAACTTCTCTTCCTTGGAAATCACTCTAGTTTGTCATAAACTCTGTTGAAGCCATAATTGTTCTTGTTATCGAGAGTAGTGAAGTAATTAACTTTATTTACATTGAAGAAGTATTTACCTTGCTCAATGTTTTGCCTATTTAAGAATCTTACTTCTCTCTCTGTTCCACAATAAGTCTCGACATTTCTATTTTAGCCTGTCCCAAAATAAATGTCCACTTTCCAATTTTACCCTTAATTATGAGATGCAGGAATTCATTACTCCTACTCTATTATTAAGGGTAAAAGTTGTCATATAGTTAATTAAAAAGTTTAATAATTGCACATTTCTAAATCTGTCTTTTCCATTGTGAACATTTTTTTAGATGGTGGGAGTATTTAGTTGACATATATTTGTCTTTGGGATAGGTAATAAGGTTTGAATATAT
This sequence comes from Silybum marianum, assembly GCA_036898165.1. Lineage (NCBI taxonomy): Eukaryota > Viridiplantae > Streptophyta > Magnoliopsida > Asterales > Asteraceae > Silybum > Silybum marianum. The sequence continues at coordinate 667,117 of CM072543.1, forward strand.
ATATATATATATATAGAGAGAGAGAGAGAGAGAGAGGAAAGTTCAAATGCGAACTCAAATTTGGTTGTGAACGTGTGGACAAATGAGAGCGCGACACGTGTCTGAATGTAGATTATTCAGACTGAATATAGTATTTATTCAGTCTGAATATTTCTTTGATTATTCGGTCTGAATATGACACGTGTCGTGCTCTCATTTGTCCTCATGTTCACAACCAAATTTGAGTTCTCATTTGAACTCACCCCTATATATATATATATTAATGCTCAAAACATTAGTTTCAACAGCTCACTTGACAGACTAACACTTTTCTAATCAACGTTTTGTTTTTCCTTTTACCGAATGTTCATCATCAGGCTGCTGCCAGTTCACATGTTAACACAGTTGCCACTGTTTTGCGATGCCTCACGCATGCTCCAAGGCTGCCACATCTTGATTGGGGGTCAATCATTAGAAGGTGCATGAGATACGAGGATCAAGTTGCTAAGATGTTTCCAGAAGATTCCGATCTTAAGAAAGGAAAACTGAGGGAGGAATGCTTAGTATTCTCTCTGGTCCATGGCAGCAACTTCAATGCTTTGCTCACTTTCCTCGATGAACTGTTCGACCTCTCTAGGTTCAAGATGCTTGAAATGAATCTGCAATTGTGCGCTCTTTCTCACCTGCCACATATGTTAAAAATATTCTCCGGGTCCCGCCTTGAAAAGATATTTGATGACGTGGGCACTTTCATACAGTCACCAGTTTCCTCTGACCAAATTTATAATCCAGAACAGAAAAGCCTATTACGAATATCATGCTGGAAGGGTCTTCGAATCTGTTTCGAAGAAGCTTCTCTCGATTCTGAAAAACTTATACCCAACTTTGAGAATTGCATGGAGGTGCTCTTTTCTTTGTTGCCACAAGTTTCAGGGTTAAAGTCGTTAGAAATGAACATGAATAATGAAGGGGAGGAATGGTCTGAGGCAGTAAGATGTCTGGGGAAGGCTCGTTGGGATTGGTTATCACATTGTCTGCAGGTAATGTATCTTTTTCTGTCTTGTAGATTCACATGGCATCTTGAAAATTATTTACCCACATTGGATTAATATTTTTCATAACCGTCTTTCTCTCTTCATCACGCTTTGGATTGAAGTCAAGTCTGTTTAAACCTCACTCTCCCCGTCCCACCACAGGTGGGATATATTGGGATCGTTTGGTTTGGTTTATTTGATGGATTGCCTAGTAGACAAAAGATTGTGTGAGAATAGGAGTTAAGGTGAGAACCGTAAGAAGGGATCTGGACCCTTGATCACTTTTAATCTCACCCCCACCCCATTAGTTGCGTTTCTCACGGGAATTGATCAAGGTGCATCTCATTAGTAATCTTCAATTAGGATTGATCCAAGGGTGGAGATCCCTTCTTACCCTTCTCACCAATCATCATAACTTCCATTCTCACTAGAACCCAACCCTTGCCTAGTAAGCGTAACATTTTTCGACATTGTTAATAATTGCTGTTCTTTTTTTGACAAAAGCTCAGCTTAGTTAAGTTGGGACAAAAACTGTTCGACTTATAGATTTCCTTTAGTATCGACAACAATGGTGTATTACTAGTCGTTATCTTTTGTTGGTACTCATACTAACATTGTTGCATATCTAACAGCTTCGCTATCTATAACTTTTGTTCAATAACTGTAACCATCTACAGATTTCAGAGACTAGTTTCAATCAGGGAAGCCATCAGTTTTTGGAAGCAAAGAAAAAGGTCATAGCTAAAGCAAGACTGGTGGAGACTGGTTCTATTCCATTGCTTGAACTGTCAAAACTGAAATCTTACATATTAAACACCACATCTGAAGGTCAGTTTGCCAACAAATGTCATTTTGATATGTGCACATATATATATATGTATGATATAATCGGCGTGTGTGCATATATATATACATATATATATAAGGGGGGGGGGGTTCAAATGAGAACTCAAATTTGGTTGTGAACGTGAGGACAAATGAGAGCGCGACACATGTCATATTCAGAATATTTAGTCTGAATATTTCTTTGATTATTCAGTCTGAATAATTTACATTCAGACACGTGTGGCGCTCTCATTTGTTCTCACGTTCACAATCAAATTTGAGTTCGCATTTGAACTTTCCTCTCTCTCTCTCTCTCTATTTATATATATATATATATATATAAGGAACGTTTCAATTACAAACCATCTAATTCTAACAAACCATACAAACCATATTCAATGCATATAGAAGAGGTATTCAGTCCACACTTTGAACTCACGGTTTTAAACACGTCTAATAGAAGAGGTATTCAGTCCCTTATAAGACAACCTTCGTTCTTCTCCCCAACCGATGTGGGATCTTACAATCCACCCCCCTTGGGAGCCCAACGTTCTCACTGGCACGCCAGTCCGGTTTCCCGGGTCTGATACCATTTGACATCCCAGGCCAACCGTACCAGATATTGTCTGCTTTGTTCACACTTGGATTCATGGTTTTAAAGAACGTCTGATAGAAGAGATATCCAGTCCCTTGTAAGGCAACCTTCATTCCCCTCTCCAACCAATGTGGGATCTTACAGAAGGGATGGTGTTACATATCAATATCTGGAGTTGGTCTCCGTGAAAAAATCTCGTGTCAGTAATTTTTCTATAAAATTACAGGTATATGGGATGTTCTTGTGGAAGTAGTGATGGCTTTGCAACATGCTGAAGGAAGTATCAAACGACAATGGCTTGTGGATGCAGTAGAAATTAGCTGTGTGACAAGTTACCCTTCAACGGTAAGTACCCATTTCCTTATCATTTTTGCAGTTTCATAACACAAAAAAGAATAAATTACCATTTTTGCCCCTGTGATTTGTTAATAATTTCTATTTTCGTCCCTGTGGTTTAGAAATTGAGATTTTCGTCCATATGGTTTACAATTTATTGCTATTTTCGTCCCTGGACTAATTCTTAACTTTAAAGTAGAAGGGACCAAAACAGTAAAGAATTGTAAACCACAAGGACCGAAACAACAAAAAATTAGAAATCATAAGGATGAAAATAACAATGAATTACAAACCATAGAGATGAAAACCTCCTCAATTTCTAAACTATAGGGACAGAAATTGCAATTTTTAACCAACCACAGGGACGAAAAAGGTAATTTACTCAAAAGGAAAAATGAACCCCTTTGCAGGTTTATTGGGTAAACCTTCCATCTCTCCTTTTGCCATCGACTGTTTTAGGCCACAAAGTTAAAAGACATTATTCGGGAAATTTCTCGTGTAGATTTTAAGAGATCAAATCACTTAAGTTACTTTCTGTATCATTAAGCCACTACCGAACAGTCATGTATATCTGACCAAATAAGCTGCAAGCCCCATTAAGCCTATTAAGCTGCTAACAAACAGGTTCTTAATATTATGAGCTGCATGTTCTCTTGCAGGCTATGCAGTTTATCGGTTTGTTATGTGGTAGCTCGTCCAAATATATGCCTTTTCTGATCGTTAACCCTCATACCGTATTGAGTGACCTACCCTTAACCCTTAGTTCTCTACTGTTAGATGACGGTAACTGGGGTGTAGTGGCTGAACTGGTGGTTAAGCTCATGTGGACTTCAATCAGCCGTATTCACGATTGGGTTACAAACGAATTTTCTAACCAACAAGTTTTCGATGAAACGGAGAAAGACATAGGCGTGTTTCTGTTAAAAGTGATGCATAATATTTGTGTTGCTTTGAAACACCATTTGCCTCCTGAAAAGCAGCTTTTGCTTGCCAATATGATTCTTCCCTAAAACTTGTGCTGCTGCTGAATTCGGCATCTATTCACTAATGAATAGTGAGGTGAGTTAAGCTATTCAGTTTTAAATAGGCATCTATTCACTTTGAATGGTAGGGTAAGTTCAAACTTTACGTTACTCACTTTTAGATAGATGATGAGTAAGTTTGCATTTTCTGTAGGCATTTTTGTTATAATTTGATGGTCCACAATGCAAAGTTTTATGGTTTATAACATTTCTTCAAGTGAAAAAATTAATGTTTATTTAGATCTTAATAATTGTTTTTTGAAAATGTAGACCTTAAAATGTGGTTTTCTGAAAGTTTGTTGTAAATTATATGAAGTATATGTTATTCTTTGTTTGGTTTGTTTTTAAATAAATAAGTAACAAATTATTGATGGCAACATTTCCCTTTTATGGTAAAAGGTTATTAGGGGGTGTTCACCCAACTCTTACCCAGTAAACGTTTACACTTTCACTTAACTTGTCATTATTCAACATGAGGTTAGGGTTGTTTACCAATTGTTTATTGGATAAGCGCTTACCATCAAGAGTAACCACCCTTTCTGATCTTATCGGATAACATTATCAGTCACCAAAATGGATAATTGGTAAGTGTTTCATTGGGTAAGGTTATTGGTCCTTGCCGTGAAATGAGTGACACCCAGTAAGTGTTCGGTAAACAACCTCTTGATCTCGGATTCTTGGTTGCCATCAAGGAAGCTGGATAGAATGGTGACGAGAGTTCGTGTTGTAAGAAAGATAGGTCGAGTTTTTAAACATCTTAAGAAAATGGCATTTAATGAAACATGTCCAAAAAAACAAGTATTTCGAGTCAAAATTTTTAATGAATTCGGCTCCTTGCCGTTGACAATTATTCAAGTTGAAAGGCCATTTACCATTTCATAAGCGGGTTGGGTTCCATTGAGAAGGAAAATTAGGGTGAGAAGCGTAAGAATGGATTTCCACCTTTGGATGCACATTAAGATGAGATGCACCAAGATGACGTGAACCGAGATGCACCGGATCAACTCTCTTTTAAAGCTCAATCCATGGGTAGGTATGAGATTAAAAATGATTGAGGGTTCAGTTCTCTTCTTATTTTTCTCACCTTAACTCTCCTTCTCACACAACCTTTGTAAGCTGCAGCTAAATCCAAGTGCTTGTACAAGCTGCATCTTCAACAATCAACTGAAAAAGTCAAGAGTGAGAAATATATATTTTTTTTAAAAAAACATTATCTACCAACATTTGTACTCTAAAAAACCATTTTCAATACGTTTGGTACATAGACGAAAAAACATAAAAAAAAATGTTATCTCATATTGGACACAATATTAGACTGGGACACAACAGAGACGGCTGTTGTTATGAGGTTAGCTAAATGCACCTCTACTTACTAATTTCCTCCTCATAAACATGTATAAATAACATGCCTCATTGCCATATACGGGAATGTTATTTGCACCCCTTTATATGTCAAAGTTATGCCAATTATGCTTTGGAAATGCAAAAAAGCAAGTTTTGCTAACGATGTGAAGAGAAAATTAATATGTAGAGGTGCATTTTAGCATAATATTGGCGTTCAATTAACCTATCATGCATGTGAAATACAAATTAATAGATAGGTGTGCATTTAGCATGCGCCTTAAAAGACCTAAATGCGGTAAAAAAAATTGTCATTTTTTGTCCCATAAAAAATATGTGAAACAAATTTCAATGAGAGAAAAGATAAAATTGTTAAATTGTTAAATACTAAACTACACATATCAAATTAAAAATTATCCCTAAAACCTTACTTACCCATATTGAATCCGATCTGCATACCAAACGCATCCTCAATTTACATACAACGAGGGCTAATGCAGTATTTAATTTAAGTTTTATATAAAAAGAAAAGATAGTTAAAGTTATTTAAACGAATTTAATTTATATAATTCTAAAGACTCAGAAAATGACAACTAAATCCAACAATTTATCCCAACTGCCAGTCAGTCATTCAAGAATATTACCCTTTACAAACTGCAAACACAAGACAAAATTGAGCAATTGCTAATCCAACTGTAACTTATATAAAATAAAATAAAAAAGTTTTTTTAAGTACTTGATTATACCATTTACCTCACTGTACACCGCCATCATCATCGATTGTTAACCGAACCAACCCGACAATAAAATTTACTCGGTTTTACTTTCATCGGGTTTCATCACAACAATCCCCCTTCCTTCCGTTTTTCCAGATTCTCCGCTTCCGGAAGGTTCCTGGGGACTCTTTCTAGAAGTTTCCACCACGGGTTTGGTAGAAGAAGTATCGGAACTTTTCGCTTTAGAAATTGGCGAAGAAGTAGTTTCTCTACTGACAACATCTTTGTTGTTGGAATTTAGCCATACAAATTGCAAGTTGTGACCTTTCCATGATTTACCGTTCAAAAACGCCTTTTCAGCTGCATGACGGTTTGTGAAATGTATCCGAGCTGAAGCTTTTGGGCCCGCATTGCTTTCGGTGGTGGGGTCCACGTCCTCTAACTGCACCTTTGAAAGTTCACCAAATGGTGAAAAATGTTCCTTCAACACGGGAACCTGAATAACCACAGCCATTAGATTTCAAAACCTTGAATTCAAGAAATATGAAAAGAGCATAACTAAATAACTGCAAACGGTTTTAGAAATGAGTACATTTATTACACTTCTTTAAATAACTAAATGACAATTTTACCCTTAATAACAGAGTAATGAATTCCTCCCTCTCATAAAATTAAGGGTAGAATTGAAAATACACACTTATCTCGGGACAAACTAAAAAAAGGGAAGAGCGGTTGTTTCTGTGAGACCACGGGTTTGTGCAAAAAGTGTGAGTGGAAAAGAAAAAGTGAACCAATACATTACTCCCTGCGTCCCAAATTAAATGTCCACGATGAAGAAGGCAAACAGTTCTAGAAATGTGTAATTATTACACTTATTAAATAACTAAATGACAACTTTACCCTCGATAATAGAAAGCAACGAATTTCTCCATCTCATAATTAAGAGCAGAATTGGAAAGAAGGTACTTATTTTTGAAAACGCACACTTATTTTTAAGGACCGAGTAAAATAGTAAGAAAAAAACATATATCCCTTGATCTATACTAGGACTTGGTTACCCATCTACGAGCTCCTTATCCCCCCTTGTCCTACCCCTCAACCTCTCGAACTCCCTTCTTCCCAACAATAGTTTACATACACCCCCTAGTCTAGCCTCCCATCACCATTGAATGTTGTCAAAGTTGGAGCCTGTTCGAGTCCCACATCGGCTAGACTTGGACCATTATCTGGAAATTTCCCCTTTCTCCTTGAAGGCTCTTTTGGAAAATGATATGGGGGGTTCCACATATTCTCACATGATATCAGAGCCAAGGTTTGACACTCTAGATACTTTAGGAGAATCTGTGTCCATCTGGCCTCCGTTAAAGGGGATGTGTTGGAGTCCCACATCGGCTAAACTTGGACCATTTCTCCTCATGAGCTCTTTTGAAGAGTGATCTGGGGGTTCCACATAGTATCAGAGCCAAGGTATGCTATCCTAGGGACTCGACACTCTGGCTAACCATCTCTCGACACTTTGTCTCCATCTAGCCTTCGTTGGAGGGGGGGTGTTGGAGTCCCACATCGGCTAGACTTGGACCATTTCTCCTGTATATATGTTGGAACCTCCCCTTTCTCCTCAAGGGCCCTTTAGAGAGTGATATGGGGTTCCACCACAAATTCTCACAGAGTCCATTTATTCCAAGCAAAGGTATAGACAGCTATCCTGTAAGTATATATATATATATATATAGAGAGAGAGAGAGAGAGAGAGAAAGAGGAAAGTAAAAATGAGAACTCAAATTTGGTTGTGAACGTGAGGACAAATGAGAGCACGACACGTGTCATATTCAGATTGAATAATCAAAAAAATATTCAGACTGAATATAGTATATTCAGTCAGAATGTTTCTTTGGTTATTCGGAAACATTCTACATCCAGACACGTGTCACGCTCTCATTTGTCCTCACATTCACAACCAAATTTGAGTTCGTATTTGAACTTTCCTCTCTCTCTCTCTCTCTCTCTTTCTCTCTCTCTCTCTCTCTCTATATATATATATGTCTGTGTCTGCGCGTTACTAGGAAATATCATATTACCATGCATTTTTCAACGATTTGAAAAAAGAAAATGAAGGAACTATGGGTGGAAGCTTACATCAGCAAGACCATCTGGTAGAGGTGGGACGATCTTAAATACAGTTGGACGATTATCCAATTTGAATCGATTAGTGACAACAGGTGATCCAACATGTGCCATTGACGATTTCAAGCTTGAAGATTCTTGCAGCCCTGAAGCAATAGTCGTTCTAGAATTTTGCAGCCCAGAGGGATCGACAGATTTGCTGCTATTAGCTGCCACTTCATCTCGTGGTGATGGTAGAACTGTATCACGATCACTGGAACTCGGGGTCGCAGCCTTTATAGAATCAGATAAAACCCCCAATTTCTGTTTTTTAGCAACCTGTTCAGGTGCTACTTCACCTTTTAGACCACCTGTTGCCTGCGGAAAAGAGGAATCCCATGTAAATTAAATTTATAATATATTTTTTTAAGTATATACTCCCTCCATCCCAATTTAAGTGTCCACTGTCCAAAAATAAGTGTCCACTTTCAAAAGTAAATAACCAAATTCTCAAATTTACCCTTATTTAATGCATAAATATTTAAAAGTTGTGAAGAGAGAAATTAAATAAGGGTAAAGATGTCATTTGGTTTACCAAAAAGTGTATTAATTATGCATGTCTAAAACTGTGTGCCATTTCAATTGTGGGCACTTAAATTGAGACGGAAGGAGTAATATTTATGGAATCTAGCACTTATGCAAGTGATTGGTTTAAACCGAAAAAAACCGAACCAAAAACCAAAAATCGAAATGGTTCGGTTTTGGTTCCCATACCGACTGAAAAAACGAACCGAAAGGTACATCCTCGGTTTCTCCAAAAACCAAACTGAACCGAAAAAATATTATTATTTTTCATTTTTTATTATATATATATATAATACTATGAAATGTATTCTTTAATTATATATATATAAACCTAATTTTAATTTTAAACATATATGAAATGTTTGTATTTTTTCCAAAAACCGAGCCGAAAACCAAAGACCAAAAACCAACACATTTTAAACCATTCGGTTTAAAACAGAGCCGAACCGAAAAATACCGAACGGACAAAAAAACCGAAAAAAACCCGAACGGTTTGAATTTTCAAAAACCGAATGGCTCGGTTTTCGGTTCAGTTTCGGCCAAAAACCGAACCGAACCGTGATCACCCCTACTTGAGTAACAAGCAAACATGAACAGTATTTTTTCTTGAGACGAAGATGACAACTCCATTAAATCTATTTTTTAATTCGATATAAAGAAACCAAAATGAAGGGATATGGGCATATTACTTGTTTCTCAAGTTTATCCAGCTTGCGCCGGAAGTCATTCCTTTTCTGGTCAAGCATTTCTTGTTTTTTGCGGAGTTCCTCTTTCAAAACCTCTAAACTCTCCAGCTTCTTTTGCAAAGGCGGAGGTACTTTTGCACCATTAACAACCACAGGCTTTGGCTGATCTGAAACAGACACAGGCACAGGAGAATTGACGCCATTATGCGATGCTGATCGGGTATTATCATCTTTTCTCTTGTTAGCAACCGAAATAAATGGTGAAACTGAAGAAACTGTCGGTCCATTCAGAGGTAAGGACATGCTATGACCACCAACTGAGTCAGCATCCGGTATATTATCACGATTAGCCCACCATAGCTTAATAAAACGATTACCCATTACAGCATCAGGTGCTATAAGAGCAGCTTCTGCTTCTTCTCTTTTAGAAAACTGAACAAAAGCACGCTCACTATTTAAAGGAATATAAATATTTATAACCTCCCCAAATTTTCGAAAATGTGAAAGTAGTGTCTCCCTTTTGTTATTCTTCTGAGGAATTCCGTTAACAAATAACGTACGTTGTGCCTTTTGTGAAGGCCTACGAACCATCCGTCCATTTCCACTCTGCGTTTTTATAGACAAATCTGAATTATTCCGGTTGCTATTTGGTGGGCCCGGCGATCCCATTAACTCACTATGCATAAATTTTGAAGGGCTTGCTTTTGAACCCATATCGTCTCCCATTTCTGTTCTTTTTTTCGTACTGCGGATTCTATCTCCACCACGTAAAGAACTTGTATTCAGAGATCCCAAAGCGGTCCCACCAATGCTGACTGCAAGTTCGTTATCTGACCCATCAGACAGACCAACACGATGATCACTAGGATCCAATAAAGAATCGTTTTTTCCAATATTTGGTTGACTTATAGATTGAGGTGCAGTTGATGGGTGTGAATCATTTCCCCATAGAGGCTGATCAGGATCGTAAAAATCAGCAGCAGCAGTAGAATCAGTGAAGTTACCGTTTACTACATCCAATCCATTGTTAACCATTTCACATTTGATATTTTTACCATGTGAATTTCTGTTGTTCGATAATGTGGTTGTAGCGACACTAGTTGCAGGTGAAGGTCCTATCCCAACTGGTGCTATTGATAGATTTGCACTCGCTAGTGATACCGGGAGATTGAACTGTGAGAGGCTCTGTAGATAGAAATAAACATACATAAGGTCAAAAATATGACTGCTGAGCAATGTTTTAAAACCCGGTTTTTTAGTTGAACCGGTGCGGTGACTGGGTCACAGGTCAACCGGTTCAACCACTGGGTCAACCCAGTTTCAAGAATTTCCTTGTATTTTCCATTTTCCTGCATACAGATATATACAGAGGAAAGTTCAAATGAGAACTCAAATTTGATTGTGTGAGGACAAATGAGAGCGCGACACGTGTCTGAATGTATATTATTCAGACTGAATAATCAAAGAAATATTCAGACTGAATATAGTATTTATTCGGTTTGAATAATGTTTATTCGGTCTGAATAAACATTATTCAGACCGAATAAGTACTATATTCAGTATATTTCTTTGATTATTCAGTCTGAACATGACACGTGTCGCGCTCTCATTTGTCCTCACGTTCACAACCAAATTTGAGTTCTCATTTGAATTTTGAACCCGCCCCTACATATTTATATATATATATATAAAGAAAAGAATTCTAAAAATTGTAACAAGTAAAATTTGCATCTGTGGCATATTAGGGTATATAAAATAACATACCTGGACATCTTCTACAACAATACGATTCACACCATGCTCCATTGGGCACATATCACCTCTTAAACAAAAACCTTGTTCCTCAAAATCCCTACACCGTTGCCGTGAATGTCCCATGTTCATAGAAGGACTCATAGTTGGTCTAAACGTTCCTTGTAATCCAAGGGGATGGAGCATATCCATACCACCATTTGGCATTCCGGGAACCAATCCAAACGCACTCCAAGATGGCCCACGTGAGTTTGAAACCGTTGGCAAACCCCTCCCTGCAAAAAGACTATGAGGAACCGATCCTTGTTGAACTATTTGAGAAGCAATATCCATAGAGCTGAATCTAGGATCACGTTGATTCCAAAAACCGGAATCCCTTCCTCTACCTCTAACTCCACCAGGGTCGTTAGAAAATTGTTGGTTTGCCCTAATTTTCTGGTTCAAATCTGAAGGTCCTCGAGAAAATTGCGAAAACCCAGGTCGTTTTTGGTCAAATTTCGCAGATATATCTTTTTCAAGAGGATTAAAACTATATTTTTTCCATGTTTCATTGGACTGAGAACCAGTTTCCCCATAAAGATGCCCATTTTGAAACGGTTTGTTTCCCCTTCTATATGGCTTTGTAAATACTTGTTCTTCCATAGCATCATCTTCCAACGATTGAGACCTTGCATCCTCTCTTCTACGATGCTTATGGTTGCGATCATCGTCATCATCATCACTAATTTCTTTATCATCAGGATGACTTTTGTATACAGAAGGTGACATCCCTCGTTCTTGGGCTGAAACTCTAAGCTCCATTAAATGCTTCTGAATAATTAAGAGCTTATGAGTTCCAAAATGCTCATAGAGGAGACAATTAAACCACTGTAGTAACCTGAAAATTTATGTATTGTTAAAAGAAGATAATGCAAAAAGATTTGAAGTTTAAGGACAGAAAATTAAATATTAGGTTAAAATTGGGAAATGTGAAGAAAGAAAACCATTAATCGTCTTATGAGCAAACTTACTCGAATCTTTGTCCTATATGTAAGAGAGATGCTACACCAAAGAGTTTTGATGAAGGCTTATATTTTTTGTTCTTGTTTTATGTGGGTGAGTGTACTGGCGTAAACAACCAGGAAAGAGAAAGCTAAATGAAGAATGCAATTTGGCATATAGCATTTGGCTTTATCGATTTTTTACTGTTCATTATGCTAAAACATATAATCGTATTATTTGAGGGATGGAGAGAGCCAGTGGCTGCTTGTTTGCAAAAGATATATTTACACTTTGACTTCCTATTAAACCTCTAGGGTTCAAACTATAAACCAATTGGCAAAGAGTAGCCTAACCTAGATAATGTATGTGATAACTAGTTCCAATACATCCCTTGATGTAGAGCCACCTCTAAGGCTTACACACGGACATATAATTCCAGTATATCACAGAATTTGTCTATGGGTCATTGGGCCAGCATGCATGGTCATCAATAGCGTGATTCACGTCATGTATCTAGATCTCATTCTAGTGAATTGTGAATCATGAACTGTAACGAATCACAAGACTCACTTCAAGATTTCTTAAAACAATTGTGGAAACATAAATTCAACAATAAATGGACACTTTAATTAATAAAAATAGGATCATGGGGTCCAAGTGGTAAGGCATTGTTCCGGTTCTCACTTTAATCATTTTAAGTCTTTGTGTTGTTGACTGATGTATCTGTCAAGTGGTCATCATATTATTATTACAGTAAAAAAAATAAAACTTAATTCTTCTTTAGATTATTTTACATCATTAAACGTACTGTGAATTTCTAAGATTTATGGAAAAAAAAAACAAAATATAAAAAGGAAGAGAAAAGAAATAAGAGTACACAAAGACAACTTGATATCTGGACCCTTAACGGGGTCAAGAAGAAAAGAGAATAGAAGATAAGTGAAAATGGTATTTAAGTCCGGCCACTGCCAGGCTGAAAGAGATGTTGAGAAACCCTCAATAGAGTCCCTACCACAAAAATATGGTAATGAATCTTGGTACGACGTTCTCGCTTCCGCTTTGTCCACTACCGCCTACAACTATATGTCACCCCACAAGTAGTAGGAGATGTAAATAATACGAACTTTGCAATCTTAAAGAATCAGGCCATATGATCCAATTCACCGATACAGAACGATTTATACAAGATTTTGTTAAATTATTGATTCAATAGGTTACGGTTCATAATACAAATCTTATAATTTTGACAACATATAATATACATGTGAATAAACCTATTCGAGTACCATATTGGACCTCCACTACACCATCACGAGTTCACGACTGCTAGGATGGGATGTTAGTTCTTGGTAATACATATTTCGCAATTTTAAATAATCGGGCCATATGATTTAATTCACAGATACCAGAGCAATATCATACAAGATTCTGTTTAATTACTGATTCAGTACGTTACAGTTCATAATACGAATCTTATAATTTTGACAACATATAATATGCAAGTAGATAAACCTAATACAATACCATATTGAACCTCAACTACCCTATTAAGAGTTCACGACTACTAGGATGGGATGTCAGTTATTGGTACTATAAGGGATACATCTCTTAATTTATAAACAAAACCTTTCGTTGAACTTAAGCAGGCTAGGAGATCAGATATATTGATGTTAGAATTAATATTTGACCTGTTTCACCATATGATTTGTAAAACCTATCTCTAAAAGGAAGGCTTCCGAGCCCACAAGTGCAAAATGAACTGCAAGAATCAGTTTGAGCCACAGAAGCTGCTCAAGCAGTCTTATGGTCTGATAATCATTCACCTATATAAGAAACATTAAAGACCTATGATATATTTTACCATCTGCACAAGCGACAATGTCAAAACCCCACTTTTATGGTATGACATAAAAATTTCTATCATAGTTGCTCCTATATTCACTTATCCTAAATAGGTTTCTTGACTTCCACTCAATGTTCAGATGCCAAAAAGCCTGACTTCAAACCCCTGATTATTTTCCCAAAATTAAACATAAAATGGAGTACAGAGATTGAATGTCAATAGAACTTGAAATTGAACTGCATAAGTGAACACAATTCCCATTACCCAACACTCCACAGACATCATACATCTCAAGCAAATTCTACTGCATAAAAAACTACAGAAAATCCAATCCTAAAATAGGTAGAATGATCACACACATAAGAAATAACTCTAAAACAAGTCAAATTTAAAACACAAACTCTGAAGACTTTGAAAACTCCCGATATAAACCCTCAAACCTAAACCACAAACAAATAACTTATTCGAACTACAAAGTCTCGCATGCAGCAATTTCAAAATTAGCATTGAATTGGATTAAAACAATCGATCATATAGAGTTCAGAATCAATCAATAATTGCGTATCATAATAAAATCACATAGAGATGCACAAAAATTACGAGTCGATGTAAGAAAATAACCTCGGTCAATAGAATTCCGCTATTAGGGTTACGATTCTGCGTTTGTAAATATCATATGTATTTCATTTGAGCTCCCTCTTCGTCTCAAAAATGGCGGAGGGCACGTTTTACTTGTGTGTGTTATATATATATATATATATGTATATATGTATGTATCGCTTTCTTTCTCTTTCTAACCTCCCTTCTGCACTTTCTCTCCTGAGGACGCAAAGAAAGGTTTTACAGAAGTAATGATGTGGAATGGATATGAAATTTTTGGCTGTGGGAAATTTTACAAATCAAACCCTCCAACTTTCCAATAAATCCAAATTTGTACAAATTTTTTTAGTTATTTTTTATATCACGTAGCATCTCAACAGATTCTCTAGAATACAGATTTTGGAGATTTGAAAGATCTTCAACATTTTTGGAGATATTAGCATATTTTGTTCCAACAACTATGTTATCTTCTATACTAAATAGATAAGAAATGAAAGAGATTGTAAAATATCTGAATTTGAAAAAATCTTTAAAACTCTATGGAAGAGAAGTAAATAATGTGTCAATTATATTCAACCAATTAAAGTAGTTGAAGTTACGTGTGTAGAAAAAGATAAATAATATTTTATTAAATGTATAAACTGTGTAACTAATGTAGTTAATCTTAGAATTGTTGAAATTGAGTAACTATTGGAGTCGGATTTGATTTTTTTTTGTTGTTGATATTTTGACTTTTTATATTATATTGTAGAAAAATTATCGCATAGCTATTAGAGATAATAATCCGAAAGATTCTCCAAAATAAATAAAAGTACCGGAGAGAAGATGAAATTCTCCAAATTTGGATAACCCTCTAAAGATGATTGCTTATAAAAAAGAGTATTTTTTTTTTTACTTTTCTATTAATGAGAATCCGTGAAATTAAGTTTTCAAATACATAAATGATATTTTATAAATTGTATTGCATATTTTAATAATATAATTAATATTGTAATCTCTAAAATGGATAGGTTGTTGTATATATCCTCTCTTTTTTTAAGTTTGACTTTTTGATTCTTTATTTTGGACAATCTGACGGAGATGCTCCGCTTTAGATGATCTGTTGAAGATTTTGCCTTTTTGATTCTTCATTATTAGCAATGTTGGAGAAGGGTGTTTATCTAACCGGACATTGCTCACACCACGTCAAAATATACGGTTTAAAGCTTCATAATACAATTGTGTTTATATTTTCATCAACTGTATTATACAATTTGGTTTCCGGTTTGTACAACATCATCATACCCCTACAATATTAATTTTTACTTTTTAATTTATATGATCTTATTTTCAAGGAAAAGTATAAAAACTAAAAAGATTGAAACACACCCTAACAATAATTATATCATAATAGTCCTAATTATAGTGACATTTTAAAATAGATGGAAGGTCAAATTAAATAAGTATTTATATTAGAATGGAGGATATAATTATAGAAAAATAATATCAATATCTTTTAATTTTATTTTAAAATTCTAAAATTATGAATTTCATTATCTTTATAATTCCCTTCTTTCTCACATGAAAAAGTACAATTTTATATACCTTGACAAAGTTAGGCTGAGGAGCCTGTAATGGTGGATAAAACTTATTGTTAGTTCACTTATCTTTTCAATTTAAAAAAAAAATCGTATTTTCCGTTTTTTAACAGTGTACATGACAATGGCAATTCAAATAAGCGATAAAGCAAGAACTTTAAGCAGATAAGACCCATACACGAATAATTCATACACATATAGCCCATAATTTGAATTATTTACATGTGCATATATAGCTCGTAATCCGATAATGTGAGTGATTCACATGTACATGTAGGCAAACCCCATGTGTAATTAGAAAAAAAATGGCAAGTCATTCACGTGTAGATTTGAAAAGAACCATGATTTTTAATATGGCAAGTCATTCACATATGCATACAATCCAGAAACCCTGTATGTAGATTATAAAATAAATTGAATATGGTCACTCATGCACTTGTGCATAAAGCCTAGAAAAAGAAGAATAAATGATGTCATATAAAATCATAAACTAGTAAACCCCATAAATTGTATAAGAAAATGTGGTCACTTAGGCATATATGTATAGGAGCCCCCTCAAGTAGGTACAGCTTTACATGCTTAATTGTCGACAATGACCTGTACAAATACAAAGAAAACTTGAGGGTTTATTTTTCCAGTTTTTTTATATAAACGTGGAGCATATGAGACGCTAATATGAATATGGTAACGAATTTTGTGAACATTCTTTGGAGGTTTTGAATATTGAATTGATTGCATGATTTGGTAACTCTCTAAAATTACATGAATCTTATTGAATTTAAGTTCTTATCCATAATTAAAATGTACGGAGATACATTTTGATTAAAAATGATGTTATTTATGTTATTCTAAAATTAACTGTTAAGAAGAGTTATACCTCTTGACGAAAATTGCTTACCTTTGGTGTTTTATATTTTTTTATAAACAATAAAAGACAAAAAAAGGACTATTCTGCCCATAAATTAACAGTTAACCACAAGTCCATAATAACATTAGCTATAAACAAAAGGAAGAGTAAATTATGTTTTTCGCTCCTATGATTAGTTGAAATTGAGAAATTTATTCATATAGTTTACAATTTGTTGTTATTTTATTCCTTGGACTAAGGTCTACTTTATTATAAGGGACAAAAACAGTAAATAATTATAAACAATGGGGATAGAAACAACAATAAACTGTAAATCATTGTTATTTCGATCCCCATGGTTTATAATTATTTACTATTTTTGTCCATTGTAGTAAAGTAAAACTTAGTCCAAGAAAGAAAATAACAATAAACTGTAAATCATAGGGACAAAAATTACGGTCTCTAAACCATAGGGACGAAAATAGAAATTATCAACAAACCAGGGACGAAAGTTTAGGGACTATATACAAAAACAAGCATAGTTTAGGGACTTTACTTGCACTTTTCAAAAAACACAAGGACCAAATCCGTAATTCACTCTGTTAGTTATTCATTCAGCCACAGTTCGATTACTTTCTGCCGGCTCTTCCAAAACATACGCCGCTATATAAGCCATCGGCTTCAACGATTCTCTGTGTATTTGAAGATGACTCCATTGATGCATACAATAGCAGTAATTTCATTCTTAGCTGAGCTCTGAATTTAGAAAAAAAAAAATGGCGCAAACTATTGGATTTCTTCGGCTAATTAGGGTTAGAACAACGACATCAATCGCATCAGTTCTTCATCCTGCAAGAATTCATCGTAAGACATTAATTTCTGTTAGTGTTTTACGTATAGTATGTTACTGAATCATTAAATTTTAATGAATTCGAAGTTTTTTGTTGTTGTTGATTTAATAGATTCACTGGCTGTGCTGTCTGATTGTTGCAATTTCAGGAAACTTTAAACCGTTCAAGAGCTTAACGAGGGGTTTTGAATCACCAGCTGGACGATACACTCGTCCTTTGATCACTGATTGGAAATTATATGTGCAGAGATATGTTCATAAGACGAAATCGTATAATTTAGGTCAGTTATTGGATTATTTATTTTATACACATTGAATCGAGATTGGCTAGAAGGTGATACATGTTAATGGAGGTTCTGGTCTGTGAAGTGTGAACTATTGAAGTTTAATTAGGTTAATGCCAGGACGGTTACAATTTACGAAAATGCAAGGACAATCCTCAGCCAATCATTTTGTACATGAAATTTTTTCACGTACAAAATCACATATGATTCAAATACAAAATCATATATGATTAGCCGAGACTTTTCATGCTAGTACAAATACACTCGTCCTTTGTCATTTTTTATGCTAGGACAAAATCATACATGAAAAAAATTTCATGTACAAAATAATTGGCTGAGGATTGTCCTCGCATTCTCGTAAATTGTTACCGTCCTCGCATGAACCCGCCTCTCTCTCTATATATATATGCAGATATAGGATGCTTGTGCACTTGAATTTTGTTTACATCAGAATTTTTGTAATCTTTACTTCTGAATTTCATTTGTAGTAATCTATCTGGTGGGGGGGGGGATGCTGTATATCATCAAAGCTAAATATTGTAGGAATTAGCAGTGTGCTATAAATCCATCAGAGTGTGTATTTGTAATGTGATGTTTGTGCAGTATACATTGCTGTATACACCAGTTATAATTATAGATTCAATATTTCAAACCCTGTAATTTCCAAATTCAAACTTAACATATAATTGATTTTCTACCAAATATGATGATATGATCCAAATATCTTGTATAATTAAGAGGAAATCACCAAAATGACCATTATACGTATATGTAATTAATAAAATGTCCATTTTTGTCACGTGTTTGTGAAAATGATCGGTACTTTCGCTAAAGTACTTCACCAGTTTGGAGGATTGCTTACATAGGTCCCATTTGTCATAAAGAAAAATCAAGATTCTTCCATGCATTTAGCCAACTTAGGGGATTTTTGGCGAATTTGGCAAAAAAATATGGGGTTTTGGTAAAAAAAAATATGACCTCTTTTTGACTTTTAATGACAAGTGGACCAATGTAAGGAATTCGCCAACCTAACGAAATATGTGGTCATTTTGGCAAATACGTGAAAAAGTGGTCATTTTGTTGATTACATTATGTTTACCGGATTTCACCTATAATTAATCGTGGGTATGTCTCTTGCCTAAACACATCATTGTCAAGTTTGAAGTTAAAATTATCTTATTTCATCTTCACAAATCAAATGCAACTCTTCATTTGTGACATATGTAGTAGAGCTTAATGACACTGTTATCTTAAAACTCAAGAGCAGAGACCTCCACAACTGTGTTAAATTTCCTTAATACGTCCCAACTTTATATAACATCATGCTGGACTTATTGTTGACTTGTTGTTCGAGAGAAGCAAGGATGTAACAACTCTAATTTGATTGCAAATTCAACTAGTTGATGCTTATAGTTGTTAAGTTACTTGGTTATTGGAGCTTGCTGTTCTTTTTGCAAGAATTGTTTGACAGAATGTAG
This sequence comes from Silybum marianum, assembly GCA_036898165.1. Taxonomy (NCBI): domain Eukaryota; kingdom Viridiplantae; phylum Streptophyta; class Magnoliopsida; order Asterales; family Asteraceae; genus Silybum; species Silybum marianum. Next base: position 686,551 of record CM072543.1, read on the forward strand.
GATTCTACTGAAGTGGTTGCTGAAGCTTTTTGATGAGCAACTATTTACACGTGCAGTAGAACCTGTTATTTTATTAATTGATTATTTTACGGTGTATATTAGGGCCATTCAAATCTTTTTGGAGGCCCCATTACTTCTGTACCAATACTATAGAGTAATAAATAGAACAAGATATGAAAGTTCATACCACATACTATATTAAATGTCTTATAAGTTAATACAAAAAATGTCTTAAAGTGACCAAGTAAACATATGAAGTTCACTTAAATATAATCATTCTTCCAACCTTCTTCGAAACCCTGAATCAGTTCAGTTTACCGTGTTCCCTACCTCAATGTGGGTTGATATATTGGGTTTGTTTTAGCATCAGTTTACCCTGCTGTCTGGGTTTCAAACTTTTGTCTCTTGCTGATTATAATGTAGGCCTTGGCTTCTTATTTTTATGAATTGAATTTTAGTTTTGGTGGAACTGAAGGTTGATCTATGCTAATGGGCTGCTACGTATATGGGATAATCAGGACATGAATTTAGCATGGGAAGACTATTAGGTGTGTCAGCTGTACTAGGATCTTTCCTCCTTCGGACACGCTTTGCACATTGTATGGATGGTAAGTAAGGATGCTTAATGAATTCTAACCATTTATATGTTCTTAGTTCTATAAATTTAGCAGATCTGAATGGGGTTTGTACTTCTAAGAGCATCTCCAACAGATTCTCTAAAAGAGAGAAAATGGGCCTTCTGATCTCTATTTTGCTCCAATAGATTCTCTATATTGTTCTCTAAAATAGTAAAACTAGAGACAAACTCCAAGTTTAGAGTTTTCAAAAACTTGATATGTGGAGAGAGAAATTAATTTTTTATCATACCCACCAATGAGATTGAATCATTACTAGAGGCTTCCCTTTCACACATGAAACAAAATTCATATGGTGAAACAAATAAGTGCACCAGCGTTTTTTTTTTCACTTGTAATATTTTTTTTCACACGAACACAAACATATGTGAAACAATATCTCAAGTCATAACATTTGATGAAAAAAATTATTTTTTATATTGGTTTCCACAGTTTCTACTCTTTAAAAAGTTTTTAAATGAACGTCCCTCATTATTATTATTTATATAAATTCTTTTTAAAAAGTGTATTGGGATGATAAATTTATAGAATATTTTAATAATATTATGGATGTTGAGATCTCTAATAGAGAATCTGTTGGAGTTAAATGTATTTTTTATTTTAGAGATTTTGACTTTTGGTTCTATATTTTAAAAAAATTATAGAGAATCTGTTGGAGATGCTCTAAAACTATGATATCTTATGTTGAAGGCTATGCCAGTTCAGTAGATGATCATAGCACGAGAATATTGGGCGAATCAGAGACCGATGATAATCCACACAATTTCATGATTTTTGCCAAGAAGTTGATGGTGCCTATTGCTCTCCTCTTAATTGTGTGGATGAACTGGAACTATCCAATTGTTCTTGGAGTTAAAGTTATACTCACTCTTCTCAGCACAAAGCCCAGCCCTTTCTCGGTTTACGTATTCATTGAACAGGTTAGGATGGATCACAACTTTTAGGGGCTGTTTACTAAACACTTACCCGTTAAGCGCTTATAGGATCATTTACCTTACCGGATAAACATGGCAAGGGCCGAGAATCTTACCCGGTAAGAGCGATGATAAGGTTGGAGAAGTCTTATTCGGTAAGCGCTTACCGGGTAAATTGTTGCATTCAAAATTGTTTTGATGGACTACAACCTTACCCGATAAAGTAAGTTGAGGCTGTTTGTTTACCTCTTAACAGTTCCATTAAGAGGCTGCATCTGAATCGCTAAGAGGTGAATCTTGTTTGGCAAAAGATTAGTCTGCCTCTTAATGGTTCCAAAACCCTCTGAATCATTTTGCATCCTGGACTTCCCCTAACCATTAAGAGCCCTAATTACATCCTGAACAATTATCAAACAATTATATTTCATTTTGCACTATATTATAACTTCATAAGAGCCTCTTAATCATTCTGCACCAAACCATTCAGCAACTGCCAAACAGCCAGTGTTGACGCTTACTGGCAAGTGCTTACCGGGTAAGTGTTTGAGTACACAGCCCCTTAATCTGTTGCATACTTGAGTCATTGCATAAAAGGTTGCATTTTAAATGTAATTTAAATAAGAAATTTGAAAGCATGTGTGCTATCATAAATTGTGAATCAGTTTGGGTTTTGGCGCACTTTCATCTCCAATGGGTAACTCTGAATATGTCCTGTAATTCTTAATAATAATGACTGCTTGTCAGTTTACAGTCCAATATAAGTTTCACGGCTGTAAAAATTATGTCGAATTTAACACAAATTCATATCGATATCCATTTAGTTAATAATGTTGACGAAGGTCATGTTTGGCCACCATAAGCTAACTTATATTGGTAATTTTTCAATGTCTTTTTAGGTCATTTTACATTGTCATGTAACTTGTCAGCTAGTTTGTACCAAATGTGACTAGTTTATCAGCTAGGTTTTCCGTTAACAACTATCTTATCAGCCAAACTAGCTTATCAGCTAGTTTGCCAAACATATCCTAAGGGCCTGTTTGTTAGCAGCTTAATGAGCTTAATGGGACTCACAGCTTATTCAGCCAGCTATTCAAGATTGTTTGGTAATTGCTTAATGATATAGAAAGTGACTTATTCAGTAAGCTTTCAGGGGGGGAACTTTATGCAGAAAGCCAAGTTTTTTTTCCCAAATTTGCCGCTCCCATTTGAAAAAAATGTTCCTTCCATCTATTAAAAAATCCTTTCAAACAAAAATCTTCCGAATCTATGCAGATAGATAAATCCACACAGACAGATTTATCAATACATGACTTAACGTAAAACCAACCAAATAGCCCCTAAGAAACGCTATTGAGTCGTGCATTCTTTGGTGTCAGATCAATAGTTTGCTTGTGCCGGTACTATATATATATATATATGATGTTACTTAACTTTTTGTTCTCTCTCTTAATATTTCAGTTGCAGCAACAATACAGGGTCCAGCATCCCGTCTTACACAAATTCAAGGTCAGTGTTTCTGTATTTGCTATTCTTCTGATTAAATAGATTATTAACTGAATACAATCTTTCTGCATTGGGGTAATTACAAAAATGACCCGTTTGACATGGGACCTATTTCGAAATTCTTACGAAATTACCACACGTTTCGCAAACCAATTTTCTGCAATCCACCTTATTAATTTCGTGAATCCATCTATTTGCTGTATTTTCAGCAAATCCACTGATAATTTGATAAGTTCTTTTAAAAAGTTATCATGGATTTTCGGCGAATAATAGGATTTCGTGAAAGGGAAAGTTATCAAAATAACCTTTTAACAAATTCGGATACCCGAAATCTCTCCCAACTTACCAAAATAACCAAAGTCTCCGTGGATACATTTAGTATCTCACGGAATCCTTTTGTTTACACACACATTCCGTATGCATAACGGAATCCACAAACACATTCATTCCGTATGCACACGGAATCCACGGAATTGGGGGGGGGGGGGGATCCACGAAATTCACATATGAAATCCAATTTACAAATTCTCAATTTTTATTTTTTACCCCTATAATTAGTTAATTAATTTACTTTACGTCCCTTCCTTTTTAATTTTTCGTTTTACACCCTTATCACAGTAACATATATAATCATATATCAATTAAAATACATTAAAAAAATACGTTTTTATTTTAATAAGTTACATCATTATAATCGTCTCGTCAATAGTCAATACCTTCGAAATGAGCCCAATAATGACGTAACTTGTTAAAATAAAAACGTATGCATCTGTGCATAGAAAAAAAAACAGCTTCAATCGTTTGTATGCATTTGTGCATACCGTCTAGATGGAGGGTACCCAAGGTGTTTTTTTTATATAGGTTTTCCCTTGAACCTCCCTCCATAAATGTAATCCGTTTTCCGATATATATCAGTGCTAAGGCCATCAATCCGTTTTCCTAATGTGCCAAAAATTATACAGTCTTTATATGCGAAAAAAGTGGAAGTAGAGGATTACACAGTCTTCTGTGTGGCTAAGATCGAAATGGGAGATCAGAAGTATACCCTTCTCGGAATTCTGGGTGGCTGGTGGGTTTTCGAACTCACTTCTTTGCGGAGTGCCCTTTCTGGATTTAGAAGCAGAACTCTACAAATACTACAAACGGCTGTAAGTAGTGACGTTTAACTATTATCTTGTTATCGTTAAGAACTTTCTATTTGTTTACTAATCTCGACTTATTAGTTTAGTGTTCGGATTTGATACTGTCCATTATGGTATTTATAGATCGAGATTGTTTTGCCCATTTTGTGAATCCAGTACTAGTGCAAATAAACAATAATCAAAACCACAAGACTTGTGGCGTACTGGTTAAGGCTTGTGAGGGATGAGGCTAGATAACCCATCTACCCCAGGTTCTAATCCATGCGTAAACAACTTGTGGCCACTGGGGAATTATCTCTGGGCTGCATGCTTTAGCAGTCTTAAAATTGTCAGGGATTAGTCTGGGCAAATGCCTAGGATACCCTTTAAAAAAAAACAATAATCAAACACGAACACGAATGAATTGAATGGTAACCTTTGTCCGCTTGATTAATCAGAGAGAATAGTCGACTACACGGCTAAACTAGGTTAAATAGAAAACTAAAAATGCATTTATAACTTTTAGGTATTTACAACTTTAAATGGTTGTTTACCAAGTGTTTTGTTGCCGATAAAATATCTTTATCATAACCATAAGGCGTGTGGCGTACTGGTTAAGGCTTGTGGGGGATGAAGTTAGATAACCCATCTACCCCAGGTTCGAATCCAGACACAAACAACTTGTAGCCACTGGGGAATTATCTCAGGGCTGCATCCTTTAGTAGTCTTAAAATTGCCAATGATTAGTCTAGGCAAAGGCCTAGGATACCCTTTCCAAAAAAAATATCTTTATCATCTTGTGTTGACTTGGTAAGTGAGATAATAATGCTGAACAGTTAGGTAGGTGCTCATTCAGCACCATCACCTACGGGTTGTTTAGTCGTTTACTGAATGCTTAACCGGTAAGCGCTTACCAAGTCACGTTACTTTATCGGTGAAGATGGCAAGGACTAAGAACACAGGCAAAGATCGAGAGTAGATTTTTCAATCAGTATATTTTTTTCTTCTTCTTATCTTTTCTTAATATTTGAACTTTTTGTTTGAATCTCCTAGTATGTTAAAATTGATAAAACATCGTTTAAAGTTTGATTGTGAATCATCTCATAAAACATATATATGGGTTTACTATTTCTAGTTTCTTTTAAGTTAATGTTAGATGGTAAATTTACATCTAATAAAATTTGTTTCAATGGTTTTATGTACGCGCTTTATTAGTGGTCTTGCTCTTGCATGTTTTAATATTCTTTTATTTATTTCTTTTTCTTTTTCAAATTTTAAACAAACTTTTAAAGTCAAGAATCCACCAACAAAAATTCACATAATCCTTTTTACAACTTTTTGCAAATTAGACTTTTCATATAAATAATATGTTTATCTACTTTGAAATGGATATAAAGTTTGTATACACCTAATAATTTATAGATCTTATTATTTATTAAATACGTGTATCTCTTAATTCAAATTTATATTATTTCTGAATTCTACCGATTTAATAACCTCAGCTACAAAGAAACTCATAAGACCACCTCCAGTTATTTGTACAAATAGCATAAAGAAATGATCTATATAAAAAAATTTGGTTTGTTTGATTTGGTTTTCAAAAATATAAATATATAATTGTAGCATCTACCAAACAATATATCTAATTATCTGTTCTTTGAAGTAGATGTAAAATCTATATACATTTTACTATTTTCAAATCTTATGGATCCATATAAGATTCACTAATTTTTTTGTTCGGTTTTCAAAACATATAAATATATAGTCATAGCATCTTCAATCTTCACAAACCAACATGGTTGTTTTTGAAGTAGAGGTAAGATATGCATACATCTTATCATTTTCAAACCTTACTGATATATATAAGATTTGTTGATTTATGTGTTTGGTTTTCAAAACATATAAGAGCATCTCCAACAGCTTCCCTAAAATGGGAAAAATGGAGATTTTAGGCCAATTTTTAACTCCAACAGCTTTCCTAAAACTATCTTTAAAATGAAAAAAAGTATGAGAGAGAAGGTTTTTTCTCCAAATTTGGAGAACATCTCAAAAATAATAACAAGATGAGACAACCAATAGAAAAACAAATATTTTAAAAACAAATATTTGGAGAAAGAAATAATATTTTAATAGATGAATGTAATATTTTAATATTATAATTAATGTTGGTTTCTCCAAAATAGAGAATTTGTTGGAGATTAGTACAATTTTTTTTAAATTTTTTAACTTTTGGTTCTTTATTTGATTTTTTTTAAGAAATATGTTGGAGTGCTCTAAATATATAATGATAGCATATTTCAACGTGTGTATCTTTAATGCTCCAAGCTAAATGAATGGAGCTGATGATAAAAGAATTGACTTTGGTTGGTAAGTCTTGAAAGGCAAATGTGTAAAGAAGAATATTTTAGCATCAAATATTTTATCATTTAATCATTAGTTCATGACCCCCTTTTTATAACCCACCAAGATTAAACATATAAATATATAAGGGTAGTATAGTTATTGTTTATATTATTTAAAAAAAAATTAATATCTTGTTTATATTATGTTAATAGAGATTTGTTTTTATTATGTTATGAAATATTATAATCGACTAACTTTTCAAGATATATTTTTTAATTGTTTTATATTTTTTACATCTACATTATCATCTAGTTTTTTGTCGAACGTCATTTTTCATCAATTATCTTATTAACTATCAGTAAGCTTATCAATGATTAGCGAGTATACCAAAGATAACCATTTTAAAGTGAAATTAACTAAAATAACCAACTCCACAACTAAATTTACTTTTAGTCATTTTTCAACAAAATTATCATTTTAGCTAGAGTTTATACAAATGTTTCACGTAAATTTGCACAAGGATCCCACTTGTGTGAAAAAAAAATCTTGTTTCTTTAATCTAAAAATAGATTTTACGTAATTTTTAGTTAAATGGAAATTCGATACCAAAAACGGCTAAAAAAGAATTTAATTTAAAAACCAAAAAAAGACACCATCCCAACGGTTGTAGCCAAACCGAGAATTGATTTCTAGAATTAATTTAAAAAGATGATCTGGACGGTGAAGTTGATAACATATCATTTGAAATTTGATCGACAATGACCCAAACCAATATTTTATGTCGATTGTGATTTTTGTTAGACCATTTTTCTTTTAATATAGGAAAAGATAAATAACTTTAATTAAATTTTTATAAGACAAGATAAATGCTTTGAATTTAAATATACTATTTAACTATTTAATAAACTATTAGAAACATGTCAGTATTCTGATTTTACTTTCATTAAATATGATCTCTTAGTTTGTTTAGAAAAAAACAAAATTAATAACCATTGAAGACACATTTTATTGTCCCCCATAGATGATATACTTTGGACCCTAAATACCCTTTAAATTAAAATACTTTTTGTATTATTATCATTTTAAATATTTGTTAGAGTTTTACATGTATTAGATTTTGAATACTTTTTCTCTACATATGTTTAGAATCTTTCTTATTTGTAAGGGCTTTTTTGGAAAATAAATATGAGGGTTACGTATATTCTCACATTATATTAGAGTCAGATCTATCACTCTACAGTCTTGATATCTAGAGGCATTTTGTACTTGGTTAGCCTCTGTTAGATAGATTTGAATCATTTTTTCTTCATATATGTTAAACCTTCCTTCTATTAGTAACAGGTAATTATACTGTAAAAACATAAGGGTTTTGCTTCAACATATTCTCGTAGTAGCAAGTAAATCTGTAATAAAATCTAAAAAATCTTTATAAGAAAATTATACTTCTAATCTTCTAAAAATATGAAATATCAAAACTTTATCTTTTAAAATATATTGATCACTTTTAATCTCATAGTTAACTCGTAAATTACGTTTCTTACGAAAACTGATCTGGTACATCTCAAAACCATTGATATTCAATTAAAAATTATCAAAAGTGGAGATTCTTTTTACCCTTCTTACTATAACTTTTATTCTTATTTGAACCTAGAAGTGAATTCAGTAGGTAAAAAGGTGGGGAATGGGTCCTGGTAAAACCAAAAAAAAATCTCACTTACCTTTTTAACTTGTTACTATAGTTTCCTCCAATAGTTTTTTGTCAGTGACCCTACCAACCAAAAAAAGTATCTTGAAATCAATAAAAAGAAACAAAAAAGATCTTGTGACATCGACCCGAAACCCTCCTCAAAATCCACAAAAAACTTAAAAATCCATCAAAACAGTAAAATTATGCTAAAAACATATTGAACGACTTTACAGATCTCTAATCTACCTTAAAAAGGACCCACTAGATAAAAAATCTCGATCCAGTCACTATTCCATATTAGAACCCAATCTTGGTTTTTAGTAAAGAACTAAATATTTATATTAAATGAGACATTATAACTTAAGAGAGAAAGACATGGTTGCTATATATCAAAAAAGATATGATCATTAAGGGTGTAATAAATACAAGTGGTCCATGAAAACGTATGATGTATATATATATGAATCACATGCCAACTCAATTAATTTATTCTAGAAATTAATAAATATAATTAATTGCCATGTGAAACCAATTTTCTCTATTTTCATATCGATCATTTTCCCCCAACTAACAAAACTTGTATTACAAACAATAAAGAAAAACGTTTTGCTTTTGGATCATTTGAGAGAATTTGCAAGGAATCTTAATATTTATATCAATTAAGCATCTAATATTTTGTTTTACAGGTATTTTTTTTAAACATTAAACTAACAAACGATATATTAGTCGTTTTATATTATAAAGTCAATTATACAGTTAGATATGATTTGTTACTTGTGATATATAAATAAGATATTGTATCGTCTTTCTTTGTTTAATGAAAAATTATAAAAAAACTTTTAGTTAATATATTAATTAATAGTTACTGCCATACAATGACTCGAGGTCTTCATAAGGTTATTACATTTGTCCTCTTAAAAAAGCTTGGATATTTATTAATTTTTTTGTCTTATAAAGACATCTTAATTAAGCAGATTCTTTAAAAAAAAAAAAACAATTCAAAAAACTTCAAAAAATTACTTTCAATTCCAACATTTTCCTTTTTTATTATAGATTTTACAACATATTTTTAAAATATTTTTAGAGATTACAACAGCTTCTTCTTGGTGGTAATTATTTTTTGATAGTTATCCATTATTTATTTTTATTAAAATATTTTAAATATTCTACATTTTATTAAATTTCAGATTAATCAAATGATAAATTTATGACAAAACTGATTTTAATTAATTTATAATAATATAGTCACGGGACACTCTCGTTTGACTATAATTATTTCATAACATTAATCTGAAAAACCTTAATTATATAAAAAAAGTTTATTAATTTAATTTGTCAATTTTTTTTTTAATTTAGAATACTTTCTTTAAGTAACAACCACATTTTTATAACCATTTGGTTTGCTTGCATAAAAAACCCAACTACAATTCCATACAAATCCACCAAAACTTTTTAATTCCTTTATTTCTGATAAATTTCACAAAAATCGTCCTTAAAAATTAAATATAATACTAAATATTTCCAAAAAAAATTAGAGAAAAAAAATGTGAAACCTAAACTTTGTTGTAAAATATGCACAAATTCCTCCCAAAACCATTGCCCACAAAATATGAACAAACCCAAATCCCGTGAACCGATGAAAACTGCTAACTGAGCTGGTTTCATCGATTCTTAACATCCACTCTGAGCTCAGAGTCATGGACCAATAAAACCCGCTAACTTGAGCAGGTTTCATCGATTCTTAACAGCCACTCTGAGCTCAGAGTCATGGATCGATGAAACGCGCTAACTTGAGCTTGTTTCATCGATTCTCAACGGCCACTCTGAGCTTGGAGTAGTTGACGATTGTGACGTGGTGGTATACGATATTCCCATCTTGGTTAACGGGCTAGAAGTCGAAGAGCCACTCAGCCCTTGAGAAACTAGGGCACGTGCGTTTAAAAACGGCGGCTGATGTGGGACCGGGATTTGCCGATTTTCGTCTTTTTTGGTTAAGTACTCGATCACTTCTATCATTGATGGTCGTAAAGTTGCGGATGCTTGTGTGCATAAGAGCCCGATTTGCAGTATTTCTAGTGCTTCGTGTTCCGCGAAATTTCCGGCGAGTAACGGGTCGATTGCTTCGGAAACGACGCCTTCTTTGTATAGCTTCCAAACCTATAACAAAGACGATGAATTCTGGCTTAGGGTGTATAGAAAGTCATTCGATCCAATTAGAACTAACATAATATAATTGGATATTTAATTGTAATTAGATCAGATTGGATCCAAAATTTCAACATCCATATTGAATGAATCAGTCGGTTATTGGATAACAACCGAGAATCCAATAATACTGAACCTATCCAATCCAATTATCGTCCAACTATCATCCAATTAATATATATATATATATAGGGGAGAGATATTTCTGATTTAATATGATTTAATATTATGTGAGACCCACATCATATGTGGTCCATGTTCCTTTAGAAAATCAAAAGTTCTCATTTGAACCTTCCCCTATGTATATATATATATATATATAGAGAGAGAGAGAGAAATAGGGAGTTTCACGGAAAAACCTCAAAAAAAAGAAAATTGAAGAACCCTCCGAGAGCCCTCTATCTGGAGTTCTGGACGGTATGCACTTGTGCATAGACGACACGACATGCACAAATGCATACAAGCGATTGAAGTTGTTTTTTTCATATCATGCACAAGTGCATATGCAAGTGTGCATGTTACAAATTATCAATATGCATTTGTGCATGCCAGATGGAGGACTACCATGGTGTTCTTCAGTTTTCCAAATTTTCGAGGTTTTCCCCTAAACTAAGATGAACTAAGAGCTTGAAAAAAGTGTGAACGGTTTTCGAGCCTTACCGTTTGCAAAAGCGAACCCGCATCTTCTATGAAGGCGTTGTTTCTTTTCCCACATGCGATTTCAAGAACCACGACTCCAAAACTAAAAACATCGGCCTTTTCGGTAAGTTGTCCGCGAACTATGTATTCCGGTGCCATATACCCTCTGAAATAATGCAAAAAAATAGTGAATTATTTTCTTTCTAAACCATCGTTCTACCAGAAAAAATACTTTATTATTATAAATAAAAACAATAATTTGCAACGAAAACTACAAATCATGGATCGAAAATGAATGGGTAATGCGAAATTTTCAAACAAAAATCACACGAAACGAGCCCAATATTTCCCGAATGAGGATCGTTTTGGTATTTTTATTCGTATTTTGGGGCTGTTTGTTACCTCTTAACGGTTTCATTAAGACAGCCTCTGAATCTCTAATAGGTGAATCCTGTTTGGCAAAAAATAAGTCTACCTCTTAATGGTTCCAAAACCCTCTGAATCATTTTGTATCATGGACCTCCCTTAATCATTCAGGGCCCTAATTTCATTTTGAATAATTACCAAACAATTATATTTCATTTTGCACTATATCATAAAAAGCCTCTTAATCATTCTGACCACTTAATCATTCAGCAACTACCAAACAGATATTTTCAAACCAAAAAGATCGAAATCGAGATATTTGCTTACAAGGTTCCAGCAATGCCGGTGGTAAGATGACTCCGATCAGCCCCAAAAGTCCTCACGAGGCCGAAATCCGCAATCTTCGGTGAAAAATCTTTATCGAGAAGAATGTTGCTGCTTTTGATATCCCTATGGATGATTCTTACATGACATCCTCCATGAAGATAAGCTAGACCTTCTGCTGTTCCAAGAATAACCCCCATTCTCTGCTTCCAACTCAGAATCTGTGTTTTATCGTTTTCTGCAAAACGTAAAAAAACGAGTTCCATCATATCAAAAACCGCAAGGGTATTTTGGTAAAAACAGGACTGAATGGCATGTGAAAAACTTTCATGAAGGGTTTTAATTTGACAAGGGTATTTTGGTAATTTACCAATCTGATGTCATATCCTTCATTTTGTACCGTCTATTTTGGTGGGACAGAAAAACAGTAGGTTTTAGGGTTTTAATTTGACAAGGGTATCTTGGTAATGTTACCAATCTTATGTCATATCCATCATTTATTACCATCTATTTTGGTGGGACAGAAAAATTGTCGGTTTTAAGGTTTTAATTTGACAAGGGTATTTCGGTAATTCATCAATCTTGTCATATCCATCATTTATTACCATCTATTTTGGTGGAACAGAAGAGCGGTAGATTTTAGGGTTTTAATTTGACAAGGGTACTTTGGTAATTTAAATACTTCTTTCGTCTCAAAACAAGTGTCTACATTTCTATTTTAGTTTGTTCCCAAATAAGTTTCTATTTAAAAAAAAAAGTGTCTTTTTTCCAGTCCTACCCTTTATGAAATTCTTTACTCCTATTATCAAGGGTAAAATCGTCATTTAGTTAATTAAAAAAAGTGTAATAAATACACATTTTCAAATTATGTCGTTTTCATTATCAACACTTATTTTGAGATAGATAAGAACTAATAAAAGTAATTAAGACGAGGAAGTTAAAATTACCGAAAAGAAAACGATCGAGGCTCTTATTCGGAACAAACTCATAGACCAAAAGACTCTCGGGCCCTTCGATACTACAAGCCAAAAGCTTGACGAGATTCTTATGTTCGATCGCACTTATCAAATTAACCTCGTTAAAAAAGTCATCGACCCATTGTCTCGTGGTAAAAAACAATCTTTTTACGGCAACAACATCTCCATTTGGAAGCGTCCCTTTGTAGACCGAACCCGCACCTCCTTGGCCTAATTTATTAGAGATATCGAAGTAGTTTGTTGCTTTTTCGAGTGTTTCGTATTTGAACTTCAATCCCGCCTTATTATATGAACTTGATAGTAGTCCCATGTTTTTCCGCTCTGTGAAAGAAAGTAAAAAAATTCGGTTATTTGAGTCAAACACATTGTTTATTACTTTTTTGTAAGTATTCTCTCTGTCTCAAAATAAATGTCCACAGTAAAAAAGACACATGTTTTAAAATGTGTAAATGTTAAACTTTTTAAATAACTACTCCGTCCATCCCAAAATAAATGTCTACAATGCAAACACAGTTTTAGAAATTTGTAGTTATACATTTTTTTAATTGACAAAAAGACAATTTTACCCTTATTATATATATATATAGAGAGAGAGAGGGAGAGAGAGAGAGATGTTCTCCATCTTATAATTAAGGGTAATCTTATAATTAAGGGCAGAATAAAAAAGTAGGCATTTACTTTTAAAAGTGGACAATTATTTTGAGATAACTAAAATAGTAACGTAGACACTTATTTTGGGACAGGGTAGTAAATAACAATTTTACCCTTTATACTTCAGAATTTAATAAATTTATCTATCTCATAATTATTCTGCATCTTATAATTTAGGGTAAAATTGTAATTGAGGGTAAAATAAAAAGGCAGGCATTTACTTTTAAAGTGGACACTTATTTGGGATAACAAAAATAGTAACGTAGACACTTATTTTGAGACGGGGGTATAACAATTTTACCCTTTATAATACAGAGATTAATAAATATATCCATCTCATAATTAAGGGTAGAATTGGAAAATAGGTATTTGCTTTTGAAAGTGAACACTCATTTTGGGACAGAAAGAGTATATATAATATTTATATACTGCAAATACTCATGCACACTCTTCAACTTTTTGTGAGGTTGAGCTCTACTGGTAATCCGGGTCCCACTAGGCCAATGGCCCTTTGGTTAATTTATATTCAGTTGTGAATATTAAGATTGAAGTATACCTTGTTTAAGCTTTGACATTCTTATATATGCTGCATAACTAGCAAAACCAGAGATCATAAGAAAAGCAACTGCAGCCAATACAACAGCTACTTTGGCTCCTGGACTAGAAAGCCCTGAAAATGGAAAAGTAAATGTTAAAATTACCATTATACCCCTCGATCCATACAACAAAAATGAAAATTTATACCCACACCTAAACTAAACAAGCCCGTGTACCGGTATCTGGGGTATGAGTAAGATGTACGCAGACCTGACCGTATTTATAAAAATGTAGTTTCCAAAGAGTACTATCTCAACAAAAAAGAAAAGCTACTTTCAACTACAACAGTTTCTCTATTTTGGATATTACACCTTAATTGTATTATTAAAATATTGAATAATATAAAAAATGTAATAACCAGTCCTAAACGGATATAAAATTAGATTGATGAGCTCTTTATAAAAGCACAAGATAATTTTCAAATTTAGGAAAACCTTTAAAACTCAATATTGAGAACAAAGATATATTATTTTAATCGTTTTCACTAAAGAGAATAAATGTGTTATATTTTTTTTATAGATTTTTTTTCTTTAAAGTGTATTAAGATGATGAATTTATAAAATATTTTACTAACACAATTACTGTTGAAATTGCTAAAACATAGTAGATGTTAGAGTTTGATGTAATTTTTTAAAAGATTTTATTATTTTAATTTTTGATATTCTATTTTACAAAAACTATAAAATATTAAAATTCAAAACACTTTAAATTATATAAAAACAACTAAATTTTTTGATTAAAGTACAATTTTTATATGCCAAATTTGAATACCAAACACCCTTAAAAAGGCATAAAAAAAGGGACCAAAGCCAAAAGTCAACAAAATAACTTGGAAATGTCTTCCAAGTAGGTAACTTAGAAAGCACCCAAATTCTAATTGGTTTTGGGAATAAAAAATTTAATAAAAAGGAAACATCATTGCACATGAAAGTTTCATTGAATAATGATTCCAACTAATACCAATATAATAAGACAAGATGAGCTCATTTTGAGCGACCCAAAAGAAGTTTGACTTTTTAAGGTCAAATTAATTATATTTATAAGTTACAATTTTTATTAGAAATTTTCTTTATTTGGACAAAAAAAAGGTTTTTACATTAAACCATACGAGATAGTACGATAATAATTGTTTTCGGAACAAAAAAAAACGAAAATACCAATGTCGATTTTGAATTTGAATGTTAAAATGTTTGACTTTAAAAAAATGGAAGCACTTTAGAAAAGGAGTTGACAACTTGACATAGATAAAAGTCAAAAATAAGAGAAGCCATTATATTTGAAAACTGGACAATTTTGATAATCTTATCAAAGATGAATCAATAAATATTTATATAGAAAAAATTATATAATAATTTAAAGAAAATATATTGAAAATTGAATTATGGTTTTGGTCCATGGTATGCCAAAAATTATGAGTACCATCGCTATACTTCAATTTCTTAGAGTCTGGTTCCTTTCATTAACAAAAATCCATCAACCCAATTGACTTAGGGGCATTTTGGTCTTTTTACTTTATTATTTTTGTCTTTTTCATATTAAAAAATAAAGATATGTTATATGATATAATTTAAAATCTTTTTTATACTATATATAATTATATATACACATAATTTAATATCTTTCTTCCACAACCTAACTCCAATGACCATAATAAGATGTTAAGATGAGATTAAGAAACATAATCATATTTAATTTATTTATTATTAAATATCTTTTGGGCATTGGAATCACAAAAAAAAAATTGAAAAGGGTTTCTAGATTAATTAACAAGGACTTCAAGAAACATAAATTAACAAAAGAAATGCATCCATAGAATTCAAGAAACATAATCATAATTAACTAAAAAAAAGTAAACTTTTGGGCATTGGGATCACAAAAACATTGAAAATGGTTTTCAAATGATTCAAAAACTTGATCATCAGACCCAAAAAAAACACACAAATTAACAAGAAATTCATCCAAGATTTCAAGAAACATGCCCAGATAACAACAGAAATGAAGAACATGGATATTAACCAAATATTGATTAAAAAAAGATTAGATTGTATGAT
The DNA here is from genome assembly GCA_036898165.1 of Silybum marianum. Classification (NCBI taxonomy): domain Eukaryota; kingdom Viridiplantae; phylum Streptophyta; class Magnoliopsida; order Asterales; family Asteraceae; genus Silybum; species Silybum marianum. The sequence continues at coordinate 702,564 of CM072543.1, forward strand.
TCACCAAAGAAAACCCAGAAAGGAAAATGATCATGTAAAGAAGAAAGTAAGTGAAATACCAGAATTACCCCTATCTGCTAGAGGATCATTATTCATAAACCACGCCCAGATGACAAAAGAATGAAGAACATGAATAGAAACTAAAGATTCAACCTTGAACAAAAAGATAGATTTTGCATGATTTAGATTGTATGGATTCACCAAAGAAAACCCAGAAAGGTAAAATGATCATATAAAGAAAAAAGTAACTGAAATACCAAAACTACCCCCATCTGCTAAAGGATCATTATTCATAAAGCATGCCCAGATAACAAAAACAATAAAAGAACATGAATATGAACTAAAAAATGATTCAAAAAACAGATTTTTCAGGATTCAAATGATTATATCGATTCACCAAAGAAAACCCAGAAAGATAAAATGATCATATAAAGAAAAAAAAAGTAAGTGAAATACCAAAATTACCCTCATCTGCTAAAGGATCATTATTCATAAAACATTGACAAAAACAATAAAGAACATGAATATGAACTAAAAATGATATAAAAAAAAGTTTGCAGGATTCAAATGATTATATCAATTCATCAAAGAAAACCCAGAAAGATAAAATGATCATATATATAAATAAAAAAAAGTAAGTGAAATACCAAAATTACCCCCATCTGCTAAAGGCTCATTATTCATAAAACTAAAAATGATCAAAAAGACATTTTTTTTTCAGGATTCAAATGATTATATCGATTCACCAAAGAAAACCCAGAAAGTAAAATGATATAAAGAAGAAAGTAAGCGAAATACCAAAACTACCCCCATCTGCTAAAGGATCATTATTCATAAAAACATGCCCAGATAAGAAAAACAATAAAGAACATGAAAATGAACTAAAAAACGATCAAAAAAACATATTTTGCAGGATTCAAATGATTATATCAACCCACCCCAAGAAAGGTAAAATGATCATATAAAGAAGAAAAAAAGTAAGTGAATTACCAGAATTACCCCCATCTCCTAGAGTATCATTATTGAAGAATTTCTGTGTAGAATATCTTAAAAAACATCCAGCATTCATACTCCTTCCTTCTCTACTTGGCAAACAACTTCTAGCTTCATTTTTTGCTTTATTCAAACAAACCCTACATTCATCATTAGTCAAACTCTCCCAACATTGAGCTAATCCATAAACACCCCTTAATTCAAAAACCCCAAATCCATTATCCCTTAATGCAATTTCAGTAAGATTTTCAACCAATTCACCAACACTTCTTCGAAATTCCAAAACCCCTCCTTGAAAATCGTTCCAATTATTGTTCCCCAAGCTCGAATTACAGTTTCGAGCATCCGTAACTGGATCAACAGCTTCATGGAAAAAGCTGTAATTATCGTAACGAATAAAGCATCCATCGAGAAAGTAACGGCCGGAGGTTCTAGGGAGGCAATTGGGGACGGCGGTACGGCTGACGGCGTAGCAAACGAGACAATCGGTGCGGGAAAGATCACGGTGGCATTGGATTAATGAGAAGAAAGGAGGTGAAGATGGATCGGAGATGTTTGCAACGGCGAAATTGTTATCGGAATTGTTGAGATTGCTTGAAAGCCGTTCCATTGCTTGTACGAAAGTTGGGATGAAGCTCGACGTCGTCGCACGGCCGGTGCCACATGTGAGGTTTCCGGCGACGGTGACACGTGGATCGGAATAGGCGGTGAAGAATGATAGATTGAGGGTGAAATAGAGTAGATATGTGATGAAATTTGGGGAAAATTGGGGGGTTTTGTTGGGAAATTGAGTTTTAGATCTTGATTTTCCGGTGGCCATGGTTGATTTGGGGTTTATTGTTGTGATTGTTGTTGTTCATGTGGGTGGGTTTTTTTGGAATTTGTGTGTATAAAAAGGGGGAGGTGAAGAAGGTGAAAAATAAAAAGTGAGAATTTTGGGAAAGGAGGTCAAAGGTTTTAGAGGCGATTTCACACGGTTTGTAATGGTGGATTGCTGGTGGGTTCTCTCTCTCTCTCTCTCTCTCTCTCTCTCTCTCTCTCTCTCTCTCTCTCTCTCTCTCTCTCTCTCTCTCTCTCTCTCTCTCTCTCTCTCTCTCTCTCTATAGAGGTTCAAGGGTAAACGTTAAAAAAAAAAAAAAAAAAAAAAAGTGAAGAACACCTAAGAGGCTTCCATACGGACGGTATGACTAACGATACCGTAATTTGTTCATATGCATCAATGCATCTATCATTACAGATGCATTGATGAATATTCATTAATGCATGTTACAAGTTACCGATATACATTAATACATACCGTTCATATGGAAGTCATCCAAGTTGTTCTTTGATTTTCTTTTTTTAGCGTTTTTCCTTTAACCTTCCTCTCTCTCTCTTTCTCTCTCTCTCCCTCTCTCTCTCTCTATATATATATATATATATATATATATGCCACGTCATTTTCGTCAAGAAAAGCATTCAAATAAGGGGGTGATTCTTCACTTTTTTTTTGGATTTGAAAAATGGCCGATTTTTTTGTTTTTTTCTTATATTTTTTATAATATTTTTTAAAGAATATAAAAATATTGGAAATAATAATTTGAAGAGTAAATAAAGGTTTTCGTCTCTTTGGTTTGTTAAAAAATTCAGATTTTATCCATGTGATTTTAAAATTATGATTTTAGTCGATATGGTTTGTGATTTATTTATATTTTTATTCCTAATACTAAACACTATCTTTAAATACGAGGGACTAAATAGAAATTAAATCAAATCATAGAGATGGAAAAAAGCAATAAAGTTTAAATCATAAGAATGAAAACAATAATAAATTACATATCATCAAGATGAAAACCTAATTTCAAAACCACAATGACAAAAATAGAAATTCTCATAAAACCACATGAACTAAGAATGTAATTTACTCTGATTAAAATAAAAAATATAGTGATGTTTTCATGTGTTAAAATATGATATTTAAAACTATAAAAATGATTATCAGTAATCTCATTGGTCCTACATGGGACTCCTTTTCAAGGACACCAATATGATAGATTTTTTTTGATTTATTGAACTGTTGAGACTAGTCGGAGCCTTGAATTTGTCCTGTATTTAGACAAAGTTATCTCGTATTGTTGTCAACTGAACTACACGGGACAGTGGAAAAAAAAGTTCTATAGCGTTACCCTTTTGAAAATATAGGGTACGACATCTTTTTAGGTCATCGTATCGTAAAGAAGGCTATAAATCGGATGTGGTTAGGTTGGATCGGTCCTAAATTTATTTGGTTCTAAATTAGTCTTTTTTTCTAAACCCGGTAATTTGGTCCTAGTCCCGGTCCCAACCAAAAATCCTAGGACTAATCCCATGTTTGGTAACCAATCCCAATCTCACCATATTCAGATTTTAAATAATAGTTTTTTCATGTATGCATGTTTTTATAATAACGATTTTTAACTTTGAAATATACTTAAATAATACATTGACTTGAAAAACCTTGAAGATTTTGAAAAAAAAGTCTGGAAATCTTATAAAAAACACTTGAAAATCTAATAAAAATCTTAAAAAACTTGTATTATAATTTATAAAACTTTAAAAAAACATCAAGCCTCTCAAATTCTAACATCTTATCGATTATTGATTCTTGAATCGAATAAGGATTAAAGCAACATTCGCTTAACTTAAACGTGGTATTTTGCCTGTCAGGTGTTTTCTTTTTACTTTTTGGATTATATCAATATTATCATTTAACTAGGTTTTATGTGAATATCAAGGTGTTTCATAACAAATATATTGTAAGAGTTGTTATTAAGTACTAATCCCTATTAATAAAATAAAAGGCGGAAAATTAATAAAACAAATAATTTTTAAAACTAGTAAAAATTGGTAGGTCGGGTTGCTATCACGGGTTTTTTAATTTCATAAATAATTTCAAAATTATATAGAATAAAGATGTTTTAATTTTGCAGTACAAGTATCTTCAACAATAAGTTTTTATAAGAAAAAAATGGAGTTTTTATAATACTACTATTGAAAATAATTCATACAAGACACTTAGGGGCTGTTTGGTTCACGGAATCCGTTGGAATTGAAAGGAATTGGAATGGCTAAATCCATTGACCGAATTCCTTAATGCTGTTTGGTTCGCGGAATGAATAGATCGGATTCCACCGAATTCCACGGTTGATGGATTTGATCATTCCTTAACATATGTGAAGGATTTTGAATTCCATTTCATATCAAATGCAACATAATTTATAAATTTCTTTTAGAAAGACAAAAATAAATTTAACCACCACCCTCTCCCCGCCCCACCCTCATCGGCAACATATCTGCCACCACTGCCGACACCGCCACCGCTGCCACCACCACTACCACCATCAATTAATATTATCATTCCACCACCGGTACCGCTACCGTCACCCCCACCCACCACCCACCACATCACTATTTTTTGCCGGCATACTCGTAGTCGCCACCCACCCCCACACCCTACCCCACCCACCTACCCACCACCCACCACTAATGTCCTCATCACAATTGTCACCCCCACTCCCGATAGATGCATATTTCTATTCTTTTACGAGATTCCATTCCAATTCCTGTCAACGAAACGCATGGTCAAATTCCATTCCAATTCCTTCAAAGTCAAATTCCTTTAATGGATTCCAATTCCATCGAATTCCATTCCGTGAACCAAACGCCTTCTTACATCTTTTTGTATGGGAATCTTTAGTTCTTATTTTTAACTTTTTAAATAAAAAACACTTTAACAATTTTTATATACTTGTTGATATTAAAAAAATTAATGTGATTCATAAAAGAAGTTCTTATAAACATTATCATTGGAAAGTTTTATGTATATTTTTAATTTAGGCATTGTTTGGTAAAAATAAACTAGCTTATAAGCTAATTTATTTTTAATATACATGTTTGGATGCATATAAGCTCACTTATAAGCTAACTTATTGATAAGCTAATTTGAGTAGCTTATGATGAGTTTTTTGTCATTTTTTCCGATTATACCTTCATTAATATTAATTATTATTTTTTCAAGATGTCTTTTTTAGTCATTTAAATGATTATCAGTTAGTTTTTGCCAAACATAATTTGTTCGCATTCTTTTAAACATAAGTCATCAAATTTATAATTATCGCCTAACTTATCACCATCGCTAGTTTGTCAAACATAGCCTTAACAAGTTGGAAATAGCATGAATTAAAAAAATATAAAAAAATGATTATAAACAAAATCTTATTAAGTTATTAATTAAGTAGGATGCGATAGGATTAGCACTTATAATCACGATGCGGGCTACTACCAATGTTCCCCTCGCGGTATACTTGGCACTTTGGCCAGTGAGACGTGGATTATTTAAATATAACAATTCCAAATTATTTATATAAAAACAAATAAATTTAAATTACTTTTATATATAATAGTAAGTGACATGAGACTACAATATTGTCAAATAATATATATATATATATATATATATATTATCCAAAAATGATATTCTCATAATCACTTCGCCATAGAATAAATGTTCATGTGAAAAAACACATATTTTTAAATATATCTAATTATTATATTTTTTAATTAAAAAAATGATTGTTTTATCCTTAATTACTAGAGAGTAAAATTAGCCATCACATACATTTTGTTCTCAAATTTGGAGGTAAAAAAATGTTTTTCATATTTGTATTATGGAAATGAAAAGAAAAAAAAAACATAATCGAACAAAAGATAAAGAAAAACAAAAGTGTCATTTTTATAAATATACTTAAAAATATATTATTTATAATTTTAATATAATATTTTGAACAATTTTGTAATTTTAATAATTTTTAAATATAACATTTTGAATAGTTTTGTAATTTTAATATATTTTTTTTTTTTTATATATTTGAAATGAAAATTTGGGTTAAATTTTCTCATTATTTTATTTTCCTTCTAAAAATGTTTTGAGACCACATATTTTTTTTACTCTACTCCTAGTAAAGGTATATGAAATTAGACATTTAATTTATAAATTGTCTACTTATTTTAAAATAAATTAAAATATTTATGTATATAATTTTTTAAGATAAAATTTTAATTAAAAAAGATATTTGCCGAAAATGGAAATATTGCCGAGGGACCAATATGACCTGAACTAGAATGATTAATCCACATCGTGCACATAGGTGCAATTGCTTCCGATTAATTTCAGATTTTATCAAGTGATTTCTTTTTAATTTTTAGAGCAAATTTATGATTTTAGTCCATGTGGTTTGTTCATAATTTTTGTTTTTGTCCTTATGGTTTAGAAGTTGTCGTTTTAGTCCCTGTATTCTGTAATTTATTACTACTTTTGTTTTTTGTTTTTTTTAAAGGGTATATTAGCCATTTGCCTAGACTAATCTCTGACAATTTTAAGACTGCTAAAGTATACAGTTTTGAGATAAATTCTCAGCGGCCACAAGTTGTTTGCGTCTGGATTCGAATATGGGGTAGATGAGTTATCAAACCTCATCCCCCACAAGCCTTAATCAGTACGCCACAACCCTTGTGGTTATTACTACTTTTGTTCATGGATTAAACTTCTTACTTTAAGTATAAGGGACCAAAAAGGTAAATAACTGTAGACCACAAATATCAAAACAATAATAAATTGCAAGTCATAAGAAATAAATTAGCAACGAATTACAAACCATAGAAACAAAAAACGTAGCTTATCAACCACAACACAAATACGTATAATCGTAACTTTTAACAAACCACAGGGACGAAAAAAATTAGAATTCACTCAAATTTTTAATTAGTTATATTAAGTTTTTGTCGAGTTTAATTTTGTATACTAACAACCTCATGCATTTTATAGTTGTGTAAATGATACGATATAACAAGATTTAAAGTCTTATTGTATATGAGAATTAAAAATTAATACAAATTTTCATTAAACCCCGAAAAATAATGTTTGAATAAAATAAAAATTATACGTAGTTGTTGAACATATCTAGCTAACCTAAAGACCTAGATACAAAACTACAAAAGAAAATAAGATTTTAGTTTTTATTATATAACTTATATTTGTTAAAATCAAATACCATGTTTATAAAAGAAAAAATATTGGTTAACTAACATAAAAATGGGGGGAAGTCACCTAAATGACCAGTATAAGTAATGTAGTTAACAAAATGATAACGGATTTTCGCTAAAACGTTTTGTCAAGTTGGCAAATTCCTATTACTGGTTTCACTTGTTATTTAAGGTCAAAAGGAGACCATATTTTTCGTCAAAGCCCCATGTTTTTTCATCAAAAACCTCTGCTAAATGCACGTTTCTTTGACTAAATACATGGAGGAATCTCGAGTTTTATGACAAGTGGAACTAATATAAGCAATTTGTCAAATTGGCGAAATACTTTAACGTTAAGTACTCCCCATTTTGAAAAATACATGAAAAATGGTCATTTCTTTAACTGTGTATATATACATATAATGGTCATTTAAGTGATTTCCTCTAAAATGACACACGTTTGAATACAATTTTCACGGAATATGTGTTTTTTGAAAAATAATCATTTAAATCCAATATATTTTATACACGTTATGATTATTATACACTGTTTTAACTAGTTTGTGTTTACGATCTCTTAAATTTTATTATTATAGTTGATCGTTTTCAGTTTGTGATTATGACTTTTATACTTATTAAACTGTATTTTATTTTATTTTAAAACATGTTACAAATAAACGTAACATCATATTTAATCAAGTTATTTACAATAAACAATTGGTATACTGTGTTTAGTCAAAAAGTCAAAGGAAACCATTGTCTTTACATTGTTTTCAACTGGGAATTTTGCCACCATCTATAGTTGAAGCATCTTGACCCCATGCATAAACTCGACTTTCAAAAAACAACTACAATATAGAACTTACAGTCTTTCTTCAAACATCCCACTAGAAGGAGTCAAAGGCCATAATAGTGGGTTGAACGGGTCTATTGATGCAACTATGCAAGTGTATGGTTTATTATAGTGAAATTTTATAGTTATATTTGAGAATCTCATATGTTTTATTGATCGACCAAAAACCTGATACAATATATTAAATAGATTGAAAATTGAGAAATCACAAATTGTATCAGGACACGTGTTGCTTCAGAATTTGAAAAATATGTTTTTGAAAAAGAAAAGTATTCAAGATACAGGATTTTGATCGAAAAACATAAACAATAAATAAAATGTGACAATAACATAAATTGAACTAAAATTTGATCCAATTTTTTGTGTGTGTTTATGTGTATGTCTTAAATTTAAGCATAGTTTGTTGCTTTTCAGCTTAGTATTTTCAAAAAAATAAAATAAACTAGAAAAGTAAGCAGTTTGATAAGTTTATTATGGAAAAATCGATACGCCTATTATCCTCCATGTCAGTTTTTTTTATAGATAACGAAATAAGCGGATTTGACGAGTTAAATAATACACAAAATAGATTGTACACTTCCCGTCACAACATGTAACTTTTTAGTGTGGGTGAAAATGAGTCGAGGTATTTATTTAATAAATAACAACAAATCCAACAATATGCAAAGAAGAAATATGTAATAACAAAACACATTTTTTAAAGAATATAATTTCTACATACCTTAAAATCTTCCAATTCTTCGTCAACACTCATTTTCTCCTTCCCACACCAAAGAAATTTATAGAATTTCATTTGTTTAGTATTTCAACTTTGAAAAACAAATTTAATTAAGAAATAAAAAAAATAAATGAAATGACAAATCAAGAGTTGGAGGTTAAACTTGGGTATGTAAAATTACAAAAAAGATCTTTTTAATAATGATTTACACATTTTTCATACAGAGGCGGAAAAGTCTTTAACAATCTAAACATTTAAAAAAATCAAAAAATTGAGAAAAAACATAGAAAAAGTTCTAAACCTTAGGAGGTGTCACCTCATTGCTTTTGGTTATTCCTTTATTATATATATAGATTCATATATCATAAACAGTCTAATAAAAATTAAAAGTATATGAATATTTGAATATATTTTAGGTAGTTGTTTTTGTTTTTAACTAGTTTTTTATTTACTAACTTAACATGTTTGTTTTAGCTATTTTTATTTATTTCAATATATTATAAATAAAATGTAATTAAAATCAAGTACGTGCGTCGAAATAGTGACTTTTTATAATATGTGATAATAATGAAAGGAAAGATCAATAAGTGAAGATATTAAAATACAAACTAAAATAAGAAAATTAAATTGTATTTAATATTTTTTTTTAAAGTAAATTGTATTTAATATATTAATAATAATAAAAGTAATATGTTTGTCTAGAATTTTAAAGGAGAAGGCACGGCGTCTAGAAAAGTAGAAAATAGGCAACGCCTTGATCTAAAAGAAACATGGATCAACGGTTTCAACCAACCATCGCATATTCTTATATTTTATTAAGAAAATAAAATTAATCAAATATAATAATAATATAAATATAAATATAAATTTGAATTTATCTATAAGGTAGAAAATGAATAATCTTCTTTTGACTCATGTACTTGAAGGGTATCCCAGGCAAAACCCAAACTAATCCCGGCAAAGTTAAAATTGATAAAATTTCACACGCATAAAGTAAAATCGTCTACTCATGAGTCATGACTCATGTACTTGAAATGTACAAAAACACGTAAGATGGTTACATGTTCTCTTTTAGTTGTTTCTGTGTTGTTGCTTACTCATAACCGTTTCCACTTTTTTAGCACGTGTTATATCATTTCTTTTCGTGTACTTGGCACAAGACAGTGATATTCACATAAACAATAATTCTATGCGTTACAGTAAATGTCGGATCAACGTACAGTCGTACATATCACCCTCCTCATTCCTGATAAGTATGCTTACAGATGTGATTCCATCTATTTGAGCAAAAAAGGTCGACATATATTATCCAAGGTAACATTTAGCTCCGTTCCCCGATTGATGTGAGATCTTACAGTCTATTCTTTATGAGAGTACCACATCCTTGCTGGCACGCTAAACCGGTTTCTGACTCTGATATCGTTTGTAACATCTCAGCCCAACCATATCAGATGAGTTCAAATTCGTCTGCCACATGACTCGAATTTGAACTATTATGTATTCGAGCAAAGTCGTTTCACCCTTTTATCAACTGAGTTCCATACCTTAGGGCATGTTGATTTGGTCTATAAATTTCAATGTTCTATTTTCATTTAGAGTTCATATTTGAGTTGTGGTACACTTGTTAAGCCTTAATGACACAAACTGGAAAATCTCATCTATCCTGGATTCTGATCCAAGCATTATCAAAACCTTTTTGGCTATGGACTTTTACGTACGTTGACTTCTAGCAATTCATGGTTGCCTGATGGATTAATCAGTTATCAGTGCATGTTACTTGATTCAAAATCCCACGGTTACCCGATAAAACAATTCTTTCTCAATTCATAATCAAACATATTGGATTGTGCAACACTATCTTTTTCACCTTTTGATGTTTGAAATAATATAATACAATACAATTTAATAAATATTATTCAATATATTTTTTCAAACTAAATAATGTAAATAAGTCTCCTAAAATTAGAAACCTCAAACCCAAAGTGACAAACTATTAAGCTTAAGCCCATAATCTAAAGCCTAAAATGAAAGCCCATTTGAGCGCCTTAATAAAAGCCTAGCCATAACACAAAAGTGAAGGGCCAGAAGTATACCTAGCCCAAGCCCACCTTAAATATAATACACCATCATGTATTGTAGTCAACCGGGCTTTAATTGAGCCCATAATCGGTTCCGGTCATAGCCCAAATTCCTTAAATGATCCTTTTTAGGTTTCGGTCCTAACCCATCCTCGAACCATATTCCATAACTATTTTATAACCAGTTGTCCTGATTAGTTCTTATATGACCCTGTTCGAATTTTATATTATGTAGTTAATTGCACCAATACACGCTTGAAAGTTGTTCTCATGGTTCTTTAACATTTTCTTCATTTTCATTTGATTGCCTTTTAAATCAAGAAAACCGTTTATCTCCATTGTTGGCCAAACAGGGTTAAGGTACTAGGTTTTATGTTGCCTTTTTTTTTGTCATCTATACGCCATATTTGGTCCAATGACTGAACCGTAAAACTTGCCTACGTTTAGTAGTAGGTGGTGTTTAAGCCTACATAGCAATCAAGTCTGTATTCACAGAGGTCCACTCGTTTGGACACCAGAATCACATCGAAAAACATTGGATTCTCATCATTTTAAGCTAAACTATCTCCGCCTTTAGTGAAACTTGAATAACGGTTGAAATACTCACTGCACGCTACACAGGAACAAAAACCGAAAGAAATTACAAAAACACTTTTTCGAAAGATCAGGATGAAGATTGAAAATTTCAATAAACCACAGGACTAGGATTATAATTTGAAGCAGTGAGTTTTGGTCGAATAATTCCTAAAAAGGAGAATTCCTTACAAAATAAGATTTAGAGGCCGTTTACCAAATCTTACCCGGATAAGTGCTTACGGACAAAATTCAACACTATCACTTAATTACCGGGTAATATTTTAGTCCACAAAAATGGCATCGTATGCACAATTTACCTGGTAAGCGCTTACTGGGGTAAGAATCGTCGTAATCACTTACCTGGGTAAGACTCTTGGTCATTGTTTTTCATGTCTTCGCTCTTACCAGGTAAGATTTTTGGTACTTGTTATATTTCTCCGATAAGGTAATATGGCTTGGTAAGACTTACTCGAGTAAGCATTTGGTAAACGACCCTTTAATAGGTGCATTAACGTTCTTAAAAGCAGGTTTCGTGTGGAACTGATTGGGATTTTTAGTAAACAATTAAAAAACCATATAAACGTTTAATAAAAAAACCCTCTGAATGACTGAATCACACAAAAATCTTTGATGATTCATTGATTCAGTCCGGTTTATCATTCAGCATCAAATTGTTCAAATTAAACCCGGTTTAAAATCATTAGTCGGTTCGGTCTTAACGTATTACCCAAAGCCGACCTGTTTCATCACGCTAAACAACAAACCAAAGGGACGGTGCCGCAAACCGCCATGCTCAGACTGAACCACCGTCTCACCGCCATGTCCGCCATGATATCTTCATCTCCTCTACCTCTCAGAAACCCTAAATTACCATTATCATCATCATCATCAAATTCTAGCATCTTCCGTACTGTAAGATTCAGCAACCGCCTTCCTCTTCCCACTAGCTTATCCAGAGCTTCACTTCGTTGTTTCGCTTCCGCTACCACCACCACCACCGCCATGGATAAAATCCGAGTTCAAAATCCGATAGTTGAGATGGACGGTAAGTTTCGTAGAAATACGTGTTTTGATACTTGTTACTCTATCGCAGTTGTAATCAATTTTGTTTATTTTTAGGCGATGAAATGACAAGGATCATATGGCAGATGATTAAAGACAAGGTTTGATGATTTTGAAATTGAAATTGTTGTCTGTTTTACGGACTTGATTTGATCGAGTTCAGTTCATATTCGTTTTCTGAGTGTTGTTCTTGTTTCTTTTTTCAGCTCATTTTTCCGTATATAGATTTGGATGTTAAATATTTTGATTTAGGAATATTGAATCGTGATGCAACTGATGATGAGGTTACTGTAGAAAGTGCCCATGCTGCTCTAAAGTAAGTTTTGCTGGTTGTTTCCCCTTGCTAAATTTATATAGTGTATGTATGACTGTTTTTTTGCTTGTCCAAAATTAGGTTGGCTTCACATTATGATATATTTGTAAATAATTGTTGCATTGTAAAATTGCACATCGGCTGGGGAGGGGAACTAAGGTTTACAGTCTGTATCTTCTTTCGATTTCTGCATCTCTATAGTCGGTATGATTGCTTTAGAAACTGATAAATAAGTTGCTGTTAGATTCAAGATCATACTTGGTTTACAGTCTACTAATGCCTAGTGCACTGAACTCCCTGCATCAATCATATGTAGCAGGCAAGGATCTCTATAATAGATCACCCATCTTCATACAACCAGGTGACTAGTGGTATTAGGTGCTTGATGGAGTTGCTTGTGCAGTGTCTCAATCTTCTTAAATCTGATATGCATTCTCGAGGCCAGAGTAATCTCTTTTTACTGTAATCCCATGTTTCTTTGGCACATTTGAGAAGCAAATAGAGCCTCGGTGATGTGGGGCTTCTTGGAGTTGATTAGTCACACCTAGACAATACAGTTGTAAAGTTCCCAGGAACTGTAATTCAGATCTGAAGCAGGAGGCCAAGAGACATCACCTGTGAGATGAACCAAATTTTCCCCGGACCCACGTATGACCATGAGGATTGACCGGGATCAAGGTAGGAAATTATTTCTATTGAGCTTGTGGTTGGTGAGAGGAAGTATCACTAAATCAAAATGCGTGACCGGAAGTGGCTGGAACCTTGGTGATAGAGTCTACCATAAAATGACAGGACAGACTTTAGGGCTGTTTGACAGTTGCTGAATGGTTTGGTGCAGAATGATTAAGAGACTCTTATGATATAGTGCAAAATGAAATATAATTGTTTGGTAATTGGTCAAAATGAAATTAGGGCTCTGAATGGTTAAGGGAGGTCCAAGATACAAAACGATTAATAGGGTTTTGGAACCATTGAGAGACAATCTTACTTTTTTGCCGAACATGATTCACTTCTTAGCGATTCAGAGGCTGCCTCTTAATGGAACTGTTAAGAGGTAAACAAACAGCTTCGGGAAATGGATGGAGAGAAGACTTGGAATAGGCTGTGACTAATTTGACAACTGAAAAATATACGCAGAGTAGCGTCTGATGCCACACACTCTGATAATAAGCAGAAACCGTGCATCAATCAATTACAGGTTATATTAACTTATATAGACTCGTGAAAAATAGAATTCCATAATAATAAAAATATAACACCTGCTTCTACAAACCTAATATGGAATAAGATAATACCCTTAAATACCTACGCTTAATTATTTACTTTACATACTACACTTGGTAACAATGAAAGTAATATCCTGATACACACTAACAAGTTACATAAATTAGTCTAGGGATGAGAACAAATATGAAGGAATTTGGTGTTTGGGGGATGGGAATAAGAGAAGAAACTACATATCAAGTCTAGAAGTGGTATTAATATATTCTCAAATAACAAGTCATTTTATAGATTGTTAGTCTTATCTAACTAAATTGATAAAATTGATAATATGGATGGAATCGGAGAACATTGATATTGGTATTGGTATTGGTAATCATGTGTTAAGATTAAACAGCTCCAGAAAATAAGAGAGTGATGGTTAAAATGTTGTCTGTGAATATACTTCTTTCTTTCTTCTGTTTTTTCTTTCTTTGTTACTCAAAATGTTTATATATGGAGTTTTCTTTTACTATTATTTTAAGTCTTACCATAATTTTTCATGTTTTGCAGGTATAATGTTGCTGTAAAATGTGCTACAATCACACCTGGTTTGTCTCTCTCAGTAGACCTGTTTCTATTGTCCTTACTTCAAAATTGAGTGTCTTCTTTGTAAATTTTGTTAGATTTATTCATTCACTTCCATACACCATATGATATGTTTCAATATACACATTTGCTGAGAGAATTTGGAGGATGTCTTTGTCGTCTAGGTAAATTAGAGCAACATCCTTACATATAGGTTGAGTTTTTGCCAATTATTTGGGTTTTAATGGATGCTCTTTTGACCAGATAATTGTATTTGATACATTGGTTTCCTTCAATTTGGAAATTGAAGCTATGGCATTCTTCTTGATCACTGGTCATGTTGTTCGATCTAGTTTTATGGATTGTGATGGCATCAAGATAGTGGTGTATATTACTCCACCTAAATGGCAAACTTACTGAGGGCCTGTTTGTTAGCAGCTTAGAGGCTGTTTGTCAGTTGCTGAATGGCTAAGTGGTCAGAATGATTAGGACGCTATTATAATATAGTGCAAAATGAAATATAATTGTTCAGGATGTAATTATGGCTCTCAATGGTTAAGGGAGGTCTAGACTACAAAATGATTAAGAGGGTTTTGGAACCATTAAGAGGCAAACTTACTTTTTCCGAAAAGAATTCACCTTTTAACGATTCAGATGCTGCCTCTTAATGAAACTGTTAAGAGGTAAACAAACAACCCCTTAATGAGCTTAATGTGACACACAACTTATTTGGTCATCTATAAATGACTGTTTGGTAGTGGCTTAATGATATAGAAAATGTCTTATTCAGTAAGCTTCTAGGGGGGCTTTATGCAAAAAGGCAAGTTTTTTTTCTTCCAAACCTCTCCCTCCCAATTGAAGAACATGCTCCTTCATCTATCAATAAACTCTTCCAAACAAAAACCTTCGCAATCTATACAGACAATTTTATCTATACATGACTTAACGGAACACCAACCAAACAGCCCCTGAGTAGTCATTACATGGTCCAGCCATCTTAAGTAGCATTCTCTGACTTTACCTCCTGTCGTAAATGCTTTGCTATGTCTACAATGTACTCATCTCAAAGTTCATCTTTGGCTAAACAACTTCCATCCTTTGTTGCATGCACTTTTACAATTATGTTACTTATTGGTTACTCAAGATGCAGTAAAATAGAAAGATATATGGCCAGTAAGGCATAGGATCGTGTGAGAAGAAGAGTTAAGGTGAGAAGCGTAAGAAGAGATCTGAGCCATTGATCAGTTTTAATCTCATACCCACCCATGAATTGCGCCTTAGAAGGGAGTTGATCCGGTGCATATCGGTGCACCTCATCTTGGTGCATCTCATCCTAATGTGCATCCAAGGGTGGAGATCCCTTCTTACGCTTCTCACCACAACTACTTCTCACCGGAACCCAACCCTGGCCAGTAATGCACAATCGTTTTTGGAAGTCACTATCTTTCTTATTGATTAATAGAACCTACTAATTGTGCTAATGATATATAAGCATTTATCTTTTACTCTGAAGTCCTAGCAGCCTTCGAAAATCCATTTTTTTCCGTGTATTGTATTTAACTATGCTAGTTTAATCTCAGATTCTATAGTTTTTTCCTAATGTTGCAGATGAGACAAGAGTCAAGGAATTCGGGTTGAAGTCAATGTGGAGGAGTCCCAATGGCACAATCAGGAATATTTTAAATGGTTTGTATATGATTTTCTTGATCACAGTGATGAGATCCACACCGTTGATTTTTTGGATGTATTTCACTCGATTGAACTCTGAATTGCCATTTTTTAGTATATTTTTTATAGGGGGTAGATTGTATATATGGGTTTGAACTTTTGCAGTTTTTGGGACTGGCTGTGACACTAGTGTGTTTTATTGGCATCTTCTTTACACTACCAATATACAATTATAGTTGCCAACTTTTCTTACTCGTTAAAATCATGTGAATATCAGGGACCGTTTTTCGTGAGCCTATTATGTGCAAGAACGTGCCAAGGATAGTTCCAGGTAGTATTTTGATATTTTCACAACCTAGGTTTGGTAATCAATGATGTCCAGTGGAAACTTAATTTTTCCTTTTTTGTCCTCCTTCCATGTGTCAATTTGCAGGGTGGAAGAAACCAATCTGTATTGGCAGGCATGCTTTTGGTGACCAATATCGTGCTACAGATGCAGTCATTAAAGGACCAGGAAAACTCAAGTTGGTTTTCGGTATGCTTAAAATTATTTCATTCTTGAAAATCAGTTTGTACTTCAAAACATGATATACATTTCTGTAAGTTTTTTTATTTATTTATTATTTTTATGATTTGTTCAGTCCCAGAGAATGATGAAACTCCCATGGAGCTTGATGTTTTCGACTTTAAGGGTCCTGGAATTGCACTTGCAATGTATAATGTTGATGAGGTTTGTCTTCTTAAGTTTGCTTAGCATCATGTTTTATAGAGTAAATTATGTTTTTTGTCCCTATGGTTTATAAGTTGTTCTTTATGGTTTGTAATTTATTGCTTTTTTTGTCACTTATGATTTACAATTTATTGTTGTTTCGGTCCCTGTGGTGTGCAATTCTTTACTGTTTTGATCCCTTGTACTTTGAAGGTAGGAATTAGTCCAGGGACGAAATCACAATTTCTAAACCACACGGATGGAAAGCGTAATTTGCTCTATTTTATATCATAAAACCTTAACGATGGGAATTTTGTACTTTTTGGTAGTCCATTCGTGCCTTTGCTGAATCTTCAATGGCTATGGCACTTTCAAAGAAATGGCCTCTATATCTGAGCACCAAAAATACTATTCTGAAGAAATATGATGGCAGGTAGCAGTACCGTTCTTTCTGATATGCGATTTTCTTATATGAATTGTGGCATTACACTTGACCATATCTTGACATTGCAGGTTTAAGGACATTTTTCAGGAGGTATATGAGGAGAATTGGAAGGAAAAATTTGAAGAACATTCAATTTGGTAATTCTTTTAATAATTAGATGTGGGTTTGTGATTTTTAGGTGGTGGTTGTTGGATGATATGTATATAGGGTCAGGTTCAGGGAAAATCGCTAAAAAAAGAAAAATTGAGGAACACCCTTGGTAATCGTTCATCTGGACGGTAAGCACACGTGCATACAAGTAATTTGTATGCAATTTGTCCGGTATGCACGTGTGCATAGTGCTTACCGTCCAGATGAATGGTTACCAGGGTGTTCCTCATTTTTTTCGTTTTTTAGGGGTTCCCCTCCCTCTCTGTCTGTCTCTCTCTCTCTCTCTATATATATATATATATATAGGGTTGGGTTCCGGTGAGAAGGAGAGTTAAGGTGAGAAGCGTAAGAAGGGATCTCCACCCTTGGATGCACATTAGGATGAGATGCACTGAGATGAGGTGCACCGAGATGCGCCGGATCAACTCCCTTCTAAAGCGGATTCATGGATGGGTATGAGATTAGAAGTGATCAAGGGTTCAGATCTCTTCTTACGCTTGTCACCTTAACTCTCCTTCTCACCACGATCCTAAGCCTATATATATATGTATGTATGTATGAATTTCAATCAGTTGATTGATGATATGGTGCTAATTTAAGGTATGAGCATCGGTTGATTGATGATATGGTGGCTTATGCACTCAAAAGTGATGGAGGGTATGTCTGGGCATGCAAGAATTATGATGGAGATGTCCAGAGCGATTTACTTGCCCAAGGTGATGTTGCAGATTTAGACGGGTTATAGTTGTATGGCCCAAAGACAAACATAGCAATGGATTATAGAATTTACGTTGTTAATTGACTGTTGGTACCCTTTTTATGTGCAGGATTTGGTTCTCTGGGTCTCATGACTTCAGTTTTGGTCAGTAAGACTTATATATATATATAGAGATATAGAGAGAGGAAAAGTTCAAATGCGAACTCAAATTTGGTTGTGAACGTGAGCACAAATGAGAGCGCGACACGTGGCATGTTCAGACTGAATAAAACTGAATATAGTGTTTATTCGGCCTGAATAATGCTTATTGCTTATTGAGACTGAATAAGCATTATTCAGACTGAATAAACACTATATTCAGTTTTATTCAGTCTGAATATTTCTGTGATTATTCAGACCGAATAATCTACATTCAGACACGTGTCGCACTCTCATTTGTCCTCACGTTCACAACCAAATTTGAGTTCGCATTTGAACTTTTCCTCTCTCTATATCTCTATATATATATATATGTATATCTTGTTCTTATACTGAGAAGGTTATGTAGTTTTAGGATGTTACGTTAAAATTCTATGCAACGCATGGTTTGCAGCTATCATCAGATGGGAAAACATTGGAAGCTGAGGCAGCCCATGGGACTGTAACCCGTCATTTTCGGCAGCACCAGAAGGGAAATGAAACCAGCACAAATAGTATTGCTTCTATCTTTGCATGGACAAGAGGACTCGAACATCGGTTCGTTTTTCCTGTCACCTCTAAATACGTTCATTGACAATTTCAGCTGATAATATGAATGTTTGTTAACAATTTAATGAGCTTAATAGGACTCACAGCTTATTCGTTTAGCTGTACATGACTGCTTGGTAGTGGCTTAATGATATGGAAAGTGGCTTATTCAGTAAGGTTCTAGGGGGAAGCTTAGTTTTTCCAAACCCGCCCCTCCCAATTAAAAAACACGCTCCTCCCATCTATGAAAAAACCTTCCCAACTATCCGTGAATTACTCATGATGATTGTTGAATATGAGATAACTATCATGATAGTTATTCATGATGAATATCATGAGTAATGAAATGCATAGTATTCACGAATATTTGGGCTTATTCATCATGAATAATTCATGAATAGATGGTTCTCACGGTTCTCAAAATATTACGGTTTCTAAATGAACTTTTCCCCTATTGGCTATTTGCCACATGGCACTTTTTTTTTTGCTAAATGTCATAAGACCAACCACCTGATTCTTACCAAACTTCTTAGGCATATTTAGACCTAGATATCAGTTTTCTAAATGGTGCAGTTACTAAACCTCCTTATCATAATTCATATGTGCATAATGACGAGTTTCTCTCCATTTATAGTTTTAGTTTCAAACAGTTCATAAGTGTTGATTTCTATTGTTATCATATTGGCCTGATTTTATTCTTCCAACTTGATGTTGATCAGTGCCAAGTTGGATAAGAATGAAAGATTGGCGGATTTTGTTACAAAGCTAGAGACCGCATGCGTTGAGACAGTCGAATCAGGAAAGATGACCAAGGATCTTGCTATTCTAATCCATGGACCCAAGTGAGTGCTACTTCCGTTATCTTATTAAGTTTACTATCGCCCTATATATATATACACATATATAAATAGTGAATAATGTTATTATGTTATTACTATACATGTAATATAAGTTATCTTTTACATTCAGCCCGTGTGACACACGGGTTATAAACTAGTATATATATATAATATATATATATAGAGGAAAGTTCAAATGCGAACTCAAATTTGGTTGTGAACGTGAGAACAAATGAAAGCGTGACACGTGTCAAAATAAGCAATATTCAGACTGAATATACAAAGGAATATTCAGTTTAGTATATTTTCAGTCTGAATATACAAAGGTATATTCAGACTGAATATTCCTTTGTATATTCAGACTGAATATTCCTTTGTATATTCAGACTGAATATATACTATAATCTTTCTTTGAATGAGACACGTGTCGCACTCTCATTTGTTGTCACGTTCACAACCAAATTTGAGTTCTCATTTGAACCCGCCCCTATATATATATATAAGATTGTTTGGTTTTGTTTTGTTCTGTTTTGTGGCCGTCTTTTGAGATATGTGAGTATTTACAGGGCATCGAGGGAGTTCTACTTGAACACTGAAGAGTTCATCGATGCCGTTGCTCAGAATCTGGACTCGAAGCTTCAAACTCTTGCAATTCATTAAAGTAAGATTCGTTCACAAGAGCCATTGCCTATGACCAACTTCCGTGAAAAAACGAACAATATACACCAACGGCAAACATGTTATACTATGGGTATATTCGTTCTGACCAAAATAATTATTTTTGCACAGGATCGGCCTCCTTTATGGAGTTGGTTGGTCATTCAATTCCAAGGTAACACATCGGGAATTACTTAATCGTTATTGCGTTAATTTTGTAACAAATTGTTGAATCACCAAAGTTTTGCTTAAAACGTTTGTTATTATAAATGAAAGGCGTTTATTTACTCATGATGGATGATTTGTGAAGTGTCTACATTTGTATTTTAGTTTGTGTGAGACTATGTGGAACCCCAAGTTTACTCACTAAAAGAGTCCTTAGGTAACGTTTGGTATGCAGACTGGACTGGATGGGACAACACTAAGATGACGTTTGTTTTTTAAGAGGTACTAAAGTCTGAAATCTGAAAATAAAAGAAAAACAAATAATTTGAACGTGAAAATGTCTAACCGATTCAGACGTAAGAGGTAATTAAGAGCTGAAAAGGGAAAAACAAACAAGGCCTAATTGTCTGTCATGTTTGATACAACTAGAATAAGACCAAACAAACTGTTAAAATGACCAGATTACCCCTAAAACAGTGTTTGATGTGCACAGTCACTACTCAACCACCAAATTAGAGAGAGATTTTCATCCTCCACCACAAAGCTTCATTTTATCATCTTTTTCCCGATGCATAACACCACGAAGTTTCATCTCATTGTCGCAAAGCCAGCCACCATCGTCACACAACCAAAAACCTTCGGACATGGTACCTTGAAGAACCGATGCTCGATTTGATAGAAGAAAGCTTCATTAATTTTACGAGGCTCATTATCTCAAAAATGGTTATCAACGGCTAGTTTTTGTATTTGATTTTTTTCCCACATGCATAAATACATCGATGTTCAATCTTTATCTATTAAATTCCTTTTTCATACACATCGGTATTTATACTTGGGCATTGTTTGTTTTTTATTTATTTTAAGCTCTTAATCACCATTTATGTCTGATTCGTTTTGACGTTTCATAACCATTTCAGAACTGAAATCAGACTTCAGCACCTCTTAAAAAACAAACGCCGCCTTAATTTTTACATTGCAATACATGATTTAATATGATTCAAACATTAAATGGGATACATATAGCATCACATTTTCTTGTTTATAGAGCATATTGGTTTGTTCCTACAAGTTGGAACAATGACTTGCATCAATAGTTGCTTCAAAAGGGTATTAAGCTGATCTTCAGAGCTGTTAATTACCAAACCCTTACCTAATAATTAAGCGTTTACTGGCAAGAGAAATCAACACTTACCTTATGTCCTTATCATATATGATATAACATTCCCGGTCATCAAAATGGCGTTAGTAAATGTCTTAAACCTGGTAAGTGCTTATTGGGTAAGATCTTGTCATCACATGATTCAAATCGCAGTCGGTTACTATGTAAGACTCTTGATTCTTGCTTTCTTTCTTACCGGGTAATTTCTGTATTCTATTGTCACGAAAAATCCATAGACCATGCCTTGGTGCATTAAAGTTGAGGTCGGAATCGGAATTATGGATCCTTAATTATATGTAAAAATGGTAATCGGGTGTCGACATAACAATTAATACCATTTGGTTTTTGTTGACCTTTGTGCAATAACAAAGAGGCCTTGGCTTATTTGTAGCCATAAGTTTGCCTTCTACATTTCTGGTGGCTTTTTGATCAAAGAGAATTAATGTCGTCATCAATGAGGTCAAAGAAATACAACTTGATAAGTTTAAGTTTAGTACAATGACGGATAGAACAAAAAATTGTTGTCTTTATGTTTGGTGTGATATTAGATTGGGATAGGATGCGATTGAGGGGTTGTTTACTGAACACTTACCTGATAAGCGCTTACTGATTGAGCATGGAAAGGCAGTTTTACCTGGTAAGTGAAGGAAAAGACTTTCCATGTTTTAGATAAGTGGAATACATTTTGATGGTTGAGAATGTTACACAATAAGGTAAGTTTGGGAGATGTTTATTGCTGGTAAGCGTTTGGTAAGCAGTCCAACAAATGAGACAAAAATGTATTTTTTGTTCCACCAAAATAGGTAAACAAAAATCTGAAAGGAGACAAGATTGGTAAATTACTGAACTATTTTTATCAGATTAAAGTATTAAAACCTTCTATAATTCCTTCACTTGTTGTAACAACCTTTCAGTATTCAAATTGATATTGAATGAGTTGCATTTTCATAGTTTTGGACAGTTGACTTTTTAGTTTATGCTTGCGATTGGAAAGTCATAGTCAAATGTTTGTTTGTATATGACGATTAACGCTTGTAAATTACCCTTCAAAAGATAACAAAATTGGTTTCATGATGGTATACTTATTCAACATGAAAAATAATAAGATTTTGCAGTTCCTTATTCTAACTCAAATATATTTTTTAAAATAGAAAAAAACACGAAAGAAAATAAAATGTTATGCAAATTTAGAGGGAAGAGAGAGAAATTTCCAAAATCAAGTTATAAAAATGAGAGAAGGTGCATTGATGATTTTTAACTCATTTTGGATAAGATCGAAAATAGAACTACAAAACATTGTCCGAAAGTTTATTAAGGGGATGTTTATTGAATGATTATCGGATAAACATTTATCTAGTCACTTATCATAAAAAACGAACACGATAAAGATCAGGACTCTTACTTGTAAGAGAAATGACAAAGATCAGAAATGTTACCTGATAAGTGAGAGTAGAGATAAGAATTCATTTTGTTGGCCGGGAATCATAACCCGATAAGGTAAATGTAGGTAGAGAGGCACAAAAAGAAACCCAAGA
This sequence comes from Silybum marianum, assembly GCA_036898165.1. NCBI lineage: Eukaryota > Viridiplantae > Streptophyta > Magnoliopsida > Asterales > Asteraceae > Silybum > Silybum marianum. Next base: position 725,755 of record CM072543.1, read on the forward strand.
TCAAAGCCCGACCTTGGTGGGGCATGATGTTGTTCTGAAGAAGTTTGGCCTTAAAGCGCAATCAAGCAAATTTTTTGGAGCCGGGCCCTGCCTTATGCCCTACCAGAAAAACCCTGTAAAAACCCGGTTAAGCCCAAAGAGGCCCGAAGTATCGGACCTAAAAAAGCCCAATCAAACTCTTTTTCAACCCATCCGACCCTAGAAAAAGAATATTGTGCATCAAGGGTATTGACTCTTATCGCTAACACTGTGTTTTCGTAACTCATTTTACGATAGAAAAGAAAAGAAAGAAAGGGAAATGTTAGAAAAATGAAAAAAACTCGTGTCCTTAAAACTTTTTTAAGAGAGAAATATTTATTTCCAAACTTTCTTCCGAAAATGTGGAAAGGAAAGTAAAAGAAATTAAAACAATTTAAAAAATTATTAAAATTACAAAAGGATACTGATTTATTTTTAAATAATATATTAGTAAAAATGACATTTTTAAAAAATGAAAAAAAATATGACAATACAAAAATAAAAAATTATTTCTTTACCTTTTGTATAAATGATCCAATCATTTATCTTTTGTTCAAAAATATGAAAAAAAGTTATTTCTTTCTCTTCCGAAAATACAAATAAAAAATTATTTTGCTTCCTTTCTTTACCTTTTGAATCTTGTTTTTTTAATTTCCTTTTCTATCAAAAAAACAAAGGGTAAGGCTTTTGGTAAAAAAATCTCTTAAAAATATAATATAAATTAAATAGTTTATGATATAATTAATACTAAAATTTAAATAATTTAATTAATGTTAAAATCTTTTAAAATCAAAATTGAATGAGTCCTTTTTTCAATCATTAACAATGAATAATAAAAATTAAATTTTTAAATAATTTAACCAATGTTAAAATCTTTTAAAATCTTCAAAATTGACTATTGAAATCAAACTTGAATGAGTTCTTTTTTTTTAATCATTTATAAGGCGTTATTTTAACGGTGCAAAAAAACGCCTATTTAAGTTCATATTCTCCGACTAATATCGCTTCAATTCGGTACCAGAAAGCAGACGTTAAAAGGTTCAGAAAATATCCTCCAAAAGGCATCAATGGCTGAAGCCAAGGCGAAAGAGCTCGTTTCATCCAACCCTGTCGTCGTATTCAGGTTTCATTCGCACCATTTCTTCATGTTAATCCTGAAATTAGTTCGATTTTTCCTATTTTTCTGATGAATCGCAAAGCGAATCGGTTATGTTCGTCAGATTTGTGTATATTGAGTAGATTTAGGTTTTTATGGATATAGAGGGATGATTTTTTGTTTAATTGGATCTGTTTATGATGTTTATGTTTTGGATTTGATTTCGCAGCAAATCGTATTGTCCTTTTTGTATGGACGTGAAGAAGTTGTTGACTGAGCTTGGATGTTCGTTCAAAGCTGTTGAGCTTGACAAAGAAAGTGAGTTCCTCTCTCTCTCTCTCTATATATATATATATATCTATGTATGTATGTATATATATGTATGTATGTATGTATGCTGAATTTGTTGGTACATGAACATTTCAGGCGATTTTTATTAAAACTTGGCTGATTCTCTCATTAATACGGAACTATGATTTAGATTTGAATTTTGAAATATGATGATTTCTTCTCATGTTAAGAAAATAGATTCACTGTAACTTTGGATGTCAAACAGGACAACAGGTTATCGTTTTCCTTTAGAATGGATATGGATTTTAAGGTTTTCATGAAAAAATTATGTCTCTTAAATTGAACTTCACAATAAAAACGATGCAAAGTTTGATACAAATTCGGTATCCTTTTCGAGTTTTATGCATTTAAGGAATCTAGTTATCTAGAAAGATTGGTTTATCAGTCTTTTGTTTACTACCTTTGCAACCTATTGTTGAAACTTGAAACCAACAACGTCATTATCTTATGGTTATGTCGTAGTGGTTGAGGCCCTTGGGGATTTAGTGGAATATCCCAGGTGTACACAACAATTGTGGTCACTGAGTTTATCATGACTGATTTATTGCAGTCACAATTTGCAAGCATAGCCTGTGACACCCTTAAAAAAAACATAATTGTTTTATTTTGAAACTCGATATAGTAGGGCCTTTAAATTCGGTCTTACCCTGTGCTATGCTTGCAATCGCGTTGCTTTCTCTTGAGAATAACAGAAATTCGAAAGAAGAGATTAAATGTATCTCTGATTGGAGACATGTAGACTGGAATGAATTCTCAATGATATGTGAGCTTCATTCGTTTGATACTTTGAGTAACTTCCACAAATCATGGATACCAACATAATGGTGGTTATCAATTTGAGTGAGGATTTGGAATCGAAACAGACCGATGCCATCTTTTTCGTAACAGATCGCGATCTCTGCATAGATTGAGCCTCGGAACAAAAATTCTACTTGAATATCAATAAATTTACTCTTGGTAGTTTGTTTGTAAAAGAAGAATAAATCCATGGCAGCTTAACAGCTTTAGACATTTCCGAAAACCTGACTTGTGATAAGAGTTCTTGGAGACGTAAGACTGGGGTATATGCTTGTAGTTGTAGCTAGCATAGATGGGAGGAAGGTAGCTGGAGAGGGTTAAGTTACCCAAGTTCTAAGATAAACTAGGGGTTCCTTGGGCTATTTTTATAAATTATAATGTATCTACTTTTTGTTGTGATGTTGCTTACTTCTAACTAGCCTAATGAGCTTTACAGCTTATTCAGTCAGCTATACATAACTGTTTGGCAGTGGCTTAATGATATAGAAAGTAGCTTATTCAGTGAGCTTCTAGGAGGCAGCTTTATGCTTAAAGCCAAGTTTTTTTTCTTTCAAACCTGTCCCTCCCAAATAAAAACACACTCTTTCTGTCAAAAAAAAACTTTCCCAAACTATACAGACAGATTAATCCACACAGACAACTTCATTTATACAAGACTTAATAGAAAACCAACCAAACAACACCTTACTTCTCTTCTTTTCTCAAAATTTCACGTATCTTACTTTCTTGTCTCAAGTTCTTCCATTTTTGCAAGATGCCTTTTTGGTCACTTTACATGCTTATAAGCTAGTTTTTTGTCAAACGCAATTTGTTCATCAATTACCTTATCAGCTACCAACTAGCTTATCAATCAGGTTTACTTGTCTTGATTTTGCTTTTAAGTTTTATCTATTTCACTTGATAGGTGTTTATTTTTACAGTCATTCCAACTGATTTGTGTGTGTATGTATATATATATATATATCATTATATAGCTTTTAAAGCTGCTTAGTTCACCAGCAAAATGACTAAAAAATTTGTATGTATCTATGTCTGAAGGTGATGGAAGCGAGATACAATCAGCATTGTATGATTGGACTAAACAACGTACTGTGCCAAATGTGTTTATTGGCGGCAAGCACATCGGTGGCTGTGACAGTAAGGAATTTATCCTTCATGTTTTTTCTTGTTTTACCCGTTTTTTTTTCCTCCCATGACGAAACAACTAATATTCCGTGCATGGTGTAAAAAAATTTACACCCCTTAATGGCGCGCCTACCACTGTAATTCGTTTTGTTTTACTTTTACCAATGGGCATTGTTGCCAGAAAATTAAGAGGCTAAATCAGCGTATTGAAACTTATATTTGAGTTTTAATGGTAAATAATAATGGAAGACGAAATCCCTACATGTAAATCATTGAAATTGCACGACTTCTTAGGGGGCGTGTGGTTTGACAAAATGTTTTAGAGGGATTTCGATTTCGTGTAAAGATTTGGAATCTTTTTGGTTTGTAGGATTTGGAATGGAATGGAATGGAATTGAATTCTATTATTTATAGATATTTTATAAAAAATATATTAGAAATATTTATAAAAATAATTAAATTACATTTTATTAATTGATTCTTACACGCGAAATACCAACTATCCTATGGGTTTTTTAAATTCATTGTTTGTGGGATTTTATTGAAATTCCCCGATTTCAATTCCGCACTTTTCTATTGTAATTGGTAACTATAATAAAGTTTTATTTTATTTATTTTATATTATGGTACATTAGGGAAAAAGTTGTATCCTCCTAATACAATGTATTGTTCCGCAACAATTTCTTGTAGGTACCATTGGCTTGCACAAAGGAGGTAAGCTTGTTCCTCTGCTGACTGAAGCTGGAGCAATTGCTACCAAATCCTCTGCCTAAAGAACTACGTTTACGGTATCTTTACGAGCAGTTTAATAAATTAAATTTCTCAACTTATGTTTATGCGTATTCGTTTTTCAGCTTATGGGGTTTGTAAAACTGTTTGCATTTGTTGCATTTCAATATTAAGTATTCGTTTTGGAATCTCTCTCTCTCTCTCTCTCTATATATATATATATGCGTGTGTGTGTGTGTATATATATATTATCTTTTATTAGTGTTGCATTTAATTGGATCTTTTTTTAGCTCTATGAGAATTTGCAGAGCTCCATTAGATTACTCTCTTTTGGAGGCCTTGAGGAGAGAGGAGAGAGGAGAGGTTCCGACATATATTGAGGAGAAAGAGTCTAACAGCCTAGCTGATGAAAGACTCTTAACACGCTCCCTCAAACGGAGTCTAGACGGACATAGATTGTCTAAGGGTGTCGAGAAGGGGCAAGATGGGCACAAATTGTCCTAGAGTGTTGAGTTCTTAGCGTGGTAGACTTTGGCGCTGATACCCTGTGAGAATATGTGGAACCTTAGATTACTCTCCAGAAAAACCTTTGACGAGAGAGGGGAGGTTTCAGTATATATATATATATAGGGGTGGTATCCGTTGCAAATTAATCGATTTTTGCAAACTCGTCGTGAACACAATGATAAAGCACCAATTGGACATTCATGAATGTTGAAAGTGTTCAAGAATGGTGAAAGTGTATTCACGAATGGCAAAAGTATATTCATGAATGAGAAAACTTGCCGGAAAACTCGCCAGAGAAGACGAAGTCGTCAGAAAGTGTGTTCATGATAGGAAATTAGTAAATATTAATTTAAAAATGGTTAAATTATAAAATGATGATGATACCCTCAATGAATTAATAAACTATTAATAAAATTAATAAAATATTAAAGCAATATTATCCACATGGCTTATTTCTATTGGATAATGATGAGTTTGCAAGTTTGCAAATATTGAATAGTTTGCAACGAATAGTTTGCAAATGCGAACTCAAATTTGGTTGTGAACACGAGGACAAATGAGAGCACGACACGTGTCTGCATGTAAATTATTCAGACTGAATAATCAAAGAAATATTCAGACCAAATAAAACTGAATATAGTGTTTATTCAGTTTGAATAATGCTTGTTCAAACTGAATAAGCATTATTCAGACTGAATAAACACTATATTCGGTCTGAATATTTCTTTGGTTATTCAGACTGAATATGACACGTGTCGTGCTCTCATTTGTCCTCACGTTCACAACCAAATTTGAGTTCTCATTTGAACCCGCCCCTATATATGTGTGCCCCTATATGTGTGTGTGTGTGTGTGCGCGCGTAGAGGTGTATTCTTTTGTAAACCACCAAAAGGTTGTAAACCAATATTTATGGAAATGATGAGGGTTCATCTATTATTATTTGAATATTTAAGGAATATGATTAGAGTTCATTAATTTTGATTAACGCTTTATGTTAGGAAACAGTCGACGTATTTATGGAATCAACTATTTGTTAGACTAGACGGACGATTGAGATTGGTTTACACGGTTTACAACCTTTTGGTGGTTTACAAAATAAGCCACCTTTCTCTCTCTCTCTCTCTCTCTCTCTCTATATATATATATATATATATAGGGGGGTTCTTTTACACCCCAGTTAAAAGTTACACCCCGTGCACCCCAATCAAAACCTCCCACTATATAGTGAATTTCATAACATTCTCCATTTCATAATACATTTCATATCATTTAGGATCAAATGGAACAAGCTTGTTATGAAAAAAATCGATAAAAAGTTGTGAAAATCAGAAAATGTAAAATGTTATTCTTATTCATAACATTTTATATTTTCTGATTTTCACAACTTTTTATCCATTTTTTTCATAACATTTTATATTTTCTGATTTTCACAACTTTTTATCCATTTTTTTTTCATAACGAGTTTGTTCCATTTGATCCTAAATGATATGAAATGTATTATGAAATGGAGAATGTTATGAAATTCACTATATAGTGGGAGGTTTTGATTGGGGTGCACGGGGTGTAACTTTTAACTGGGGTGTAAAGGAACCGGACTCTATATATTAAGGAGAATTGTCCAAATGTAGCTGATGTAGGACTCCAACACGCCCCTTCCAATGGAGGCTAGATGGGCACATATTGCGAGTATTGAGTTCCTAGGTTTGTAGAATTTGGATCTGATACCATGTGAGACTATAAGGAAACCCCATATTACTTTCCAAAAGAGTCCTTGATGAGAGGAGGTTCCAAGTTCCAACATATATTAAGAAGAAATAGTCAAAATCTAGCCAATTTAGGATTCCAAGGAACCAATAATAAGCTCACAAAATTCTGATTGAATGCCAAAAAGGGTGCACATAAAGGGCCTGTTTCATATAGAAAGTGGCTTATTCAATAAGAAAGCCAAGTTTTTTCCAAACCAGCCCCTCCCAATTAACAAAGACGCTCCGACCTTCTATGAAAACCCCCTTCCCAATCTATACAAACAGATTAATCCACACAGACGGCTTTATGATCCATACATAACTTAATGGAAAACCAACCAAACAGCCCCAAAATCTTGTTTAGCTGAATTTTTGCAAAATAGTTAAGAATTTAGCCATCATAGACCAAACATTTTTATTGAATCGACAAACAAAAATGCCGATTTTCTACCGAGTTATGACATTGATGCACAGTTGCTAGCTCTTCAAACATCTGCAATGCTAGACAGATAAAGAAGCATAATTTGTGCTTAAATTTGAGACAGCCACCCAACGGTCTAGTGTATTAAGAGCCTTCCCGGATTGATGTGTTTCACGAGCAAGTGCCACTGCTTCAGCCAAGGTGCCAACATGCCTGCTCACTGTAAGTGCTGCTGCTGCATTTAGAACCTGATTTCATTTTATTTTTTAGTTTCATATTTAGAACATTTAGGGATTGTTTACCACCTGTTAACCACCTCTTACTGGGTGAGAGGCACTTATCCGGTCAGAGATGTTGTGTTTACCAAACCCTTCTTATTGGTGACCTGGTAAGCTAAGGGAGGAACTCTTTAGGGGGTCGTTTACCAGATGCTTAACTGGGTAAGCGCTTACCGGCAAGAGAGAAAAACATTCGCGTTACCTTGACGAGTAACATTTGCGGCCAACGAAATCAAAATGGATTGTTTGTTTAGCGTCTCTTACCTGGTAAGCACTAACTAGGTAAGGGGTCATTTACTAAATGCTTACCCGGTAAGCGCTTAACTGGGTCATTTACCTTACTGGATGAACTTAGCATGGGCCGAGAACCTTACCCGATAAGAGCGATGATAAGGATAGAGACTCTCATCCCAGTGAGTGATGGTGAGACTTACCCATTAAGCACTTACCGGGTAAGCATTTGGGTAAAAAGCAAGTCAGGGATTCCTCGAACTGCTATCTCGATACCGATCCTTGAACCCCTGAATGAAGGGCACTGCTTAGCTAAGGGTAAGAAAGAAGCGCTGATCCACTTATACTCGCTAGGGATTACTCTATCACATGCATCCCATTGACCCCTAAGAGTCTTCTTTGTAAGAACCTCAGTTGTTGCCATACCTCTTACCGGGTAAGATTCTCTGGCCTTGCGATGCTAACTAAGGGGCCGTTTACCAAATCTTACCTGGGTAAGTGCTTATGGGCAAAATTCAACACTATCACTTACTTACCGGGTAAGATTTTAGTCCACAAAATGGCACCGTATGCAACAATTTACCCGGTAAGCGCTTATCGTGGTAAGAGTCACCGCAATCACTTACCCGGGTAAGATTCTTGGTTCTTGTTTTCCTTGTCTTTGCTCTTACTGGGTAAGATTTTTGGTACTTATCATATTCCTCCGACAAGGTAATATGCCTTGGTAAGCGCTTACCCGGTTAAACGGCCCCTAAGTAAGGTAAGTGAAGCAGTAAGACCCAGACGACACTCTTACCCAGTTAGTGCTTATCCGGTTTGTGTTGGTAAACATCCACTTAATTATTATACTGTTGCCATCACAACTGACCATTAGAATGAGAAGACTTACAAATGCGTCTGCAATGGGTCCTTTCTCACCCGACAACACACGTCTTAGCACCTCCGCATTGTATTTTGGTTTCCCACCTTGTAGGTCCTCAATTGTGCATCGAGGAATCCCAAAATCCACTGCAAATATATATATATATATATAATATTAATATACTGCAAAACTCACACACTTCTCACTTTTGGTAAAAGGAGTTCTTACATGGGTCGAAATGGAACTTCTTGATCTTCTCTGGTGTGACATCGAAAGCTACTCCTGGACCTGTCATGTGTGATTGATCATGAAGAATTATCGAGATTTAAGATAAATTTTTAGTATTAGAGATAGATCGATTATAAAAAAACACTATGATTTGTTGTACCGAGCGGACTCATCTCATCTAAACCTTCGGAATGAACAACCAAAGCTCTCTTCATGCCATATCTTTGTAGAGCTTTTGCCATTTTAGTAACCTACCACCAAGAGTGAAACAACGAAAGATCATCATCGTCATAAAGTTGATAAGACATACCAAAGGGTCATTGGTCCAACAGTGTCTGGATTACTGGTAAAGCCCAACCTGCCTGGAGGCCAGGTTGTGTGGTTTTGCAGTATATAAAATAGAGTAAATTAAGTTTTTCATCCCCGTGGTTTCTTAAAATTACGATCTTCGTCCTGATGGTTGAGAAATTGCAATATTCGTCCCTATGGTCTCAATTTCAGACTCAATAATCAAAGAAATACTCGTACCGAATAAAACTGAATATAGTGTTTATTCAGTCTGAATAATTTACATTCAGACACGTGTCGCACTCTCATTTGTCCTTATGTTCACAACCAAAATTGAGTTCGCATTTGAACTTTCCTCTCTCTCTCTCTATATATATATATATATGTGTATATATATTTACAAAAAGAAAGTTGGTAAAACGTACGAAGAACTTACAATGTCTTCCTTATACACCCCTACGACTGCAAAGGAAACCCGAGCAGGGTTGAGCATAGGGCCCAATATGTTGAAAACCGTCTTCACTCCTAGCTTCTTCCGAATAGGTGCAACAATCTTCATTGCCGGATGATAGTTAGGAGACATCATAAAACCGATACCCACTTCTTCCAAACATCTCTTCACTCCCTACAGACAAAACCGAGTTTTTAGCGTATCACGGTTGACTCAAAACGTCAAAATGTACGTTTTCTCAAGGCTAAGGGTGTATGAACATACTAACCTCGGGTTCCAAATTTATGTTGACTCCGAGGGCTTCTAAAACATCGGCACTTCCACAAGCAGAAGAACTGGATCGATTTCCTTGCTATAGGGAAATTACTTGTTTTTGTCATTCTATGGTATAGTCCACAAATAAAGGGTCATTTGCACAACAGTACGCAGATTAATTACCAGTATTCATCCAGGAAGTCAAGGGTTCAAACCTCACCAAATGTGATGTGTGTGTGAGTATTTGCTGTGTATATTATATACTTCTAAAAAGATGGCCATTTGGTACCGTAGAGGCCAACCCCTTAAAGCATCTCTAACAACTTTAAAATTGAGAAAATAGGGATTTTGAGCCAAAAGTTTGCTCCAATAGCTTTCCCAAAAATATCTTCAAAATGGAGAAAGTAGGAGAGAGAGTTTTTTTCTTTCTCCAAATATAGAGAACACTCCAAAAATGATTACAAGACCAGCAATACGAAAATTTGAAAACAAATATTTATAGAGACATAATATTTTAATCAATGTTAGCTTCTCCAAAATAGGAATTTGTTGGAGATAAATGTAATTATTTTTAAAGATTTTGACTTTTAGTTCTATATTTTAAAATTTTAGCGAATTTGTTGGATATGCTCTTAGGAGGTCAATGGTTCAAACCTCACAAAATGCAACGAGTGTGTGAATATTTGCAGTATATAAATATTATATCTTTGAGACAAGACAGACTCTTTGAAGAATGTGAGTGGGTGGTCTGAGGTTCAACTTTAGGCACCACACCTGCCGCTGATACACCGGAGCAGTACGGTGGGATGTCCCAAAGGGTCACGATGAATCGGTGATACCTTTTTTGCAGAATTATTTTTTATCGATGATATAAATGCAAAATAAAACCCGAGTTTTTTTATACCTTTGCAACTCTAGCACCACATGCAGCAGCAACTAAAGCAGCTCCAGTCGATATATTAACCGTGTTAGCCCCATCACCGCCCGTCCCTACAATATCGACCGCATCTTTTATGCCCTCCACCTTCAAGCTGCATTTGATCATAGCTTTTGCTAACCCTACAATCTACACTTTAAGAAACACAAACGAAGGTATACATTTTTTAACGGGTATCCTAGGCATTTGCCTAGACTAATACCTTACAATTTTAAAACTGCTAAAGCATGCAGCCTTGAGATAATTCCCCAGTGGCCACAAGTTGTTTGCGTCTGGATTCGAACCTGTGGGAGATGGATTATCTAGTCTCATCCCCCACAAGTCTTAACCAGTACGCCACAAGCCTTGTTGTGGTTAATGAAGTTATACATAATACATTGTATTGCAAGTATGAATCGAGTAATGATAACTCGAGGTGTTAGTTCAAACCGACAAATTCAGTCGAACCAAACTAAACCGAACGGTTTTGGAATAACGAAATAACTAACCTTGTAAAAATTCCAAACCGCTTGATTCAAGTTTGGTTCAACCACATAGAACGATTGGCCTAATCATGGATTTCAATCATGTTAGCAATCTTTCGGTTTCTAATAGCTTCTCCAATGCAAGATTTTATAAGTAAAAATGTAGCTTCTTATATAGAGACACATTCTTTGAGTTCTTGTACTTGGTTCTTACTTTTATATTTTCTTGACTTTTATATTCAATATAATAATGTATGTATGTATTTGTTCAACTTATATTATATAATTTTATATAGGTTATTAATTTGGTGTGTCAGAAATGACTTAGTAATAGAATATAAAAAAATAGGTTCTTACAAGAACCTTCATTGAAAACGAGCATCTCTAGCAGGGTATTTTGTAATGGAAAAAATAGAAAATTTGAATATTTTTAGATAAAAATTGGTTTCAACAAAATTCCTCCATTATTCTTTAAAAATACGAGAGAAAATAAAATATTTTGTTTGGAGAAAGTTACAAAATTTATTTCACATGAGAAAGAATGTTTCGTTGTTCTTTTACTTATTTGTAATGCATAGTGAAAAAATCTGTTTCAAATTATTATTTTTTATAAAAAAAATATTAAAAGTATTGAATACCGTAGCTCTCGGGTTTCACCTTGTTGCTTTTCCAAAAAAAAAAGTATTGAATACCTTAGCATAAAAAACCGTTTTGAGTCAAATGGAAAATCAGTGTTTTTGAAATTATGGAGAAAAAAGAAGTGGAGGAAAAAATGAAAAGAAAAAAAAAAACTTGTAGCTTATTGACTTACAACTTGGAAAAGCGCTTAAGTTAAAAAAAATTACTTCTTAAAAAACAACTTATCTCCGGTTTGGTACCGGATAAGTTGTTTTAACCAAACACTCAGATTGACTTATTACCGGTGTCACACTGGAATAAGTCAATAAGTTGTTTTGATAAGCTCAAACAAACACCCCCTAACTATCAAACAAAAAAAACATATACAGCTTTAAAATTTTATAATTATTATGTTTTTTTAGTTTATAAAATAATAAATTTACCTTCATAATTAAAGAAATAAAGTTTTTCCATGGCATGATTCAGAGAAAGGACAACATTGGACAATTATTTTAAAATAAACTAAAATAATAATAAAAAGATATGAAAGAAAATAAAAGAAAAAACATGTGTTAAAGAAGAGAAAATAATTTTTGATGTTTGACCAAAAGATAAACGAAAGTACCAACCTCCTCAAAAGTTTCTCCTTTGGCTCGAAGAAGCACAAGGAAAGCACTGATCAAAGCTTCATTACCATCTCCATTTCCAAGCAAGAACTGCAACGATTTTTCAGCCTCCTCTTCACTCAAATCTTCACAATCCAACAACTTGTCGATGAACTGCAACCAAAAACACACACAATCACACACACACACACACACACACTTACGAAAACTACTTCCAAAATGGCAAAATCGACCACCAGATTCGAAAACTACCTCCGTCTGACGAGAAACGGCGACCTGTAAATCCGATCGCAAGCAAGAAAACAGAGCAGTCGTAGTCTTCAATGGCGGAAATTTCCGGTGGATCTGAGTCGGTGATGATGATATTGATACCTTCGTACAAATTCCACGACGGTGAAAACCTGAACAGATGCAAGGAAAAGGAAATGAAACCGCCATTACTGCCTTTTCTGCTTCCAAGTGAGTGGTCGCTGGTTTTATGCTACTGAATCGTACGGACACAATAAAAGCTAATGCAGAAATAACATTCTCGCCATTAATGTTTACCTCACATGCCTGCCTGATATCATTATCGTTGTATCGTACTATCGTTGAGCATTCAGAAAAAGGAAAATTAGAAAGAAAAAACTGTTTCAGGGGTGTTTGTTTGGGCTTTTAAAAAACGTGCTTATCAGCTTATTTGGTACCACACCAGAGTTTTAAAAAAATTGTTTGGATGGGCTTATAGTGGTTCCACACCGAAATAAGTTTGGCAAAAAAGTGCTTATATATGCAAAATGGTAAAATAGATCCTAATAAGTCATAAGTACTCCTTTTCACCGGTGGGGAACCGGTATAAGCTATTTTTTTTTTGGTATAAGCTATTTTCTTCTTTTGGCATCCAAACACTAAAATTAGCTTTCCACCGGTTCCACTGTAATATAAGTTAATAAGTTGTTTTGATAAGCCCAAAAAAACACCCCCTCAAATTCAAAATCACCTCTTACGAAATCAACTTACAAAATTGGCGACGAGATTCGAAGAACGGAGACCTGCAAAATTAACCGATTGCAAGCAAGAAAACAGAGGATTTGTGGTCTTCAATGGCGGAGATTTGCGACGGATCTGAGGCGGCGATGGTATTGATACCTTCGTGAAAATGCCACGGCGGTGAAAAACTGAACAGATGGAAGGAAACGAAACCGCCATTGCTGCTTTTTTGTGCTTCCAAGTGAGTAATCGATTGTTTTATGCTTTACTGAATCGTACGAACACAATAAAAGTTTTTTGCAGTAAAAATGTTTTCGCCATTAATGTTACTTCAAGCCCTCAACTGCCTTCTGCCTATCGTAACATGTTTGTGTTGAGCATGGAGACGGGGAAAAATACAGAGAGAAAGAGGAAACTATATTTTTGGTCCTTATGGTTTGTTAGAAAGTACGGATATTGTCTATGTGTTCCGTTTATTACATTAGTGGTCCCTGTAATTTGCAAATCTTTACGGATTTGGTCCTTTGATTTGCACCGTTAAAATTCTGTTAAAATCCCTCGACTCTTACGTGAGGGTATTTTAGTAATTTTACCAAAAAAAACCCTCTTCCGATGGGCCGATCTTCATAGTCGTCCCTTTACTCACCTTTCCCCACAATTTTACCAACTGTAGTTTGCATAAGGTAAGGCCCAGGATTTTTTAAGCCCGAGTCCAGGCCTTCCAAGCCTGTTTTCAGTAAGAAAAAAAAAGGCTGAATTTGGCTTTGGATTGAATAAAGAGTTCGATCAGGCTTTTTCTGGTAGGACTTTGAGATTGAACAAGGGTCGAGCTCATTGAGGCCTGGCCTTCAAGTCGGGTTTTGGTTTGGCTCACTAGGCCCCGACTTTTTCAAGCAAGAGGCCCATGTTTTTTCCCTACAATAGCCTATTTATACTATATTATAAACCTTTTGACAAAACTCTTAAAAATCATTCTTTATGCATTATGTACTGTTTATTGATACATATTACTTAAAATTCAATATTACAATTAAATTATTCATAAATAGAACTTATTAAAGCCTCATGTTTGAATTCGGGTAACTAACTGCAGATATACAGATAAACATCTTATTTTAAATATAAAAAATCTAAAATATAATTAACATAATCATTTAGATTGAGTTTGGCAGAATACTTAATTATTATCCCTATAAAAAATTATACTATTAACATAAAAATAAATTATTTCGTTATTTAAGTTAAATTAAATTAAATTAAAAAATTACACAAAAGGAAAACTTTTAAATAGTTTGATACTAACATTGATATATATATATATTTTTTCAAAAATTTATGATATCTTTAGATTTATATTTTATTTAAAATTAAAAACATTATTGTTTTCTCCAAATCACATAAAGCCGTATTATAAACATCGACAAAGATAAAGAATAAAAAAAACATTAAAATCGAGATGTATCTCGTTATTGTACGAATACCCTTCTAGTTGTCTTACAAGTTACAACAGGTACATCATTTTTCCTTTTAATTTGCAACTATAATAAACATCTTATAGAATGCAACTAACTATATAGTACAAAAAATACATCATATTTTCGTTGTCGGCCATCAAACCACGACAGAATTGCCAAATAATAATAAATATATCTCGTACACTTACACCAACAAAATCAAAATGAAGAAATAATGTCACTAAATCACCTTTTTTTAATCGAAATTATATCGGAACCAAATGAAGTCTCATGAGTACCACGAAAACAACAGAAAGGTCATCCAAATAAAACCTTGCCGTTATGCGATGGTTGGGCATGAGCGTATTTTGTAACCAATTGGGGTTCTTGTTGAACAAATGCAATATTCACGAAAATAAATATGTTATCTCAAAAACCGATATGATTCGGGAAACGATCTTGTCAATAAGCGATACTTGATGTTAACAACAAGTGCGAAGATACTGTAGCATGGAAGATGCAATAACGCAACAATCAAGTACCTGCACGACGTGATTTAAAGAGTTGTAGAGAATTATATTAATAAATAGCAAAGATATATATATATATATATACACCACATAGAGGAAAGTTCAAATGTGAACTCATTTTTGGTTGTGAACGTGAGGACGAATCTCAGCCACTTATCCGGTCAATAAAGGCGGCTATGACCTGGTTCCCCTCCTTTAATAATCTCCACCCTCCCATGAATCGCGTCAATCCTCCGTGATCGCGTCCACCATAACCGAAGATGTGTGGCTGAGATTCGTCCTCACGTTCACAACCAAAAATGAGTTCACATTTGAACCTAACCCTATATTATTTTTGCTATGAAAAATTGCAATGAAAATGGTTGAGCTTAGGTATAGTTTAAGAGAAATGTTTGATTATGGACCAAATGTCATATATACCCTTGAATAATGACGAAATATGGAAGGAATTTGAGGACACCCAAAAGGATATCCTCAATCGTTTAGTGATGGCAATTGAGTAATTTATAGATTTGGGTTCAGGTGAGACCGGCATGAGACCCGTGAGACCACAAAATTACATTGAAACATTATATATATATATATATATATATAGTGAGAGGGAGGTTCAGAGAAAACCTCGAAGAATGAAAAACTGAGGAACAACCTGGTAATTGAAGTTGTTTCTTGGTTTTTATGCACATGTGCATACTGTCCAGATGAATGGTTACCAGGGTGTTCCTCAGTTTTTCATTTTTTTGCGGTTTTCTCAAGAACCTGACTTTATATAAATATATAGGTTTAGGTTTCGGTGAGAAGGGAAGTTATTGTGAAAAGTATAGGAAGAGATCTCCACCCTTGGATCAATCCTAATTGAATGTCAACATTAATGAGGTGCATCTCGGATTAATTCCCTTCTAAAGCGCAATTCATGGGTGGGCATGAGATTAAGGACTTGTTTGTTTTTTCATTTTAAGATCTTAATCACCACTTATGTGATTCATTTAGACGTTTCATAACCATTTCAGAACTGAAATCAGACTTCAGACTTCAGCATCTCTTAAAAAACAAACACCACCTAAAAGTAATCAAGGGTTCAGATCCCTTCTTATGCTTCTCACCTTTAACTCTTCTTCTCATAGACTTCTTTGCCTATATATATATATATATACATATAGAGAGAGAGAGAGAGGAAAGGGTTCAAACGAGAATACATACCATAACGGAGCATATTCCGTTGATAAGTCTAGGAACGGATACGGCCACCTGGAAACAAGAGAAACGCAATAAAGCCAAGATACCATTATGCCGAAATACACGGGCTTTTTAGCTCAATGACCTTCTCCAAAAGCTCGTTTTGCAAAATGACCTTCTAATGTACTTCTAACTTTATACAGGAACATACTATTTTTAATCAAGGGCATGTCAGATGAAGGTCATCGAACTATATATAATTATATATATATATATATATATATATATTAAAGGTCATGTTTCTAACTGAAAACTCGTTCAAAGTCATTTATCCGAAGAACCCATAAATGCACATAGGATAAGAAGAAAGATAACGTACCAAGTTGAGACACAAGCATGGACAACCCACTCAAAGATCACATAGAAGGCGGTAAGTAAAATAAAATACGAGATTCTAAACCACGGGAATCGCTGAAAAAAGGGTTTCCGAAGATTTCCAAAAAAGAAAAAAAAAACATTATTTAGAACAAGTTCAATATAAAAACAAAGCGGGAAAAAATGGTAGAGAAAATTACCAAGCTATTTAAGGCTGTGTCCCCAAGGAGTAGAACGAGATTAAGTGAATGTGCGACAATCGTCAACTGGCATAAGAAAAAAAAAATAAAAAAATTTCAAACCAAATTAAGAAAACATAGTAACAAAACCAAGATATATAAAACAAGATTTACTATATGTTGTGTTGTACTAGGCCATGTTTGGCAACTATAAGCATCTTAATAAGCTAGCTTATTGAAAAAGCCCAGTTTGGTTAGTCATAAGCTAGTTTCTTGAAAAGCTACTTCAAGTAGTGTTTCAACAAGCTATAGAGGATTTCCAACATGTCCTTTTAGTATTAGGTCATTTTACATTGTCATCTGGCTTATCAGCTAGTATAACCAAACATGACTAGCTGATGGTTGGTAGGCTAGCTGATAGGCTCATTTTGTTATTTGTAACCATTTTTGTGGAAACATAACATCAAGATCAAATTTTATAACCTTTTAGGAGTTTACAATAGAAAACCGATTTGGGTTTTTTTTTCTTCCCAAAAGCCGGTTGGAAAACACTATTCTTTCCTCATTATTCTTTTTAAGAACATAAATGAAAAACCAAAAACGAAAATGCAATGATGCCAAACTTACAAAGCAAAAAAGTAAATGAAATGAGAATTGAAATTGTTGATGGTAAGAGAGTGAAAGTACTAACAAAGCTCTTTGGATATCCTGTGATGGTAAGAAATGGAATGATCACAATCCAATAAACAGAATCTGTTAGCATCACTGCCCCAGCCGTCATCTGTGTAAATTATCATAAACAACATTAGAGTCTCAATCTAAGGGTCTGTTTGTTAGCAGCTTAATGATATAGAAAGTAGCTTATTCAGTAAGCTTCTAGAGGGGAGCTTTATGCAGAAATCCAAGTTTTTCCAACCTTGCCTCTTGCAATTAAAAAAATACTCTCCTTCTATCTATGAATAAACCCTCCAAAACAAAAATCTTCCTAATCTATACAGACAGATTAATCCACACAGAGCTTTATCCATACAGGACTTAATGGAAAACCAACCAAACAACTCCTAATAGTGATTAAGTGCTTGACCACCAAAAAAACCCGCAAGTTTACTGTTCATATTTGTATATTTCTCAGTACGGGATTACTAAATCTGGGGCAAGTTCAAATAAGAATCGTAAATGTTTTGAGAAACTGAGAACCAACTATTCATGTCTTATTCATAATGAATACATGATGAAAATACTTGATAATATGAATTATGAAAATGCATAATATTCAATGAATAATGTTCACATGATTATTTGAGGGTTATTCATATGAGCAACAGATAAAACAGTTGGTTTCCAGGTTCTCAAAATATTTATTGTTCTTATTTGAACTTTTGAACTTAGAGCATCTCCAACAGATTCCCCAAAAATGGAGAATCAAAATTCCAAAAAGAAATTACATTTCAACTCCAACAGATCCTCCATTTTGGAGATTACAACATAAATTATATTATTAAAATATTCCAAGCATTTAATTTCAAGATTTCTTATTGGTGGGAATATAATAAAAATATATTTCTCTTTCATGGTAATCGTTTTCGGGGAGTTCTCCAAATTTGGAAAATTTCACACTATCTCTCCTACTTTCTCCATTTTGGAGAATCTTTTAGAGCAAAAAACTTGCTCGAAATCCCTAAAATCTCCATTTTCTCCATTTTGGAGAATCTGCTGGAGATGCTCTTAATCATTCAATGGTCACTGACCCAAAAAGAATCACAAAAACAAAGGGAAAAAATAAATCAATTTCTTTTCAAAGAAAAATCAAAACTTTTGAGTCGTCGATGTACCTGATAAAGAACTTGAAATGCATATCCCCAAAAGGCGGAACTTAGCAAGAAACAATTCCCGCCCTGCTGACTCGATGAATTCTCCAAATCTTCATTGTTAAGAGGCACATAAACCGCTTGTTGTGCATCTAAATCTAAGCTAGAAACCGTAAACTTCTTGTGATGCTTAAATATTCCGTAGGCTGAGAGCACCGATCCAAACTGCAAAAGAACTTGAGGGCATTTGTAAGAATTAGGGCCTGTTTGTTAGCAGCTTAATGAGCTTAATGGGACTCGCAGCTTATTCGGTCAGCTATAATGCATGTTTGGTAGTGGCTTAATGATATTGAAAGTGGCTTATTCAGTAAGCTTCTAGGGGGGAGCTTTATGCAGAAAGCAAAGTTTTTTTTCCAAACCTGTCCCTCCCAATTAAAAAACATGCTCATTCTATCTATTAAAAAACCCTCCCAAACAAAAACCTTTCTAATCTAAACAGACAGATTAATGCATACAGACATCTTTATCCATACAGGACTTAATGTATAACCAACCAAACAGCGGACGCTTTTGAATATGAATTGGTCGAGATGATATAATTATCGAAAAAATAGCAAGATTAACACAAAACAAGAACTTGGAGAAGAAAAAGACATACCGCAAAATAGAAGATAACCAGCATAAAGGTCCACCTATCAAGAAGACCAAAAAGAGGTCAGAAGAGTACTCAATAACTATTGATTCGCCAAATGCTTATGGGTGCGTTTGGTAGGCGGGTGAAATAATTGTGCAAGGTTTTAGGGTTTTAATTTGACAAGGGTAGTTTAGTAATTTACCAATTTTATATTATTTCCCTGATTTTTGTTCCATTGATTTTGTTGGAAGGAAAAAATGCATTTTTGTCTCACTCAGTCTTCTAAGGGGCTGTTTGGTTGGTTTTCCATCAAGTCAAAGCTGTCTGTGTGGATTAATTTGTCTGTATAGAATGGGAAGGTTTTTTGTCTGGGAGGGTTTTTTCATAGATGGAAGGAGCGTGTTCTTTAATTGGGAGGGGCAGGATCAGAAAAAACATGGCTTTCTGCAATAAAACTCCCCCCTAGAAGCTTACTGAATAAGCCACTTTCTATACCAATAAGTTGTGAGCCCCATTAAGCTCATTAAGCTACTAACAAACATGCCCTAAAATGGTTCTGTCTTGCCCTACGTACCAAAAGCGCCTATATAGCCATTGGTTGAAAAAAAAGAAAGATAACAACTTACTGAGTATAATAGTAAAATAAGCTGTTCCCAACTATGATGACATCAGCGGTGCAAGCGGTTAAAAGCAAACAAAATGAAATAATTCTGAAAGCTAGTAACCAAGCAGGGTGTATCTCCTTCACACATGGCATCCAAGCTTCACAATCATACAAATCCCAAGCCTTTTCTTCCCGATTTGCTTCTTTATAAGTTTTTGAAATGGTTGGACCTTCATATTTCCAAATGAGATATAATGCCATAATTGTGGGAGCCAATACCCATATTACACAAAGGAAGAACTTCCAATTCATCCAATAATCTAGGCTAGTAGTATCACTAGGCATAGAAGGCTCCATCCTGTAAAAAAGCACATGAAACTATGTTTAAATTCGTATTATGCTCAAGAACTTTTAAGAAATGTTGAATATATAAAAACATTAGATATACAGAACTTCATATGTGAATCTAAACTCCTTATATCACTGTATATATAACTCTATAATGAATAAGGAGATGGATGAAGAAGGTGACTTAGAAACATCAAATCTTTTAAAAAGCTTTAGTTTTAGTGTTAAGGAGATAGTGGGCAGGTTAAAGTAAATATTTTGAGAGCCTAGAAACAAACTATTCATGCTATATTCATGATGAATGTTGTGATAGATCATAGATATTCATACTTATCAAGGGTTATTCATTATGAATAATACATGAAATAGTTTGGTTCTTATTTGAAGTTTCCTTAAGGAGATAGATGAGATATTATGAACATTTTAATCCAACATATGGGGATGACTAAAGTTGTGAGGTATGTGGCTGAGCCATTAAGACTCTAGCAAATGTTCTATTGTTTCCACAAATATCACTCCATTCTAGAGCAAATATCAATTTTGTCAGATTCAAAAGGTTTACTTGAAATGCCAATTACCAACTCAAAAGAAAAGTCCTGCTAAGTTCATCATCTGATTTACAAATAACCAACCACTGATTACTAATTTAACCAGATTTCAGAAATAGCATATCATACTACTTCTAATTTTTAACATTTAATCATATGATTGATAAGTTAAAAACAAAAAAACAAAAAACCAAATGGTAGGTCATGTAAATAACAATCAAAATGTAAAAAAACACACAAAAAATCCACAAAAGTTGCAATGCAATTTGCATAGAAAACATCACAAAAATCAAGCCCAGCTGAAATCAATCAATCATACATTGAAACCAGTGGGGAACTCACATAGACATTAAAGCAAACAGATGGAGGGCAGTTTTTCTACAAGCTATTGATTGAAAACATATGGACGAATTATATGAAAATGTCAAAAAGAAAAGTTTACCTTTTTTTCTCCCGATTCTTAGGATGGAGAAGATCCAAGATGTTAAGCCGAATCTGAATGACGTCTCATGATTTGTTTATATGTTGGGCAGATTCGACAGTCTGTAAGTGGACTGGTGGACATGGTCCATTTGATCCAAGGAATCACACGATTGGCACCCAGTTGTCCATTTTTATGTCGATTATGATATATATATATATATATATATATATGTGTGTGTGTTTTATTAAATGGTTGGCCGAGATAGTTTAACACGTTTATAGGGATTACATTTGAAATTTTAAACTAAAATACTTTAAATGTAACAAAAATTCGACTATTAATATAAAAAATACTGTGAATGCTAAGTTTACAGTGTTTTGGTGCAAAATCTCACGAAAACGATCTGATCTAAAATTATCCTAAATCTGGTTTAATATTCCGAGTTTATTATTTATTTTGATTACACTTGTCTTTTTCGTCCTTTGGTTTTATGAAAATTGTTGTTTTCATCCCTAGTAGTATGCGAGTCTTTGGTTTCTTAAGGTCGAGGGTTCGAACATCATCAAAAGCGAAGAGGATGTGTAAGTTTTTTTTATTTATTTATCGTATATAAATATTGTATATTTAAAAAAATGTTTAACTTGTAATATAATATTATTTCTTTTTAATAATAAAATTTATATATTTATTATATTCATATTGTAATATATTTTCTACAGACTTGGTGATAAGGACATTGATACACACAAGAAATGAAGAGTGAAAATGAAAAACGAACAGTGAGGATGGCAAATATGGAATAAAAGGATTGAATAAATCGCCTAAATAATACAAGACCCTTTTTTGGTTGATCAAATAAGTCATTGCCTTAATAAATAGGCTAAAAATGAACAACCATGTATAACTGATCGAATAAGTTATATAGATCATTAAACAGTTATCATATACAGCCACTTATATTAATCTAATGCACTAGTTCAGTAGTCAGTAGTAAAAAAAATACACTAGCCATAGTAAAAATGCAGTATTTTCTTGGGAGGGTTTAAACAAATAAAAAATATATGGATTTGAAATTAAATGTAAGATTTAATTTAATGCATAATTTAACAATGATGTTATTAATGGAAACGTAATACATAAATAAAGACTATCACTTAAGTCATAGACCCTTTATGTACGGTGGTTTATCATTTATTTTGATTCATTTTTGTTTTATAATAGTTAAGATTTCTATTATATGCTCCTATTTTTTATTAATTTTTTATGTGATTAATTACTTTTATTAATCATATATTTTATTTTATTTTATTTATATTTAGAAACTTACAATATTTTTAGATATTTAAAAAATCACATGCTAAAATCGAGTAGAAAGCTAACGTGGTGCATTTATTAGTTGTCTTTTTCATACGATTCCCCACAGCCATGGATTTAACATATTTTAATTATTTTGTTATTACTATGAATAATATTATGAATTGTTTAATTGGGGGAACCCACCTCATATTCTTCTTGTTATCATTTCAATTCTTTATATATGTTTTATATTTTGAAGATTAGATATTTTATGAGATATGGTTATTTGCATTGTCGAGATTTTTTAATTATAAAAACTCTAATGTCAAAGAGTAAATTGTCATATTATGGACTAGATATCATAAACTTATGTATTATTATGTTTTTAGACAATTATTAGATCAATAAAATGAGCGAGGAAACTAATAATTAAGGGTTGGAAATAAATTTCCTTTTTAATAGATTGATAGATGGTTAGTCAGTTATTCGTTAAAAAAATGACATGTGACATTTTTTGAAGTAAACCAATTCCAAACGTAAAATGCTTCCAATTGTTCGATAGAGAATAATAGTTAAAGGTTTATTTGTGCAAAGGCGTATGACAAGTGGGCTATCAGATGTGACGCGAATGGTGTTATGTGAGTATGAAACTTCAGATCATATTTTGTGGGATTTCTTTATTTTACGTGAAGGATTACAAAGAAATTGAAAATTAGATCCAACCAATATGTGATGTTTTTTATGTCCATTGAATAAAAACTAATAAGGGTAGTCTTTAAATCAAATAGAACAGATGGTTTGCTTCATAGTTTTATCTAATTTAATGGTTTGAAGAACATCTTTTATCTTGAAAGTCGAGAATTCAAATGTTTTATTTATTTATCGAAAAGTTATTAGAATGTTTAATTTCATGTTTGTTTTGAAAAATGTTGTTAACTATGGAATAAGTTATTTAACATGTGACAAAGAACAATACTAAGAGGTCATGGGTTCAAAACTCACCAAAGATGAGGAGGGTGTGTGAGTTTATTTGTTTCATTTGCCGTATATAAATATTATATACTTCAAAAAAAGTACAACACTAAGAATATTCTAAAAAACAAAACTTTGCAAATTTCATATAACAAATTGTTACAAAATCAGTTATAGCTAGCTACTGACTAATGCCACCTCCTATGTGACGTCCATGTTCTTCCGTGATGACTGACATTACCAATCTCTTGCGGCCAACCTGTAAAATTTAAATCAACATATTCAAAAAATAGTAAAATTTACGTAATTAACTTTAAAATATTAGTAATTTGAGAAGTATGAAGGTAATGAAGACTTACTATTGCTTGGCCTAATAGAATGTGAGTATGCTTGAAAAAAGCTCTTATTCTCTTTAAGTAGCTCTTCCCACACTGTATTATTTTATTCAACAAACACACACAGCGCATGATTAATTTATGAATATCAATCTTTTTATAAGAAATATATAAAAATATATACACACAATATAATGGCTGGTGAGTTATCAACCTGTAAGGGTGACAATGGGATGAATGTCGGCATGCTTAGCAAGCGTTCTTATACAATCATCTCGCCCCATACGAAAAAGCATGCACCTTTCTATCAAATGATGCACCTGTAATGTCAAACACGAAACATTAGTCATAAAAACGAGTTCGACTCTTCTTCGAAAGCTATGAAACAAACATCTTAGAAGATGAAAGTTCTGTCACATATCCATTGACACACTGTCAGTAAATTATAAAAGTACACATGTGTTACAACATATAACCTCTAGATTACAGTCAACAAAATAGTTTGACATTTTAAATACAAAACATAAATTGTATATCAAACAATATGTATATATACATATGCATATATGTATGACTTGCCATTCTAATAAAGCCTTGGGGTTGACAATGTAAGCATGGGAGCTTATGGTTATGAATCCTTCTCATATCTTCTTCTCTTTTAATGTTTGTGTATCTCACACACATTTATATATGTATCAATAAATATCTTGAAGGTGACCAAATGGGCAATTACTTAGATATTTGTTGTGTAGATATTTTTATTTATTTATACAAAATAGTATTAAATCCAATTATCCTTAGAGATATCCAAGTGAAGGGCCAAAAGTACATGTGAAATCTATTTGTGATAAGTCTCTTATTTTCTATATGGCAATTCTCTAGATGGGCTTAATATGATAATAGGCCATAGTCAACAAGTGAACACAAAACTGTAGGCCCATTAACTTATACATAAATGAACATAAGTGTTTTATAGGCCCAAATTTTAGTATGACACTTGTTTAAATGAGCTTAATATGATGACTGTACTTAACAATAAAACGCTCTAAAAAACTTATATATGGCAAAAACTTTTTTATTGCCGTTGGAATTGGGTGATCTATGATGTATAAGCCCTATTTATAGCTATATATAGACAATATAACACATTACCTGTAAGCCCAATGTTCTTGTATTACACTTATGTAGTTGGGCTTATAGTGATGATGGCCCCATAATCTAAGCCCAACTAATAGAGGGAAAATAAAACGGAGAGCATTTTTAACAAATTTTTTAAAATGTATAATTAAACTCAAAATATATAAAATGGAATACATTTAACTCTAACACTTTTTTTATTTTGAAACTTAGAACATTAATCATATTATTGAAATACTTTTATAAAGATAATAAAATATTATTTTTCTCTTGTAAACATTTAACATCAAGGTAAAGGTGGAATATAATAAAATAATTTTTTTATGGTCGTCGTTTTTGACAATTATCCAAATCTAAGAGAATTTCATAGCCTCATTGCTACTTTCTCCGTTGGAGAATATATTAAAGCTTTTTTTTTGTCAAAATCTTTATTTTTTCTTCATTTTAGAGAAACTGTTGGAGAAAAATAAGCTTGACTATAAGACCCAATATCGAGTCAGGCCAATTGTGGTCACATCGATTTGATAACATTGAACAAAAGGGGTTTTAGTCAGTCAATAAAAACTGTACATTATTATATCTGTTCTTTGCAATTCAAGATCCAATTTACTTCAAGACGTCCAAACAGATTTACAACATATTTTTGAAATACGATTTCTTGATTTGAAGCATTACCGTCTTGGTCAGTTGAGTAGCAACAGGTCTCGTCTACGATCAAACACCATCAATAAGTCTAAATCAAGATTATAAGCAATAGGAAGAAAATATATAGAGAGTTAAGTTTTACTAAAATGATATACTATTTTTCTCTTTGGGGATTTAGTTAGTCATTATCTAGATATAAAGGGTATATATTTGTTAATGTTTTATAGTATAAGGGTTAAATAGTAACTTACTTGAACTTAATCACTTACCCGCTCGAAGAACACCCAAACCCTAATGCTGTTGGAGGGAGAAAAAGACGAACAATCTCAGCCATTGAACCACATCGGCGTTTGATTTACGGTGCCGGAATCTGATTCAGACCTTCTGAATACCAGTAAGTGCACTTACCTTAATCATATAGCTTCTAATTTGATCAGAAAATCTGGATTTTTCTGTTCATGAAAAGAAGAATGAATTGAAGATATCTAGCTGTTCAATTTCAGTTCTACACGCACAATTATCTGAATACAATTGTTTTTTTTTTCGTTTTGAAGATGACATTGATTAAGTTTCTGCATTTTTATTAGTATTGATTGATTTTGCAGAAGTAAGTGAGATAATACTCCATTGTCATTAGAATTCGACATTTTACTTTATAACGAACTGTAAAAGCTGTTTGACAACTGGTAACACGATCAATCTAGGTTTCCGGATACTAGAGTTAGGCTATGTTTGGCAAAAATAAGCTAGCTTATAACTGCTTATTTTCAGTGTACACGTTTGACAAACCATAAGCTAGCTTATTGAAACGCTATTTGGAGTAGCGTTTTGAAAGCTTATTGTCATTTTTTCCAATTATAACCCTCATTAATACTAATTATTCATTATTATTTTTATTTTTTAATATGCACTTTTTGGTCATTTTACATTCTTATACGCTAGTTTTGCCAAACATATGTTTTTCATCAGCTAGCTTATCAGCTACAAACTAGCTTATAAGCTACCAGCTAGCTTATTAGTCATCCGCTAGCTTATCAGTTACCCGCTAGCTTCTAGCTTATCAGCTAGTTTGCCAAACATAGCCTTAACATCAATGGAAATCAGCTCGTTTTTTGTTGTTCTTTTCTCATTCGACCATGTATTAATTCATAAAATCTGATATATTTTTTTTGGAATGTACAGTTTCTCAGATTAACGTGATAGTGTTCTTACACATATAGAGTAAATCGCTTTAAGATTCAGTTGTGAGTTTGTATCACGATCCATCGATCACAAAGGATGTTGTCTACTGATCCTATGAAGAAGTTGTCTTTCAAGCGAAACATTAGTGATGGTGATTTGGTTATCGTATACGAGAAACATGATACCATGAAGGCTGTTAAAGTATGTGAGAAATCTGTTCTTGAGAACCGTTTCGGTATTTTTAAGCACGCAGATTGGATTGGGAAACCATATGGCTGCAAAGTGTCTAGCCACAAGGGTGGATTTGTGTACTTACTGGCTCCAACTCCTGAACTATGGACATTGGTTTTAAGCCACAGAACTCAAATTCTTTACGTTGCAGATATCAGCTTTGTGGTCATGTACTTAGAATTGATTCCTGGTTGTGTGGTTCTTGAATCTGGGACTGGAAGTGGATCGTTAACGACTTCATTAGCAAGGGCCATTGCTCCTTCTGGACATGTCTATACTTTTGATTTTCACGAACAGAGAGCCGCGGCTGCTAGGTAAGACCTCCAGTATATGTGTTACGGATTTACGTATTTCTTTCTTAGGGGCGGGTTCAAATGAGAACTCAAATTTGGTTGTGAACGCGAGGACAAATGAGAGCGGGACACGTGTCATATTCAGACTGAATAATCAAAGAAATATTCAGACTGAATATAGTATTTATTCAGTCTGAATAAGCATTATTCAGTCCAAATATTTCTTTGATTATTCGGTCTGAATAATCTACATTCAGACACGTGTCATGCTCTCATTTGTTCTCACGTTCACAACCAAATTTGAGTTCGCATTTGAACTTTCGTCTTCTTTTCTTATATGTTTTATATCACAAAGTAAAAACTAAAACAAACCAAATTAATGGAGAAGCGATATTTTATTATCAAATTAGAAGGTCTAGGAACAAGTAATGATGTTTTTGCTTATTTGAATTCTATTTTATTGCAACAGAGAAGATTTTGAGAAAACAGGATTGAGCAGTTTGGTGACAGTGGGAGTTAGAGATATTCAAGGTGAGGGGTTTCCGAAAGATCTAACAGGTTTGGCAGATGCCGTTTTCTTGGATTTACCCCAGCCTTGGCTTGCTATCGATTCAGCTGGAGAAATGTTGAAACCAGATGGAGTCTTGTGTTCATTTTCACCTTGCATTGAACAAGTACAACGTTCATCTGAAACTCTTGCGTCGAATTTTACTGGTATGATTCATCTTATTCAACACCCTCTTTTTCCAAATCAAGAACCTTTAAGGCCCACCATATTGATAACTTAGGGTGCGTTTAGTTGCGGAAAATTGTTTTCATTTTCATAGAAAACGTTTTCAGAAAATGGAGTTGAGTTTTCATTCTCAGTTTTCTATGAAAATTTTAGAAAACGCGTTTGGTTGAAATGGTGGAGTTTTCATTTCCCATTTTTAGAAAATTAGAAAACGCGTTTGGTTGTGCATTTTCTCTCACTTTTCATATTTCATTTTCCATTTTTTTCACATTAGAAAGTGTGTGTGTGTGAAAGTGAAAGTGAAAGTGAAAGTGTGTGTGTGAAAGTGAAAGTGAAAATGTGTGTATGTGAAAGTGAAAGTGTGTGTGTGTGTGTGTGAAAGTGTGCGTGTGTGTGGAAGTGAAAATGTGTGTATGTGTATGTGTATGTGAAAGTGTGTGTGTGTGTGTGTGTGAAAGTGAAAATGGGTGTATGTGAAAGTGTGTGTGTATGAAAGTGAAAGTGTGTGTGTGTGTGCATGAAAGTGAAAGTGAATGTTACAATAGAAACTAGAAATGTACTTGTTGAATGTGTCTCGATTATGAAGCTGAGAACTCAAACCCTCAATCCTAATTCATGCTTTCTTTTTATTTTCTGTGCTCTCAATTTGTTTTACAGTTTTGTGTGATTTTGAGAGAGCAAGAGAGTCTTCGGTTGGTTATGAGCTGTTTTATACGGTATTCTGGCGAATTAGTAGGGCCCAATACTTATCTTATATATGAACATGTTTATAGTTAATTTTATGGAGTACAAAGGTGAACTTGTAAGAAGTTATATACATATGCAATAGTAAGTTTTAAACTTGAATTTAAGAGATTTTAAGAATATGAGGTAAATGTTTTCTAATATAATAAATATATTAGTATTAATATATACTTACATATGAATATATTAATGATCGGAATTTTGAAAATATTGTTTAAATTTTTTCAAACACTTTGATATATGTATCAAATTGAAGAGAGTAAAATACTCATTTTTTAATGTAATTTGTTTAGTTAAAAATTAATTATATTTAAGATAATTTAGATTTTGAAAAGGTGAGGTAAATCTATAGAATTTCCAAGACTTGATCCATTCATTTGGAAAGGTAATACCTGTTTCCAAAAACCATTCAAGCTTCCATTTTTGTGGTTCACGAAGGGGGCAAAATAGGAATATTTTTAAAAAATTGAAAGATTTTGTATGCATTATTGATATATACTTGATGCTTTAATAGTTGTGTCCTTGAAAAATTAATAGTTTTTAAGAACAAAAACTCAAATGCCTTAGAATATAATATAGAGATGTTGGTATGAATCTGTATAAATCCATAGCTTTGGCTTTGAAGTTGAACTACACACTTATTGTCAGGAGTCCATTTTAAAGATTTGGAGCTTCCGCTAAGGGGCTGTTTGGTTGGTTTTCCATTAAGTCTATGGATTAAACTGTCTGTCTGGATTAATCTGTCCATATAGATTGAGAAGATTTTTGTTTGGGAGGTTTTTTTCATAGATGGAAGGAGCAAATTTGGAAAAAAAAACTTGGCTTTCTGCATAAAGCTCCTCCCTAGAAGCTTACTGAGGGGCTGTTTGGCAGTTGCAGTATGGTTTGGTGCAGAATGATTAAGTGGCTCTTATTATATAGTGCAAAATGAAATATAATTGTTTGGTAATTGTTTAGGATGTAATTGGGGCTCTTAATGGTTAAGGGTTGTCCAGGATACAAAATGATTCAGAGGGTTTTGGAACCATTAAGCGACAAACTTATTTTTTGTCAAACACAGGATTCACCTCTTAGCGATTCAGAGGCTGCCTCTTAATGGTACTGTTAAGAGGTAAAACAAACAGCCTCTGAATAAGCCACTTTCTCTATAATTAAGCCACTACCAAACAGTCATGTATAGCTGACCAAATAAGCTGTGAGCCCCATTAAGCTGCTAACAAACAGATATTGGATATATGCAGATATAAGAACATTTGAGGTCCTATTGCGCACATATGAAGTTCGAGAAGGGAAAATGGATAACTGTCAAACTGAAGGAGATACTCCTGGGTCCCGCCCATGCAAAAGGAAGCATCGTCCAAGTGAAGGAAGTCATTGGGAACAAGAGAATTCTGGTTCATCTATTGTGATGGCTAGACCATCTGGTGAGGCAAAAGGTCACACTGGCTATCTAACATTTGCTAGACTTAAATGTGTTGCCTAATGATAGGGTCGGGTTCCCGTGGGAACTGAAGTTATGGTGAGAAGGGTAAGAAGGGATCACCACCACCCTTGGATGCACATTAGGATTGAGATGCACGGAGATTAGATACACCGAGATGCACCGGATCAATCCTTGTATTAAGCGTGATTCATGGGTGTGTGTTGAGATTAAAAGTGATCAATGGTCAAGATCTCTTCTTACGTTTCTCATGTTAACTTCACTTCTCACATGATTCCATGCCCTGATGGATAATACCTTGAGTCTGCTTTAGACTGATTAAATAGCTGAATAGTTTTAAACTTGCTGATTATGGTCAGCAATCAGCATTAGTTTTCGTCTTCATTGTAGGTTGTCTCCTAGCTTCAATGAGGCTTGTTTCATGATTGCAATCCAATCGTCTTGTTTTGAAGTTCTGTGGAAGCCAAAAGTCACCATTTTTACAAGTTTTTAATGTTAGAATTGTTGGAAAAACTCAAAAACCTTAAGCACATGCTGTTACTTTCTCTCTTGAATAGAAATGAGCATAAGTTTGCCTCACCTTTTTGTTGTTGCAAAGATGGTAGCGTCACATGTAGTGTCATTCAGTCTGAATCTAGTGTTATTCGGTCTGAATCTAGTGCCATTCAGTTTGAATAACACTATATTCAGTCTAAATATTTCCCTTTATTATTCAGTCTGAATATGACACTTGTCGCGCTCTCCTTTGTCCTCCCGTTCGCAACCACATTTGAGTTTGATTTGAACTTTCCTATATATATATATATGGCAGCCTCAATTAGGCACCTTAAATATTTAGGAACGCAGAAACCACCTATTTTGTGAGTATTCATGATGAATATTGTATCATGTATTCATCATAAACATTCACAAAAAGGGTGGCTTATGGTTCCTAAAATATTTAAGGTTTCTAAATGAACCTCTTATATATATATATATATATATATAGGGGAGGGATCAAATGAGAACCACTCCTTCTTAAAGGAACAAAGGAACAATTTGTGGACCACATATGATGTGGGTCCCACATAATATTAAATCATTTATGATTTAATATTAAATCATATTAAATCATAAATGATTTAATATTATGTGGGACCCACATCATATGTGATCCACAAGTGTCCATTTGTTCCTTTAAAAATACAAAGTTCTCATTTGAACTTTCCTCTCTCTATATATATATATATAGAGAGGAAAGTTCAAATGTGAACTCATTTTTGGTTGTGAACGTGAGGACGAATCTCAGCCACTTATCCGGTCAATAAAGGCGGTTTTGACCTGGTTCCCCTCCTTTAATAATCTCCACCCTCCCATGAATCGCGTCAATCCTCCGTGATCGCGTCCACCATAACCGAAGATGTGTGGCTGAGATTCGTCCTCACGTTCACAACCAAAATTGAGTTCACATTTGAACCTAACCCTACCTATATATATATATATATATATATATATATACTTAAAAAAAGAATTATTAGTCCCCATTTTTTTTTGATGGCTTTCCTTAATAGATTCTTCCAGGATTAACCTCGAAGTAACTCTTTATGCAGCAATCATAAAACTCTTTATGAACATCTTGGATTTTGAGAGTATAAACTTGATACTCACAAGGTAATATATAACCGGCAAAATTAACTAGTTTTGACATCCAAAAAAATGAACATTAGAAAAAATTACAACACTATAATGAAAGTTGCTACTTGAAGATTTAAATATATATAAATCTTCTCAACATTCTCTCCCTTAAATATTCAGATTATTAAAAACATTTGCACATATATATATATACCCACTTATCTTTCTTTATTTTCACATATTTAATGAACTCCAAAAAGTAAGAACATTTGCACATATATACCCACTTATCTTTCTTTATTTTCACATATTTAATGAACTCCCAAAAAGTAAGAACTTGAACTAAAAACACAGTTCCAAAGTTAATAATCTCAAACAAAAAAACACGAAAATTAAATAAAGATGCCTATTTGAACACACTATCCATAGAGCATCTCCAGAAAATCCATCTCTTTCTTCAAATCAAATTCCAACTGACTACTCAAATGAAACGGGCCATGATCAAATTCCAAACTGCTTTCATGAAGCATCGATCCACCTGGAATATAACCCATCATACCACTTAAACTGTACTCTTCTAAAGAAGATGAAGATGATCCATTCACATGTGAATATGAGCCATTCACATGTGAATATGAGCCATTCACATGTGAATATGAGAAGCTTGTTTGCAGTTGAGGAGCAATTGGGGCACTACTAACCATCTGAGATTTCTTCACGTTATTTTCTTTAATGTCGATTTGATTCACAGATGAAGATGAGGATGAAGATGAAGATACACTTCTGATGTATTCTTGCAATAGGGATTGGTACTTAGGCTTTCCACGCTTTCGGGATGATAGTTGCCTCCTTTTGGTTGCATTCCAATGGTTTTTTATGGTGTTTTCGCTCCTTCCAGGCATTCTTCTCGCTATTTCCGACCATTTATTTCCAACTTCTTTGTGAATTGTGATCAATACCCTATCTTCTTCTTCGGACCATGCATCTTTCTGCAAATATTTGGTTAAACATATATCGAGTAATACAACCAAATGATACCATAAGAACTCATCATATGCACTTGCATGCTATTAACATTTAGGGTGCATTTGGTGTGTAAAATGGACGGGTGAGAGTGAGGTTGGTATGTGAAAGAATTATGGAAGGTTCTAGGGTTTTACTCAGACAAAGGGTAGTTTAGTAATTTACCAATCTTGCCTCATCTTCCTTATTTTTGCTCCACCTATTTTGATGTTTTTTTGTCCCATTGAATCCTATCCTATCCCGGTCTAAATGTCACACCAAACACCAAACATGAGACAATCTTTGGTCTAATTGGTACTAAATGAGTTCTTAGAAATTAGGGGGTGTTTGGTAAGAGGAATTAAGCAGTAATTAATGTGAATGAAAATAAAAGAAACTGTTTGGTTTTATATAATATAATGGGTCCAATTCTTCCGGAATCCCAAATTTTCATTCCAGGTTAAACTGGGGGGATGAAAATCCATTCTGCCATTTTCATTCCCTGTCATTTTCATTTTCATCCCTATATCTGAACCAAACACTCCTTTAGGGGTTGCAAGTTCAAGACTTGTTACCAACGTAAACCAAACAAGTCCAGTATATCCCACCTGGAGGTGGGGTCCAGTCCAGGGTGGTTGGGATCTATGTAGACATGTTCTCTACTCAATGAGTAAAGCAGTTATTTCCTTGAAAACCCTGGCTTGTGAAAAGTGTGAGAGAGGTAAGAAGAGTTGGTCGTTAACACGTTAACGGAAAATTATTGGAAGAAATACCGTTATATCTGGTCGCAAATGGTTTTGCCATCTATCTCTACATTGCTTTGCAATCCTTCCGGGAAGCTTTTCAGCAATCTTGGACCATTTGCTATCCCCATGCTGTTTCACCAACTGCACCAACAACCTGCAAAAGAAGAAATTATTTTCAACATGAAAAATTAGGGAGAAAATTGAAATAAAGAGAAATTAAATGGAGGACATTAGGTTTTAGGTTTGATTCTAACATGGCCCAACAGTATCTAGATTACCGGATTACCAGTACAACTCAGTCTCCCAAGAGGTTAAGGGTTCAAACAGGAGTGTTCGTGAGTATTTGCTGTATATAAATAGGGTTATGCCCTCCTCCCTACTTGTTAAATGCACCCAACATCAAACCCCTATTTTTACATTTTTTTGGAAGGGTGTCCCAGGCTATGCCTGGATTAATCCTGCTAAATTATGACCGCAAGATATCAACCAAGATAAACTTAGTGGTCACAATTGTTGTGTATGCCCGATTCGAACCCTGGACGGATAGGATATTTCACCACATCCCCCAGGGCCTCAACCACTACGCCACAACCCACAACCCTTGTGGTTCCCTCTTTTTACATTTTCAGTGCATGATTTGACCTGATTTTGATCTAAAGTGGTGTATATAACAACCCCTTATTAATATTATATACGTCAAAAAGAAAAAGAAGATCCCACCTTTGGTGGAATATTCTGGGGTCGTTTGGTTTGATATATTGTTTTAACGGTCATACTTGTTGGTTAAAAAAACATAAAAAATTTCTACCAATTACCTGTCTTCTTCGGAATTCCATTGGCCCTTAATGATTAGAGTTTTCCTCCAATCCTTACCACTCTTCTTTCTGCCATTGTTGTTGTTCTTCCGACCATTTGCTTTCTTCTGACGCTCGTTTTCAATCGAACTCAAGCAAGAACTCTCTCGTGGAGAATTTGCAAATGCGGATCCAAACATTTGAAAATTGAATTGTTGTTGATCCATTTGATTCTTCTAAAGAAAAACTCTCACAATCATATCCCATTTTGATAGTTGTACTTGAAACATATAAAAAAGAGTTTGATTTGTTTTAAGTAACTATTTAGTGAAGAAGCTTGATATGGATTAAATGGATCATAAGTTCCAAAAAGAAAGGATTTGGTGATGGTAAATTGTTAAGAGGATTAGGAAATTAAGGATACAAGTGATATGATGTAGTTTCCATGAAAACATTCTTAAAATAATTACCTTTTCAAGATTTTAATATTAAAAAGTTTATCTTTTTTTATTTATATTAGAATATATTAAATTTAATATGCAAACACAAGTTACTATGATAAGGATTGCATCAATATATCCCTCTATAATCACACTCAAGTGGCAATTGGACATCCATCATTTTGATCAAGATTGACATTAGTATCTTCTCTTCCTTATTGAAGGTCAATTTTTATATGTACAATTGATTGTATAATGATTTTTGTTCTAAATTATAGAGTTGAGCAACATGTTTTCTTAAGTATATAAATAGTATAACATCTTTATGTATTTATTGTATATGTTAATTCTA
The DNA here is from genome assembly GCA_036898165.1 of Silybum marianum. Lineage (NCBI taxonomy): Eukaryota > Viridiplantae > Streptophyta > Magnoliopsida > Asterales > Asteraceae > Silybum > Silybum marianum. Next base: position 760,786 of record CM072543.1, read on the forward strand.
AGGGTGGGTTCACGTGAGACCAGTCTGTTTTTGTGTGATCATATTTTTTACACTTAAAATTTCAGCAAAACACAATGAAGGTTAAAAAAATCTGAACTTTCACAGCAAAAACACTATGAAGTTTCAAGTGCAAAAACACAGTGAGCTCTCATCGGTCTCACGTCGTTAATTGTATCTCAAACATATTTACGAAATTTAAAATCGAGTTATATATCATTACAGCGTAGCTGATTTAGTTCACTTTGATAAAATAAATTAAGGATTCTTATTTGAAATAATAAGAGTAAACTACGACTTTCGTCCCTGTGGTTTACCGTTTATAATGATTTTTGTCCCTATGATTTAAAAACTACTTTTTTTGGTCCATGTGGTTTTCATTTTGCTACCATTATCCTTACATCTAACAAAGTTAAAAGTATTGTTAAAACGTTTTTAAAAAATTACATATTTAGTCCTTGTATTGTGTAAAGTTTAAATATTTAATTCTAAATTTCATTTATTATCAGTGTGTAATCAACAAGCGGTGCGAATATTTTGTATATTTTATCTTCAGTTGTAGCTATTACTTGAACACTTTTATCCAATCATTATCTTATTAGAATAGACATAACGAAAAAACCAAAACACAAAGCTTGATATTTCCTTTTTTCAAGCAAAATCAGTTACAAAATAAATATTCATAATTAAAAATGTTATAATAATAGAATGAATTTTTTTCTCCATTTTCATATTAAAATAGTGAAAGAAAAAAAGTAAACACTTGTTTTAAAACAAAAGTAGACAGATAGTTTGAAATAAACTAAAATAAAAATTAACTTGTTTCAAATAGTTACTCCCACCATCCCACAATAAATGTACACAATTAAAATGACACATAGTTTTAAAAATATAAAATTATTACACTTTTTTAAATAATCAAATGACATTTATATCAATGATAGTAGAGAGAGAAACTTTTTCTATCTCCTATTTAAAGGTAAAATGAAAAACTGAAAACTTATTTTTAAAAATGGACATTTATTCTGAGACAAACAAAAATACAAAAATAGTAATGTACGATGGGAGTATTATATTATAAAATAAACTAAATTTTATATACACACTTTTTTTTAAGTTACTACCATGGTAGCTCATTAACTTTCGATAAAGATACATAACAAATGGTTCACAACCAAAACAAAAACCAAATCACAAGCAAAAATACCAACACTTATAATAGTAGAAATGTATTATATCTATATATATATATATAATATGTTGTATATAACCAACATCAAAGTACAGACTCATACAGACAAATATTACCAACCAACAACAAATTTCAAAATCTCTTCTAAAAAGCACTCGATCTACATTGTACATCAGTTCGACCCCAAAGCCCAAGTTTTTAAGGACATCGGTTGTGCTTTTCGCTACGTTTAAAACACCTACTACTGGATAGTTAACAACACAGTCGAAAAAAACCCATATCCAAAAATATAAAAAATAAAAAAGAATAAACGTCAAAAAGTTTTCCGTCACCAAATCAGCTTGTAATTGTTTGCTTTGCTTTCTTAGTCTCGAATCATGCCTTCTTCCTCTTCATCACCCCCTGGACGAAACCGAGGGCGAAACTCATGTGGACCGATAGGATTGGTGGTCCTAGCCGGTTTGTCGAACCGGTCAAGACTGCGGCTACGGCTACGAGCCCTGCCGCCACCACCACCCCATCCTTTGCTCGGTGGACTTCTGCTCCTTCCTCGCTTCTCTCCACCACCACCACCCAAGGTGTTTTCATGGAAGCTTTTATGATGATAGCCACCACCGCCTCTGTTGCTGTAAATACAACACAAGACCACCATCGGTTAAAAGAATAAAACCAAACCAAACGAACCCAATTGCCCTAGGGAGGGTAAAAAGACTGTTTTACCCCCGGCTTGCAAAACAAAAATTAGCACTTCGTTGTCACCTTTTCTTATGTGGGAAGAAAAGGGAAAGAAATCTGAAAAGATTTTTTATGACAAAAAGCGGAAAGTGAGGAAAACAAATATGAAGGGTATGTTTGTAAAATTTACATCTTCCATGACAAAAATACCCTTACAAGGAAAAGTGAGAAAAACAAATATAAAGGGTATGTTTGTATTATTGACATCTTTTATGCCCTTATATTTTTCTCTTTTCCTTACAAGGGTAGTTTTGTAATAAAAGAAGTCAAATTTACAAACATACCCTTTATATTTGTTTTTCTCACTTCTCTTTATAAGAGGGTATTTTTGTCATAAAATATCTCATACTCCTTTCATATTGCTTTCCCCTTTCCTCCCGCATTCTATAGTAAACATAAACGATATTTTCTTTTCCCTTTCCGTCCTTTTCCTTAAAAAAAAGGGTAGTACAGGCAAGAGTGTGTATATAATACCTATCACGTCCTCCACCCCTTCCAGAGGCCCAACTACTCCGTCCACCAAAGCTTGAATCAGATCGTCCTCCACGGCCGCCTCCATCACGACCACCACCAAAACTAGAACCACCACCCCAACGCCTAGGCCTGCCGCCCATCCCGCCGCCACGTGAAGCCATCTCTCTGATTTCTGTAGGAACACGCTGATTTGCTCCTTCCAACACTTTGACCAGATCTGAAGCATGCTTTGCATCTTGGTCACCGAAAAACGTATAAGCCTCTCCAGTGGCACCTGCCCTTCCAGTCCTTCCGATCCTATGCACATAGTCCTCCACTCCAGTAGGGAAGTCATAGTTGATCACCACCCTGTAAAGATTAATCATAAAAAACAACATTTAAAATTACTTTAGCCACACCATAATTCAAACAACAAAGTGTAAAGGGTAAAATGGTCATTTTTATATCATACAGCACAACATTTGAATTACTTAGCCACACCGTATAACAAAAAACAAACTGTAAAGGGCAAAATGGTCATTTTTCTATCATACAGCACAACATTTGAATTACTTAGCCACACCATATTAATAAAAACAAACTGTAAAGGGTAAAATTGTCATTTTTCTATCATACATCACAACCATTTGAATTACTTAGCCACACACGCTGAAGCGGTCATTTTTATATCACGCCATGAAACAAAAAAGTAAAAACAAACCATAAGGGTAAAATGGTCATTTACACCATACAGCAGAACAAACAGACGTCAATTTAGCTTATTCCATACAGACAGCTTAATCCATACAAACAACCCCTTAGCCAAACCAAGCCAGGGGTCTTCAAGGGTAAAATGGTCATTTATATCATAGAGCACAATAAAACAAACGTCAATTTAGCTTAATCCATACAAACAACCCCTTAGCCAAACCAAGCCAGGGGTCTTAACGGAATCAGCCGCTCTACTCTTAAGTGTAGAGGTCAGATTCCCATACATCCCACCTTTTGGTTTATACATAAAAACCAGCATTTTCACCATTTTATCCAACAAAAGAAACCAAAAGGGCATGCAATCAACCTTTCTAAACATTAAAAAAAAAGATGAAATTAAACGAAATAAACAATATTCAAACCTGATATCCTTGATATCCAATCCACGAGCAGCAACATCAGTTGCTACAAGCACCGGAGACCTGCCGCTACGAAACTGATTCAACACGTAATCTCTTTCTCCTTGAGATTTATCTCCATGAATAGCAGCAGCAGCAAATTGACGGGTTAAATTGCGAGCCAGCTGATCACACATCTTTTTTGTTGAACAAAAGATGATGATCTTCGATCTCGGTTCTTGAGATCGTAATATTTGCTCTAGTCGTCTGTGTTTCTCCATTGGAGCCAGAAGCTCAATGTGCTGCAATCATACAACCGCTCGATTAGAAAGATTTAGGGAACCATAAACTAGCTTCTTTTTTGAGCCTATTGAAAAAGCCTGTTTGGTTTCAAAAGCTGGATTTTCTCCATGGGCTTTTTTTTCATTTTTTTCCAATTATACCCTTTACGTTTTTAGACATCATTTTTTCAATATGTTCTGCTATAAGTCGTTTTACATTATCATATAGCTTATTACCAAACCTTACTAGTGTATTGGTTAACTTATTTAGGCAACAGTTAGCTTTTCAGCTAGTTTGCCAAACATAGCCTTATCTAAATACTAGCTCCATCCTAGTTAAGTGTCTATATCTCTATTTTAGTTTGTCCCAAAATAAATGTCCACTTTCAAAAGTAAGTTTCTATTCCAATTCTACCCTTAATTATGAGCTGGAGAAAGTTCCTCTCTCTATTATTAGTAGGGGTAAAAATGTCACTTAGTTACTTAAAAAGTGTAATAATTACACATTCCTAAAACTTTGTGCCATTTTCATTGTGGACGTTTATTTTTGGATGGAGGGTGTACATCAGAATACTTTGCTACAGCAACCTTTCTATTTCAGTTTGTTCCAAAATAATCATCCACTTTTAAAAGAAAGTTCCTTTTTCCCATTCTACCCTTAATCATGAGATGGATAAAGTTTCTCTCTCTCTCTCTCTCTCTCTCTCTCTATATATATATATATATATAGGTACGGCTGTAGGGGTAGAAATGTCAAGCGAAAAAAGGGCATCTCGAGCTAGAGATGATTCATATGCAAGTGTTGAGAGAAATCTAAAGAAATAGTATATACCTGTGTAATGGACTTGTTGGCAACAAGCTCATCAACGTTCCCTATGTTCACCTGAACGGGATTAACCAATAAATCAGCTGCGATTTTGCGAACCTCCTTCGGCCATGTGGCAGTATACATAAGGGTCTGACGGCGAGCTGGAACCTCATTAACGATTTTGCGTATTTGAGGTTCAAATCCCATGTCCAACATTCGGTCAGCCTCATCCAAAACCAGGTAAGTAACCTGACTAAGGCTTATTCTTCTCATCTCGAGAATATCATTCAAACGACCAGGAGTAGCAACTACAATATCGGTGCCACGGTCTAACTCTCGTAGTTGTGGGCCCTTTGGTGCTCCTCCATACAAACACTACAATTCAATATTTAGAAAGAATATGTCAACATAAGCTTTTATAATCATATAAAGAAGAGTAAATTATGATTTTCGTCCCTGTGGTTTAGAAATATGATTGTCATCCCTATGGTTTACAATTTATTGCTACTTTTGTCCTTATAATTTACAAACTATTGTTATTTTAGTCCCTATGGTTATAATTCTTCACCTTTTTGGTCCCTTGTACTTTAAAGGTAAGAATAAGTACATGGATGAAAATAGCGATGAATTACAAATCATAGGGTAGAAAACCGCAATTTGTAAACCACACGAACAAAAGGTGCAAATTTTAACATACCACAGGATAAAAAAACCCGTAATTTACTCTATAAAGAATAAACCCAATCAAGTATTATGCAGAAACCCAGTAAATATTAATACTCCCTCAATCCGAAAAATAAATGTCCACAGTGAAAAAGACAGCTTTAAAATGTGGTATAATATTACACTTGTTCATTAACTAAAAAACAATATCACCCTTGGTAAACGAGGGAGTAATGAATTTCTCCATCTCATCATTAAGGTTAGAATTGGAAAATAGGCACTTATTTTTGAACGTGAACACTCATTTCAAGAAAAACTAAAATAGATATGTAGACATTTATAAACAAGACGAGCAAAATATCGAGGACATACCGTGCATAGTATTTTTGATGATTTTCCAAACTTGAGTGCTTCAACTTGTATCTGCGTAGCCAATTCTCTAGTAGGTGACAAAACCAAAACAGTAGGACCCATTTGCCGATTCTTATGGACCCTTTTAAGATGAATAAATCCAGGAATCAAGTAACCCAAAGTCTTCCCAGAACCAGTCTTCGCAATGGCTACTATATCACGACTTTGAAGAGCAACCGGCCATGATTGTGCTTGTATTGGAGTAGGGGCTGAAAACCCAGCCTGAAGTACCTGGAAAAAGCAAAGAACCACCAACCTCCATAAGCACCATTTCTTGATTTCATTTCTTTTTTTTTGGAGTGTGATGCAAGTAACACCATCCCCAAAGAATCCCGGCATTTCTTTTTCTTTTTGGAGTATGATGCAAGTAACACCATCCCCAAAGAATCCCGGCATTTTTTTTGGATTGTGATGCAAGTAACACCATCCCGAGAGAATCCCGGCATTTCTTTTTTTTTGAGGTGTGATGCAAGCAACACCATCCCCAAAGAATCCCGGCAGTCAAATGCTTGCTGAATGCAAGCCAGTGCAGGAGGAGGAGGAGGAGGCCTCTTCTTCAGTCAGACCAAGCGGCAGGCAAACTGAATCATCACCATCGGAAGTCCCCACCATACGACCATGGATGATTCGGAAAGCCCTTTGACAAAATTGGTCCACCGTATAAGAGTACTCCAAGAATATATATGCAACCCCTTTACAAAGAGGGTGGCACAGCGTACGACATTTAGCTCCTCCCCGGGAGCAAATATCGCACCTGGGAAAAAAAGTACAGATGGGAAAAGTAAACATGAGTCTGAAACTTGATGAAACTTTAGCAATCACAAGAGCAACAAAACATTTTGTAGTACCTACTTTAAGTAAGTTGCACAAGATCATGCTAATCAGTAATCACCAGGAGCTTCATAAAGATAACAAAGATTATATATACCTCTCTAAGTAATTCAGAAGGAAAACCAGTATCTTCGAATGTTGTAAAAGGTGGAGGCACGTTGTCTCCCTAAAAAATTAGAACCAACCATCAGAGCTCTTAGTAACTGATAAATTGAAGTCAAGGTAAACTCACACAGAACAAAAATAGCAATCATCAAAAAAGTTAATCAGCAAGAAAAGTTGCAAACTTTCAATTGAAATAGATCATATATATGTTGCTTACAGTGACAGTTATCTCATGCTTACGGCGATAAGCATCTGGAGATAAACCACTTCCAGCTGATGACCCATAAGGTCGAACAGAAGTTCCTCCTGGTACAGCTGCAATTATCCCATTTGGACTGCTGTGTGAATTATGGGACCCATTTCTTGTACTCTGACATAGGAGGAAAACAAGACAGTGATCAGTCAGAGCCAAAATAACAACACAAGATAACAAACTTACCACATAAATTTTTTTGAAGGGTTTCTAATATTTTGTCATGATACAAATATCAGAAATCGCACACATGATTAATATGATCTGCAACTTAAAACCAGGTTTTTCAAAAATGGAAAGCACATGACTGAAAATTATAATTTGAAATGTAACAAACATACCAAATGAATTCAGCCAAGATGTCGGCCACTTACATACACATGACTAAAAAAATTCACAAAAGGAATAAAGGAGATAAATACATGATAGATATGAGAAAGGACTAAGGAGTGAGTTTTGGGAAATATGTAAGCATAAGATAATATGTAAAAACCGAATTTCTGTAACGTAAAAGCCACAGTTAAATTCAATGTCAAAACCAACAAATATGTTGAAAAGAAGCCCAAATAATTTAAAAGTTTACACAGCCAACATTGAAATCTTTAAAAATATGCACCTGGGTTCATTGATAAAAAAGATCACAACGTCAAAAGAAAAGCTAAACACGTACCTCATGACCTCTTGTTCCAGAAGAAAGCTTTGATCCACCATTGCTGCTTCTACCATATCTATCATCATCAGTAAAACCATTCTCTTGTTGCTGTGAAGACTGTTGCACCTGAACTGCAGAACTTATGGCCACCAATGAAGACTTTGGTGGTTGAGCCGAACCACCCTTAGACCCTGAAGGCCGCTCATATTGTGTAACATTAGTCTCTGGATTCCAATAGTAGAGATATCCAGTCTTACCATCAACTAACCCTTTCCATGGTTTTGGAAGGGTGGGATCCTCAGGGGCATATCGAGGTGCAGCAGTAGTCACAGTTGCGGTTGCAGTAGCAGCCATATCAACAAATTGATATCAAGAAGCCTACACCATACAAACTAACTCGGTAAATACCCCTACTTAAATGGATATTTATAATTAACAACTGTTTTGATATAAAACCCAAGATAAATTTAACCAACTTAATACACACTAGACAAAACTATAGAGTAATCAAGAAACCATGAAAACACATACCATTCCAACTAACGAATATTTAACTACATAAATAACATGCTCGCAACAAAGAACTAAACCGCTAAAAACCTCGATATCAAGAAAACTAGGTTAAAATTCCAAACAAGCATAAAGATTTAACACAAATTTCCATTCTTGATATAAAACCCTAGAGAAATTTAACCATTTGCAACAACTGATTATAGACTACATGAAACTACAGAATAATACAAAGTTAATCAACAAATCATGAAAACACATACCATACACCAACGAATGAATAGTTAACTACATAACATGCTCGCAATAAAGAACAAAACCGCTAAAAACCTCAATATCAAGAAACTACGTTAAAATTCCAAACAAACATAAAGATCAACACGAATTTCCATTCATTCACAGGTAGATAACGTAGACGGTAAGAATAATACCTTCAATCACTGAACAAACATTAAAAAAAATAAACACAATAAGCGCCAATCAGATAAAACCCTAATCCGTGAAAAGATTTATAGGTGTATGATAAACCGTATTCAGTTTAGGGTTTTATACAAAATAAGACGATTCGATATCAGATCTGAAGCGCGATTCGTAACCCTAATATGAAATCAAACAAAAATTACAAAAAAAAGTACCTGAATGGAATTAGTAAATCAGCGAATGATTAGGGTAAAGTTGAGAGAATCAACCGGCCTTTTTTCTGTGAAAATTTTTCCTCTCTGCAAGATATATGGAATATACGAGGCAGGAAGAGAGGAAAATGTGCTTCGAAGAAGAAGCGTAAGGGAGTTAATCAGAGATGGAGGCGAAGATATTTATAGCGATAAATTAGGGTGTTTTTGTGTGTGTGTGTGTGTAAAACCACCCAATCTCAAACACTCTGACTTTTCAGGTGTTTGACTTTTTTGATAGTAATCAAATATTAGCAAAAATATTGAAATTTTTTATTTAACAAAGTTTTATTTATGCTAGATTGTTAGCAATTTAATAAGCTTAATAAGAAATCATATATTATTTGGTCAACTGTATATGATTATTTGGTTGTGGCTTATTAAATAAGCTAAGTTTTTTTTAAACTCGTCTCTCACAGTTAAAAACGTATGTTCTTTTTGTTTGTTAAAAAACCTTTTTGAACAAAAAAATCTTCTCAAACTAGATAAATTAATTTATATAGATAATTTTATTCATAACATTTGATGAAAACCCAAATAAATGGCCCTTTGGTGTTACATGATGATTTTTATTTTTTATACTGATATAATAAAGTTTTAAAGTTTTCTATTTTTTATTTATTTTGATTGGTAACTTGTTGATCTTATAACATTTAATAACATGGATGTCAAACTTATTGTCCCACTTTATTGTAAATCTTTCATTCACGGGTATCCACGTCATTAAATCTTACAAAGATTCATAGATTACAGACTAACATATGTATAAATTAATCGACTGATAAAAAAATGTTAGGCTGAATCAAATTTTGTTTATGTTGATGCATTTTCTTTGAAAAATATTGACATTTGAATGTGTTTATACCCGCATAAATTATTGATTATCATTTTCTATAACTTTAAATGTAAGTATATGGTTAATATTCAAGTTGGAAGTGATCTTAGAAACCAATCGTGTTTATGGAAATTCCTAATATCGTATTTGTCCACTAGGGAAAGAAATTGTGGTCATTATGGTGTTTATAAAAATGACAAGTACTTAAATATATTTGTATTGCTAGAAACTCAAAACGATTGACGCATTAATGGATTCATATAAAAATATAATTGTGAAACAAGCAGATAAAATTACAATAACGTAATGTAACTGATAAATTTTTTGGTTTAAATTAGCAAGTAAAAATAGCAAAAAAAGAAAACTTCGATGACAACCAAGGGTTATTCTACATGAGCATCTCGTTGCTAATTTCCTCTCGCATACATCAACGTAATATTTTGCTTTTTTACATTTCCAATGTTTTAAATTAGCATATTTAAATAGTAGCAACCTTATTTATATGGTATTATTTTTCATCTGAAAGTTCAATATACATTTATGCAAGTTTTTAGCGCAACTGTAATTGACTGTAAATTTTAAATCAGTGGTTGTCACTTTGATGTTATTCGTTTATAAGGCGTGTTCATATATAGTAAGTTTAAACCAAAGTAGATGTACACTTGGATATCATGAAGTAAATCATTTAATACGTGTTTTGTGCATGAATGTTCAGATGAAATCTTCTCATATATGTTATGCAAAAGTATCGTGTATATTTTTTTGTTTACTTTGAACTTAAAGGTGTAACCACCTAAATTAGGGGCTATTTGTATTATCGATTACAGAAAGGAATTATAGTGTAAACTTTTTAAGACATAAATACTATTTATTTTAAATAGTAAATATGGAGAAATAAAATGGAGTTTTATTTCTTTATATTAAATCTTGTTTATGTAAATAAGGAAAATTATCAAATTGGTGATCACTCATTGCCATTGGTATGTAAATCAAATAAATAAATTAGTAAAACTAGGCAAATGGACGTGGATTGCCTAAGATAATTAGAGGACTAAAATAGGGTTATTTGGAATCCATTCTAAAATAAATTATGGCTTCCTGTTGTTTCCAAAGAGTAACCAAGGGAGGATGATAGAATCTAAGAGAAAAGGAAGCCCAATAACTCTTGGTTCAATATTGCACTAATGATTTGGAGATTTTTATATGTCGATTATTTGATCGGAAATGAGTGATCTTCCGACTCAAAACAGAGACCGTATATACGGTTAAAACCAATAATATTCGGAGTCGTTACTGTTCGAAAACATGAAACAGTGGCATGGGTTTTACTTTGGTCAAATGCAACCGAGTATATATATATATACACACACACATACATAAAAGAAAATGGATAATGCGTCCATGAGAGATGGAATATAGCTTATATGAGTTATCCTTTTTAATCATCATAAAGATTACATATATCATATATATTAAATTGGGTGTTGGTGCAAAGTACAGGAGAATCATGTTGTGTATTTGTGTTCATACACACAGAATATATATTCATATACGTATATATATATATATGGTACATAAGGATGGAGGCAATCGTTTAAGGCATGGAAGGTTTATAATTTTATTTTTAATTGTTTGATTAAATGGGTTTAATAAATTATTTAATTTACATTATATAATTTAAAAATAGATTAAAATATCGAAAAGGAGGATTATGACTATTGAGATGCTTTAAATCGAATTACGGAATTTATATAGTTGTGAAGGGTAAACTGACATTAAAGGAATTTTATAATGGGAGTAAAGTGTCGTAGACAAAGTTAATAATTATTAGAGCACTTTAATTAGGAGTGGAGAACCTTATAAAAATGTTAAATTGACGTTATAGGACGTTGTAAAGCAAAAGACTTGGATTTAACGATATTCGACGGAGATTGATCAAGTTGATAAGGGGTGACTCTATTGACCAAAATCATTAGGCTCGACCTTATTGAATAGCTTTTTATTTTATTTTTTTTGTCGCTTCTTTTTGGAGAAAACATAGTCATTGATGGGATATTACGGTTTAAAAATTTATAGGGTATTACTCAGGGACGAGGTTTAGCTAAGCGGAGCTATTCAGGTGAGTCTTTCACGAGATTTCACTGGGATGTATACATATGTATGAAATGTATTTTTTTTCATATATGGTGTGGATGTTTATATGTTAATTGATGAGGTGATATTATTGCATGTTTATTTTAAATTGGTGATTACATGCATGTGGTTAAATTATGGTGTAGCATGCTATTTATGTTATATGATGATACATTGCATGCAAATAGGAGTTGGGGTGTGGGTTAACATGCTTATAAAATGTATATAACCCGGGTATGGGATATCGGCTCGATGTGTCACACTTTGGGGAAACACGACCCGAAATGGGCGGTAGTTCCTGGTGGACTTACACGCCCAGGGAATGTCTGTGACATGGCAGGTCCCTACCTAAGGAGAGGAGTTAAGAGATCTCATTGGGGGTGCATATAATTGGTGAAATTGCATATCATATTTATTTGATAATTATATGTGATTGAATGTGTGTCGGATAGCCGCACGTAAACCGTGAACTCACTGAGCTATTTAGCTGACTATAGTATACATCTCAGGATCGGGAGGTTCAGGAATCGACAAGGGCAAAGGACACGCTTAAGGAGTTTAGTTCCTTTTTCTTTATTTAGTGTACACTTATTATGTATTTCAGAGTTTATCTTGGTTTGAATTATAGTGACCCGGTATGGGACGGGTTATCTTTTAATATTTATTTTGATTTGATGTTTAGACTTCCGCTGTAAATGTTTTAGTTTATTAATTGGAGTATTTAATGAGGTGTTTTGATGACGTAACATTTCATTATTTGGAAAAATAAAATGGGGTGTTACAAAAGGCAAGCAAAACATCTTTTGAAGTCGAAGAAAATAGTGGTTTGTACGTGATATGTAGACGTAAATCAGAGTTAATATTGTGTTTTTGCTTATATTCTTAATCGCAAAGTGTTATCCAAACTAAAAAAAACAGTTTTTTAGTTTTTATATTATATAATTAATGATAATGGGGGCGTAACACTCAAATTGATTATCTTTTTAGGCACATATAGGTGGCATCACAAAACTTGTAGGGATTGCAAGATGTTTCTGGGGGAGACTTTCTTTCGCAACACAAATTGTTGGAAATAGACTTGTACATGAGAAGGGCGCACTAGAGGGGGCGAAGCAAGGGTCGTCAACAGAGGGCCACGACAGTTTCAAGTATCTGAACCCATGATTCAGTAGAAATGAGAGGTTATAATACATCACATTAACACATTGTGGCTAAAGCAGATGAGTTGTTATGAGAGTGTTGTTTGACAAGAAGATCCTGCTGAAACTTAAAGACAAATTCCATAAGACAAACGTTAGACCATATATTAGCATGGATCGAAGTGTTGGACGACAGAGAAGGCCCATTAAAGAAAGTTGTATAAATGGGGATACTTAGATAAGTCTTTGGTCGGACATTGGATACTGATCGAGGTCTTTTGGGGAAAGTTGGTAATTGCACCTATCACAATAAATTGAGTGAGGATACGAAAAGGCCATAAAAGAATTTTAAACTATGACGAACAAGATTTCTCATGTTTGGTCCGGTTTTCAACTTATAAAACGGTTCTTTGTTAAACCCATAAAGTAAACCATGTGGGATCCGAGAACTGTTACAACTGAAAAAACGTCAACGAATAAAACAACAAAGAAATGAACAAAGTGAAAGATAAAATTATTATTATTTAAAAATACTATCCTCCGGTTTATGGTTTAGGGTTTACAGTGATGTATATAAGAGGCAAAAGCACAAACACATGTTTACAAGTTATAGAATACGTTATTATTCAATACCTTTAAAATTACAAAATTCGGTCATTTTAAGAGAGGATTCAACACATGGCCAAAAATCACGAAATAAAAAACAGAAAAACTACATATAATTTATTATCGCCTAAATGAATACGTGAAAAACAGTTGATTTCATGTAAACTAATATTATAATTCGAATAAATAAAAACTAGATATCACAAAGAAGAAAAAACTTGGAAGTTTGGATTCGGGCCTCCAAATGAAGGATTTCGGGCCAAACTGTTGTAAGTTGTTTGTGATGATGCCCGACCCGTCATAAGATCTCTGTGTGGGCCCCGTTAATCCTGACGGATCCAAAATATAACTGTTTAAATTTGGGCTTCTTTCTGTCTCGTTTTCCTTTCTTTTATTGGTCCATCAAAACATTTGCTAATTCCGAGACCTGCTCCACCTATGTAGGGCTCTTCGTTTGTTGACAAACACTCACAAAGAAAAATGCAAATAGTTTACTAAATGTGTAATTATTACAAGTTTTAATTAACTAAAATGACAATTGTACCCTTAATAATAGAACACGTATTGAATTTCTCCATCTCATAACTAAGGGTAGAAATGGAAAGCAGGGACTTACTTTTAAAAGCAAGACACTTCTTTTCAAATGAACTAAAACAGAAACATGTACACTTATTTTGAAGAATACTATCTAGCTGAGTATCTCCCTATTGGCTAAAGTTAAGTATGCCTACATTTAATTGATGAATATTTGTGAATAACATGCTAATAAAGCAACTAACTATATTTCAATCTCCATTTGATTGACAACAATATACCTTCCAATTTTGCCCCCGGTGTGAAGCTCAATTAACAAAGGGGCAGAACGACTTTGCTCAAATACACAACAGGGTCAACTTCAAATCATGAGGGAGACAGGCTTGAACCCCTCCGCTAGCCTGAGTCGTTGAGTCAGCTCTGAAATGCTTCTAGGGGCGGGTTCCATGTGGGGGCTAGACAGAGTTGCCGGTAATCAACCTTTTTGCTCAAATATACCTTCCTAGGGGGCGGGTTCCGTGCCAGTATATCCCGTCCGGAGGTGGGGTCCGGGAGGGATAAGAATAAGATGTAAGGAGACCTGACCTCTACCTCAAAGAGTTAGATCAGTTATTTCTGTGAAAGTCCCGGGCCTGTGAGAAGTGGGCGAAAGAGAGAAGCATAAAAGATAAATACGTATAAGCAATGACATACAAATATAAGCGGGTTCAAGAAAAAAACATAAACAAGGTAAAGAAACTACACACCCTTAGTCTAATGGACATTCACATATGCATATTCACACAAGCATAAGAGCATGTGTATACATATGCATATGTGAATCTATATAAGCTCACTGTCACTGACCTGGTTAGGATGAACATAGATCACATTATCAACAAATTACTTCTTGCTCATAAGAATTGACTCATTGCTCAATAGTTATATGCTTTCTTCAGAATCTTTCGATTGCATTCTTCACCATTTAGGCGAATTCTGACGTTTTCTTCAACCCAAAACAGAGGAAAAGCAAATAAAACAATCCAATCAGGAATTTAGGGAAGAATTTGGGTTAGAAGCTAAGGGGGGTGTTTGGTTGGCATTATATTTTCTGAAGAAATGGAATCTGTCGAAGGAATTGGAATCAGAAAGGAATTTGAATGAAATGCTATGGGTTTGGTTACCAGGAAATAGAATGTAATCCGTCAAATGAATTGGAATCAGTTTGTTTGATTTACAGAATGCAGCTTATGAATTGGAAGAAAATGAAAAATAACCAAAATACCCTTTCGTTGAATTTGTTATTTTTTTCTTAAATCATATAATAATAAAATTAATACTTAATGTGAAAAAATATGTACATCACCATCAAGGGTACACTGCAGATATTATATATATATATACATATATATCTATATATATTAGAGAGAGAGAGAGAGAGGTTTAGGGGAAAACCCCCAAAAAATGAAAAACTGAGGAATACCCTTTAACGATTGATATGTACAGTATGATCCACATGTGATACAAGTAAGTAGTTTCTTGGTTTCTATGATCCACATGCGCATACAAGACATATTACTTGTATGCACATGTGCATACCTGATGAACGGCTATCAGGGTGTTACTCAGTTTTTCAATTTTTTGTGGTTTTCTCCCGAACCTGACCCTATATATATATATCTTATGGGGTAGTTTTGTCTTTTTAAGAAAATTGGATGAACCGGAATTCAATTCCTTCTCCCTAAAGATGGAATGACCAAATCCATGAACGGTGGAATGTGTAGACTTCAATTCCAATGGAATTTGGTCAACGAAATTCACTATTCCAATTCCGCCAGAATCCAACAAACCAAACACCCCCTAAGTTAAACATATAAAACTAAAAAAAGTTAATGCAAACCTACAAGAAAAAAAATTCTCAACAAAGAAATATAATCAATAAAGTACCAAAAGAATTACCTAATAATCTTCAAGATTCACGAAAACCTCCTTATCGTCATCACCTTTCAAACCATTCCTATTTTCCGGCTTCATTTCATCATATAAAACATCAAGCAATTGACGTATTTCTTCAATACGTAAAGATTCACCAACATGAAACTCATTAACCCGACCATCAATCTCGATCCAACTAGAACCCGGAACTTTTGTCACACCATTTTCTCTCATAAGTAATCTCATCTTAGCCGATTCAGCCCATCTCTTCGAACCCGCATATATATGTGACGATATTATATAATTCCCAGAATTCCTAGGCTCGATATCCATTAAAACCCGCATCGCCTTTTCGCTAATATCTAAATTCCGAGCTTTCTGACACGCCCCCAGTAACGCCCCCAATGCAATTTCATCGGGTTTTTCCGGCATTGTCTGAATGAAATCCCATGCTTCATATATCAAACCCGCTCTAGATAAAAGATCCACCATACACGTATAATGTTCGATTTTAGGAACTAATCCGAAAGATGTTTTCATTAGATTAAATAATCGACGCCCTTCTTTTACCATTCCGCCATGCACACATGCAGATAAAACCGCTACAAAAGTTATATCGTCTGGCTGAACAATCCCGTCTTCAGACATTTGGCTGAATAGTGATATAGCGTCTGTAGCACGTCCATTGAAAGCAAATGCGGAAATCATTGCATTCCATGCGGGATTGTTTTTGAAAGTTATGTTTTCGAAGACTTTATAAGCACGTTCTATATTTCCGCATTTGGCATACATGTCGATTAAAGCAGTGGCGATATATATATCGTTTTGTAAGCCTTTTTCTGATGCGTATTTATCGATTGAAATCCCGATATCTAGAGCTCCAATTGAGGCAATAGCGGAGAGAACTCCGCTTAATGTGATATTATTAGGGTTTACTCGTGCATCAGCTTTCATGATGTTGAATAATGAAATTGCTTCATCTGATAACCCGCTTTGAGCATATCTATCATGTGAAAGATTAGCGAAAATGAGACTCGGTTTTTTGCTCATCTTTAATACTTGGATCGAAAGCTTACTTAATAAGATAGTTCTTTTAAGTTTTAACACAATCTCTACTGAAATACAATTTAACATGATAAACACAACTGTCTAATGAGCTTAATGGTACTCAGCTTATTCGGACAGCTATACATGAATGTTTGATAGTGGCTTATTCAGTAAGCTTCTAGGGGGAGCTTTATGCAGAAGACAAGTTTTTTTTTCTTTCCAAAACCTGTCTCTTCTCGTTAAAATACAAGCTCCTTCCATCTATGGTTGGTTTTCCATCAAGTCTTGTATGAATAAAGTTGTCCGTGTGGATTATTCTGTCTGTATAGATTGGAAATGTTTTTGTTTGGAAGGGTTTTTTCATATATGGAAAGAGCTTGTTTTTTCAGTGCGAGGGGAAGATTTGCAAAAAAAAACTTGGCTTTCTGCATAAAGCTCCCTCCTAGGAGCTTACTAAATAAGCCACTTTCTATATCATTAAACCACTACCAAAAACAATCATGTATAGTTTTGTGAATAAGCTGCGACTTTGTGAGTCTTAAGGAAAAATAACGAGAAATAATAAAAATTTCGGTTAAAAACTTGTGTTTCTATACAAAAATGGCTATTTACTCCCCACCATTTGAGAATTTACAAACTTATGGGCTTGTTTGTTTGAAGCTTAATGAGCTTAATAGGTCGCATATTGAAGTGAAAAAAAAGGAAGAAATACTTACCCTGTAATCATGGCATTCCAAGTTACCAAATCTTTCTTGGCCATTTCATCAAAGATCCTTCTTGCTGACACCAAATCACCACACTTTGCATACATACCAATTAAAGCTGAACCAATATAAGAATTCATCTTCATCTCATTATCCACAACATAATCTTCAATCAACCTCCCTGAATTCAAATTTCCCAAATCTCCACAAGCCCCAAGAACACTAACCAAAGTCATTTCATCGGGCTCGAATCCTTCACCCTTCATCCTATCAAACAACTCCAAAGCACCCAAAGGAAACCCCATCTTCGAATACCCAGATATCATCGAGTTCCACGACACCAAATCTCTGTCAGAAATTTCATCAAACACCTTGCGTGCACACCCAAGATGACCACATCTTGAATACATAGTAATTAAAGAATGTCTAACGTGACCATCCACCATTAACCCACTTCTCAACACCATACTATGAGATACTCTACCATGTTCAACCGCCAAAAGATTTGAACACGCGATGAACAAAAACGGGTACGTAAAATTATTGGGCTTTATACCTAAAACCTTCATCTTATAATAGAATTCTAAAGTAAGATCGAACCTCTGCCAAGCCGTTGCTAGCCCACGAATCATGACATTGAAAGCATAATCATTTGGTTCGTGCATAAAAGTGAAGAAACGGTAGGAGTAATTGAAATCTTGTAGATCGATGAGCTTGGCTAGTAAGAAATTGGGTTTGTCTATGGAGTTTATGAGCATTTGGGTGTGAATTTGTTGGACTGTTTTGATGGAAACACACTGCTTCAAGATTATCAAGAGTTGCTCCTTAAGAGGCCGCTGCTGCTGCTGCTGATGATGATGATGATGAAAGTTGAGATGGCGCGAAAATGTGGTAGCTTTTTGAAGCATGGTTTTCAATCAGAGCTTTGATTGATCTGAATGAGAATGGAGGTAGAGGCTTTGAACTGTATGAGCTTTTGAACAATAATCTGCCACTGAACAACTGAATAATTTTCCACATATATATATATATATATATATATGTTTTCATGTGAAGTGTGAAATAGAAAAGAAAGAGTAAACTACAAAATTGGTCCTTGTGGTATGTGGAAAATAACACATTTTTGAGTTTGTAGTTTTAAAATTATAAAATGGTCATCGTGGTTTACAAAAACATTCAGATTTGGTCTCTTTTTCTAATGGTCGTTAAAAAGTTCCGTTAAATGAGAGGTGTTTCTATTCTTTTATCGATTTCTTTTACCTTTTACCAAATCAAAAACCACCATGACTAAAATCAAACAATCGATTTTGATTGGGTAAAAGACAAAGAGATCGATAAAATGACAAAAATACCTCTTATTTATAACAACCCTTATAGAAAAAGACTAATATTAAACATTTTTACAAACCATGATGGTCATCTTATAATTTTAAATCTATGAAGACAAAAAAAATGTTATTTTCGGCAAACCACAAGAACCAAATTTGTAGTTCACTCTAAGAAAAGAGTAAATTATGTTTTGAATTCCTGTAGTTTATTAAAAATTGCTATTTTTATCCTAGTACTTTTGAAGTTATAATTTTTTTATCCTTATAGTTTAAATCCGATTGTTATTTTCATATTTATAATATATAATTTACTGCCTCTCTCGTTCTTGTAGTTACAATTTATTGTTATTTTTGTATCTCTACTTAAAAGGTAGAAATTAGTCTTATGGATGAATTTAACAGTAAACTACAAGATACATGAATAAACCTTGCAATTTCGAAGCCATATGAATTATGAATAAAATTCACATTTTTTAACAAGGCATAGTGACGAAAAATGTAATTATCCGGAACCATTGCTTTTACTATTTCTATAATTTTGTTAAAACAACCTGAATAAATGTAAATTTTTTTATATTCAACTCAAAAACATAACTATCCTATAGATTTTAACCTTAATTATATTATTAAAAAAGAAGATGTTTATTTCAGATTAATGAATGAAAATAAAAATGAGAATGAATATTTATTCTCCCATTTTAATCAAACATTTTTATTATTATTATTATTAATCACCGCTTAATATCTTTTAATGAACATCCCATCCAATCTACTAATTTACTAGACCTTGAATTCCAACAATCGATTCCATCAAATTAACTTAAGTGGATTAATTAATTTGATCAACTCTATCCATTGAATATTATCATTAGTTATATATTGAATCAAATTTTATTCATCTAACATTTTGAACCAGCTAATGATACATTTCACTTAAAACATAATTTATAAACTTAAATCATAAAATAAAAAGGAACAAATCTCCTACACAAAACACCAAAAACAAATATAACATAAGCTAATACTTTCATCATGATAATTGGATTTAATCGTCATCCAACAATCAACCAATCCAATTTGAATTTTAAAATTTTAAATCTGATTCAATCAGATGCCCAATTTTCATCCACCAATAATAAAAATCAGATCAAATAACTTTCTACACAACTTATCTTACCCGTAACAACCTATTAAAAACATTTATTTATGCAATTATGTCATAGCCTTAAAACAAAAAACAAAAAAAAATGTCCAAAAAAAGTGTACCAAATCAAACACATTATGAAATCTGAATCAACTACAAAAAAGTTTTAAAAACAACAAGAACCACATCCTGCTTCAGATCATCTCATCTATTTGATTCAGATCATCAATGAAAATGTATATGTGCAACTCTTCAAAATTTTCCACATAATGGAAAACAAAACAAAAAAAAAACAAATTAAAAAAAAAGGGACGATTGATAGCAAAAAGATGATAATTTTCGTTTTAACCATCATAATCGAAGCCATCGTCACCATCGGCATCCACTTCAGTATCATCGGACCCACCAAGAAGACTAAGAAAAACCAAAACCGCAACCATTTGCGTTACCAAGAAATATTTCGCTTTTCTTCTGAAACTTTTCTCTTCTTGTGTTCTCTCCCTTTTCGGTTGGCTCTTGGGTTTGGAACCTAGGTTAAAAGACGGTCGATTTTAGTATTCACAAAATACTACCTTCGTCCCAATTTAAATGTCCATGTTTCCATTTATATTTGTCCCAAAATAAGTGTCCATAATCAGATTCTCAAATCTACCCTTAATTAAGGAACAAGTATTTAAGAGTTGTGAGGAGGGAGAAATTAAATAAGGGTAAATATGTCATTTGGTTTACCAAAAAGTGTAATTACTAATTATTATAAATGTCTAAAACTGTGTGCCATTTCAATTATAGACAATTAAAGTGGGACGGAGGGATTAATAATTTCATGCCACCATGAGGTTTTTGGGTGGGACCCGGGTTACTGGTACAGTCTAACCTCCCTCGTGGTCAAAGGTTCAAATCTCACCAAATTTGAGTTTTGCTATATATATATACACACATATAGAGAGAGAGGAAAGTTCAAAGAAAAACCTCAAAAAAGAGAAAACTTTGAAGAATACCATGGGATCCCTCCATTTGGACGGTATGCACAAATGCATACGGGTAATTTGTAACATGCACACGTGCATAAAAAAACCCAGCTTCAATTGCTTGTATTCATTTGTGCATACCGTCTATCCACAAATGCATACCGTCTAAATGGAGTGCTCCCAGAGTGTTATTCTGTTTTCTCTTTATTTGAGGTTTTCCCTAAACCTCCCTCTCTCTCTCTCTCTCTCTCTCTCTATATATATATATATATAACTATACACATAAATAGTATAGGCTACAAAATAATAATTGGAGAAAAACGTGTATTTCCTGGACACGCAAACCGGCTCACACAGGCTGCCAATTCCCAATGTGAGGGGCATATCTGACTCACTCAGCGGCAAGGCGATTGCGAGGGGGCCTGGGATTGAACCCAAGACCAACGGCCTATTGGAGCAAACATCTCCTCGCCCCTTAACCAACTGAGCTACACGCCATTGGCGCTACAAAAGAATAATACATGCCAAAATATAAGGTTTTTGGCCCTGCAGGACCCGAGCTAAACAGTACAGCCCAACCTCCACGGAGGTCAAGGGTTCAAGCTTCACCAAAGGTGTTAGTTTTGCCGCATATAAACCCTACCCATTGTGGTACTAAATTGTAAGCATGCAGCCAAGAAAAAAGAAATTTTTTTACGAGAACTGAAAACTTACCCCAGTTTGAAGGTCCCCGTTTTGGCACAGATGACGATGATGGATCCGAAGATGATGATGATGATGATCCAGCATCTAAAAGTTCGGCTTTATGTTTATCAGCATACTTCACAAGATTAGCTTGTTCCAAGAGTTTGCCACGAAGCACTGATGTTTCCTAAGAGTAAATAACAACAAAGTTTTTAAATGCATATTCAACATGAATTATTAAAGAGTGGCATGTTTAAGTCTTAACTATTTTGATTATTTGGACATGGACATCAACAAATGGAGGATGCGGAGTATCATAATTGGGAGTACTAAAGATAAAGAACCCCAAACTTATATAAAACCAACTAGAGTAAAAGTATATGTTTTGTTAGTCACAATTTGGTATATGTGTGTAGTTGTGGATGTATATATATATATATATCCATATATGTATATATGAGGAAAGATCCGTTAGAAACCCAAAATCGATTAGAAACCCGGGAACCGCCCACAACTGCTACATGTCCTTCTTCAAGATGAATATTCATCATGAATCACACATTCATTATGAAGATACCACTTGCCCCATGTATATATCTACCAAAATTGCTCAAAATGGGTTCAGGCTCTCTTTAAATGTTGCTTGGTGATTTTATATGATCGATTTTTTTGAACTAGCATAAAATATCAAAATTTTGCTTCTAGATATATACACAAATACTCCCTTCATCCAAAAATAAGTGTCCATATTTCTATTGTAGTTTATCCCAATAGTAAGTGTCTACTTTTGGAAAATAAATGCATACTCTCCCATTCTAATTTCTATCCACGGTTTTAAAATGCATCTGACAGTGGAGGTATCCGGTCCCTTATAAGGCAACCTTTGTTTCCCTCCCCAACTAATGTGGTATGTCACAACAACCCCCCCCCCCCCCAGGGAGCCCAATGTCCTCGCTGGCACACCAGTCCGGTTTGCCGGCTCTAATACCATTGTAGGGTTTATTTTTTTTATTAACCTGGATATCCAACCCGCTATGCGAGCCGACTTATCCCAAGGGTGACCACCAGCTTCGCAGGTTGCCCGGAGTCACCGCATTTGAACCTCCGTGGCCACAAGGGGTTTTTTATTCCTCCCTGGATTCGAACTTGTGACCTCCAGGTACTTTTGACCTTTGGAGCACAGGCTCAAACCATTGAGGCACCACCCTTGTGGTTAGGGTTTATTTAAAGTAACCAATCCGGAAAACAAAATTTTGATCGTCTAAATTCTACAAAAAATTGTACTAATGAAGCAGAGTCCACGTGAATATGATAAAATATAGCTAATAAAGGAGGATACTAACCGGTAATGCATACAATGTAATAAGTGCATGCCCAAGAAAAAAAGCATCCAAACTAGTTGGCCTGCATTACGTAAGAAGGCAGGCACATTAGTCAAGGTCAACCCATTAGCTAGCGGTCAACAACGTTGAGAACTTGCTATTGGTTGAGTGATTAAATTGAAACATAAATATATATATATAGCATGTTTGGAACTTGCCTGTTATCGGAGAAAAAAGACTCTTCGCCTAACTTAGTTGACAATGCTTGGTAAGCAATAGTGGCTCTCCTATATATCTGTCAAACAAAAAGCCATCAGAGTCGAGCGTTAGTTGATGAAATGTGTTGCAACTTCCAAGTAAAAACACACAAAAAAAAGAATAAATAGATAAAATCCGGGAATGTTTGGTTGGTTTTCCATTAAGGGTTTGTTTGTAAGCAGCTTAATGGGACAAAATTTATTCGGTTAGCTATACATGACTGTTTGGTAGTGTCTTAATGATACAAAAAGTGGCTTACTCGGTAAGCTTCTAAGGGGGAGCTGTATGCAGAAAGTCAAGTTTTTTCCAAACTTGTCCCTCCTAATTGAACAACAGGCTCATTCTATCTATGAATAAACCCTCCCAAACAAAAACTTTCTCAATCTATACAGATAAATTAATCCACCCAGACAGCTTTATCCACATAGGACTTAATGAAATTTTATCTCAAGCCGTGTGTGGAGTAATCTGTCTGTATAGATTGGGAGGGTTTTCTCATATATAGAAGGAGCGTGATTTTCAAATGGTAGGGGTAGGTTGAGAAAAAAACTTGTCTTTCTGAATGAAGCTCCCCCTAGAAGCTTACAGAATAAGCCACTTTCTATATCATTAAGCCACTACCAAACAATCATATATAGCTGATCGAATAAGTTGCGAGTCCCATTAAGCTGTTAACAAACAAACCCTAAATCTCTTTTTCCCTCTATTTGCCTACATGTACATACATGCATGCATGCTTGTTTGACCATCTCCGTTAATATGAATGTTCAAATGATTTATAAGTACACCCATCAAAATATTATCAATAAAGAAAAAGAGAAAAGAAAAAGAAAAGCAAACAGAGCACGTTTAACCAATAGAAAAACCAATACCTCTTCTTCCCTTCTTTCAGCAGTCTCTTTTGATATTCCAAGCAATTGTTTCACATTGTGCACTTGCTTAAGATATAAAAGCTTTCCTATTGGCCATGGGAGGTCAGAATAATAGATCTTGTGTGCAGAACTTCCATCTGAACCTACCCATAATTCATACAAAATTGCATCTGATAGCCATGAGTTAATCATTGCCATTGTCGATATCCATTCCGGAAGATTCTGGACCCCCGAGTCCAGATTAACAATATTATCTTCTTTTAAACTTTCAATTACACCACCCTTCTCATTGTTGTAAGCAACATATGTATCAGTGTCGACATATGGAATTTGATCTGGATGAAACAAAGCCAAAACGTATCTAAATCATGTTATGATATTGATAAGCAATTATGATTTTAATTGGTTAAATAGTATAAAAAATTGCATGATATGCATCTCAATCAAGATGTCCTTTTTGGTCATTTTACATTTTTCATCTAACTTATCAGCTAGTTGTTGCCAAATGGGATTTGTTCACCATCTAGCTTATCAGTTTGCCAAAAATACCCTAATTATTAGTGTAGGGGCCGGTTCAAATAAGAAGGCTAAATATCATGAGAAGGTAAGAAGAGAAGATTAAGGGAAGGTTCATATGTGAATCATTGAAAAAAAATCAAAAAAGAAGAAGATTGATTTGAAGATGCATATGCGAACCAACGCTACAGATTATTCATGTCGGTTCACATATGCATCTTTAAATGGATTTTTTCAATGATTCACATATGAATCTTTCCTTTTCACGATATTTAGCCTTCTTATTTGAACCTCCGACTATTGGTGTAAACATATAATTAACTTTGTTGTGTTTATTATCCTCATCTAATAGACTTTGAAAATTGATCATCATGGTTTTAGGTCAAACCGGTTACTTTCAGTTTTTGAGGTAATATTGCACTATTATTGAAATGCCTGAAATCTCATTCAACAATAACAAAATATGGAAATTCCATGGATCAAAACCAATATCAAGATTTTAGGCAAATAAGCAGCTTAAAAACTTGCCAAGAACAAAAATGCTGCAATTCCAATGGGATATCATATCACAAAGGAAAAGTTCTTTTTTTATTGCAATTTTCACTGGTAGAAAGGATTAACAACTTTTCCCAATCACTAGTACTCTCTATACTCAAGAAATGATCTACAAATGTCAAATTGACATATGATTATGATATCAAACCTTATACTTTTCGAATACGAAATCAGTAAAAAATTCGGTCGCAAAATCGACATCAACCAGCTTCATTCAATTTGTAGTAGCGATTGCATTTTCCACTCAATAGAGTTTAAAATCCATACATCAATTTAGAAGTGAAATCCTTTCTATAATTTCATGTTAATCTCAAAAAACAAAAGAAACTAGTTTGACCTAAAACCACAATGATCAAATTTCCAAGTGAATTCGATTAGGGACAATAAACTCCTCCAAATTACCAGCACAAAATCAAAGCATGATCATCAATTTGAGAGATTAGAGTTGAAAATTACGTACCGGAATCAGGGAAAGTAAGATTATAACTCAAATCGAAAGGAACATTTGCGAATTTGAGATAGATGTAAACAGGTAAGCATGAAGGGCAAGCGGTTGGAAGACCAAAACATGCTTTTCTAATCACTAGATTCAGCTGTTGTTGCTGCTGCTGCTCGCTTTGAATTGCTTCATCCATCAGTAAAACCAGAATCTACGAAGAAGAAGAAGTGTAAAACCCTAATAAGGTGTCTGATAGAATCCAGATTTGCACAATATAATATATAGACCCCTCAATAATACAATTGTGTCAAAATAGGCCCCTTTGTGGCAATTGAATGTCCTTTCACCTTATATTTCATAGGGTTAGGTTCCGATGAGAATGAGAGTTAAGGTGACAAACGTAAAAAGAGATCTCTACCCTTAAATACAGATTAAGGCTATGTTTGGCAAACTAGCTGATAAGCTAGCTGATGACTGATAAGCTAGCTGATAGCTTATAAGCTAGCTGGTAGCTGATAAGCTACCTGATGAACAAATTATGTTTGGCAAAAAGTAGCTGATAACCATTTAAATGACTAAAAAGGACATCTTGAAAAAATAATAATTAATATTAATGATGGTATAATCAGAAAAGATGACAAAAATCTCCTCATAAGCTACTCAAAGTAGCTTATCAATAAGCTAGCTTATAAGTCAGCTTATGTGCATCCAAACATCTACTCTGAAAATAAGCTAACGTATAAGCTAGCTTATTTTTGCCAAACAATGCCTAAGATGAGATGCACTGATATAAGATGCACCGAATCAATCCACATATGAATGAGTTTGAGATTAAAGGTGATCAAGGGTCCAGATCTATTCTTACGGTTCTCAACTTAACTCTTCTGTCACACGATCATGCGCCATATTTCATTACGCGAATTTGTATGTAGTTTATATAGGGGTGTAAACAAGCTGAGTCGAGCCGAGTATTAGGTTATTTGAGTTGGGTTTGAAAAAATCATCCCTGGCATGAGGTCAAATATTTTTTGGGTTCTCAAGCTCGATGATTGTTTACGGGTTCATACTCGCGATTGATTAACTCGTTTAAGAGCTCAAGATTTATGATTTTATATTTTTGTTGTATTATTTATGAACATATGAGTATTTTTGTCTCGAAAAAGTATATATTCTGACTTGAAAATTTTAATCGAGCTGAGTTGAACATTGGTTTTATGAAGCTCGATTCACTAAGTTAAAAGGAGTCCTATTTTGTGTTTGAGATCGACTTGAGCCCGAGTAGATCGTTAAAAGCTCAACTTGTTTACATCCCAAAGATTTGTACACCCGTTTTTTTATTAAAAAAAATGTAAAATGACCAAAATACCCTTTAATTTAAGGGATGGACTTAACGTCTGTTAGGCGCAAGAAAAAAAGGAATTATCAACTACTAATATTTATCGTTCTCGCCTCCACTTGAGTTGTTTTCCCTTTTCTGTTTTTTTAGACTTTGTTGTCGTTTAATTCTCTCTCAATCGATTGAATTTATATATTTTTCGCATACAACAAAATAATAAACTTTGTCTTAACTTTTATTATAACGATGATGTTTTTTTTTTCTCAAAGTAATGTAGCAAACGTCTTATTCTTCCTATTTCGTATTCATTTTACGAGATAAAAAGAGGTTTTAAACCCACATCACATCAATTATTTACAACGTTTTTACATATAATATAACTTGACAACTTAACATCCACGTCATTAACAAATAGTTACAAAATCTACTGATGATAGTTATCTCTAACAATTATACTATAATTTTTCTAAAATAGGGGATTCAAAATAAAAATATCTGAAAAAATAACATCCAAATGAACCTAAACTTTCAGCACGTACCAAACTGCATCTAAAGTAAAATTTATACACGATGTGTTTGGTACGCGGAATAGGATGAAGATTGACAAATTACCAAACTACCCATGTCAAACTACGACCCTTACAATTCTTCACCCGTCTTCCTCATTAAGCTCTTAATCACCACTTATATATGATTTGTTTAGACGTTTCATAACCATTTTTCAGAACTGAAATCAGACTTCAGACTTCGGCATCTCTTAAAAAAAAACAAACGCCACTTAAATTCGGATGCAAAACGATCCCAAAGCATGTACACCATTTACACGTCGAACATAATATCCCGCGTACATTATATAACCATCGTTAAAAATTTGCAAAGAAACCACCTCCGCTTCCTAAGTTATTCGTTAAAAGTTTCTAATACTTTACTACCGAATCTTAACCTAAAATATTCGTTAAAAACACCTATAAAATTAAAAAACATACGAAACGAAAAGGGGGCCATAGAGATTTCAACTCAGAATTAGTTTTATAACTTTATTTATTCATTATACACTTAACTATATCTAGGATACGGAAATAATCGTAAAACAGAGAAGAATATTCACCTTCGAGTCCGTCTCTGCTTACCCGATTACTTCCCGCCAGATTATTGCACGGACTGCCGCCAACCACAAGATCGAAACCGCCGAAAGACGTTATGAATTTCTCGAGCTGATCACCGTTCAATTGTTGAACATCGGGTAAATGGACGAGATTGCCCTTTTGGTTCGTCTGTTCCCACCAGCTTCGAACTATGTCTCGGTTAGCTTCGGAGATTTCGACCGAAACTACGTTTTTTAGACGAATCCCGAGCCGGTGGAGAGCGACTTCGGCACCACCGATACCGGAGAACAAAGAGAGCATGTTTATACCGTTTGGAAACATGTCTTTTAATACGGAAAGATGGTATGCTACTGTATCGACCTAGGGAAAGATGATGTTAAATAAACAATTAGTATGATGTTAGTAAACCCCAACCTCGAGTATTTAATAATAAGTTATTATATATATAGTATGTAAATATAGAGGGAAGTTCAAGGGAAGACCCCAAAAAATAATCATCCTTACGGTATACACATGTGCATGCAAGTAACTGAAGCTGTTTCTTGGTTTCTATACATGTTATGCACATGTGCATACCGGACAAATTACTTGTATGCACATGTGAATACCTAACAGTTGAATGGTTACCAAGATGTTCCTCAGTTTTTCACTTTTTTTTTGCAGTTTCCCCAAACCTAACCCTATATATAGGGAGGTTCAGGGGAAAACCTAAAAAAAACTGAGGAACGCCTTGGGAACCCTCCATTTGGACACAAACGCATACAAGTGATTGAAACTGTTTTTTTTTCTATGCACGAGTCAAGTGCATATGCACGAATGCATGTTACAAATTACTAGTATACATTTGTGCATACCATCTAGACGGAGGGCTCCCAGGGTGTTCTTCAGTTTTCCTTTTTTAGGGAGCCCTCCATTTGGACGGTATGCACTAATGCATACCGGTAATATGTAATATGCATTTGTGCATATGCACTAATGCATACGTAATTATAGAAGCATTGGTGCATAGAAAACGCTTGTTGCATACCGTCCGCCGTCCGGATGGAGGGCTCCCAAGGTGTTCTTGTTTTCTCTTTTTTTAGTGTTTTCCCTTGAACCTCCCTCCCTCCCTCTCTCTCTCTCTCTCTATATATATATATATATAGAAAAAAAACACGTTTGTATGCATTTGTGCATACCGTCATGCACAAATGCATACTGTCCGGATGGAGGGCGCCTAGGGTGTTCTTCATTTTTTTCTTTTTTAGGTTTTCCATGAACCTCCCTCCCTGAAGAACACCCTATTCTATACTTACAAAAAAAAAATTATTACCTGGAATGAGTTACCAAGAGATTTGTATCTATCCGTCCTGCTTATACCACCTCCTCTTGTATGATTTCTCGGAAACCCCAATAACATCTCCACTTCATCCGGTTCCAACGGCGCAACCTTATTTTTCCCAACCCAAACTAGGTTCCACTTTCGACAATCCTCACTAACCTTCTTCTTCACATCAATCGGTAAATCATCATCCCCATATCTTTCTAGATCCTTCCGGACCTTTTCCGTCAACTTCGCAGTCGCAATAACCGTCTGTATACAATTCAGCTTCGTCCTCTTATCCCATTCAGGCCACCATCTTTTCGTTAACGGCAATGCATCATTTATAGTTCGTGGAGGAAGAGGAAGAATCGGGAATCTTTTATTTATCGGAAGATTATGAACGTATCCTCGTTTTCTTGCAGCCGCGCAAAAATACTTAGAATCGACGAATTCTGGCTCGACGTCATAAAGGAAACGAGAAATGGTATCCCAAGATCCTTTTGGAGCTAAAGCTACGTTTTCGTAGTAGAAGAACGGTGGTCCAATGGCGGCATCGGGGAGGGTTCGATGAGTTATGATTCTAGAAGGTTCTGATGGAATTCCGAAACCCGTCATTGGGTTTGGAAGACGGATTATTTCATCTTGTTCGGTTAACGGACCCTTTTGCTTTTTTCGTTTCCAGGCTTCGAGTTCGTATAATTTCCTCTTTTTAAGGCTTTCGTTCTCATTGAATAAGTTTTTCGGTTTCTGATTTTATGTCAAATGGAAAGAAATGTAAGGAAAAAAAATGTAAGTATGCAATAATATAACAAATATATATATATGATATAATAGTTGTTACTACAACAAAATTGGCTTTATATGACGCCTAGACCGTCTAAGTGTCCTGATAGATTACTTTATAGAACTTAGGTTTATAGGAACAAACTATAAAGCGTCATATCTAAAAGCGTTACAATAGGTTTATACGACACTTTTAGGCGTTTTAACAAGTTTTAGGACGCTTTTAAAATAAAGTATCCTATTAGCTATTTTATAGGACACTTTTGAGAAGTGTACTATAAACTCATCTTTTTACAGGACATTTGTGTATTTTAAAAACGTCCTAAAAAACTTGTTAAAACGTCTAAAAAGTGTCCTATAAACCTGTTGTAATGCTTTTAGATGACACGCTTCTTGGTTTGGTCCTATAAAAAGTATTTCCTTTTAGGAAGCTTCTACATTTTAGCCTTTAGGGGTCCTATAAATCAATTTTGTTGTAGTGTGTGTACTTGTGCGATGCAGCTAGGTGCATGATTTTATTAGAAATCAAGAATGAAAAATGACGATTTTCATTATAAAAGAAAATGTGAAATTTACGTTTGAATAAAATATAAATTACAAGTGATGGTTGAACATGTCTTACTAATTTGAATAAGTGTCGAATTAAAGATTATATTTAAAAAATATATATATGTAATTTATTTGTTTTAGTGGTAAAGTATTTTTTTATAATGATAATAATGTAGTATTAGTAGGACTCACAAATATCCTCTTTTTGAACGTGTTTATCTGTTAGTTATTAGTTAGTTAATTATAGGTCATAGAGTTAAAAAAAATTATACGTGTGTTATAATTATTTGCGAACTTCAAATTTAAGGGATTATGCATAACTAAGCAATACCTAAATGCTTTATGGAGGAAGGTTCATTTAAGAACCTTAAATATTTTGAGAACACAAAAACCACCTATTTTATGTAGTATTCATGATGAATAACCATGAATAATAATAATATATTATTCATCATGAATAACCGTGAATACATTCATCAGGTTATACATCAAGAATACTACACAAAATAGGTGATTCCAGAGTTCTCAAAACAAACATCATGAATATTTAAATATTATCGAGAAGAGTAGATACCTCATCCTCAAAAAATACAGGTTCCATCTTTGCATTTTGAGCAGCATATATAAATTCCGTTAGGTCTGCCATCGAGCCACCAGGACCTGCAAAAATGAAATTAGCAAGGCTCGTAAGTAAAATTTGAAAAACTAAAATGTCAACAGAATAAAAAGTAGCTCATCAACAATTGATAATATTCTACATGTACTTAGAGTTCTTTTTAATGAAATGCACCTGTAAAATGACCAAAATACCCCTCGTGCGAGGGGTGCATGACTGCATTTATTGATATAGAAAGTAGAAAGTGGCTTATTCAGTAAGCTTAGGGGGGGGGGAGATGCAGAAAGCCAAGTTTTTTTTCAAACCTGCCCCTCCCAATCTATACAGACATATTATTCCATACAGGACTTTTTCTCAATCATGCATCTCAATTAATCCATACAGGACTTTTTCTCAATCTGTCTATATAGATTGAGAAGTTTTTTGTTTGGGAGGATTTTTCCATAGATGGCAGGAGCATGCTCTTTAACTGGGATGGACAGGTTTGGAAAAAACTTGGCTTCCTGCATAAAGCTCCCACCCTAGAAGCTTACTTAATAAGCCACTTTCTATATCATTAAGCCAGTACCAAAACAGGTCATGTATAGCTGACCGAATAAGCTGTGAGTCTCATTAAGCTGCTAACAAACAGACACCACACAAAACGAAAAATGGCAATGGCACACATGATAAGCTCAATATTAATATACGCACATCTTTCCATTGCTGTTGAAGCCTCTTCTTCTGTATACCCCATAGCCACCAAGGTTTTTAATGTTTTCTCAGGTTCAGGTAAAGAATCGATATCCTCCTGTACAAGATAGATATAATTGTTTTCAATCGTAACAAAATTTACAAAAAATATAATTAAGTATTCATCACACACTTAGTGTATATGAGAATTGACACATGTTGCTAGCAACAAATAAGCTATTTTATTTGGCATAGGATCGTGTGAGAAGAAGAGTTAAGGTGAGAAGCTTAAGAAGAGATCTGGACCCTTGATCACTTTTAATCTCATACCCATCCATGAACTGCGCTTTAGAAGGGAGTTGATTGGGTGCATCTCATCCTAATGTGCATCCAAAGGTGGAGATCCCTTCTTACGCTTCTCACTTTAACTCTCATTCTCACCGGAACTCAAGCCATTTTACTTTGGGGTTGGGTTCCGGTGAGAAGTGAAGTTGTGGAGAGAAGGGTAAGAAGGGATCTCCACCCTTGGATGCACATTAGGATGAGATGCACCGGATCAATTCCCGTATCTAGCGTGATTCATGGGTAGATTTGAGATTAAAAGTGATCAAGGGTCAAGATCCCTTCTTAAGCTTCTCACCTTAACTTCACTTCTCACATGATCCCGTGCCTTTTACTTTGTCCCAAAATAAGCGTAAATTTGTCTTTTAGTTAACTAAAAAGTGTAGTAATCACACATTTTAATATTGTATGCCTTTTTCAATGTGGACATTTATTTTAGGAATGGCGGGAAAGGTGATTTTGATGGATATATCAAAATCTAAAGCTTAACTCACAGTTTCACTGCCGGGCCAGCTGTCTGAATCAGAGAAATCATCAAGAAGATTCTCATCGTAGTCAGAAGACAAATCATCATTATTTACGCATTGTTGTTGTTGAGGAGACTTGAGGTGAGTAGGGGGACATGAGTTATGTCCCTCTTGAGAGTCTTCAAGAGCCTGCAAGATACATCATGCCATTAAAAGTCGAAAAGATCTGAACGCCCGTTAATAAAAATAAACCAAACAAGCCCAATATATATATATATATATATCCCACCCGGATATGGAGTTTGGGGAGGGTGAGATGTGTAAGGGTCGGTAGCAGTTACGAGATCATATTGCAAATGATTTACAGTCCCAAAATTAATAACAATAAATCACAATGCGAACTGACCCGATGCAACAAAGATCGTATATTCGATATAACTGTTATTTTACGTTTGTGGATCGGTATGAATCATTAGACCGTAATATACAATATTTAGATCTCGTTAATCCGCATTTGTTGTATCAGATCAGTTCGCATTGTGATTTAGAGCGGACCTCTAGCACAAATAGTAGTAGAGAAGTTGTTTCCTTGGCTTGTGCAAAGTGTGTGAGAAAAAAGAAAAAGAAATTTTTTTTGCTCAAAAGATATGCAGAAAAAGAACAATAAAAGAATAGGCCAAAAAAAGAACGTGAAAAGAAGAAAGACAGTGGTGGAATATCCCATCTGTTCAATTCCAGGCGTCCACAACAATTGTGGCCACTGAATTTATCAGGGTTGATATTTTACAGTCCTAATTTGCCAGGATTAGTCTGGGCATAGCCTGGGACACCCTTCTGAAAGAAATTCAATCACACACACAAACAAAACATACAAACGGAAGAAGGTGCAATATATATATATATATGATACAAAGTTATTATATCTTTCGTGGGAAGTTTCTGTTCACCAATCAGATCTACCCTTCTCCCATTTATATGTAAATATATATATATATGTATATATATAATACAAAGTCCGGTTACCTGGTATGCAAATAGAGTGTCCAGTATGGACTCGTGGTCACCTTCCTCTACACATATGGAATAACAAAGTTGTAAATCATGTTCTCCCAGCTAGACAAAGAATTGTATGAGAATAGGAGTTAAAGGTGAGAAGTGTAAGAAGAGATTTGGACCCTTGATCACTTTTAATTAGTGTTGATCTAGTGGTTCAGATTAAGTCCCAAAATAACCCATGAATTAGTTTAGAAGGGTATTTTTCAAATTGATCTTTAATTAGGAATGATCCAAGGGTGGAGATCCCTTCTTACTGAAAACCAACTCCTCCCAGCTAAACCTGATATTAAATTAAATTAAATAAATAATAATCATATCATATACCATTTTTTTCAATTGCTTTTGTAATCCATTGCTCACGGAACCCCATCCCTAGGAAATGCTCAACCAAATTGGCGTTCGAAGGACCGGCTGATGAGCTCGCCTTTAGAAGGAAAAAAAAGAGAGCAAAGAAGTTAATGGCAAGCATTGTTTTGATGGACGACAACTAATTACCGTATAGAAATAAGGTATAGCAACCAACAAAGTGTAGAAAAGAAAAAATAGAAATGAAAAGGGTTAATTCACCTGCTATACATGTCCATGTGGATTAATATGTCTGTATAGATTGGGATGGTTTTTTCATAAATTGAATGAGCGTGTTTTTGAATTGGGAAGAGGCAAGTTTGGGAAAAACTTGGCTTTCTACATAAAGCTCTCGCTAAAAGCTTACTGAAGAAGCCACTTTCTATATCATTAAGTCACTCTACCAAACAATCATGTATGGTTGACCGAATAAGCTGTGAGTTCCATTAAGCTCATTAAGCTGCTAACAAACATACCCTAAGACCATGTAAATGTCTGATATAACATATAGCAAGGAAATGAACTTGTTTAGTAACAAGAAGGTTCTAAATGGCGTGGGTGTGGCGTGGCAGCAAGGTCAAGCCTCAAGCCTTAGAGTCATGGCAAGGCCATGATCTTTTTCAAGACCTGAATTTGTATATCATATCATATATGTATATATATATATATATATAGAGAGAGAGAGAGAGAGAGAGGAAAGTTCAAATGCGAACTCAAATTTGGTTGTGAACATGAGGACAAATTAGAGCACGACACGTGCCATATTCAGACTGAATAATGAAGAAAAATGCTCAGACTGAATGTAGTATTCTTCAGACTGAATAACACTACATTCAGTCTGAATGTAGGTAGTATCACTCAGACTGAATAACACTTCATTCAGTCTAAATGTAGGTAGTATCACTCTGACTGAATAACACTTCATTCAGTCTAAATGTAGTATTATTCGGTCTGAATATGACACTTGTCGCGCTCTCATTTGTCCTCACGTTCACAGTCAAATTTGAGTTCTCATTTGAACCCGCCCCTATATCTATAATTATATATACACACATGTGTTTTATACTATTACTAGGCATTCATCATGAATTTGCACGATCATTATTCATGATGAATGTGGACAACCGGAGATGCATGTCACGCTCTCCTTTATCCCCTGATTCACAAGGGAAAAGTGTTTTTAATCTATATTGCTTGTAACACCATAAGAACCAAGAAATATTTTATGAAAAATATTTAATTTGCATGGAAAATTTTACCTTTCCATTGCTAATAACAGCTTCAGCATCCCTAGTTATTAAAGGTGCACAAGATGATGGGGCTATGTTCTCGATTTCGAGTTCATCTTCAGTATCCCAATCAATATTCTCACTCTCGTCACCAGGAGCATGATCACCCTATATAAGTCAAATCACAATACAAGAAACCATTAAGATGTCTGTGTGGATTAATCTGTCTGTATAGATTTTGAAAGGTTAATTTTTATTTGGGAGAGTTTTTTCATAGATTGAAGGAGCATGTTTTTTTTAATTAGGTGAGACAGGTTTGGAAAAAACTTGGCTTTCTGCATAAAGTTCCCCACTAAAAGCTTGCTGAAGAAACCACTTCCTATATTCTTAAGCTACTATTAAACAGATAAGACTACTAACAAACAGGCCCTTACTGTCTCATAAATATATCTTTATATTAGACTAGAGGAAGATTCATTTAGGAACCTTAAATATTTTTGAAACCGGTGAACCACCCTTTTTGTGAGTATTCATGATGAATAACATCATAATATATATATAGGGGGGTTCAAATGAGAACTCAAATTTGGTTGTGAACGTGAGGACAAATGAGAGCGTGACACCTGTCATATTCAGACTGAATATTAATCAAAGAAATATTCAGACTGAATAAATACTATATTCTTTATTAAGTCTGAATATTTATTTGATTATTCAGTCTGCGCGCTCTCATTTGTTCTCATGTTCACAACCAAATTTGAGTTCGCATTTGAACTTTCCTCTCTCTCTCTCTCTCTCTCTATATATATATATATATATATATATTTGGAAGGGTGTCTAAGGCTATGCCTAGACTAACTCCGGCAAATTATGACTGCAAGACATCATCCCTGGTAAACACAGTGGCCACAATTGTTGTGTATGTCTAGATTCAAACCCTGGGCAGATGGGATATTCCACCACATCCCCCAATGCCTCAACCACTACGCCTCCCCTCAACCCTTGTGGTTATAAAATATTCATGGTGAATGCCGTGTCAGATATTCATGATGAACAATATTCATCATGAATACGTACAAAATAGGAGGTTCCTGAGTTTCTAAAATATTTAACCATTAGACTATAGATTATTTATTTGGGAAAAAAAGGATTTATTATCCGTATCATGAGCAAGCAAACACTCGATATATATAAGTGGTATTAAGGAAGAAGTACCATTTCTCTATAACCTTTAGCCTTGCAGAAAGAAGCTCTCAATCTGTTCAACATAAAGAAGAAGATCCATTGTCAAATTAGCGCATCCTCTGCTTCAAAAATTGGCAATTGTAATAAAAATATCAAAAGGGACAACTAAAATTCAGACAGAAAATAAAATCAACTCATTAAGAACCAACAATTCAAGAGAATTAGCCTCACTCTTAGATTATTATATTTTATTTAAACTAAAATTCTTAAATTATCATAAAATTGAATTCAAAAGACTGGCAGAAAGAATAATAATACAAAGAACATGGGACAAAAAACAGAGTTAGAAAGAATAATAATACAAAAAAAAACAGTTATTAATCTTAACGATACAGGGGCTTGATTTTCTTGCTTTAACAGCATTTCGGAAGCATCTCTAATGGAGGTTCTTATAAGAACGAACTTTTTTTTTTGGAAAGGGTATCCTAGGCATTTGCCTAGACTAATCTCTGACATTTTTAAGACTGCTAAATCATTCAGCCCTGAGATAATTCCTCAGTGGCCACAAATTATTTGCGCATAGAGGTTCTTATAAGAACGAACTCTTTGTACTTCAAATTAATAACTTACATAAAAACTCCACAACGGTAGTTCTTAATAAGAACTCATTTTGTGGGTGTATAAAAATATATCAAAAGGGACTGCATATTAATTATAATATTGGATATAGAAATCAAGAAAATATTAAAAAATCACTAAATTGTCCATTCACACCAACTTCAAGCTAAGAACCAAAGTTTTGTACCAGAACTCAAACAAGGTGGGGTTCTTTTATAACAACTCTCTATAACGTTATCTCCAACAAATTCTCAAAAATTTCTCAAAAATGGAGAACCAAAAGTTCAAATTTCCAAAAAAATACATTATCCCTAACAAATTCCCCGTTTTAGAAAATCCAACATTGATTATAATATTAAAATATTACATTCATCTATTAAAATATTATTTCTCCCTCTAAATATTTATTTTCAAAGCTTTCTGTTGGTGCTCCCGTTACGTTATCATTTTCGGAGTGATACTGATCTCCATATTTGGAGAAAAAACCATTTTCTCTCCTGCTTTCTCAATTTTGAAGATAGTTTTGGAAAGTCGTTGAAACAAAATATTGACTTAAAATCCTCATTTTCTCCATTTTAGAGAAGCTCTTAGATATGCTGTAATAAGCTAGTATATTTTTTTTGCTTATAAGATGCTCTAAAGTCGGTTTTACACGACACGTGTGAAGTTTGTCCAAATTAGTTTAATTTTTTATGCAAATTTTTTCTTAAATATATGAGATAGCATGTAAACGATCGTGTGTTAATTGTACCAATCGATCACTACAAAAGTTGGAACAATTAACACACGATATGATCGGTGCATTATCAAACAGTACAAAAACTCAAAAAAGATGGTGTGCAATTAACACACGATATAATCAAAATCGAACCAAAAACACTAAAATTGGTAACAGAAAAACCCTAAAAAGCTTCAATCATCCGTTATAATTTCAAAAAAATCCGAAAAAAAAGAGTTAAAACATCAAAAACGCAACCCATAATCAACTAAACAGCCTAAAATCGATCGTTTACATGTTATCTCATATAGTTAACAAAAAAATTTCATAAAAACTAAATTAATTTCAACATAATTCACCTGAATCGTCTAAAACCCCCAGCAATTTACGA
Source organism: Silybum marianum (assembly GCA_036898165.1). NCBI lineage: Eukaryota > Viridiplantae > Streptophyta > Magnoliopsida > Asterales > Asteraceae > Silybum > Silybum marianum. The sequence continues at coordinate 799,171 of CM072543.1, forward strand.
AGCTAATATATCCAAAATGCAGTTAAGAGCAAAGTAATCGAACAGTGTAAGTACAATTTTGGGGGAATTTCTTCATAAAAATACAATCGATTGATAATTGAGAAATAAAAAAGCTCATGCAGAGATCGTTAACATACCTAATAATTATATAAACAGAAAGAGAACTGGCTGAACGATGAGTAGATACAGGAACTATATACACATATATACACAGAAATATATATATAGAGATATATATATATATACATATAGAGTAATAGAGAGAGAGAGAGAGTGACGAAAATATATAATTTTTTCACAAGCGAAAGCATACAAAACTATACGAATGCAGAAGGTGGAAGGCACGTGCTCTTGCAATTACACGAATGCAGAAGGTGGAGTCGGGTTTATGCGAGGACGGTAACAATTTACGAGAATGCAAGGACAATCTTCAGCCAATCATTTTGTACATGAAAATTTTTTTTATGTACTATGTGATTTTGTACTAGTATAAAACATGACGCGCGCAACTTTTGCTGCGGGAAAAGTCTCAGTTAATCATATATGATTTTGTATGTGAATCATATGTGATTTTGTACATGAAAAATTTCATGTACAAAATGATTGGCTGAAACTTGTTCTTACATTCTCGTAAATTGTTACCGTACCCGCATGAACATCTTTCTATATATATATATATTCTGTTTCTATATATATATATAGATATATATATATACCTATAGAGTAAGAGAGAGAGAGAGTGACGAAAATATATATTTTTTCACAAGCGAAGCATACAAAACTATACGAATGCAGAAGGTGGAAGGCACGCGCTCTTGCATTTACACGCGACTTTAATGTAAATCCACAAATGGGCAATTGGAGTAAAAAACTTAAAACAAAATAAAAATATAAAAAAGTCTTGGTCTACTAATATAAATATAAATATAAATAAAAATATAAAAAAGTCTTAGTCTACTGTAATATGAATAATTTTTTTTTTGTTGTCACAGATGTTCAAATGCGATGATTTCGGAGTCCGCTCGGACTACCCGTAAAACTGATATTGTCTAAGATCAGTCGGCTTGTATAGCGGATTGATATACAGATTAATAATAAAAAAATCATCTTCAAGTTATTAACTCTAAGGTGGCATTTGTTTTCTCTAAAGTCTGAAGTCTGATTTCAATTATAAAATGGTTATGATACGTCTAGAATCAGACATAAGTGGTGATTAAGAGCTTAAAATGAAAAAAACAAACAAGGCCTGATAGTTAAGTTTTTTTTTTAAATCATCTTCAAACAATCATTAGAGATGCTCACGAATTTTGTCTCTATAGTTTGTTATTAATTTTGATTTTGGGCTCTATGGTTTAGAAATTGTGATTTCTGTTTTTATAATTTACGATTTATTGTTATTTTTGTTCCTAGACTAATTTCTATCTTAAAGTACAAGAAACCGAAAAGTAAAGAAAAGTAAACCACATAGACCAAACAAAAATAAATTATAAATCACAAAGATGCAAATAACAATACAAGCTATATGAACGAAAATCACAATTTTTAATAAACCATAAAGACGAAAAAATATAATTTATTTTATAATTTTATTTAATAAATTACATAAATCATCTGTTTCTTTGCATTTATTTGTATATAGTACAGTTTGTTTATTAAAAAAGTTTCAATGTTTGCATTTTGCTTTGGATATAGTTCCTGAAGCTAATAGTCGGTCGATGACCTTGTATGTATGTGAGGGCAATTTCGTCATTTTACAAACTACAGTTCGTCTTTATAAGTTTTTTATCGTACAAACTTTAAATACAAACATACAAGTGTTTAATGCATTCTTAAGAGAATAGGAAAAAAAGTTAATTAATTATCCACGACCCCACCACCTCCCCCTTCTTCGCAGATAGGGATGTAAACAAGTCGGGCGAGTAAAGACGAACAATATGTTAATCGAGTCGGGCTCAAAAAATTAATAACAGGCTCTAGCTTGATTAACTTTTCAATGTGCGGCTCAAACTCAAACTTAAATGTTTTTTGAGTTATCGAGCTCGAGTTTAATGCTCGATTATGCATTCGAACTCGCGATCGATTAACTTGTTTATCGGTTTGAGCTCGATAATTTATATATATTTACTTTATGATTTTAAACATATGACCATGTTTGGCTCGAACGAGCCGAGTCGAATATTAGTATTATAAAGCTCATTATAGGGGTGCTCAAAATACCGACCAACCCCGATCAACCCAGCCAACCCAACCCGAAAAAACTCAAAAAAAACCCAATCCGAGATAACCCAACACATAGTTGATACAAAAATAGGCAAAACACATCCATTGGGTTGGAATCGGGTTAGGGTATTTTGAACCCAACCCGATGAACCTGATGTTTTTATATACTACGGATTTATTACGATTGTTAAGTCTTTAACTAATATGTGTACATTAAACCAACCCATAATTAAGTACACTCCAAATTATATTAAATTTCAACAGTAATTTAACTTTTTTATTTGCATGAATTTTCAACTTTTTTACAAATTGTTAGACTTTTTTATATGTTCTCATTTTAATTATATTTCGTTTAAACAAAACACTTAATAAAATCGTAACATGATGTACTAAAGTTTCAACCCGATCAATCTGATTAACCTGCACGGTTTGAGTTGGGTTAGGTTATAGTTTTGCTTGGCATGGGTTGGGTTGAGATTTTTCAAACCGCAAATATTGGGTTGGATTGCTCAAATGCTTTCAACTCAGTCAACCCAACCCATAAACAGCCCTAGCTCGTTGTGTTCGAGCTCAAAAATTATTAAGTTCGAGCTCAAGATAAACGAGCTCAAGTAGCTCGTTAAAAGCTCGAATCGTTTACGGGAAGTCCCAATTTTCACATAGGCCTTTACATAATAACTGAAATGTGGGTTTTCATTGAAGATTGCAGAAGTTCAAAAAGAACTATCATAATCACCATCAATAAGTTAGTTTATTCTTTTCCCATTCTACTATTAATTAGGGGTGGCAGAAAGTGACCCAACCCGCCAACCCAACCCGAACCCAACCCATTAGTAGCAGATTGAGTTGAGATTTTCAACCCGTTTAACTTAAATGGGTCAACCCGCCTAACCCATTTAATAAATGGGTTGAAATTTCTGACCTATTTTCAACTCATTTACAACCTGTTTGTAACCCATTTACAACATGTTTGTAACCTATTTGTAACTTATTTTCAACCCATTAGTAACTTATTTACAACCCATTAATAACTTGATTTTAACCCACTTAATATATTTCATTTTATTTTTAAAATATAGTTTTTAAATTTTAGTGTTAAAGAAAGTTAACCTAAATAGGAAAACCCAAGATTCATTTAGATTTTAGAACGCCTCCATCAAAATAGGAAAAAACCCTAGTGTGCTCTCTCTCATCTGACGTTGTGCTCTCGTCTTCCTCCGACGTCTCTGCTCTCGTCTTCCTCCGACGACTTTCGTTTTTTTCTCTTGTCGGTGTCATCTCTTCTCTTTCTCTCGTCGGCGTCATCTCTTTGTCTCGTCGTCTCGTTCTATTGTTCATCTCTATAGTACCACCCACGTCGTTGGCAAAAATATTGTCGGCCTACTTAGTAATTTATTTGTTTTGTTTTATGTATTGTAAAATTAAATGAGTCAACCCAGGTTGAACCCATTTATTTAACAGGTTGGGTTGAAATTTTGTAAACAGGTCGAACCCAGGTTGAACCCATTTAAGTTGCAGGTTGGGTTGGGTTGAAAATCTCAACCTATTTAATTAAATGGGTTGGGTTGGGTTGAGATTTTCAACCTGTTTAATAAATGGGTTGAACCCGAACCCAACTTAGGTCGATCCATTGCCACCCCTACTATTAATTATGAGATGAGAAATTTTTAGTTTTATCTAATTAATGGTAAAATTATCCTTTTATAAATTAAAAAGATATAATTACACGTTTTTTTAAAAACTGTATTTTGTTCCATCTCATTGTGGACGTATATTTTCATACGGAGTAATAAATAGAATTTCGTTGTTTGTTATTTGATTTAATCACTCAAGATATCCATAGTACAATCAAATCAGGTATTGATGGATTTTAAATTTATATTTATATGAACATGATACCGTTTGTAGAAAATTACTATTTATAAAAAGTATGTTGAAAATTACCATTTTAAAAATACTACCATTTACGACAGTTTTTCTATAATCACATCTGACGATTTCTTCAATTTGGAGATTTCCAACTTTAATATAGTAATAAAATATTCAATACATTACCATCCCAACAAACTTTCTGCATATAATTAAGGGCAAAATACATTAAAATGTAACAAGGTTTATTTTAATTCCTATTTAGTGTAACAAACTATTTTTTTTTCTCAATAAATGTAATAAATTGTAACAGAATCTACGTATAAAATAGGAAAACTTAAAGCTTTGTTACATTTATTGATAAAAAAAAATAGTTTGTTACGTTAAATAGGAATTAAAGTAAACTTTGTTACATTTTGATGCATTTACCCTATAATTAATCTCAACAATAAAAAATATCATTTTTCTCTTTACCAACAATTAATTTAAAAGATTCTCCAAATCCGAATAATCATTTCATCTCTCTCTAACTCGGTTTTTCATTATTCAGAAAGTTTTAAAGTATACATGTTACACATTTATATTTATAGATTACAGAGTTTTTATGCAATATTGATCATTGTTTTTTATATAAATTAACGAGCAAGTTCTCTGAAAAGAATTATTAACGAATGTCGTTCTTATAGTTTTATTTTTATAGAAGATATGGTCTCTCTTACTAACGTCGTCAATTACTTTACTTAAACTTATACATTTATTTACGTCAACGCCAACTCATTCTACATGATATGACAAATGTATTTTGAGAGGGAAAAAAAGTTGATTTTTCGTATTGTAGGTCTGCAGAATATGGCGATTTTCACTACAACGAAGAAGTTCAAATGTTCAAAGAACAACTTAATTACTTAACAACGGTCAGCTCCTCGTCCTAAAAACTGAATGAGAAATAAAAAAAAAATACGTCATCAAAATACGCATGTTTACAAACCAGAGGTATAGATGATCAAATATTGACATGTTAATAAAACTCCCCAAGAGGTTGCTTCCTTTTTTTCTTTTTACAATAATCATTTATGCGTTAGGTTGTCTGTCTGGATAAAAATTTATTGTTATTTGAAGAAGGCAAAGAAAGAGGATTGGATTAGCTCAAGGGCTTTTTTTGAATTAATTTGTTTAAGATCACTTAATGGGGAACAAGTGAGGGGACCTGAATTATTCCATATAGTCATTTTAGCTCAATGGCATAACGATTAAGACATTAAGAACCACTCTTGGATTATTCCATATAGTCATGTTACCGCCTCTTACCCAATAAGAGGTGCTTACACTGCAAAAAAACGTTTACCAACACATCCTAACCCACAAATATGTTAACCGAGATGCTTACATAGTAAAAAAGGGGTTGTTTTCTATGGATGCATTTGGTACGATGAACATGATGGAACAGAACAGAACAGAACAAGCTTGTTCCATATTTGGTGTGATAAAATGTTGGACTAAGTCGAACTAAGTGGAACACATGTGGAACAAGGATGTTCTATCCTACCCCCTAGAACCAAGTAAAACAAGAGTTTCATGACCATTTTACCCTCTAACCTAATACACACATTCTCTCTCTCTCTCTCTCTCTCTCTCCCCCCCCCTTCTCTCTCCTCTCTCTCTCTCTCTCTATATATATATGTATATATGTGTGGGGATTATTTGGTAAAAAACACTAAACAGCTCACTGGGGGGTAAATTGGTCATTCTGTTCTGTTCTGTCCCGTCCCGTCATATCATGTTTTACCAAACGTGTAACAGCTATTTTGTCCTGTTCTGATTGCGTACCAAACGCACCCTATATGTGTAAAGTCGTTTGTATGGATTAATTTTCCTATATAGATTAGGAAGTTTCTTTTTTTGTTTGAAAAGGTATTTTCATAGATAGATTGATGGAATAAACGAGTTTTTTTTTAAACTGGGAGGGACATATTTGAAAAGAAAAAAACTGGTTTTATGCATAAAGCTCCTCCTAAAAGCTTACTGAATAAGCCACTTTCTATATCATTGAGCCACTACCAAACAGTCACGTATAGTTGAACTGAATAAGTTGTGAGTCCTATTAAGCTCATTAAGCAACCATCAACACAGCCACAATGTATGCATAATAATAATATTAGACAACAACAATACCTTACAAACATATATCACTTTTGGACCATGAAAACAAACAATAAAAGGAAAAAGGCAGTTGCCAAAATCTAAGTTAAGTGGAAATAATAATAATAAGAGATAATAATAATAATAATAAACAAACATATGTCATACCATCAATTAATACATTGATACCGACCGTTACCTTTACCGTTACCATTACGTTTTTTTTTAACTCCCGAGCACCGGACATTGTTTCCGAGCATGTTCCGGTATGAGTTTAGCCACAAGTTCAAACGATGCACCTTTTAGCTCTATCAATAAAACACCACATATATATATAAATATATATCCACATATATTAATTAGGGGAGGAATCATACGAGAACACCCCCTATTTAAAGGACCAAAGGAATACTTTGTGGACCATATATGATATGGGTCTCACATAATATTAAATCATATCTGATTCAATATTCAATGGACCCCACCATTGAATCAGGTATGATTTAATATTATGTGGGACCCACATCATATGTGGTCCACAAGGTGTTCCTTTAATTTTCAAAGTTCTCATTTGAACCTCCCTCTATATAATTTTATATATAAATATATATATATAAGGGCGGGTTTAAATGAGAACTCAAATTTGGTTGTGAACGTGAGGACAAATGAGAGCGCGCACATGTCATATTCAGACCGAATAATCAAAGAAATATTCAAATCGAATATAGTATTTATTCGGTCTGAATAAATACTATATTCGGTCTGGATATTTCTTTGATTATTCAGTCTGAATAATCTACATTCAGACACGTGTCGCGTTCTTATTTGTCCTCACGTTCACAACCAAATTTGAGTTCACATTTGAACTTTCTTCTATATAATATATATAAAATAAATATGTATGTAATCTCAACATTAGAACCACGGAAATCACAAAGAAAAAGGGACGACACGACACTAAAAAAATACTAACCTTGCGGTTTGAAATTGAAGAGGGGCGGTAACGGACGGCCGTTAGGAAGACGGGTGCTTGGATCACGAAGTTCGTTGAAGAATGGGTGGATACACGCCTCCAACTGTTGAAGTATATATAAAAATTGTTTAAAAACTAAACCAAACCCAGTATGTCTGATTCAGAGGTGGTGTAACATCCCAGGCTCACCGTACCAGATTTATATCAGCTTTGTCCACACTTGGACTCAAGGTTTTTTAAAAGCGTCTAAAAGAGGAGGTATCGAGTCCCTTAAAAGGCAACATTTGTTCCCTTTCCCAACCCGTGTGGGATCTCACAATAAACAAAATTTTATGTATATAATTATTAGAGTAAATTACGTTTTTAGTCCCAGTGGTTTGTTGAAATTTTCTATTTTCGTCTTTATGGTTTTGAAATTACAATTTTCATCCTATGATTAATAATTTGTTACCTTTTTCGCCCTTATGATTTATAATTTATTGCTTTTTTTGTCCCTATGGTTTACAATTCATTTCTATTTTAGTCCTTCATACCTAAAAGTGGTGTTTTGGCCTCAAGAACAAAAAAAGAAATGAATTGCAAACCATAACGATGAAATCCGCAATTTTTAACAAACCATAGGGACAAAAAACGTAATTCACTCTAATTATTATATATTTAAAAACATTCGAAACAAACAAGCAAACAAAACATACAAACAGAAGCAGATACAGAGAACCGGATGTTATCAAATATAATCTACTTAGAAGAACATATATATATATATATATATGTAAGGGTGGCATGTACTTACCGCAGTGCACCTCAAGTTCGGAGAATATTGAAGGAGTCTTGAAACAAGATCAACGGCTTCCGGGGGCATCCGTTTGTGAAAAATCTATTTCAAACATCATAGTGTATTAGGCAAACAATAGCATACAAATAATGTTTGACGAATTACCATCACCAAGGCCATGTTTGACAACCATAAGCTACCTTATTTTTTTAGCTTATTGAAAAAGTCCCGTTTAGTAAGCCATAGTAAAAATAGCTTATAGGGGCTTTCTTTCATGTGTTTCCACTTATGCCCCTATATTTTCCTTTTAGGTCATTTTACCTTATAATCTAGCTTATAAGCTAGTTTTGACCTAACATGACTAGTTTATCGGCCATCAGCTAGTTTATCAGCTTATCAGCCATCAGCTAGTTTATCAGCTAACTTGTCAAACATAGCTAAAGTAACGGGGGAGACGAAGAGAAGGGTCCTCACTTTGTGCCAAGGGTGAGCCTTGATTTGTGGGAACTTAAACTCCGTGTAATTTGGATTCATGCATTTGATTTCTTCACGAGTTGGTGTACCAAGGACCTAATATTTAACAAATAAACAACACGATTATTAATTTATTATGATAAAATTAAAATTAAATTGGATTATTAATTTATTATGCCCACGAACTTACTTTGATAATTTCCACAAGCTGGTCGACTCCACTCTCACCTGGGAAAAGAGGCTGGCCGCAGAATAACACAAAGAAATATGTAAAAATTACGAACTTCAAAAAACATTACTTCTTCCGTCCCAAATAAGTGTCCACATTTCTATTTTTTAGTTTGTCCCAAAATAAGTGTCTACTTTTAAAAGTAAGGTCTTGTTTGTTAATGAGACTTGCAACTTATTCGGTCAACAATAAATGACTATTTGGTGGTGGCTTAATGATATAGAAATTGGCTTATTCAGTAAGCTTTATGCAGAAAGCCAAAAAAAAAATCCAAACATGCCCCTGTCAATTAAAAAACGAGCTCCTTCTGTGTACGAAAACCCCTCTAAACAAAAACCTTTTAAATCTATACAGACAGATTAATCCACACAAACAGCCTTATCCATACAGGACTTAATGGAAAACCAACCAAACAAACCCCAAGTGTCTACTTTCCAATTCTACCCTTAATCATGAGATGGTGAAATTTATCACCCCTCTATTCTTAAAGGGAAATTTGTCATTTTTGTTAATTAAAAAGTGTAATAATTACAAATTCCTAAAACTGTGCCCCACTTTCATTGTGAACATTTATTTTGGGACGGAATATATATATATATATATATAGAGAGAGAGAGAGAGAGGAAAGTTCAAATGCGAACTCAAATTTGGTTGTGAACGTGAGGACAAATGAGAGCGACACGTGTCTGAATGTAGATTGTTCAGACTGAATAATCAAAGAAATATTCAGGCCGAATAAAACTGAATATAGTGTTTATTCAGTCTCAATAAGCATTATTCAGACTGAATAATGCTATATTCAGTTTTATTCGGTCTGAATATTTTTTTGATTATTCAGTCTGAATATGACACGTGTCGCGCTCTCATTTGTCCTCACGTTCACAACCAAATTTGAGTTCTCATTTGAACCCGCCCCTATATACATATATATATATATATATATGATAGCTACACATCAAGAGATTCTGTTAAGAAAAAGAAACCTGTCCAAGAAGCAGTTCAGCAAGAACACAACCGACTGACCAGATATCAATTGCAGTTGTGTACTCGGTTGCCCCAAATATGAGTTCGGGTGCACGGTAGTACCGAGAACAGATGTAGGATATATTTGGCTCCCCTTTCACCTGTTAAATATAAGATAACATAAATTTAATGGAGAGATTACCGTGAGCTACCTAAATTTTAAACGAGCAAAACAACCTTATTCATCGAGTCATTGACTTTCAAAATCAACAAACGAAAAGAATACTAGCGTCTTTAAAAAAAAATTGTGGTAAGCACGATGCATAGTTTTATAGGGGAAAGTTCATTTAGAAACCGTTAATATTAATATTCATAATGAATGTACTCATTCATGATGATTATCATAAATATACATGAATATCATGATATTCATAATGAATATTTGGTTCTCACGGTTCTCAAATGAACCTCCCCCTAACTTTATATAACAAAAACGTGTAAACAAACATATTACCAGAACTTTTGCGCTCCCAAAATCACAGAGTTTGAGCTGATGGGAATGAGGATTCACCTGCACAGCAAAGAGTCGATTGTAACACCAAAACTTATGGAACTGCAGAATAGGGTGAGAGATAAGATAAACTTTGAATGCATACCAGAAGATTTTGAGGCTTAATGTCTCTGTGGCAAACACCTATTGCATGAATATAAGCCAGAGCTCTAAAAATCTGAAATACAGTTAAGATCCTTATTTTAGCCACATGATCTACTTTAACAATTATATATACATACATACATACATATATATATATATATAGAGAGAGAGAGAGAGAAAGGGGGGGGGGGAGGTTCAGGCCAAAACCCCCCAAAAAATGAAAAACGGAGGAATACCCTATAACCATTTATCTGAACGATTTACACATGTGCATACTGTAGAGATGAACGGCTATTAAGATGTTCCTCGGTTTTTCATTTTTAGGGGTTTTCCCCAAAACCTCTCTCTCTATATATACATATATATATATATACAAAGGCTGGTTCAAATACAAACCAGTTGAAGGGTACAAACTATACAAACTGGTTAAGATCAATATAAAAATATTTTTTTCATGAATTTTTTTTCATCAAATGCTATGATTTAAGATATCACACATATGTTTCATACCGTAAAAGTTTCACATGTATTTGTTTTCATAAGTTGAAAATTTCTCATATATTTTTTCATCAAAAAGTTTCACATGTATTTGTTTCATAATGTAAAAGTTTCAAATGTAATTTTTTCACAAGTTGAAACAAACATATGTGTAATAATATCTTAAATCATAGAATTTGATGAAAAAAAGAATCATGAAAAAAATTATTTTTATATTGATTTGAACCAGTTTGTATAGTTTGTACCCTTCAACTGGTTTGTATTTGAACTTCTCTCTATATATACATATATATATATAGCAGCAACAACTCTGCACAGGATACATACTCCAGTTTTCTTCGAGTAGACAAACCTGATAAGTGTATAGTTTGACATATATCATAGGCATCCTTTGATTTGCCTTGCTGTAGTGTCTTGCTACACGATAAGCCGTCTCTGGCACGTACTCAAGAACCAGATTAAGATACAGCTCATCCTTGTCTGTTGTCGAAAAGAAGCAGTGTTTGAGTGAAACAACATTCGGGTGATCAAGAAGCCGCATCGTTTGCAATTCACGGTTCTTGTATCGCTTATCTTGCAACACTTTTTTTATTGCAACAGCTTCTCCGCTTTCCAAGCATTTTGCCTGCACAAGTCAAGGTCAAGGTTCTCAAGTTCTCATGATACACACACACACACACATATATATACAGTCAGCTTCAGGGGAAAACCGCAAAAAAAATGAAAAAATGAAGAACACCCTGGTAACCATCCATCTGTACGCTATGCACAAGTAATCTGTCCGGTATGCACATGTGCATAATAAGCACACGTGCATGGAAACCAAGAAACAACTTCAATTACTTTAATGCACATGTGCATATCGTACAGATGAATGGTTTTTCATTTTATTTGAGCATTTTCCCCTAAGCCTCCCCCCCCCTCTCTCTCTCTCTCACTTATATATATATATATATATGTTATATATATGTGAGGACAAAGGAGAGCGCGACACGTGTTCCATTCAGTCCGAATAATGAAGGGCATTCAGAGTGAATAATGAAGGTGAAGTTCATACATTATTCAGACTGAATAACACTAACACTACATTCAGTCTGAATATTTCCCATCATTATTCAGTCTGAATATGACACGTGTCACGCTCTCCTTTGTCCTCATGTTCACAACCAAAGTTGAGTTCTCATTTGAACCCGCCCCTATATATATATATATATATAAATATATATAGGTTGCAGCCAGTCCACTAGATCATTGGGTACCAAAAGGTTAATACTTTAATGAACGTGTGCTTAAATTATTTACCTGAAACACAATTCCAAAAGAACCCTGGCCAACAACGCGCTCTGCCATGTAGCTTATTGTCTGTTAAGTGATTAAACAAGATAAAGTTGAAATAAATATCTAAGAAACAAAATGATATCAGGTCAGCTTTTATTTAGTGATCGACAAACTGATACATTAATGTCTCTAAAGAAATTTTGACTTACAACGTAAAGGTTATAGAGATCCTTTTATACCATTGGGCCAAAAGCCACTTGAAAATATTTTAGGGCTTTTTACTTCTTTGTCCATCAAGCCCTTAATGAGTCTGTCTGGATAAATCTATCTGTCTGAGGGACGAGGGACGGGAGACCTTAGACCTATCAGTTTGAGGGAGGCAAAGTAGCTTAATGGGGACAAATGAAGGGTCCTGGCTTAATGGCTTAACAATTAAGTAGTAAAGAAACACTCCTGTATGGCTGAGCAAATAAGGGGATGTTTGGTTGGTTTTTCATCAAGTCCTGTATGGATAAAGCTGTCTGTCTGTATAGATTGTGAATGTTTTTGTTTGGGAGGGTTTTTTCATAGATAGAAGGAGCGTGTTCTTTAACTGGGAGGGGTAGGTTTGGTAAAAACTTGGCTTTCTGCATAAAACTCCCCCCCCCCCCCTTTGAAAGCTTACTGAATAAGCCAACTTCTAAATCATTAACCCACTACCAAACAGCCATCTATAGCTGACCGAATAAGCTGTGAGTCCCATTAAGCTGCTATTTAATTCTTTCATGTCTTACAAGATTTATAAGTTGTTAAGAAACTTAACATCCAACTAAACTCTTCCTTTTTCTAATATCCCAAAAAACCAAGATATATAGAATCAAAAAGAAAAAGGAAGAAAATGCAACTAAATATCCTACTACCAAGAAAGTGTAGCACTCTTAAACAAGATTTTGTTGATCCACTATTTTGACATATCGATTAAAGGTTACCTGTTTAGGTTGACCATTTCTACCTCCAATAGTAGTAACAATGATGTGGCCAGTTTCTGTACCATTTCCATCCACCACTGTTGCCTCCATTTCCTACAAGAGACAATTTTTAGCAACAATTGCACTACTGAATTAAGAGATGCACTAGACCCAGGTTTTTTCAGGCTTCACACCCCGTTTTCAGTAAGCATATATATATATATACACACACACACACACACACATATATATAGGGTCAGGTTCAGGGGAAAACTTAAAAAAAAGAAAGCTGGAGAACACCCTAGGAGCCCTCCATCTGAACGGTATGCCCTAATGCATTTGTGCATAGCACTAATGCATATGTAACTATAGAAGCATTGGTGCATAGACAAAAAAACGTTTGTATGCATTAGTGCATATCGTCCGGATGGAGGACTCCCAGGATGTTCTTCAGTTTTCTGTTTTTTAGTGTTTTCCCTTGAACCTCCCTCTCTCTCTCTCTATCTATATATATATATATACACACACACACACGGGTCAGGTAGGACTTTGGGGTTGAAAAGGGGCCCGGTCGCGCTTTCCCAGGTCCCCCCCCCAAAAAAAAGAATTTTGGCTGCCTTTGAGGTCTGATCTGGACCGGGCTTCAGGCTCACTGGGCCCACGCTTTTTTGGGCAAGGATTTGGGCTTGGGCTTTTTTGTGCATCTCTAAGACTGACACACCCAACAAATGCAAAGCAAACATCCAGAAAAATTTGTAACAAGTTTGCAACCTTTTCAACCTTGTCGTCTTTGATTGTCATTTCATTGATTTCCTCGGGAAGTTTGTCAACAAACATAGAATTACCACCAACTTTTTCAACTGCGGTAGGAGCCATTCCACCCGAAGCCATATTTAGAGGAACCAAGTTGAAGAAATTTGTTGCATCGATTACGCACCCGCCATTTTGTAAGTATCTCTGTAACACAAACTAGAAAAGCTCAATGCTAATATAAGTATATAACATCTATTTTACAAAAGAACTTAGCTTTTGTTAGGGCTGTAAACGAACATGAACGGAGGATTGCTTGTGTTCGTTCGTTTAACTTAAACAAACGAACGAACATGAATGGTAAACGAATGGATTTTTTGGCGTTCATGTTCGTTTGTTAAGAAAACTTGTTTGTTTATCTAATAAAATATTATTTCTCTCTCTAAATATTTATTTTCAAAGTTTCCTATTGGTGGAAATATATTAAATAATATTTCTCTCCTTGTAATCATTTTTGGGTGGTCTCCAAATTTGGAGATTTTTACACTCTCTCTCCTACTTTCTCCATTTTGGAGAAAGGTTTTGGAGAATTTGTTAGAGCAAAAAAAATGCCCAAAATCTATATTTTCTCCGTTTTGGGGAACCTATTGAAGATGCTTTTAGAGAAATTCCCAAAAATGACCATGAGGGAGAAATACTTTTTATTATACTCCCACCAATAAGAAACCTTGAAATTAGATGTTTAGGACAGAGAAATAATTTTATTATATGTATCGAATATTTAATAATATAAGTAACGTTGCACTCTCCAAATGGAGAAGTTTTTGGAGTTGAATGTAATTTTTCTTTTGAAGATTTTGAATTTTGATTCTCCATTTTGGAGAAATTTTGGAGAATCTGTTGGAGATGCTTTTCACGGTAGAGATGGAAATTTTACCCGTAACAAGGCAGGGATTCTCCGGTTTGACAGCTAAAGGGTGGAGACGGGGATCTATTATCATACACGAAGCAGGTCGAGGATGGCATTACCCGCCCCTAAACCCACCCCAATTAATTTTTTTTATTTTATTTAATATATATATATATAGTGTGTGCATAAATAAATATTTATACATTTATTATAAAATGACAAGTATATTTGTTTTTCAATATTGGGAACTAATGTAGTGACGATTCATATAATTTTTACTAAACATGTACCCAACGGGTTCCCCAATCCCCCCAGGGATTCCCTTCCCCCTAACCCGTTGGGGATTAGTTGGGTCGGGGCGGGTTTTCCGACCCTTTACATTTGCAAACATGTGGCAACCATATCTTCAGGTGCATATGACATATTTAAATGAATTAGCAGTCATAACTTGTACATCAAGAGCGATATATTCAGTTTATGATCATGATGTGTGTGTTTGTTGCTTTTATGATGTGGCGAGGTGATCAGAACATTGGGTTTGATTCTTACATGACGAAAAATTAAGAGAATATGGAAGCATAAGGGTTGATTGAAACCTTAGAGATCATGGAATCCTAATTGTTTGCATTTGGTTTTATAAGATATCATGCGATTATTAATTAGAAACTTCCGATTAATGAATATAACATGTTCATTTCCAAACTTATGATGAAACTACCCCTATCATGTAATCTAATAAACGCATCAAACTTCTCTCCATGAACACTACAAATGCATATTCATTCATGTTAAATTTGTAAAATCACATGTGAATAGAATAAAATAAATGAAAAGGTGACGATCTACAGGCTCTTCATCTTTTGCAGATAATTTCCTCCCGATTAATTTCCCATTATTTTCTCTAATAACCTGATGAACCTGTTGACTTTTATTCTCAATTAAAAAAAAACGCATCCCACGTTAATTAATTTGGAATCTCTCCAATAATGCAATCAATTAGGGCTAATCAGGTTTCCTCCAAATTTAGGGTTCCATGTGATTTTCCAAATTTCACATGTTCATGGAGAGTTTGTTAGATTACATGATAGGAATATTTTCATTATAGTTTAGAAATGAACAGATTATATTCATTGATTAAAATGTTTCTCGTGATCGTATGATCTTACAAAAACAAATGCAAACAATTAGGGCAAATCAAATTTCCTCCAAATTAAGGGTTCCATGATTCCTGTGGTCTCAATCAAACTCTTACTTTCCATAAGAATCAAACCCAAAGTTCTAATTTCCTCATCATATCACAAAAATCAACAAAACAAAAAGATGAAAGACAAGAATAACAACAATTACCTGTATATTGTAGCTGAAATTAGCTCAAAATCTGCAAAATCTGAATCAAATTAAGCACTCAATCACAAAAAGAAACGCCTTGAAGATTGATTGAAATCGTCGTATAGGTAAAGTACGAAGGGAGTCTATGATGTTTCAGAGATCTTTCTTACAAGCTTTGACCATGTGGGACTCTCTCTCTCTTTCGGAAATTATTTTATTGAGTTATTTACGTTTTTTCTCCCTGTAGTTTATTAAAAATTGTGATTTTAGTCCTTTGATTTAGAAATTTCGGGTTTTGATTTCTATGGTTTGTAATTTATTGTTATTTTTGTTCTTAAAATTTAAAAATTATTGTTGTTTTAATACCTTTAATTTTTGGTTTCTTGTATTTAAGGGGTTTTGGGATTGCTTATTTAAATTGTATATTATTGTATTTAGGTGTGGTACTGGTAATAAGCAATTTTTAGTGTTTGGATAGAAAAAAAAAACATTGTCAAACA
Source organism: Silybum marianum (assembly GCA_036898165.1). Classification (NCBI taxonomy): domain Eukaryota; kingdom Viridiplantae; phylum Streptophyta; class Magnoliopsida; order Asterales; family Asteraceae; genus Silybum; species Silybum marianum. Next base: position 815,680 of record CM072543.1, read on the forward strand.
GGTAATTTTTGAAGTTTTTAACAAGTCAGAACATTCTGATTTATTAATTTATTTGAAACAATTTTTCAGTTTTTTTTATTATTTTATGTTTATAAGCAGTCTAAAACATCCCTATAAAACAACTTATTAACTTATTATGTTTTAGTACCATCGTAAACTAATCCAAACACTTTTTATAAACTTCGATTTGACACCAGATAAGTTAATAAGTTTTACATAAAATCATAAGTTATTTTAAATAAGCAATCCTAAATACCCCCTTAAGGTTTTGTATAGGATCCATATAAAACAGAGTATAATATTTGTTCAGCGTTTGATAAGACATAATTCAATAAGACAAAACAGATAAAATGATCAGTTTCACCCCTTATAAGTTATTTATATAATTATATTATTTTGATTAGTTATGTAACACATTGAAATATAATAAAGTAATCTTTTAAAGATAAAATATATGATTAGAAAATTTTCATTAAGACGATTAAAAACACCAAAATAAAATTTTATACGGTTTTAAATTTTAATTTTATACATTTTCTATGTTATTTCATTATTAAAAAATTACATAAATTAACTAAAATACAGAAACCACATAAATAATAAGAGTTGAAGGACATTAAAAGTAGTTAATGTTTTAAAAATAGGATTATGTTTTATTTTGAGGTTGTATTAGTAAATAAATGTATATTCCGCTTTAATCCAAGGGATGGAGGTGAAACACCCCTATTCTAACTTGTTTCATTTTGTTTTTGTTTTTTGTGAAGAGTATCCCAAACAAAATCCAGACTCATCCCAGCAAAGTGTTTTTACTGCAATAATTAGTCCTGATAAACAAAATCCAGACTGATCCCACGAGCTACTGGATTCATTTTGTTTTTATTTGTTTCACATAAAAGTTCTATTCAACGTAGAACAGTGGTCTTTGTTATGTTTTATCATGTTCAGTGTACCAAACGCATTACAAAGTAGGAATTGGTCTGAGATAAAAATAGCAATAAAGGTAAACCATAGGGATACAAATTCCAATTTTTAAACTATGGGGACGAAACTCAAAATTATTAATAAACCTCAAAGACTAAAATCGTAATTTACTCTATTTTATTTTTCAATTTTTTTTCTTCATAAACGGACTTGAAATGCTCTTATTCATTTTGTCTTAGAAACGACTTTGGAGTCCATAGACTAGAAGGGGAAAGTGGTAGGGTGACACGTGGAAATCAGTAAGTGGCTACGAAGAATTAAAATAATAAATAAAGAAACGTACAGCTATAGATGGTGGGGTTTTGTTGCCTGTTACGCGGTCCAGTGTAACGGTACGCATTGATTGTTGTCGTAGACTTGAAGGTGTCTCCTGCCGTTGATCTTGTTGATCGTATGGTTTGGATTTATTGACAATATCCTATAAATCTATTTTATATTTATTTAAAAATATATATATTCTCGATTAGTCACAAGCATCATGATTATTTATTTAATATTATGAAATTATATATATATTGACAGCGGTGAGTGGGATTAATCTGAACCGCTTAAATTAATTCTGAAATTAGATCTCAGCCGTTTAAACTCTTGATTTTACGGTTAAGATTAGAACCCCACTACTCCTCTGTTACGTAGGCACTCCTCAAATCTCTCCTCAACCCGACTAAAACCTTCCCACGTCCTTTGCCCCACTCCCCCTCGATTCATTTCTTGAAACAAAATCCAGTCATAGTGGGTTCAGCATCAATTGACGGAGGCAAAGAAGCAATAGGAATGATGCTCTTCACGAAACTCTCAGAAACCTCTGTATCAACTCTAATTGGACGTATTCTGTATTCTGGACTATTCATCCTCGCTCGTATTCTTCTTCTTCCTTCTTCAATCTCAAATCAAAACCTTATTTTTTGTACCTTAATTTACAGATTCCCCTTTGTTTTACGGGCTACTTCGAGGTGGTAATGGTTGCAAAGTTGGAGACGACAATGGTAGGTTTCGACTTTTCTCTTCTTTCCGGTTTCTCATGGGTTTCCCACGAAATCAAACACCATCCGCTGGAATCAAACCCAAACCCAAACCCAAACCCACGTTCAAGAAAAGTTCTTCTAGGCGGAGGGTACCACTGCTCATTGTGGATTAATTTTGGCCAGTGGTAGTATCTGTACGCTCTCTTCATCCCTCGATTTTGGTCTCGAAAGAGGGTGAAGACGATGAAGTTGGAGGAATATTTGACATATTTTAGGACTGGTTTTGTAAAACCACCATTTCACACGCCTCTCAAATCTCCCAGGTTCTTGATTTTTTGCAGTTTGCCGAAAACGAACATGACTTGCATGCCTCGCTCTCCCCGGTATTATCCATTCCTGAAAGTTCCCATTCCGTTCTTTGCCTGTTGCTTTGAAATTTTTTGTTTTTGTGAAGTTAAGGAAAGAACCATTTGTTTCTGCTAAAGTCAAGGTACGATTACCCAAAATAAATATTATGGTTAGTTTTAACATTTCCAATATGAAATTATAAAGTTTTGTGGCATTTCGAGGATGTCTGCATAATACTTTTGGACTTTACATTCTATCTGATTGTAGAGCAACCTCAAAGGTTGATGCTTTGAGGGTTCTGACCACCATCGTGCAACACATTTCGGTCAAGGAGGAGATCTTTTAAGTTGATTACGTTATGCCTTATACGGTCCGAGCTTCTGTGAGTTTGTTTTCTTGCAGTTATTGTTAGTTTTATGCATTTATAATTATGTTTATAGTTTTACTAATATATTCTAGAATGAAGCTGCTTTCGGTTTTTAAACTACTTACGCAAAGATCATGAATTTCAGGAGCATAAAGGAATTCTACCTTTTCTACATGAATCCACATTCAAAGACAGCAACAATGAGATTGTTGCTTGAACAAAGAAATGGTTCATTTGTTCTGTAATAATTGGTTTCTAGCATTATGATTTTAATATATGAATCAAGTCTAATATTTGCAGAGATGCACAACCATAAATCATCAAAGGCCAAGGAACTCTGTAAGTTAATACCATGCTTTACTATTGACTTGCTAGGATATGCAATGCAATTGAGTGGAACATTTTACTGTCTGTTGATTACATATGAAATACTTCTATCCTGTATGAACTGCCTATGTAGTTCTGATTGATTGTAGTATCATCTATGGTGCCAACCTAAATACCTAATACACAAGTTACATTCTAATTATTTTTTAGTAGAGGAATCTGAAGTTGTTGCTGATGGAAAGTGCAAACAAAGAAAATGAATTTGACTCTTCCACTCCATCGCCGACGTCAACAAACCACCACCATCGTCTTGCGTCTTGTCGTCTCGTCTCATTTTTTTCAGTGGAGGGAGTGAACTCTTAACTGATCACTGACCGTCGGTTACCACTCTCCTCACCGACCACTGGTAAGTACGAAAGTAAAGATGTTGATAAAGTAATAGACATACGTTATTAGCATTTGGGACCAGTTCTTGTAAACATTTCATCCGCTCTGCCATCCTCTCTCGCCCGGGGAGATTTTTGTTTATGAGAGTTTTTTCATAGATGAAGGAACGTGTTTTTTTAATTAGGAGGGGCAGGTTTGGGAAAACTTGAACTTTTGCATAAAGCTCCTCAAAAAATACTTACTGAATAATCCCCTTTCTCTATTATTATGTCACTACCAAACAATCACGTATAGCTGACCGAATAAGCATCAAGTCCCATTAAGCTCATTAAGCTGCTAACAAACATGCCCTTACAGTAATTGGTTCTTGCATGTTGGATGCAATTGTTGATGAGTAATGTTATTGAATAAGAGCAGCCATACCACTTGAGCTCTTTCTTATACGTGCTTTCTTTTATATTTTAATGTCTAATTGAGATCCAGTGGTAGTTCTTTCATGTTGAATGGTTACTCAACTACTGACCCATGGTTGATTAACATCATGCCATTTAGGCTATAGCGTTTGGCCAATAAATTAGTCTTACTTGGTAAAAGTGTCACGCCCCGATTTTTTTTTTCTTCGAGTGCCGTGACGTCATGCTTAATAACTTATGTTTTGAGCAAAAATACGAACTTAAAGATTTCGAACATACATAATATGTTGAACATAATTCATTACACAATTGCGGAAGCGTAAAATAATATAACATAATTGATGCTAATTAAAATATCTAAACTAGCATGATCTAGAACATTGTCCCAACTTTCTTCATTCAAATCGTCTAAGGTCAATCGGTACCTGAGATATACACACGTATAGTATAAGCTAAAAGCTTAGTGAATACAATATGGTTTCATGATCTCATGCACGCATAATAGTGGTTTAACGTATTTTAATTATTATCTTGCATGTGTGGCCTCGGCACATCACTTTTCTTTGCGTATGCGGCGTATTCTATGGACGAGGACTTCCAAGACCTCGGAATTGCAAGCCCTCTCTTCGTGTCCAACCCACCCCGTACGGTGAACGAACCTAGCCATATCATACTAGTTGCATACCATTTATTGAAATGCTCACTCAATAATGCAAATCTCATTATGCACATAAAATAATGTTTTAGCGTATTTTAATTATTATCTTGTAAGTGAGGCCTCGGCTCGTCACTTTTCTTTGCGTATGTGGCGTATTCTATGGACGAGGACTTCCAAGACCTCGGAATTGCAAGCCCTCCTTTCATGTCCAACCCACCCCATACGGTGGACGAACCTAGCCATACCATACTAGTTGCATACCAATTATTTGCTATACTCTCTCTCATTAACGCAAATTTCATTGTGGCATGCATTATACATCTCATGCAAGTGACAACATAAATCATATGCATCATCATCATCTTTCACATTATACATGTACTTGAACATCATATTAATAATATCAAGTTATCGTAATTTTTCTCATGATCATCAACGTCTTTCATATCATGCATATAGTGGAATATCATGTACATCAATACAATCAAGTTATCATCATATGCATATAAACACGTCATGCAAATATCGTGGATAAAATACTTTGTAATAGTCATGTATATATCCCATTAAAATCGCATAATGTACTCACATTGAATCGTTCCCGTTCGATACGTTGTTTTCTCAAAAACCGCAACCTACATGATAGTTCATAACATTCTGAAGCACCTTGAAATTGTAACTAACTCGATCATTAGTTTCTAACGATATTAGCGATACTAACTCTTAACAAATATTTATTTTATTGGTCAACCCCCAATACCATCATATCTCATTTTTCACTCAAATATTTACTTTAAATATAAGTGTGACGTCGTTATAATATTTCTCGAAGTAAATCGATGCTTAAACATTTTATAAAAATGTACAATACAATCACATTTCCTTCAAAAATGAATATTTACCAAAGAGTTAAAATAAATAGCTTGCAACGTGAATATGTTCTATTGGCCAAAAGACAACGTAAGTAATATCCTTTGATGATTTATAATGACATCAAGCCACACACATATGAATAAATGGCCAAGACATAACTTTAAAGTTAAAAATACTGAACACTTGAAATAAAGTTTAGAGTACCAAATTTCCAAGTCTAGGGCATTTTGGAAATTTTGAGAAGCCGAATACCAAAGGTATAGCTTAAACCGATTCCCTAGTTTAGGAGTCTTTTGGTACCTTTTACAAGTCAAATATTCCAAATAATACTTAAAAGACCAATCTCATAGCGTAGGGGCATTTCGGTAGTTTTATAAAGCAAATACTCAAAGTATTGCTAAAATACCGATTCCCAAATTATGAGGCCATTTTGGATATTTCATAATCAAAATAAATCTTATATACAAATTCCAAGACATTGGGTCATTTCGGTAATTTTATAGAGCAAATATGTCAAGCATCGTTAAAATACCGATTTCCAATTTGTAAGGTCATTTTGGTAATTTTATAGAGATAATAATAAGAATGAAGTTTAGATACCAATTCTCAAGACATTGGGTCATTTCGGTAATTTTATAAAGCAAATACGTAGAGTATTGCTAAAATACCGATCTCCAAATTATAAGGTTATCTTAGTAATTTCATAAGCTCAAATAAAGAAAACCGAGAAAACTTTTACGCTTACGAGCTAAAGTTTTAGCACAAGAAAGTCGAAGTATATACTTTACTCGATACAAACTCTTTAAATATACATTTTATAAGTCCAAAGAAACTTTCTTAAAAACTTTAGAAAGTAAATGTTGTTGAAATTATATTTCTAGAACTCTAGGGTCTATATTGAACATTACTGAATATTTGTAAATAAATAAAATATGCAGTATTTAAATAACAAGATTAATTCATTAGCTCAGTTGGTTAACGCATGGGGTTTCATTGCTGAGGTCTCAAGTTCAAGCCTAGCTCCATGCAAAGCAAATCCTTTCTTTTTAAAACGGGTCCTGGTGTGAGCCTTTGGGTCGGATCTTGACCCGACCGACTATGTTTTGACCCAAACGAAAACAGCAGCCATGCTGCACGTTTTAGGGTTGTTTAAGCTTCAAAATGGCTTATTTCTTGATCTTTTTTCTTCATTCTTTTTGCACCAAATCCTTGGTAATATTTTTACCAACATTTTGACATAAAGAACACATATTTTCGTCAAGAAACGAGTTCCATTTTCACATTTAAAGTTTGGTTTTTAAAACTAAAACTCAACAATTTGAAAACATAAAAATCAAACCATAAAAACACAAATCTGAGATATGAGGCTATTGGGGTTTTATATATTACTTAAAAACAAACTCATAGACATAAAAATCATGAGATTTGGTTAAGAACCTCACCCAAAATCGATGAAAAACCGAGAGTTTTGATTATGAATTTCGAACTAGGATTTCTCTCTCGTTTTCTACTTATTTTTCAAACTATCTGAATGGAAATGATCCTTAACCGGTCTTCTACTTTTATATGCCAAAGGATTTGGCTTACTAGTTGAAGAAATCGACCAAATCGCGAGTTTTAGGCTGTGAGGTCGTTTTCTTCAAACAGTCATGTACTGTTGGCAAAACAGGTCCTTATACTTCGAAAATGATAACATTCAGCCTCTTAAACTTTCTGATATTAACAACCGGCCCCCTGCACTCACTATTTTGATAAATCTTACACTTTTTACCCCTAAAACTACAACCTACTTCAATCTTGGTCCATTCTTACTATTATATTGATAACTATAACTCTCTCTCTCTCTCTATATATATATATATATATATATTATATTGAGATGATTACCATATAAAATCATTGCATTTATTTAATTAATCCATATCTTTGGGTTCACCAATAACATTCCAAGATTTTCTAAAATACTAATTTCTTAAATTTTTGGGTTTTACAAAAAGCTACCAGATAAGGGGCATAATTGGAAAAATACCCTTAGGAAGTTATTGAACCACTACTCGGTTGGCCGATAAATTAGTCTTATTTGGCTAAATTGTTTCTCAGTGGTTGATGGTCGAGTCTCAATTTTCCTAATGCTAAGTTGAAGTTATTTAGGGTGATTTGGGTAACTGGTTGTTAACACCAATGCAATAACATACTAGGCTTATTTAGTTTGTGGGTTTCTGACATTTGAATTTAAAAAAACTAGCTTACGACTTACCAAACGAATTTTTTTTGATAAACTTAAAAAAAAATAAGCTACCTTGGGGATTAATTGAATTAAAAAAAAGTATATGATGAAACAACAAGATTAGCTATTTATAAACTGTAAATCTTAACTGTTAAGCTTCTTCGCTTAATGCCATATAGACTTGCCATTCATATATATATATATATATATATATATATATATATATATATATATATATATATATATTAGGTTCAAATGTGAACTCATTTTTTGTTGTGAACGTGAGGACGAATCTCAGCCACACATCTTCGGTTATGGTGGACGCGATCACGGAGGATTGACGCGATTCATGGGAGGGTGGAGATTATTAAAGGAGGGGAACTAGGTCAAAGCCGCTTTTATTGACCGGATAAGTGGCTGAGATTCGTCCTCACGTTCACAACCAAAAATGAGTTCACATTTGAACTTTCCTCTATATATAGAGGACGAATCTCAGCCACTCATTTTTTGTTGTGAACGTGAGGACGAATCTCAGCCACTTGATAATTCCAAGGAAGCCAAAAAAATATCCAAACCATGAAACTCTTGACAGATGTTTAATTGTTAGCACCTCCTAATAAGCAATAACTCACATGAATGCAATGCACAAATGTATGAAGGATTTTAAGCCAGTTCTAGCCACTTGAACAAACCAAAAAGTCAATTAAAAAGGAAAAGACTTGATGTTCCTCCATTAGACTTTAGAATCTTCTCAAAACACCTGACCTTAGTCTATCCATGAATGCCTTGAAACATAAAAATTGTGAAGGGACTTTTAATGGATTACAAGATAGGGTTGGTGGAGATTTAAGGTGAGAAGCGTAAGAAACACAATTCATGCATATGAAACATTGAGATAAGATGCATTGAATTAATCTCCGTATGAAACACAATTCATACGTGGGTTTGAGATTAAAGGTGATCAAAGGTCCAGATTCCTTCTTACGTTTCTCACTTTAACTCTCCTTCTCACACGATCATGCGCCTTACAAGATATATATATATATATATATATATAACAGTAATAATTATACCAGAGTTATACATATATATATATATATAGTTTTAGGGGCACGTTCAAATGAGAACTCAAATTTGGTTGTAAACGTGAAAACAAATGAGAGTGCGATACGTGGCATGTGGCATATTCAGACTGAATTTTTTTTTGATTATTCAGACATGTGTCGCGCTCTCATTTGTCTTTACGATCACAACCAAATTTGAGTTCCCATTTGAACTTTCCTCTATAGTTATATATATATATATAACTTTTTATATATAGGAGTAACTTGGTTATGTACTTGCTATAAGAAAAATAATTATAAGCAAAGACGCACAAACTAACATTAACACTGGTAATGGGATGTTTCTGCCAGTCTATCATCCAATTGACAAACATAGTTAATGCCACTTCGTTACATTTAAGGTTTTGAAAAGAATAGTTAATGCCACTTCGTTACATTCCATGTGATAATTTGTTCATTTTTTTCATTTTATAATTTCAATCAGGAAATTCTCTTTATTTTTACTAATTTGATAAAATTAACAGAATCTCCTTTTATTAATATATGAAACTCAATCTCTAATAAAAAAACTAAGAGACATTCTCAATTTAAATTGTTTCATCAACTCATGTGATGTAAATTAAGCTTGCTCGGGATTGTTTAAGATATTGAATCATGTGTGGCAACATTACATGAGCATTACCGTGGTATTTACTGTTGTTTCTTTGGAATTTTATATTTACATGCAATTATGATAACTAAACTAAAAATTATGCCCAAAAGAGAAGAAAGCATGGTGGAAGTTTTTTTTATGCAAGAAACATATATTTGCATGTCCAAAATACATTAGAAACATTACGTTAACTAGATATATAGATACCTCAAATGTATTGACAACTACATGTATTAGGTATTAGTATATATGGAGTAATTGCTATCAAAATGGTTAATATGCGCAAGTTGATCGATCCTAGCAGTGGTTATGGTACCCATCTTGGATGCATCTAAAAATGATTGTTGTACTTATCATACCTTACAGATACACATCCGAATAGCAGATAATCTCCTAATTGTTTTAGAGCAACTAGAAAAAATAAATATGAGTGTTAGGCTATGTTTGGCAAAAATAAGCTATATAAGCTAACTTATTTTCAGTGTACACATTTGACAAACCATAAGCTAGTTTATAAGAGCATCTCCAACAGCTTTTCTATAAATTTTCTAAAATAGAGATTTAAAAGGCAAAATCTCTAAAAACAATTTATTTCAACTCCAACAGTTTTTCTATTTTAGAGAAACTATCATTAATTATATTAATAAAATATTATTTCTCTTTTCTACCCAATTAGTTTCAACAATTTTGATTGGTTGCATGGTATTTCTCTCTGCTACATGTTTAGATTGAATAACTTTGATTGGTTGTATATTATTTCTCTCTTCTATTTTAGAGATTTCTCTATATTTAGAGATTTCTCCCTAATTCTCAAATATAGAAAACATTATAGCAATGCTCTTGGAGCATTTTAAAGAAAAACAAGTCATTTTTTTCTATTATAGCAATGTTGTTGGAGATGCTCTAACTTAGCTTATAAGCTAACTTATTGAAACGCTACTTGGAGTAGCGTTTTAGGAGCTTTTTGTCACATTTTCCCATTATAACCCTGATTAATATTTTTTAATATACCCTTTTTGGTCATTTTACATTTCTTATACGCTAATTTTGCCAAACATGATTTTTTCATCAGCTAGCTTATCAGCTACCAGCTAGCTTATAAGCTATCAGCTAGCTTATCAGTCATCCGCTAGCTTATCAGTTATCAGTTAGTTTATCCGCTAGTGTGTCCCCCAATCAAAATAGATAAAACATAGATTGCAAATGGAAATTAGACTAGGTTATGAAAGGAAAAACTCATCCAATAACTATAATATATATTTTTTTAATTAAAAAATTAAAAACCAAAATATTTATAAAAAAACTTATATTTAACCCTATCAGTTCTTTTGTTTTAACAATTCTAACATTAACAATATAATCAATATTAATAAAATATTTTTTTCTCTTAACATTTATTTATTATAAACTACTGTTATTGGTATAAAATATTAAACGGAGTACCTTTTCTCTTTCTATTTAGAGATTTCGGTAAATTTATAGATTTTTATAAAAAAAATTATCCTTTTATCTATTTTAACATACAAGATGACATAGTTGTTGAAGTAAAAAAATAGCTAAAATTCAAATTTTCTTTATTTTACCATAACTTTTGGAGATGCTCTAAGATTTAGGTATTTGGTAATACTTTTGAGAGGCCATTTGTTTTTGTTTTTTGAAGAAAAGATCGCCGAAATATATTAATGAGGTCCCAAAGAGCAAACAACATTCGTACGATGGGAAACAGAAGGCGGTAAATTAGAGAGGCCATTTGTTTAAATCTTGTAAATCAAGAGGTTTTCATGAATGTTTTCCAAAAAACTTTAGAATTAATCAAGATCCATATAAGCTAACCAATATACTAACAGTTACAAAAATACATATCGTAATTATAAATTATTTAACAAGTTATCGAAATAAATTGTGTAGACCCAAGTTTAAAGCTTAGCATGGTTCATCTCCTATGTTTCCACAATGGCGTACATGGGCCCAAAATGGTTAAATCTGGTCCGATGCAGAGATCGATTGATATCGGTGGGTATTGATTATTGATTTGACGGTCTAACGGTTCTGAACTGATTTTATTGAATTTCAAGGGTTTTCTTGTGACTGATTATGGATCTGGGATCAGGGCCGGTTACATATACGATCGGTTTTTTATAAATTACAATACAAGTTTTTCAAGATCTTTTATAAGATTTATCAAAAAATCAAAAAATTTAAGTTTAAAAAAATCAAGTTGCTATCAAAGTCCATCAAACCACTGTCCAACAACAACCGAATTGGTTCTGCTCGATGAACTCGGTGTAAAAACGAAAAAAAAGTCTTCGATCATTATTGGTCACCTTTCGAGTTTTATATTAAACGTAAGTATTCAACCATAATTGGAGCAAAAACGTGTATTTACCGGACACGCAAACCGGCCCACACAGGCTGCCAATTACCAATGCGAGAGGGCATGTCTCAGTCACTCAGCGGCAAGGCGATTGCGAGGGAGTCTGGGATCGAACCCAAGACCAACGACCTATTGGAGCAAACACCTCATCGCCTCTTAACCAACTAAGCTACACGCCATTGGCAGTATTCAACCATAATGCATGATTTTTTTTTAGTTTTTTATGAAGGGTATCTCAGGCTATGCCTGGACTAGTCCCGACAAATTATGACCGTAATACATCAGCTCTGATAAACTCAGTGGCCACGATTGTTGTGTACGTCTGGATTCGAACCCTGAACATATGAGATATTCCACCACATCCCCAGGACCTCAACCAGTACGTCACAACCCTTGTGGTTTTGAACTTTTTAAGGTTTCTGCAAAATAAAAGCCTAATATGTTAACTATTGAGTATTTGTTGTGGGTTTCCTGTATATTTAATTAACGGTCGATTATCTCTTAGTGATTGTCGATGGTTGGAGATAAAACAAAAGAAGTAAATATTTATTTTTAATAATTAAAAACTGATATATATTTTTAATATATAAAAAAATATAAACTTAAAATTCCTAATCATTATTGTTTTAAATTTGTGTTCCGTCAATATTATATATATTTTTTTCACTAAAGAACAATTTACGAACCCCGTGGTCAACAATATTTAAGACTTTTCGATACATACAAACACTAACATGTGATTGTTGAATTGATAAGCAATTTATCTACGAGTTAAATGTTCAAGTGTTCATGATTTTGAAAGATGGTTATAATATTTTGATTATTTAAAAAATTAGATGATTAATTTGACATTAATTATAATAATAAATGTTAAAAAGTAAAAAAAAAAACAACTTGAAAGAACAAAATGACTTGTTTACCACTTTACTATTTTTCGGTCGTTATATTTGTTTAAATAATTAAAAGTTGTTAAATATATGTAATGCATTTAAAATGAAAAATCGAAATTTTAAGCAGTAAAAATACATCAAATACTTCTTGCTTTAGAAAGATTGCAGCTAGCGTGCTGGACTAATATAATAGAAAGTCAAGTAACATGTTAGAAGCATTACAATTGAACATCAAATTTTGATAATCCATTTTGGCCTCTAAATTCATATCCAACCACCTTCATAATTATCAAAATAAGATTAAATCAGTTACTTTGAAATTAATTTACAGTCTTTTAAGAAACATGAAGTAACAAGTGAAGAAAATGAGCATGCCAGCCAAGTATCGTGTTAAAATGGATTGGACGGTGTAGACACACAAATAGTTTTAGGAAAAAAAAACTATTAATATATGCTATTAAATACAAGGTGATGGTATATACATGATTTTATGTTAGAATCAAGTCAAATTAAAATTGTAAATATGAAAATTAAACATAACGTTAATGTGTGTGGAATTTTTTTTGTAGAAAATATGTATCTAACTATATAGGGGTGCATTTAGCTCAACTCTAAAAACAATTACAAACACTATATTACTAATATAATAATAATAATTTTAAAATAAAACAACTTTTTGGACCCATTTGATCCATGATATTTATATTGTTTTTTTACATTTTATCCGCATGATTACAATATAAATAACGTGAAGATACATTATTAAGGTGCATATACTATACAAGAAACAATGAGATAAGAAAAAACAAAAATTATCGTTTCAGATTTGTTGCAACATTAGATTGGGACAAGACATGACATGATATAAAAAATAAAAATACATTTTACTTACAACGGAACAAAATTCTAAGAAATAAAGATAAGATTGATAAATTATTAAACTATGCATATCAAATTAAAAGTTACATCAAAACCCTAAACCTATTACAATTTTTTCATCCGTTTATCTTACTATCGTCTGTCCAATTCAAATCCATTAAGTCCTTTTCAATCTTATCTTCATAATAAACCCACCTTTATGGATTACTTGTTAGCAGTTTAATCAGCTTATTCAGTTTTTATATAAAAAATTAATGTTTTTTTTTTCTAAATATATCTCTTAATTAAGAATCACGCTTTTATTAGCTATGAAAAAATCAATGTATAGAAACTCTATTCAATTAAAAAAAAGTATTATATATAAACATTTGAAACTAATCCCAAAATGTAAGCCGAAATTTTTGTAACCGAATTAACGGTAAATTTCACATGTCTATTTGTCAAAGAAGCCGCCATATCTGTTGCCGCCTTTAACGGCTTTCTCCACGTTGACATTATCACATTCATCATAATTATTTCCTTTTATTTAAGTAAATTACAACTTTGGTCCCTCTTGTATTTTCGAAACTTTATGTTGTGTCCATGAAATTTATTTATTACACTAGTGGTCAATAGTGTTTGTAATTTGTTTTGATTTTGGTCCCTTTAACTGATGGCCATTAGTAGAATCCCGTTAAGTCCCCTCACTATTCTGGATTTTTTATTTTTCCTTATTTTTAGTTAAGTTAATTTCAAATGTACGTATATAGTTAAAAAATGTGTACAACCCATCAGTGTAACCCGCCCCTACCCCTCACTGTCCCTATAGTTCAATGACCCTCTCAGATAACCCTTTTAGCCTAGCTTTAGCCCCTCATTCTCCCAATCGTCTTATTTGGCAAGCCTAAATATGAACCAAAAATCCAAATTCAATAAGAAAAACTTAAATTCCAAAACAAATATAGATACGACTTTAATTGAGAGTCTGTATAATTATGTAACCGATGCATGTGGTAAAGAGACGATGAGGGTATGGGGGAGGCCAATCAATTGTATATTGAGTTACTGAGTAGGGAGGACACTAAAGAGAGGCCATCATAGAACTCCCACCTCTCTAATTATTGGATAGCAATAGAAACAACATGAGAGTCATTATATCGATCTAAAACTAGTCAAGTATGATGAATTTCGGGAATACAGGAGGAAGTGAAACCCTTTCACATGTCACTTGTCGAACCACACATAAGGAATGGTTGCTGAAGAAGGGGAGGCGGAGGGGTTCACTACTGACAAACTGAAATGAATGTGTGTATATATGTATATTAAATATTAATATGTAATATAGTTATATATTTTTTTATAAAAGTTATAGATAATTACGGATGGAAAGAAAAAGTCCAAGACTAAAACAAATCAATCAGAAGAACCAACACCAAAACGAATTACAAACAATAATAACCATGAATGTTATAGATTAAGTTTAGAGACGTAAGTTGATAATTCAAGCATACCACATGGACCAAAATTGTAATTTTTGCTTTAATTATTTTCCTATTTTTCCAAACAACAACGTGATTTTTGTTTCTTTTTAAATTATCAAGTAACATTCTTTATAAGTTTACAACTCAATATTATTTTTTATATTTAACTTTAAAAATGCATCAAAACTCTTCAAACATATGATCTATATTTTTTTTAAATAAAGAATTAAAATATCTAATTCGTTTAATATAACAAATAAAATTAAACCAATGCTAATGAGAAATGTGAAAATATATAGATAACTGGATTTTCTAGCCCTTCATTTTCTAAATTTCGAGAATAATTCTATCATGATTTATAGATTATTATTTTTTTAAACATGTTAAAAATACTGTAAATATTTGACTTAAATTTAATAATGATGATGATTTAAACTCGTGAATGTCATAAAACTAAATGATTACACACATACATAACAGGGGTTTCTATGACTGATCATACGATTTAAAAATGACATCCCGTGATCAACGAAGACTTAAATATGAATTAAGAAATAGATTATCTGAAATAAATTATTTTTATAATAAAATATAATACCATAAGTCTAAATTGTAACATGGGCTAGAAGTATGAAATCTAAGATTTCTTGAATCCTCAAGATTTGACGTGTAGACTTGAAGAGAGACGTGCTTAACACCCTCCCAATGAAATAAAGGAAATTTCAAACAAATAGTAGGATAAAAATTTGTTGTAAGATGCAGATTTAAACGAAAAATTAAACATTTTACAAAAAGTCGAGAAATTTCAATATACAAGTTTAATCATATATGATTAAATATATGTTGTATTAATATTTAATAACACATAAACGGTTAATCATATATAATTAAACACATCCAGATTCGTATAATCATATATGATATTGAAACTTATTGCCTTCTCGCATGATTCTTCCTTCCTCTATGTTGTAATGTTGTATCCAAATTTTCTGTTATTTTTTGTTCCGCGTATTATGTGGTTTTATCGACTGGCGAGAGATGATAAACTTGGGGCAACATATATTTTTTAATTCGAGCGACAGATGTTTCACATAATATTCATAAATCATTCCACAAAATATAAAACCATCAAAACCATTTCATTAAAGCAAATGTGCCCTTAGTACGTTTAAACATGTTTAACTTCATTTTGTTGGAATCAAAATGTGAAATCATAATATCTTGACTTTTGCGGTAAAATCAACCGCTTTTTCAGATTCAAAAAGGACCAAAATGAAGTATTAAGAAGTTGTTTGGTTGGTTTTCCATTAAGGGTTTGTTTATTAGTAGCTTAATGAGTTTAATGCGACTCACAATTTATTCGGTGAGCTATAAATGACTGTTTGTTGTTGGTGGCATAATGATATAAAAAATGATTTGTTCCTTCAGTAAGTTTATTGGAAAGAGTTTTATGCAGAAAACCAAAAAAAAAAAAATTCAAACTTAACCTTACAATTAAAAAACACGTTTCTTAAATATATGAAATAACCTTCCCAAAAAAACCTATGCAATCTATAGAGACATATAATTGATATTCCACACGGACAACTTTAATTATCCATGCATAACTTAATGAAAAACCAACCAAACATCCATTTAAGTCCTGTAAGGATAAATTAAGCTATCTGTGTGGTTAATCCATCTATATAAATTGATTTTTCTTTGTTTGGGAGTTTTTTTCATAGTTGGATAAAACATGTTTTTTAATTGGGAGGGACATGTTGAAAAGAACTTGGCATTCTGCATAAAGCTCCCTAGAAGCTTACTGAATAATTCACTTTCTAAATCATTAAGACACTACCAAACAGTCATGTATAACTAACCAAATAAGACACTAAAGGAGCCGTTTACCAAACACTTACCTATAACCCCAGGTAAACGTTTATCAAGTCAGATTACCTTATCAGAATCATATGACAAGGATCAAGTATCTTACCTGATAATAACAAAATCAAGAACCGAGTGTCTTACCCAGTCTTACCCGGTAAGTGAGTACTGACGACTCTTATCACAATTAGCGCATACCGAGAAAATTGTTGCATACAATACCGTTTTAATGGATTAAAATCTTACCTGATAAGTAAGTGACAGTCTGAATTTTATCGATAAACACTTATCCAGATAAACGTTTATTAAATTAAATGACCCCTAAATCTAATTTAATATATAAGAATATAAATATAATGATTAGAGGCATGGCACTAACTAACCGTTATCATAAACACCATCTCTGATCACCTATAAAACCCCACTTCAATCTTAAAGAATCTAAAACCAACAACCAAACCCACCAATAATAAAAACCCTAAATATCCCAATGAAGATTTCCATATTATTTGCCATTTTGACAGCTTTCCTTCTGTGGTTACCGGAAGAATGCGCCGCCGGAAAAGTCAAGCAAATGCAACAACGCCGCCGTGGGTGGCGGTTTCTGGCGGAAGAGACCTTTTATCCTTCTTATCGAAACTCCATGCCAACTTCATTACAGTATAGGAAAACCTCCACCATCTTTAACGTTTTAAAATTTGGCGCTAAAGGCGATGGAAGAACCGATGACACAAAGGTAAATTATATAAATATATATATTACGAAAAAAAATGTATAAGATGTTTTCATATAATGTTATATACTTACACATACACACGACTTAGGGACTATTTGATAGAAACTTAAAGTGATTAATGGTTTTCACAGGTTATTAATTTATGACTGTTTGATTGATGGTGGCTTAATGATATAGAAAATGACCAATTCAGTAAAATTCTAGGAGGAGGTTTATGCGGTTTACAATTAAAAAAACACGTTTCTTCTGTCAATGAAAAAACTCTCTGTCTACACACACACAGTATTAATCCACACAGATAGCTTTACATGTACATCACGGGTTGTTTGTTTACCTCTTAACAGTTCCATTAAGAGGCAGTGGTCTCTGAATCGCTAAGAGGTGGTTTGACAAAAAATAAGTCGTCCTTTTAACGATTCCAAAATCCTTTGAATCATTTTGTATCTGGACCTCCTTTAACCGTTAAGAGCTCTAATTACATCTGAACAATTACCAAACAATAATATTTCATTTTGCATTATATCATAAGAGGCTCTTAATCATTTTGCACCAAACCATTTGTCAACTGCCAAACAACCTCTTAAGACTTAATACAAAACTCATCAAACAACCCTTTACATGTATAGACAGATTAATCTACACAAATAGCTTCATCCATATCGAACTTAATGAAAAACCAACCAAAAGAGTTGTTTTATGGATTATTGTTATAATGTTAAGCTTTGAAGATTGACTGATATATATATATATACATGCATATATTGTAATCAAACAGGCTTTTGAAGCAGCATGGTTAGCTGCTTGTAAACTAGAAGCATCAACGATGCTTGTGCCGAAAGGTTCGGTTTTTTTGGTCAAACCCGTATCGTTCTCAGGACCCGATTGTGGATCGAACATCGTGTTTCAGGTGAACTTTACTCCAAAATCGGTTTTACAGAATACCAAATATATCTAAATATCCTAATAGAGATTATAATGGTGTTACATTAAGCTCATATAGGACGTTTTCAGACGTTATAACAAGTTTTTCAGAACACTTTTAAAATAAAATTAATGATCATATATATATATACTAAAATACGTATCTTGCAGTTAGATGGCAAGATTATAGCTCCAACCGACTCGAGAAGTTGGGGATCGGGTCTCCTACAATGGCTTGAATTCACGAAGCTAATTAATGGGATAACGATCCGTGGAAACGGTGTCGTCGATGGACAAGGCTCGGTCTGGTGGACCGACTCGCCAACAAACACTAAACCAACAGTAAGACACTACAACAAAATTGTGGATTTACAGGGTGCCAAATGCGTCTAAATATACTATAAAGCAAGCAGTATATTAGGACATTTAAAGATATTTGACGTTCTATAAAATCAGTTTTTGTTACACCAAGAACAAAATACATAAGACTATATAACGACGTTATTAATGATATATATATATATACATATGCAGGCAATCAGGTTTTACGGAAGTTCTGATGTAACGGTGACGGGAATAACGATTCAAAACAGCCAACAAACTCATCTCAAATTCGATAATTGTCAATCCGTTCAGGTTTTCGATATTACGGTTTCGTCTCCTGGTGACAGCCCGAATACTGACGGAATTCACTTACAAAACTCGCAAGACGTTACCATCCATAGCAGCAAACTCGCTTGCGGTATATTTTCATTAATCTTCGAGAAAAGAATCAATACAATAAAAATGGGTTTATAAGATGTCAAATATGTCTAAATGTCACCGTGGACTGCTTTATACGACAACCAAACTATTGTATATCATATTTAAAAATGTTACAATAAGTTGATAGGACTTTTTTGGACGTTCTAACAGGCTTTTAGGACATTCGAAATAAAACTTCATATTAGTATTTTTATATGACATTATTTGAGAAAGAATATCTTATAAAAACAACGGTTCTATAAAAAGTTGTTTTTTAACATGACACATCTCAAAATTGTTCTATAAAAAAATAATACGACACTTGATTTGGGATCATGTGAGGACAAACTGTTTTAGTGAAATCAATGAGACATTTTTTTACACTTGAAACTTCAAGCAAAACATTTTAAAGTTAACATTCACAGTGTTTTTGCTGTATAAAAGGTTCATATTTTTTTACCTTCACAATGTTCTGCTATGAAGTTTCAAGTGTAATAATGTGGTTTCACGGGTTTGAAGAAAACATGTTGGTTTCATGTGAACCCAACCCAACGACATTTTATTTAAAAAAAATGATCTAAATAACTTGTTAGGCTACTCAAATACGTACAAATATCCTTTATATATAGAACAAATAGTTATTTGTTTCTATAAACTTAAGTCCTATAAATCAGTCTATTAAAACAGTTAAACGTCTTAACTTCTATTATAAAAGAGACCATATATATATATATGTATGTATATATAGGGGCTTCATCAAATAAAAACCATAAAAATGTTACAAACTCGTAAAAACCGATATAAAAATAATTTTTTTCATGATTTTTTTTATCAAATGCTAAGATTTAAGATATTATTTCACATATATTTGTTTCATAAGGTGAAACTTTCACATGTATTTGTTTCACCATATGAATCTTTTTATGCATATTTTTTGTTTCACTAGGTGAATCATTTTTTTTCACATGTAATTATTTCATAAGGTGAACACAAACATATGTGAAACAATATCTTAAATTATAGGTTTTGATGAAAAAAAATCATGTAAAAAGATATTTTTATATAGGTTTTCCCGAGTTTGTAACATTTATGTTGTTTTTATTTGATTATCGTCCTATACATATATGTATATATATATATATAATCATCGTTGTTTTGATTCTTTAGGAGACGATTGTGTTTCCATACAAACCGGATGCTCGGGAGTAAACATACAAAATGTTGATTGTGGACCTGGACACGGGATAAGCATCGGGAGTCTCGGAAAAGATAACACGAAAGCCTGTGTTTCGAATATAACGGTTCGCGATACAAAAATCCACGATTCGCTAAATGGAGTAAGAATAAAGACATGGCAGGTAATAAAAATCTCCTATTTTGCATATGGACTCTTAAGCCATTTCAAACAAAATGTCTTAACAGCTCTTTTTTTATAAAACACTGTAAACACGATTCTTTTATAGGAAACAACTTGTTTTATAAGAGACTTTTTTTTTTTAAATAATGTCTTATATATAAAAGGTTTAATATGATATTTTGTTTTATAAGTATTTTAAGAAGATTTTTAAGATGCCTAAAAACATGATATAAATTTACTACAATATATTTATATTGAATATACCGATGTTTGGTACTATAAATTTAAATCTTATAAATATAGTGGTGTAGGGTCAGGCTCAGGTTAGGTTCAGAGGAAAACCTCATAAAAAAAAATCGAATACCCCCTTCGGCTTCGGAGTCTTCCATCTGGACAATATGCACCCATGCACTCGTATATAAGAAAAAAAAACACCTTCAATCGCTTGTATGCATTTGTGCATATTGTTTATTCACAAATGCATACGGTCCAGATGGACGACTCCCAAGGTGTTTTTCAGTTTTTTTAAGGTTTTCCTGAACTTCCCTCTATTAGTGTATTAATTAGAGGATTCGGATACTTTGATGTCTTATAAACCCCAATTTTTTTGGTACTGACATAAGTTTTGTAAAACAGTCTATATATTAACGTATTTTTGGAACTCCTATAAACCCGATTTTGTTGTAGCACGATGGTTTAGCCATTTAAACCAAACAATCCAAACTTTTAACCCCTTTTTTGCACTATTTTTTTTATAGGGGGGTTCAGGGTCGGTTCAAGGAGTAACCTTTTCCAACATTCAAGTTTCAAACGTCAAAACTGCAATCATGATCGATCAATACTATTGTGACGGCAGTAAGTGCCGGAATATGACGTCAGCAGTGGCTGTTTCCGGTATATCTTATGAGAATATAAGAGGGACTTATGCTGTAAACCCTATTCATTTTGCATGCAGTGATACCTCCCCATGCACAGATGTAACCCTAGATACCATACAGTTGCAGCCACTTGAAGAAAACAACCCACCATTTTGTTGGAATACTTATGGAGAACTGAAAACCAACACTAACCCTCCAATTGATTGCTTGATGGTGGCTAAAAAATTGAAGAAACAGGGTCAGAATAACTATGATTCTTGCCAAAATTGATCAATGTATATATATATTATATGTGAGTAGATATATGAAATTAAAGGATTATATATATATATATATATATAGGTTGGTAATTATTTGAGAAACCGGTTATTTATGAGAACTGGAGAATGATATTTAGTATTTTAATTAATGAGTATTCACAGGATGAGTTATATCATGTATGGGTATAATGTTTGAGACATAAAACACTAATGTGAGTACGTATTAATGGTATGAATTATCATGTTTAAGTTTAGTATTTGAAAAAAAAACATGTTGGTTTGGATTAACTATATTTATACTGAATAATGAATGAACTTCACCTTGGTTATATCACACATTAAAAAATAAACGTTGAATAGTACTCGATTAAAAATACAACATACAAAATCAAACAAATTATTCGATTTCAAATCCAAACAACTAATTAATCATTGTAATCCAGCTATAAATTACAAATCATATCTTTTTTTTTCCAAATCCTTTCTTACGTCAAAACAATAATATATCACGGTGTAATTTGCAATACATAATGATCACCATGACCAAACAAGTCAAAAGTAAATCGGAAAAATGAACACATGAGTTGATTTTCAACTATTGACGGTCAATTATCAGTTCACATTCATAACTAGAATCATGACGACAAATTATATATAGCCCACACAATACATGCCTTATTTCTCACACCATAAAGATCAATGCTCCACAAAAATGATTCCGGTAACAATTAATCTTCACAGATGAATCATAAAACAACGTTGTTTTATTGAACGTAAATCTAAGTTCACGAATTCCACATCCAGAGATTGTAGTGTCACGTCTTTTTCTTTGTTTAAATATGTATCAAATGCTCGCAATCAGTTGCAGAGACAAGATTTATGTTCAAAGTGGTCCACAAGGTCGAGGTGTGCCGATTTAAATTGGGCTAGGTCCGCTCAGTACTAGTGTGATTTGATTGAAGATCGAGCCATTTTTAAGCTATATGATTTTTTATAAAATATCGAGGATTGGCTTGAGTTAATATCGGACCAAAGTCAGATTGTTTACAAGTTTTTAAGATACTTATAAATTGAATCCATATATAAATTTATTTCTCTCATGTAAATATTTCTTCATTCTACTTAACCATCATTAAACATTTTTATTAAATTATATTTTAAGTTAAACTCTTTATATATATTATTTCATTCTGGCAAAGCACTATACGGGTTTGAAGTGAAAAGATATTTATATCATGGTTCATCTTGTACATGTGGAAAAACTTTAGGGTTTATTCGGTAACCTTCTCAATGTGAATGAAGCCAGAAAACCTGTAGAAAAATAAACCTTAGAGCATCTTTAACAAATTCCTCGTAAACTTTATAAAATGGAGAATCAAAAGATAAAATTGTCAAAAAATATTGAATTCATCTTCAACAAATTCCCTATAATTTCTCTAAAATATTATTATAATATTGTATCATCTATTAAAATATAATTTCTTTATTTAAATATTTATTTTTCAAAGTTTCCTATTGGCCATTTCATTTAGCAATCCTTTTTGGAGTGAACTCTATATTTAGAGAAAAACTCACTATCTCTCTTACTTTCTCCATTTTGAAGATGATTATGGAAAAACTATTGAAACAAAATTGGTGTTCAAACTCCTCATTTTCTCCATTTTCCCCATTTTGGAGAAGCTATTAATTAGAGATGCTCTTACAAGATAAATAAACTGTAATCCTTTCTTAAGAGATGGGGATCTTAATCCTATAAAAATTCCAGAAATATGAGTGAGTTTGATTTAGGGAAATTTATTTAAATAGTTATTTTTTTATTTGTGGTTTTTACCATCTAGTCCATTTTCTCAAATTTTTACTTAAATAGCCTTCAGGTTTGCAATGGTGAAGGGAAAAAATATAGAAAAAAACGTTTTTGAACTATGTTTAAAATTTCAGGGACCAAAATTGTAAATTGAATATTGTGAACCTAGAAAAAAAAAGTATGAAATTGCAAACCTAGTTCAATTTTTTTTTTACATTGTCACTACCCGTGAAGTTGAGGGCTATTTTGGTAAAATTTGGAAGAAATGTGTTAGAAGGTAAAACTATTATTTAAAAGATGTAATTGTTAAATAATATATATATATATATATATATATAGTTAAATAAAAATTAGTTGATAGTTAACTAAATATCTAACATATTTTTTTTAAATAACAAAGATTTTATTAACACTAACAAGAAGCTAGGAACAAATATCTAAAATATTAATTAATAAGAAAAAAACAGCAAATCAAAATTATGAATATCAAATAACAGTTAACAAGTATATATAGATGAATCTATCAAGTAATAAGGTGGGTATCATTACAAGTGAATGTATCGTTACCAATTACAATTGGTTGGTATACGTTTATATCATATAGAATTTTACGTACAATTATAACTGATTGATACATGGTATTAGAGAAAAAAACTTGATATTATACCAAGTCAAATCCTAAGTTTAACAAAACTAACTAATTCAATTTTTGAATTAAACCAAAAATTCGATTTTATATATTTTTAGACAACTTGAAAAATCAATATATTTCATTCATTTTTTGAAATTAGTAACTTCGATTATAGTCTACAAGTTCTATAATTTTGTTAGAACTAAAAATAATTTAGATATTAGACATAATTATATATATTTTAAATTAAATTACACAATGTGTTATAAACCCAAAAAAGTATCTTTTAAATGGAAAAAATATAATTGCATTATGGTTGTAAGTTTGAAAGCTTCCAAGTAGCCTTTAGCCTGGATTGTCAAACTTGATATTTGATAATTTGTCCACATTGAACAAGACAAAGGGTTCTTAAATAACACCATCATCTCCATAATTAATGTCAACAATAATGAGTGGTTTAAAAAAAATAAATTGTATTCATAAAATGATTAAAATAATTAAACCATCAAATCCCTTATTATTTATTAAAAAAAATTGTGTTATTTTAATAAATATATGTTAACTTTTTGATATTGTATTTGTAATAATCTGAACCTTGTGATTTTAATTAGTCAAAAATTAAATATTTATATTTAACTTAAAAATCAATCTTATAATTTTGTCAATTATATCATTTTGTCAACTTGAAAAACTTTGTTTAGTTTATTTAACTTTGTTAGAGCATCTCCAACAGCTAGAATAAACTTTTTCTAAAATAGCATATCAAAAACCAAAATCTCTAAAAAAATTTGTATCCAACTCCAACACCTACTCTATTTTAACAATCTTATCATAATTATATTATTCAAATATTATATATATTTAATATCCCAACAACTTTTTAAACAAACTTTCAAATAATTGATGGAACTATTAAAATAATTATTTCTCTCTCTATTTAGATATTCTCTAAATTTAGATAAAAAATTCCTTCTTTTTAGCATTTCTCTATTTTAGGATATGGTATACCATAGCTGTTGAAGCCTAAAATTACAAAAAACCTCAACTTTTCTATTTTACAATAGCTGTTGGAGATGCTCTTATAGCCTAAACAAAAGATCATGGATTTGTTGTGGCAAAAATTGCTTTTATTTGTCTTTTATTTTGCTTTTGAGTTTTGTATGGATAAGAACTTGCTTAAAACCTAACCTAACATGCACTTTTGTCTTCTTACAAATTAAATTAAAACCATGTATTTTCTTAATCTTTTAAAGTTGTTATATATATGCAATATTTATTTAACAACATGTAAAATTGTAATAATTTTAAGAATGGATGTATCATCTGTTATTTAACATGATTTTGTCCATTTATGATTTAAGTTTGGTGTATGGATTCATATGTATTTATTTCACGGTGTGAATTTTTTCTATGTGTTTATGAAACAAAAAAAAAATTTAAAAAGTTTCACGGTGTGAATCAAATACATAACACATGGTGAAACAAATATATGTTAATCAATATATTAAATTATAGCATTAGATATAAAAAAAAATCACGTGAGGAGTGAAGGACAAAGGAGAGCGCGACATGTGTCCCTTACACCCAAGGGTTATTATCCTGAGTAGATAATGATCATTTGTTGTGTTATTCATATTGAATGTTGTATCATTCATCATGAATAGTGTATAAATTTCACATTCGTTATTGATATTGAATGTCATTCGTTATTCATACTGAATGGGACACGTATCGCCTTTCCTTTATCCTCACTTTACAATGAAATATATATATATATATAGGCGGGTTCACGCAAGGATGGTTCTCAACCAATCATTTTGTACATGATTTTTTTTCATGTACAAAATAACATGTGATTTTGTACCAGCATAAAAAATGACACGCGCGACTTTTGCTGCAAGAAAAGTGTCGGCTAATTATATATGATTTTGTATGTGAATTATATTGATTTTGTACATGAAAAATTTCATGTACAAAATAATTGACTGGGCATTGTCATTGCATTCTCATAAATTATTACCGTTATCGCATGAACCTCTTTCTTTTATATATATATATATGTGTGTGTGTGTGTGTTTTTGTTTGTTTAAGTCTTTGTGGGTCAACGAAATTATTGCATAATACTTTGTTCACATGATTCAGATTCAGATTCAGATTCTTTTTTTGAGAAAAGATATAGCCATTCATATGAATCATACAATTTATTTTTCATATCATTTTTGAGAAAGGACATAGCCCCCATTCACATGAACTACTAACAATTCAGCAAAGGACCGAAAAACAAATCTATTCACAAATATTATCTTAGAACTTGATTGATTTGTTTGTAAGTTATTAACTATGATAACAAAAAACCTCAAATACAAGTTATTGTTTTAAATTACAGGTTTTGAATAATTCTCAAGTTATTGTTTTAAATTAAGGTTTTGAATAATTCTATTTATAGTTATAAGACATTTACTTCAGATTATTTGTATATAAAATCTTATATTTTTGTATTCTTTCCCTTTTTGATTTGTTAAATAAAGAGCAAACTCTAATTTTGGTGTTCGTGGTTTAGCAAAGTCTATAAAAGTGGGATCTAAACTTTGATAACTCTAGAAATCGTCCTTATGGTTCTCATTTTACTCTGAAAGTAGCCTCCTGTTATTAACTCTGTTAATTTTCTTTGTTACTAACTCTTTAAAAAGTAAAACATGTATATTGTATTTATATATACTATATCTATATAGAAACAAGTTCATGCGAGAACGATAACAATTTACGAGAATGTGAGGACAATCCTCAGCCAATCATTTTGTACATGAAACTTTTCATGTACAAAATCACATATGATTCGTGTACAAAATCATATATGATTCACATTCCCCCTTTCATTTGTAAATTCGTTTTATGGCTTCTTATATTTGAAAGGTTTTTTTACATGTTAAATTTTTAATAGGGCCCTAAAAAATATTTGTGTATTATATATTCACATACCGATTCACTATTTCAACATTCCAAACGAATTTTGATGGTAAATTAATACTTAGGTTTTAATAATTTAAATCAAGATCATTATACTTATAGAAATAAAGATTAGAACAAACGTAATATTAACTTTAATTTTTATTTTTAAACAAATGTTAGAGTTTTATTAGGACAACTCAAAAAAGTTATTTTAACTTTTATAAGATTCAATTTTTGCATTTTCATTAATCCTATTTTTTTTATAATTAAATATTTCCTAAATACAAATAAAGTGGCTTTATTTGTGAACTTTTTAAAGTATGAAGAGACCCACATGTCCCTTTGATGTATAAATAATTTGATTATTACCATAAAAAGGCTTTTTTTGTGTTCCAACAATTTTGGATTATTCTCACAAATAAACTTTTTTTTTGGGTATTCTAAAATCACTGATAATTTTTCTAACTGTTTTCCAAAACTTCTATAATTAGTTGAGGTGCATGTGAATCAATACGAATATTTACATTATCAAAAAAATCCATGAAAGAAGTTGGTATCCAATACATAAAAAATTATTAAAATAAACAAAGTTTGGTCTAGTTTATATTTAATACAATGATATAATAAAGTTTTAAAATTTATATTTTGACCAGGAACATATCGGTTTGGTAACATTTGATAACGTAGATACTTATTTACAAATGATAAATTTGATATCCATATCATCAAGTTACAAGGTGAGGATGTTACAATCTTGTGGGGTTACATCAACTTGAAATAAGTTTTGGATCTTTCGGTATCCCTCTGGAGGTCATCGATTCGATTTCTGCAAGGTACTGGAAATTTTCTTGACTGTTTTCAAAACCCCTGAGATTAGTTGAGATGCGTAACTGTATAGTTAACAAAAAAAAATCAACAAGTTACTGATTAAATTGATATAAAAACATTAATTAAGAAAAAAAAATATATTATGACATTAAATAGTAACTTTGAAAAAAAATGTTGCATTTTACACCATATAAAATCCACTATTTGGTGATATTTTAAAAGGTAACATGTATTGGTGTGTTTTTAAAAAACATGAAAAATAATGTGGTCGTTTTGTGTGAAACAAATGTTTAGGTTAGAAATTGTCAACAATTCGTATGTGATCGACGATTTGGGCTTAAAGCCCAATCGCGTGAGTTATTTGGGCTGGAAATCCAAGTAATCCTTCATTCCTTCTTAATTCTTATTAATTATTATATATTTCAATTAATAAAACAAGAAAAAATATATTTGTTCAAAGTTATGACCAGTAACCCTAATTCATCATATTTAAGTATTTTACGAAAATATATCTAATAATTCCCAAAAAAAAAAAAAAAAAAAAAAAAAAAAAAAACCCTTTTTACAAGGTTATTATACCTTCTTATTCACAGTTTCATATAGTTATATAGGTCCATTTAATTATATAAAAACATATTACGTTCCCAGAACAATATTTAGAAACCCAAAAAATATATGTTTCATGTAATGTTCCAAAAATCCAATTTTTTATTTTGTACATGTATTTTTTTTCTTCTTTTGACCGCCAAAATTTATAAATTTAAATTCTGATATCATCATAAAAAAATTTACATCCAATATTGGTTCTATTCCGATGCAATTTGCCATGAAAAAGTCAGATGTATTAGATAACAACAAAATTTAGTGATATTCTCATTTTAATTAGTGTACATAAATTTTTCGTTAAGCAACAGAATAACACACTTCTTGTTTCGTTAAAAAAACGGATTTTCCACTGAAACGACTTAAAATAAAGATCGACATTTCCTTATTACATCATGTTTTTTATAGATTTTAATTTGGGTTTTTATTAATTTTAAATCATCAAGCAAATTATTTGTTGTAGCGTGTTAATCAATTTCTTATATTGGATTAACATTGCACATGCGAGTCTTTTATCTTATCTTCATATAACCAAACTGATTATCTTAGAAATATGCATGTATGCATGCATCCATATGATGCATACATCGACATACATGTGCACACTGACGTTGAAAGTTGTTCTATCTTATATCACATCGCTACATGTACACGACTTGATCATGCATGATGACATGATTAAATATTAATCCTTATTAACATAATAACGACAAAGTTAGGTCAAAAGAGTACAAGTCCGATTAACCTTAATTAAAACGATTAATTAACCGCTAAATTGTCATAAACACTCCCCTATAAAACCGATTGCCACCTTATTAATCTTTCTTCAACAAATATCGTTCTTTCTCCATCCTTAGAGCAATCAAACTGAAAATGGAGAAAAAATCGATTGTTTGTATGCAAGATGTCCATGTTAGAAAAGGGCCCTGGACGATGGAAGAAGACTTGATTCTTATCAACTACATAGCTGGTCATGGTGAAGGTGTTTGGAACAGTCTTGCAAAATCTGCTGGTGCTGATTATTATTTTTATATAACTTTATATTTCAAAATCAAAGAAAACCTTGATTTTGTTTTAAAAATTTGCGTTAATTATGTGTTGTTCAGGTCTTAAACGAACTGGAAAAAGTTGTCGCCTCCGATGGTTGAACTATCTTCGACCAGACGTGAGGAGGGGTAATATCACGCCTGAAGAACAACTCTTAATTATTGAGCTTCATGCTAAATGGGGTAATCGGTGAGTACATAAATAAATTAAAATATAAATTATCAATTTAGTTCAAAATAATTAACTCCCTTATTTATAATTAAAAAAAATTGTTGTTTTTCAGATTTATCAATTTACATTCTCAAATTAAACCGACCGTTCTTTAATTTGCATCATTATTTGTTATTTTACGTGTCCAGATAATTCAAGAAAAATACTAATTGTTTGAATTAATACATCCATATTTTACAGTTTTTTCTTTAGTTTTCTCGTTAACTAATCTAATTCTCGGAAAAAAATATCTACAACAATATAAGCAATTTATACAACTTACTTAAAAACTGCATTTGCAAATACGTATCTGTGATCGTCAACTTGATAGAGATTTATAATTAAAAAACCCGACATCCACCACAAAAACCTTTTCTTCTTGGACTTCTACTTTTCAAATGAACTAAACTGAGAGATTGAGACCCTTTAAATATACGTGACTTCTATTTTGAGCCATAGAACATGATGATACTCTTTATTTTGCAACATGGAACATGTGTTATAAACTCAATGCGGCCCTATCTGATCTCATTTAAATAAAAAGTTTTATACGTTTGTTTTTCAAAAATTAATCTAAAAAAAGACCATATACTTTCGATTTTTAGTTGTAAGAAAATACTTTGTAGGTGGTCAAAAATTGCAAAGCATTTGCAAGGAAGAACAGATAACGAAATAAAGAATTATTGGAGGACGAGAATTCAGAAACATATAAAGCATACCGATAACTTCAATGGGCATACATCTTCACAACGAAACAATCAGACAGACTTGATTCCGACACAGACATGTAATGTTGTAAGTCAGATGGAATTGTCGTACCATCCTCCTTGTGAGAACATTATGAATTTTCCGGGTCCATTTGCCAATGAGACAAATGAGAGCATATGGAGTATGGAGGATTTATGGCCACTTCAGTTACTAAATAATGTCTAAAAATGAATTATACATATATATCACATGTCAGATATACAGTTTGAAACATTTTTTCTCATTTTGATTTGTTTTTGTGTATTGGTTGTATAATGTTAACAAAACAACCAAGATCATTGCATTTGCACATCAATTAACGAACTTTGTGTGCCACATATTTGTTTTGTAAGATTAACTTATTTTGTCGGTTTTCTGGACGTTTAAAATGTATTAGCTAACATAAAGATATATATATTTATAAATTTACATGTCTAGGTAAGGACGATAATCAAATAAAAACCAAAAAATGTTATAAACTCGTGAAAACCAATATAAAAATATTTTTTATATGATTCTTTTTCATCAAAACCTATAATTTAAGATATTGTTTCATATATGTTTGTGTTCACCTTATAAAATAATTACATGTGAATTTTTTTTGATTCACCTAGTGAAACAAAAAATATGCATAAAAAAGATTCATATCACCATATGATGAAACAAATACATGTGAAAATTTCACCTTATGAAACAAATATATGTGAAATAATATCTTAAATTCTAGCATTTGATAAAAAAAATCATGAAAAATTTAATTTTTTATTTCGGTTTTTACGAGTTTGTAATTTTTTTTGTGTTTTTTATTTAATTAAGCCCCGTCTAGGTAAACATTGTAACTTCTTAAATATTTTATTTTTATAAAACGATAAATGATGGCTAATACAACTACATTGATGCAACTTTTGCAGAGAAAAAACATCCACCTAACTAGACCAATAGATGAGCGACACATGGAAGGCGGTTAGTATGTTTGCTATATTTTTGGAAAGTTGAACCATGACGTGAACCTAACTTTCATAACACGGTTACGGAAAGTCAGCAAAACCACTGACGACGTCCTTGGAAACACTCATACGCACATGTGTGCTGGTATACGTGCACTCTGTATCTAATAAATATCATCACAATATCTGTAACATCACATACTTATCATGATCCAACTCCAACAACTATTTTATCTTAGCAATCCTAACATTAACTATATTATTAAAATATTCAATACATTTAATAAAATATCATTTGTTTCCCCTACATATTTAATTTCAATACATCTTATCGAACATAAAGAATTAAAATATTAGCTCACCCTCTTTTACAGAGTTTTAAAAATTCTCTAATTTTGAAAATTTCTATTTAGCATAATTGTTGGACAAATTTTTTTTTCTTAATCTTTAAAATTTTCTATTTCAGCATAAACATTGAAGATTGTACAATTTTTTTAATAATATGATTTTTATTTGTTTTGTTGACATTTAAAAAAATAAAAACGAAATCATATTTCAACCAGCATTTAAAAGTTAAACAAAAAAAAATGTACATTTTTGTAATAAATTTGTTAACATATCACATATTTATTACAAACTAATCGTAATCGTTTAATTAGTATAATTAATATTTGATTCAATGAATATGTCGATTGTTTCATAATATGAAGCATTGATCATAAAAAATGAAATCTAATAATCTTTTATAAATTTCCAAATCACAATAAATAAACTCTCGTTATTAACATAAATATCTCAATTAATTTGTTTCTATGATTTGTAATAATGGTTGAGTTTGTAAAAAAATTATATGTTATATACTTATATAAATATATATATATATATAGATATATAGATATATAGAGAGAGATGTTAGCTTAGAATTACAAGTGATTTAACCATTTTTATATTCTTGTTTAACCATTCTTATATATTTCATTGATGAATTAGTTTTCCTTTTCTGTTGTTCATTTGTATCTATCTTGTAGTAAATAAATAGTTTATCAATCTGGGCATTTGGTCTAGTGGTATGATTCTCGCTTTGGGTGCGAGAGGTCCCGAGTTCGATTCTCGGAATGCCCCTTTTTGATTTTTACTTTTGACCCCCACAATTAGTTTTCTTTACAAAACTTCACCCGCTTCTAGTTTTTTCTTATAAAACTTCCCCCACTTCTAATTTTTTCTTATAAAACTTCCCCCACTTCTAGTTTTTTCTTATAAACTTCCCCCATTTTTAGATTTTTCTTCTACAAAACTCCTCCAATCTTAGTTTTATTTTAACAAAACCTCTCCCACTTTTAGTTTTTCTTTTAAACTTGCCACACCTTAGTTTAGGTTGCTATTATGAGTTATTTTTCAGTGTTATTGGGTCATTATGATGTTTCATTTACGAAGGACCAAAAAAAAAGATCGAAGTTGATGTACCAGTGTTTGATATAGAACGTGCAAAATGTAGATCTTCAAACATAGTGGTCATTATACATAAAACATTCAAGTTTTGTACGTAATGTGAATATTATATTTGGTTGTTTTTTGTAAGTTATATAATATTTACATACGACAAAAGAATTTACACAATTTTCTTACATTTGATAAGGTTAAATCCCATACTTCATGAGAGGATCAACTCTACTGTAACTGTATACTAATAGGCCAATGGTCATTTGGTAATGTTACATTTCTTATAAACATAAGATGACATATTATATTTCTTGTCATTGTTTACACTTTACATTTGATTTTGTGCATGGTGTTCCAATGTGAAACACATGCTTTCGGGACACTGATCGTTAGTATATTTTCACACTTTATGAAAATGTGAATGGATGGGTATTCCTTTCATTTTAGAAATATGTAGTAATTACAATTTTTAATTAATTATATGACAACTGTACTTTTTAATGAATTTATCTATCTCATCAGCTCATAAATTTTTATGTAGTCATAATTAAAATTAGAAATAAAATTTGATAAATTATTTTGAAAATGGACACTTGGTCTTTGATAAACTTAGAGATAAAAACATAAACACTTATTTGAGAAGAGAAAATCATTATAATATATCATCAATAAATAATAACCTCGGTTTATAGTTCCGGAAATAAATAAAAAAAACCCAACAAATTTTTATATTTTAAGCGAATAAAATGATTAACATTTTACAACAAATAAGTCAATACACTTACTAAATAAGAACAATTGATACTTTTAACATATAAAACCCGTTATTACAGTAAAATCATGTTAAACTCCAACAAACTTTTATGATTTTTTACTTGATTAAGTGCAAAAACATTTTGGAAAGAATAAAAAACTAGAAGGTTATAAATGTAAACAGTTTAAAAGTTGAGGGACACTTTCCGTAATTAACGCAAAAACAAAATCAAACATCTCCATACCTTTTATCTCAAAATCAAACCAAACCTCTCCAATCCGTTTATCCTATCTTTCTTCGTCTCTCCAACTCTTCTCCGAGCTCTGCTTCAATGGCGGCATCCTCACCTCTCTCCACCATCACTCTACGGTCGTCCTCTTCCCGTTCGCCGTCCACCGCCGCTCTCATTACACCTCCATCGGTAAGTTTCACTAAACAAACACTAGAATTCCCCCTCCGAACCACCAAAATCGCTCGCAGATCGACATTCCTGCATCCCGTCGCCGCCGTCGCCACCGAGGAGAAGGTCGTACAGCTAGGAGATGAAATCTCGAATCTAACTTTATCAGACGCACAAAAACTTGTTGAGTACCTACAAGAGAAGCTCGGAGTCACCGCCGCATCGTTTGCTCCCGCCGCCGTCGCCGTCGCACCTGGAGGAGCCGGAGCAGATGTGGCTGAAGTTGTGGAGGAGAAGACGGAGTTCGATGTGGTGATTGATGATGTTCCGAGTAATGCGAGGATTGCGACGATTAAGGCTGTTAGGGCTATGACGAGTTTGGCGCTTAAGGAAGCGAAAGAGCTTATTGAAGGACTTCCGAAGAAATTCAAGGAAGGAGTATCGAAAGAAGAAGCTGAAGATGCGAAGAAACAGCTTGAAGAAGCTGGTGCTAAAGTTTCAATTGCTTAGTTTCACGAATTTGTGGTACGATTTCTCCTTTTTTTTGTCGAATCTGCATGATGTATTTGTTGTTAATTTGTTAGTTTTGATAATTGAAATTAATTTTCTCTTTGCAATTTGCATACATCGTTATATGAATTGAAGATCGACGTGATTTACTTTCCACTAGATGCAAATTTCAACTCGTAAGTCCTAACTCTGCGAATTCTGTGTTTACTTCTGTCAAATCTGATGATATTCATATTTCTATTGCTTAGTTTCACTAATTTGTGGTACGATTTCTCCATTTTTTGAATCTGCATACTGTAATTTGTTGTTAATTTCTTAGTTTTGATAATTGAAATTAATTTTCTCTTTGCAATTTGCATACATCGTTTTATGAATTGAAGATCGACGTAATTTACTTTCCACTAGATGCAAATTTAAACTCGTAACTCTTAAATTCTGTGTTTACTTCTGTCAAATCTCATATGAATATCATCATATTAATTTGAAGAAGCTGGCGCCAAAGTTTCAATTGCTTAGTTTCACGAATTTATGGTACGATCTTTCCTCCTTTTTTTTCCGAATCTGCATAATGTAATTTGTTGTTAATTTCTTAGTTCTGATAATTGAAATTATTTTTTTCTCTTTGCAATTTGCATACATCGTTTTATGAATTGAAGATCTACGTACGTAATTTACTTCCTCTAGATGGAAATTTCAAATTGAACTCTGTGAATTCTGTGTTTACTTCTGTCAAATCTGATTGTATTTATATTTCTCTGAATTTGTTCATTTGATGCTGTTGGTGGAATTTCCAGAATATAGAGAAATAGAGGATGAAATAACTTAGGATAATACTGTGAGATCTCGAATGATTTTCTTAAGTTGTATTTCGACCCTAATTTGCCTTTGGTATCATGAAATAACTCAGAGGATGATCTAGACTTCCTGTAACGATTTTGTTAGAAATCGGTTCCTTTTAAACTCGTCACTGATCGTAAATTAATGTTGAGAATATCTCCCCCATAAAAAGGAAATGATTGTTGGAGTAATTAGTGGATGGTTAAATGTATAGCAGTTACCAAAACTGCACACGCATCAAAAGTCGTCAGAGCTTCTGATTCTTCAGTCAGAAACCGTTCAGAATCAGAAGCTCCGACTCTAGAGTCAGAAGCTCTAAGTCTACCACTTCAAAATCAAAAGCCTAAACAAAAAACTGAGAAGTTTTCCTGTAGAGAACTCAAAGGCTTTGTGGACCCCGCCAAATGGTGCCATTCAGCAATCTCGATTATATTTAGCTTACATGAGTGTGCAATCTACACTTCTTAGCTAGTGATATAGCCTAAATCCAACTCCATATTATCTTATGAATCCATTTACATAAAATGAATTGATGATTTCTCTAAAATCATCAACAGATGCTTGTAAAATACACTTAGAAGCAGATTAAAAATGGCAAATGCATCTTAAAGAGTGCTCTTATGATTTTTTAGAATTTGGAGATGCCTAGCCTCCAATCTATTAAAAGGTGAATTCTATTCATAACCGATTCTAAGGAGGGTGTATGAATAACAACTCCCTGTTAAAATTGTTTTCAATGTGTCTATAGACGAAGGATCTTGTGAGGGACCCGGACTTTTGATCACTTTTTAATCTCACCTCCACCCCATGAATTGCGTTTCTCACGGGAATTGATCCGGTATATCTCATTAGTGTTGACCTTCGATTAGGATTGATCCAAGGGTGGAGATCCCTTCTTAACTTTCTCATCATAACTTTCATTCTCACCGGAACCCAACCTTGTGTCTAGATGCATTGTTGGATTTAGAAGAAAAGGAGACGCTACATCTTAAAGCATAATTGTTTGTGGGTAGAGTTCATGTGTTGGTTTTTGCATGGAATTCTTCATTCCAAATGATCAACTTTAGGCATGTTTCTAAATCCCATTGAGCTTGAATCTGTATACTGTGGATACACATGTACCATATGAATACAATTTCAGGCTTGTTTTTAAAATCAAGTGGAATATGATCATCTATGGGTGTAAAACCATCTTAAAAGAACTAACAATTTATCTATTTTAAAAATTATACATTAATTCTATTATCAAAATATTTAATAGATTTAATTATATGCTTCATCCAATCCCAAACTAAATGTCCAAAAAATATATAATTAACTATTTATCACGTTTGCATGTTATAATTTACAGAAGAACTTTATCCATCTCATAATTAAGGGTAGATTGGGAAAATGAAACTTTACTGATACGAACTCTCGGATTTGACTCACGTAGTTTTCACTGTCACGAGACTTGCATTTCTAGCTCTTTAGTTTACATAAACAAGATGTTATTATGTTTTTATTTTTCTTTTATTAGTGGTTGGTCAAATACGTTCTCTGAATGGAGTGCATACAGGTTCAATTCTTTAGGATTAAGAGCACTGGTTCACACCAATATCTTTTAGCGGTTAATTATTTTTCCTCCTTATATTATGTATTGTAATTTAAGGTGATTCTTTAGAAATTTTAACATAAATTATATTATTATAATATTATCTAATTTATTATTCCAATATATTTTTAAAGTCAAATATTTTTATAAAATAATAATAATTCAATCTTATTGGTGAGATTGAATAAAATAATCGTTTCTCTATTTCTCTCAACATCAAGTTTTAGAAAACTATCTAAACTTGGAGTTTTTCATGTTTTCTTTATTCTAGAGAACATTATAGACAAGTTTTTGAGTATTATAGAGATCAAAAGGTTGATTTTTTATATTTTAAAGAAGATGTTGGAGATGTTTCCATCTCTCTTTTACTTTCTACATTCTGCAGAATGTTTTGTAGAATTTATTGGAACTAAAAATTAGAGCAAAATCTCTAAAATTTCTATTTTCCGATCTCCTAGACTTGCGCTAACTTGTAGATCCTATGCCAAATTTATGCCTATGCTGTTAATGTAGCCGAATTTTGTTCTCAAATCCCCTTCCTTGAAATAAAAATACGTAGTTCCAAATTTCCTACTCTTTTTTCTATTCTACTAATTATTTAAATATATATAAATAAAAATGAATTTATATAATTCATCTTTTCACCCTTTGTCTTTTAATAAATGAATGATACGAGTTTATGTTATTGTAACATCTTCCATACCATCGAGGCGGAGCCAGTATAGAGCCAGAGGGGGACTGGGCACCCTCTGAAATTTATTTATTTATTGATATAGATATAGATATAATTTAATAAATTATCCTACAATATCATTTAGTTTAATTTAGTATATAAACAATCCCTTGGATCAATTGGCTAGCGTTCCTTATATGTATGGAGGTGATTCTGGGTTCCAATTCCCTCGAATGCATTTTACACATAAAATATTTTTTAATTTAATTTGTAATTGAAACTTCTTACTTTTAACCCATCCAATCTTATTTTTTAATTGAGCATTCTAAAAGTCTAAAATTCACCAAGACACTAACCAATTAATTGTAATATCATATTTATCTTCCAAAATCTGATTTTTACCCTAGCACACGTCGTTAAAATCAGAATCCAATCATATTTACCTCCCAAGGTTGATAATGAAAAGGACGTTTTTACCAATGTTGATAATGAAAATATCGTAGATAGGTTTCAGAAAATGAAAACTCGACAATGTCATTGTTGATTTTGTAAAGGTCTGAATATTATGAATATAATATCATTATTTTGCTACTTATATTTTACCTTGTGCTCCTTTCATGAAAGTTTCTGGCTCCGTCCCTGCATACCACCAGAGACGGACCTATGAATACCGTTACCATGTACGTACCCACTAAGGTGACCTCAAGATTATATTCCATAAAATCTATTGTTATTGTTTACATTTAAATAACTAAAAATAAGGTTATGTTTCGATAAGAATATAAGTTATGATGAAATGTTGTAAATAAATTGTTGTGAGAACGTAATTCATAGGATAATTTAAAATTTAAAATATCAAAAATTCAGG
This sequence comes from Silybum marianum, assembly GCA_036898165.1. Classification (NCBI taxonomy): domain Eukaryota; kingdom Viridiplantae; phylum Streptophyta; class Magnoliopsida; order Asterales; family Asteraceae; genus Silybum; species Silybum marianum. The sequence goes on from CM072543.1 coordinate 854,149, forward strand.
TCTTATTTACGATTATCAAATTTAACTCGTATTCTTATAATTTATACTATATTATAAAGTATTTGGTCAAAAACTCTTAAAAACAACTTTTTAAGCATTAGGTACTGCTATTTAATGCTAATTACTTAATTTTCAAGATTACAAGTAAATTATGCGTAAGTACAACTTATTAAAGCTTTATTTCTGAATTTGTGTAACTAACTGTAGATAATCATCATCCAAAATACAAGATAAACATTTAATTTTAAATATAAAAAATCTAAAGTATAATTAAGATAATCACTGAGTTCTAACAGAAAACTTAATTATTATCATTAACAAAATTATATTATTAAACTAAAAATAAATTATTTTGTTATTGAACATAATTAAATTATGATAAAAAAATTGAATTAAAGAAATTACATAAAAAAAGAGAACTTTTAAATGAACATTAAAATCGTTTTCTCAAAACCGTATAAAACCATTAGAATATCGATAGGGACAAAAATTAAAATAAAACCTAAAATCGAGATGTAATTCGCTGCATTGCACGAGTACCTTCTAGTCATCTAAAAAAGAAAAATTGTAAAAGTTTAATTTCTTATTTACTTATTGTACATGTATAAAAAGATGAAGGGGGCAAAGTGTAATTTTAATATTATTAAATGGGGATTCTCAGGCAATAAAATGGTCACCGGCGTCGTGTCTCCAATTACTTCATATCAGTCACCACATTAATCAAACTTCAACTACTAACCGCCACGTGTACGTAACCATTAATTGCACCCTCTATTCGGCTTTCTCTATAGATAATTATAATTCTGTTTTTGGTTAATGTAATGATAGAAGAAATTACTCAATTTGTCCAAAATTAAATATTACTTAGCATATTTATTTTATTTTTCTTAAAATAGATATTCTTTTAAAAAACACATATGTGCTTCTTTATTTTACCTTTTAACTATAAAATTGATAAATTATTTACAAAATCTTTAATATAAAAAATTAAAAGTTAAAATCTCAAAAAAAAAAAAATATATTAAACTTTAAGAGTTTAACCATTTTAGATATTACAACATTCGTTATATTATCAAATATTCTATATTTATAATAAAATATTATTTATCTCACACAAACATTCAAATTAAAAAAAAATTATCAGTGAAACATAATTAAAAAAAAAGGATTCCTCTCCCATGCTAATTATTTTTGTAGATTTCTTCAAATTTAGATATTTTTTGTACTTTTCTTTATATTTTTTTCATTTTGAAGAAAATTTTGAAGATACTATTGAAATAAAAAAATTACTTAAAATACCTATTTTTTCCATTTTAAAGATGTTAGAGATATTCTTACTCTTTATGTTATTAATTGTAAAAGTGTATTTAGTTTGTTAAAAATGTAATTACTACAATTTTTTACAAGTTTGTAGGTTTTTTTAATTATGAAAATTTGATTTAGAATAGAGGAATTACCACTTAATGTAAAAGATGTTAAACTTTTTTTTATATTTTTTTTTATATTTAACAGATAATCGGTATATTTTGTGACTATTTGTAGTATAGATACAAAGTTAGAGAGTCTTCAAATCTCCTTCAAATATATAAATGAGAAATTTTCAAGTTTTAAACTTTTTTTAAAAATTGAACAGAAATGAAAAGAGAAAACGACTTTTTGAAAAATCCTTTAAAATAAATTAAGAGGAAGAATAACTTTTTTTTTTTTGGAAAAACTCCTGGGTTAAAGTTAAAGATAAATTGTATGGAAGATGTAATAATATTAATTTAATTTTACGATTAAAATAAACAAACTATTAGATTTTTATTCTTTTTCCTGTAAAAATTAACTTTTACCTTTTTATTTTAGAAAAAGAAATCCTTAAAAAGATTCTTTTATCAAATAATTGATATCATGTACCTTGTTCATTTATCAGATAAAATGTGTACAAAATTTCTATAATTGATCATTTGTATTATTAATAAAAAACCTCATCATTTTTGTTCATGTACTTTTGAAGTTACAATATGTTCATGGTTTATAAAACCTCTGAATTTATTACCAGTTTCTTACGAAGGTTAAAATATAACGTTAAAGGAGACAATTTCATCCCTTCATTGATTTTTTCGTATTATATCCGAAATCATAAATTCAATTTTTGATCCAGTAAAATATACAAATAAATGATAAAAAAACAAATATGCACCTCATTTAACAATTTTTTTTTAACGTCGTTTAGAGTTGGAGACAAAATCCAAACATTTTTACACATCATGATTGTTACCTTAAAATTTTAAAATTAAATAAACAAAAAAGTTATTTTTTACAAACCATAATAACCATACATAAACCACAAGGCTTGTGGCGTACTGATTAAGTCTGTAGGGGATGAGGCTAGATAACCCATCTACTGGAGTTCGAATACAGGCACAAACAACTTGTCGCCACTGGTGAATTATCTCAGGGCTGCATGCTTTAGCAGTCTTAAAATTGTCAGAAATTAGTATAGCCAAATGCCTAGGATACCCTTCAAAAAAAAAACCATACATACAATTTCTCTAAAATAGAAGGGTTGAGTTTTGGTCAAAAGGAGAGTGTTTGTTTGAAGATTGGTTGAAGATGGTCTGAGCACTGAAATGAAGACTTGATGATGACTTGATCTATCAAAGACTCAAGTGTTTGAAGAAAATGACGTGAGAGATAAAAAAGAAAAAGAAAATGCAGTTATGGAGGCACCATGATTTACTTTTTATATATTTTTAATCTTTTCATGTCTTTAAGCTAGCTATTTGACCATTGAAGAAGATGTTGTAAGGTGAGAAAACGAAAGAAAAGATCTCCATCTTTAGATACACATTAGAATGAGAAGCATCAGATCAAATCTTTTCTAATGTATAACTCATTGGTCAGTATGAAATTAAAAGTGATCAAGAGTTTTTGGTGGCGTTTGTTTTTTAAGAGGTGTTGAAATCTGATTTCAGTTCGAAAATGGTTATAAAACGTCCAAAAAAATCAGACATAAGTAATAATTAAGAGCTTAATATGAAAAAAACAAACAAGGCTTAAGTCTTTTCTTACACTTCTTATCTTAACTCTATTTACCAAAATAGAATATGCTTATTTAATTTGATTTATTCAAATTTATCCACTAAAATTAGTTATTTCATTTATAATAAATACGTGTAAGCAATATAAAAAGCTAATAAGTACGGAAAAAAGATGAGTACAACTAGGGGTACAGTGTAGTTACAAATATCACCGCCTTGTCACTTTAATATTTCCCCTTGTCTTTCTCACAGACACCCTCCCTTCACTTTGCTATCTTCTTTCTTCCCCCTTTTCTTTTTTTTCCCCAAATTCGCTTAAAATCAAGATTTCTTTTTCATTTTAAATCCAAATTTCGAGAGTGTAATAAATAAAAACCCACCTACTTCGATAGCGATTAATTGAACACCCAAATCACCTTTCATGGTCTGAGAAGAAGATTCGATTATTATCGAACAAAAAAAGCTTACTTTCATCCAGGTATTCTTCTCTCTGATCACTTTGATTCATTGTGTTTTTCGTAGATTTAGGTTTTCGTGTTTGTTTTTCATGGAAATTGTGCAAAAACCCATTTGATTTTGGGTCGGATTTTGTCGATTTTAAGGTTTAGAAAGTGGGTGTGTCAGTGGATTTTTGAGTTGTTTCGACTAATAGCGAGCTTTCAGCTGTCAATGGCGGTTGTGAAAACCCTAATTTTGGTTTTTTGATTGATGGGTTTATGGAATCTTTTTGGTTTCTGTAGCTTATTCTGTTTGCTTTTGTTGTAATTTTTGTTTTAATCTGTTCTTATTTGAAGTTTTAGGGTTAATCTGATTTGGGTTTTTTTCTTTGTTTTTGAAATTTGTTTCCAGAAATGGAAACCATCGATGGGAACACGATAACATCTGAAACCCTAGGAGGGGTATTTCCGTCTTTTCACCCAAATGATGATTCGCATGAAATCTTGAAACCCAGTTCGGAGGAAAAAGTCGGTGAAGATTTACGGCCGGAAAATGAGGTTTTGTGTGATGAGACGACGGCGGCGGGTGGTGGCGCCGCCGCTGCCGTCGCCGGAGATGGTGGTGGTCCAGTGGTTGTTACTACGACTACGACTGTAATAGAAAAGACACAGATTTCTGTAGTGATTCAAGAAGTTAAAGACGACGACGTTTTGAAGAATCAAGAAGAAGGGTTTGAGATTGTAGAAAAGGAAAAAGAAGGGTTTTTTAGTAATTTGGTTGGTGGTGGTGGTGATGATGAGAATATGGTGTTTATGGATGCAAAGGTTTCGTTTTCCGGCGAAAATGCCGGCGAGTTGAAGTCGGTTTCCGAGGAGAATGCCGTTAGTGAAGTCGAAAAGCAAGAAAACGAAGCCGAAATCGTTGAATCAGGGGCAGATTCAGAAAAAAACAAGAAAGAGGGAAACACAGTGGAAACGAGATCGGAAAATATCGAAGAAAAACCCGATACCAAATCGGAAAATCAAGAAAATGGTCAAGATTCCGGCAAGAAATTGCCGGAAAACGAAGGTGAATGGGTTGAAACCGAAATCGTTGAATCGGGGGCAGATTCGGAAAAAAACAATGAGGAAAACACGGCGGAAAAGAAACCAGAAAACGTCGAAAAACCCGACACCAAATCGGAAAATCAAGAAAACGGTCAAGATTCCGGCAAGAAATCGCCGGAAAACGACAATGAACGGGATGAAACCGAAGAAGATAACGAAGAAGAAGATCACGATTTCGTTATCGGAGATTTCGTATGGGGCAAAATCAAGAGTCATCCATGGTGGCCGGGCCAAATTTACGACCCTTTAGATGCATCGGAATATGCCGCTACTTTAAAACGTAAAAATCATCTTTTGGTCGCCTATTTTGGCGACGGGTCTTTTTCATGGTGCTCACCGTCACAATTAAAACCGTTCATCGATTCCTTTGAAGAAATGTCGAAACAAAGCGATTCCAAGAAGTTCGTTAACGCGGTTTCAAAGGGTTTAGAAGCGGTCGGAAAACTCGTGGAGGCGGAAATGAGTTGTAAATGTTGGGATTTTGATCGAGACGGTGGCGGGTTTGTGGCGGTGAACAGCGGCATTAAGGCGGGAGTTGGTATGCCTAAAGGGAACACGATCAAGATTTTAGTGGATCGGATGAATCCGATGGAGGTTTTTAGGGTTTTGAAAGGTTATGCTATAATGGAGCCATGTGTGAAAATGGCTGAACTTGAATTGACTGTTTTGAAAAGCTGTTTGACGGCTTTTTATCGCCGGAAAGACGGTCGATTTTCGTTGCCGGAATATCACGATCCGAAGTATATCGAAGGTCTAGAAGATGGAACGAGAAGTGGGTTCGTTTCAGATTCCGATTTCAACGGCCCGTCGGAAAGCGGTGATGACGGGAAATTGAATCAGAAACGGAAGCAGAAAAGTGTGGCGGAGCTTTTGGGCGGAGATGGCGGTGAAGATGACCGGAAAATGAAGAAAGTGAAGACTAGCGGCGGTAGTGGTGGCGGTGGTGGTGGTTCGGGATCACGGGGGTTGAAAAGAGAGCAGAAACGGAAGGCGTTGGTGGTGTCGGTTTCACCGGAAAGTGATCTCGATAGCGGCGGAATCGGAATCGGAATGGAAGAAGAAACGATGATGTCATCGCCACGTCAGCGGAAGAAAAGCAAGTATCTATCGCCACCGTACACGAGTCCGGTTTGGACCACCGGGAAGCTTTCGGGTTCGGGTTCGTTTAAAGAGATGAAAACGGAATCCGAGAAGGTTCCGGAAATGGCGGCTAAACATCTAGAAGATTCTTTGAAAAGAAGTAGTAGCGGCGGTGGTGGAAGTGGGAGGAAATCTCGATCTCATAATAACAACCACCACCATCGAGGAGGACGTCCACGAGAAGGGCAAGATTCACAAGAAGACGAAAAGAAAATGAAGATAATTGATGCGGCTGTGAATGTGAACAAGGTGTTGGATGGGCTTTTACGTGCGGCCTTAGATCCATCGAGTTTTGTGGTGGAGAAGAAGAAGAAGGTTCCGGAAGTTTCCGAGTTCATTTCGGCCTTCCGGAACGCGGTATTTGAAGATGGGTCGAACGAGAAGAAGAAACCCGTGTCGGATTTGGAGTTGATTGAGCGGAAACTGGAATCGATTAGGGAAATGGTGAAGGGGTGTGAAGAAGGTGAAATGAGTGAAGAAATGAAGGGGGATTTGGAAGAAGGGATAGAAGAAGTTCTTGAGAAAGTTAAGAAAATGAAATGAAGTGAATTTGGTTTGGTAGTGAAATTAGGTTTTGGAGGTTAGAATGGAAATAGATGGATACATTTGTGTTTTTGTTGTTATCTTTGGATTGATGGTGGTCTTTATGTTTTTGTTGTTGTTTCTTTTTATATTTGTTTCTTATTATCTTTTTTAACTGTTTGGTTTAGTTTGGTATGTGAGATAGTACAGGAAATGGCTGAACAAAAACTTGTCTCGAGTTTAGAGAAACACTTTTCTTTTTATATTAACCTGAATATCCAATCCGTTGTGCAAGTCTGACTAATTATAGGATGACCTCAGACCTCCAGGTACCCTTTTAAATTGACATGCAATAACATCTCCAAATGGAGGTACCCTTTTAAATTGACATGCAATAACATCTCCAAATGGAGGTACCCTTTTAAATTGACATGCAATAACATCTCCAAAGGATCCTTTAAAATAGAGATTTTAAGTTAATGTTTGTTGGATTTTCTAAAATAGAGTAAACATTCGAGTAAATTCTTGAAATTTGAAGAATGATAGGTAATCTTCAAGATTAAGAATATATTCTTGAAATTTGAAGAATGATAGGTAATCTTCAAGATTAAGAATATATTCTTGAAATTTGAAGAATGATAGGTAATCTTCAAGATTAAGAATATATTGAAGTTAAATGTAACCTCTTTTTGAAGGTTTTAAGTTTTGATTTTTCTTTTTTAAGAAATATTGGAAAATGTGTCAGAGATGCTGGGGGAATATTTAGCAATATATAGAGGTTATTTAGCTTACCGTGGAACAAAAATGCATTGTTTTTTTATTCCATCACAATAAGAGGAACAAAAATTAGAAAGATAGGAGAGATTTGACATATTATTGGATTATTTATGTTAAATTAAAATGCTAATGTGGCGTACTGGTCAAGGCTTATGGGGAATAAGGCTAGATAACCCATCTAATCCAGATGTAAACAACTTGTGGCCACTGAAAAATTATCTTAGGGCTACATGCTTTAGCAGTCTTAAAATTGCCCGAGATTAGTCTAGGCAAATGCCTAGGATACCCTTTCCAAAAAGAAATTTAAAATGCTAAAACCTTCCATAATTATTTTACCAGACCACCTAATTCTTGCTTATCCAATCTCATTATCATACCAAATGCATCCTTGATTGTAGTTTTAAGGGTTTTGTACAACGTCAATATGGTAACCGTTACACAAGGTGCTTGGCCAAATAACGTCATCCATCATCCATTATTTTTAAAACGAACTCACAATAACCAAACACGCAAAAAAGGTTCATAAAAGACTGAAAAAAAGGGACTCGAAGATGTATCCAAATCTTTGATGAAAGATATAAACACACACACACACACACATAGGTAAAATATGAACAAATAAACAATCAATCCTCTACAGGATCTTGAGGAGTTTCGTCTGCACTGCGTTTGATTGTTACAACTGGGCATTCACAATGCTTCACACAAAATTCACTCACCGTTCCTACAAAAACCCTGTCCAATAAAGAATATAAGCGTCATGGTCCGAATTCATGTTGGGTTGGCAGATAAATCAAACCAAATGAGCTCAGTATATCCCACGTGAATGTAGGGTGGGGTGGGGTCTAGATAGAGACCTGAAATCTACCCTCAAAGAGTAGAGCGGTTATTTCGGTGAAAACCCTATAATAATTGTAAATCCTTACAAATGATGTTTATAAAGAGTAGAGCGACTATTTCCATAAAAACCCTTGGCTAGTTGGCTTAATTTATTGTAAGTCCTTCCAAACCATGTTTATAGCAAACAACCAATATGGATTCAAACACACGCTCTTTCGAAGGGAGAAACTTTAATCAAGAGACAGTAGGCCAACTCGGCAATCAAGTAACAAGTAGCTTACTTAGAATAGTTATTAGAAACCAGATAATGTTTAGGTATATAACTATAAATGAGATTTTAATTAAATGCAATGCACGACCTCCTGGCCTATTGATGAAAAAATGGGTTCATACTCCTTGAAGGTCAGGGGGGTTCAAACCTCACCTTTGGTGAGGACTGAGGAGGGTGTGTGAGTTTTTTTTGTTGCATTTGCCGTATATAAAATATTATATACTTCATAAAAAAAGATATGCGATTTAACTAAAAAACACATTTATGGTTGTGTACCTAATGTTTTTGAATGAGTAGTTAAGCGATTTGAATTAAAAGAGCTCAATGACCATAATGATACGTTTCCAGATTGGGAGGTAAAAGATGAACACTGGAATATGCTTTATATATATGTGTGTGTGTGTTTAGAATATATATTTATATATATATATAAGAAAATATACATACCTCTGGAAGGGACCAAGACCCCTGTTGCCGACAACAAGGAGATCTGGTTGGAGTCTTTTAACCTCATGGCAGATTACTTCTTTGGGATCACCCTTCTTAACCCATGCTTCACAAGCAACCTATGACAATTTCAATTAGCACGGTCAGGAGAAACAAGATGTGGTCATATAGTTTCATTTAACGGCATGAAAAGATGAGTTAAACCTGTGACCTCCAAGGTAATACCACCCGAGAGATGTGTGAAAATATTTGAAACCCTATTAGATTACTCTCCAAAAGAGCCCTTGAGGATAGTAGGGGAGTTCTAACATATATTGAAGAGAAAGTGTCCAAATCTATGTAGATGTGAGACTCTTAACAAGATGGGACTCAAATACCACCAAGGTGTGTGAGGGAATGTTTGTTAGCAGCTTAATGAGACTGATAGCTTATTCGGCCAGCTATATATCACTAGCTAAACATGATTGTTTGGTAGTGGCTTAATGATATACAAAGTGGCTTATTGGAGCTTTATGCAGAAAGCCAAGTTTTTTTTTCTTCCAAGCCTATCCCTCTCAATTAAAAAACAGGCACCTTCCATCTATGAAAAAACCCTCCCAAACAAAAACCTTCACAATCTATACAGACAAATTAATCCACACAGACAGCTTTATCCATATTGGACTTAATGGAAAAACCTCACAATCTGAGAGTGTGTGTGTGTGTGTGTGAGAGAGAGAGAGAAAGAGATACCCCTAGTTCATGACTTCTCGTCACAAAGTACTCAAGAAGATGAGATCCATTAAGCTTGTCCTTGCGATTGAGATCTTTAAAATCTTGCGGTGAGGCATATATACTATCAACATCATCAAAACCTAGCGCAATAGAAACAAAACCCGTCAAATGCTAATTCATTTTATCATCAAATCGATAATTTGGTGGTAATATGAACTTCGGCCCTTTTTGTTTCTACATAATGCATAAATATTTAAATAACTTCTTCGAATCTCTGATATCCTTCGAAATTATTAAACTGGTGTATGGATGTTCTTGAATCTTGTCAAGTGGCTAGATACAATTTTATGGCTGATGCATCATTATGAATACCAACCGTTACCAAAAGCAACATTCTTCACAAGTGGTGTTATTCATTATGAATACAACAGAACCAAACTAAAGCATGCATGAAATAACAAAACCTCTACTGTTATAGCGGTCAAAATCTGAAATCGTGGTCACGACAGTGATTTGATATTTTGATATAGAGGTTATCGTGAATCCGTGATGGTATAGTGGTCCAAAAATAGTGGTTTATATTATAATTAGAAATACATATATGTATCTTTAGACAAATGTCCATCTAGTAGTTATTGAAATTGCATATTGATATGTATGTTCAGTCAGCTAAATACGTGCTCCTAAATTTTAAAAAGAAATCATTAGTGTCTCAAATGACTTATAGAGTTAATCAAACTAAACTTCAGCTACAAAAATGACATCATTTCAAAACACAGTTGAGCAACTTTCAGAACTCAGAAGTCATGAACTTCAAAAATCTTAACCTAAACCTAAAAGAGCTCGACAGTTTGCCAAAAATTAGAGCCCAACACTAAAATTGCAGTCAAAATGTGGCAAATAGTGCCGCTATTTTGCAAAGCTATTCTCTCGAGGAGCGCAAATCAGTGCTATATTGGCACGAATAACAGCATAGAACAGAATTTGATCATAGGAAAGCTTGAGCACTACTGCAAATTGACATTGACAACATTCAATAGTCACAAATTGATTAAACTAACCTAACAGCCGTAAGAACCATCTATCAAGTAGATTAACCAGCAAAAACTACATCTCATTCACCATATTGCTCATCAAATTCGAAATTAACACCTGTATTAGCTCGTATAATGCATAAACAGAGCACAGTTCATATAAACAAGAGATCCGTAAGAAACACGACAATCCATTACTGTATTTACTCTCTTCCAAAAACAGTAAAAGCAGCAAATCATGTAAAACCCTAAGTTCAGCACAAAAATTCATAAAATCGAAACTCAATACCTGTAGATCCGAATTAAACTAACAAATTACACAACGACGAAACCTAAATCGATCAAAATTTGATTTCACAAACCCTAAAATCAGTTCAAAATCCCATACGCACACGAAACACAAGAAGTAATTTACGGAAAATAAGCAAAGAAGAAGATATAGAAAACGAAAGAAAAAGGATTACCGTCTTCATCAGGAACTTGAACATGGAGAAACAAGAGCTTAAAACCAGAGGTATTTGAACGAATGATTTTGTTCAAGGTCCATTCGAAAGCTGATTTGCTACTAATTGAAGCATGTGGATAGCCTTTGATGCTTGATTCGTTCACTCCCATCATTATCCTAGTCACTTCTGAGTCAACTCGGATCGTCGCCATTGATAAACTTACTTCCTTCCTTCCTTTCTGCTTCTAAACTCGATGTTATGTTTTCTTCTTTGAGGACGTCTCTGGTTTGTTGCTGCCCGTGAACACATGTCATGTCCCCGGTCCTTTTTTGAGTTATGGAACACGTGTCGTAGAATGATTGGTTGAAATAAAATATAATTATTTCCAAGAAAAGACTCAAAAGAAATATAAAAAGTAAATAAACGATTTTTGATCGACATGGTTTGTTGTTAGAGTATCCCTATAATTTTCTTCAAAACGAAGAAATAAATATCAAAATTTATAAAATTATTACATTTAACTTCAACAGCATCTATATTTTAAAAATTAAAAAATTTGTTATATTATTAAAATATTTTATAATTCTAAATAAAATATTATTATCTCTTCTGAATATTTAATTTTAATTTTTTTATTGAAGTAACATAATAAAAAAAGTTTATTTCTTATTCTAATCATTTTTGTAGATGTTTCTAAATTTGGAGATTTTTGTAGTCGTTTTCATGTTTTCTTCATTTTAAAAGAGTTTTGAAGATGCTGTTGAAGTAAAAAAAATGCTTAAAATCTCCAAAATCTCTATTTTCTCCATTTTAAAGATGTTGTTAGAGATGCTCTTAATATATTTGATTTTTCGTCTTCTTTATTTAGGAATTGTGATTTTTTATTTGTAATTTATTACTATTTTTGTCATTAATTTAATTTCTACAAAATATGTTAAAATAAAAGAATAAAAAAGAAATTTTAGCATTTTTAATTTAACAAATATCTTATCAAATAGATAAAATAAAATATAAATTATAAATTATAAATTATAATTTTTTTTAATTTATAGAAAAGACAAATAATATTTTAATTATATTCAACCAATTAAAATTACTAAAATTAAATGTATATGATAAAAAATAATATTTTATTAAATATATTATTAAAATCTATTTTTATTAATAAAATATGTTAACAATATTTTTATTACTAAAATAAAATAGTTATTGGAGTTTAATGTAAATTTTTTCAGAAATTTTGATTTTCATATTTTATTATAGAAAATCTGTAACATAATTGTTAAAGATGTTTGATAAAAAAAATGTAAATAATAGGGGTCGAAACAATAGTATAATGACAAGAATTGTAAATAATAAGATCAAACTATGTTTTTCAACTTATTTCCATCTAAACCATTAATGTATTTATTTATGGTTTTAATTAAAGTTATTCTAAGTAAATACTAAGCAAACTCTATCATTTTCATATTCACACATAAATATTAATTATTTTTTTATAAATTTATTGCAAAATATAATCCAAAAAAGATTTAATTTAGCAATATCCTTGTTTTAGTAATAAAATTTACCCCTTGAGGGTAGGGTAAAAGGTACAAGTAAAAAGAAGAAGAGACAGGGTCACGGAGAGTGGAAAAATTGTACAAATTTTATGAAAGCATTGTGTGGGACATATTGAGACATTCCCCCTCTTTACCAATTTTCTATCCTCCCATCACCTCATATTTCGTTTTCTCTCTTTTTTGAACTCAATCCAAAATCAGTAACCACAAAGTTTGTGGCATTCTGGTTAAGACTTCTGGGAGATGAGACTAGATAATCCATCTATCCAGGTTTGAATCCTGACGCAAACAACTTGTGACTACTGGGAAATTATCTCAGGGATGCATGCTTTGGAAGTGTTAAAATTGTCAGGTACTAGTCTAAGCAAATGCCTATGATACCTTTTTCAAAAAAATACATCAAAATCAGTTTTTTTACATTTTCAATGTTATAAGAGTACATAAAATTCAGTGTATGGAGGTGTCAATAGCATTGCCAAATTGCATCTTTTTTAACCATGATTTCTAAGTCAACTTGTACGTATCTTGATTAATCATAGGGCCTTGAAAAACAACTAGAAAAATCTTCAAATGTTTTGAGAACTCAAACCGATGATCTCTAGGGAGAATTTCCAAAGATCAAGTTTTATTGCCAGTGGAGCTAACATCATAAGGTATTATTGTACGTTTTCTTTTGTTAATTGTGAGTGTGAGGTCCAGATTGCATACACCTTAACTAATCTCCAATGACCTTGCATAAAAATGGTGACTCATAAGGAGAATTTAGTTAACCCCACAAGGTTTTACTGTATATTTTGTTAATATGAGAATATGTGGAATCCCTGAAATTAATCTCTAAAAGAGTTTCTTAGGACTAAATGGAAGCTTCAATATATATATATATATATATATATATATAGGGTTAGGTTCAAATGTGAACTCATTTTTTGTTGTGAACGTGAGGACGAATCTCAGCCACACATCTTCGGTTATGGTGGACGCAATCACGGAGGATTGACGCGATTCATGGGAGGGTGGAGATTATTAAAGGAGGGGAACCAGGTCAAAGCCGCCTTTATTGACCGGATAAGTGGCTGAGATTCGTCCTCACGTTCACAACAAAAAATGAGTTCACATTTGAATTTTCCTCTCTCTCTCTCTATATATATATATATATATAGACCAGAAATTATACAAGTCTAGCTGACGTAAAACTCTAACATACTTCCTTCAATAGATGCTAAACGGATACTAGTTTTGTCCTAGAATGTTGAGAGGGATTAGACGAATATAAATTTCTAAAAGTGTCGACTCCTAGAGTGGTAAACTTTGGTTATGATATATCATACGGAAATATTTATAAAAAAAAACTCCCTAACTAATCTTCAAATGCAGGTTCCAATATATATAGAAGAGAAATGGTATCACGTACCCTCTTTCTTTTTCATCCCACCACTAAAAATGGTTTGTCTACATGGTGCGTCTGGTATACCGGACATGAGAAACAAACAAAAAGAACAAAAATATCTATCTAATGTTTGGTACGGATATTTTTTTGTTTCGTCAAAATAAATACGTGGAAAAAACCTGAAAAAATAGACAAGATAGTAGTAAATTACCAAACTACCCTTGTCACATATCAATTTCTTCCGTAATTCTTTCACCGATCAGCCTCACTCGGTTCAGTCCTGTTATATCTGTATACCAAATTGCATTCTATAAAAATACAAAGTTACTAATAATGCATGCAATTGTTTTAATACCGAAAATACCCTTGGGGTACTACTGGTGTTTACTCATCAAGTGACTGAATCCCAGTGAAGGAGACCCTGCCAAAACCCAATTGATCGATTTTATACAATTCTAACCAAACCTTCTCTGCTTCAAACCTTGCACTGTACTCCTCTTTTTCCTTTTCCTTTTCCTCTTCTTCCATATTTTCAGATTTCCTTTTTACTCCCTCATCTTTTCTCGAAATTCCACTTCTGTCCTTTTCTGTATAGTCGTCGTTTTTTAGCTTCTTTTTCTTTTTATTATTTAAACCCAAACACTTTTTGCCCATCATCCATGGAAGTTTGAGGAAAGTGAGGGTGAAGAAGTTGACGACGGCGCATGGGCAGCAACACACCGCCACGCAGTCGGCGATAACTCCGGCGGTGCATGACCGGCAAGACTTGCCGGAGCAACCCACGTCGGAATCTGGTGGTGGTGGTGGTCGTCCGGTTTCCTCCACTGGGTACCGGTGTTTTCTTCTGGTGATTCCGGTGGTAGTGGTGGTGGTTGATGGAGGTTCACATGGGCAATTGTTTTCTTCTCTGCCCATTCGAGATTTTGGAAGTCTGCGGTGGTGGTACGGTGGCGCCGGCGGCGGTGGCTAATTAAACCTTACAAAGAGAAGTTGCATTATCAGTTTTATCTCTCCAATTTTTCTGTGTGTGTAGATACTGCATTATAATTTATACCCACGATTCTCTCCCTCTCTCTCTCTAGAATTGAAAGATAAATATAGAGAGAGAGTTGTGTGCAGAAGAGGAGTAGAAAGCAGATGGTGTTGTGGAAGTGGGTTTGTGTTGGGTTTCCACTCTTTTTTTTCACATATATATATATATATATATATATTAAACCAACCTGTTTTCGAGAGATCTGGACACCATATTTTTACAGTTGAAACTTTACACCAAAAAATTGTGAAAATAAAAAAATTCCGAACCTTCGTAACGAAAACGTTGTGAATGTTACTTCATAGTGTTTTTGTTGTGAAGTTTCAACCGTAAAAAAGTGATCTAACAGGTTTCACAAAAACAACATGATCTCGCATGATCCTTAATGTATATATATATATACATAGAGAGAAAGAGGGGGGGGGGGGGGGTTGAAGGGTGCAAACCAGACTAAAAACTATATAATTAAGGATAATAACATAGTTTCATATTTATGAGGTGACTAGATAATATTTTCATCGACCAGACACATGCGATAAGTATTTTGATTAAGCATTTAGAGTTGTTAACAGTAAAACTCACAGTTATAAATGTTGTATATATGAAACAACAATTTATAAATATACTATTATTTTTCACATGAAAATCTGTACTCTTTATAGTGTGTGTAAATTAATATGGGTTATGTAGCTATGATTTTAAAGACTTCTTTCCATGCAATTGTGATTATTGGATTTCCAAAGGGGTTGTGAAGTACATGTAATTAAATAATCTGGAAGTTAAAGGTATACCCCAGATGTTAGAGGGAGTACCATCAGCACGCACTTAAACTTATGTGATCCTCACGCTCTTTTTGTCATTGAACAAATTTTATACTTTAATGTTATATATAAATATATATATATATATATATATATATATATATATATATACAGAGGCTGGTTCATTTAGAAACTATACGAAGGGTAGAAACTATGAAAACTTTGGAAAATCAATATAAAAAATAATTTTTTTCATCAAATGCTATGATTTAAGATATTATTGCACATATGTTTGTTTCATCTTGTGAAAAAATTACATGTGAAACTTTTACACTAAGAAACAAAAACATATGAAACTTTTCATAAAAAAATATATGAGAAACTTTCAACTTATGAAAAACAAATACACGTGAAACTTTTACATTATAAAACAAACATATGTGCAATAATATCTTAAATCATAGCATTTGATGAAAAAAAATCATGAAAAAAATTATTTTTTATATTAATTTGCCAAAGTATCTATAATTTCTACCGTTCGTCTACTTTCTAAATGAACCAACATCTATATATATAGACAACTTCAAATAAAAACTACATTTTTATCGTCCAAGGTTTATTCATATTGGATGTATTATGGTTGTGTATTATTCATATTGAATGTTGTATTATTCATTATACCTACCTCTATTATTTATACTGAATGAGACACGTGTCGTTCTTTTATTTGTTATTTGAACTATTTTCTATATTTATATTACTTTTATGTTACAATCAAGTCATTTTATGTTTTGAGAATATAAAAAATGTATGTTTTAATATTAATGTATATAAGAAAAAAAATTATAGTAAAAATATGTTTAACAATATATAGACATATATTTAGTCCACACATTTATATCTCAAAATTAGAAAAGATATAAAGCTGATAAAATAATTTTGGTAATGTAGTATTGGGAGGTGAGGCTTAGGTTTAATCCGTCGTCGTATCGAGTTGAGCCGAGCTATTCAAACATATCTTTTTTCGAGCCAAAATGCTCATACATGTATTAATCATACAATAAAAAAAGATATAAAAATTATCGAGTTCAAGCCGATAAATGAATGAATCGATCGCGAGCTCGAACCCATAGACGAGCATCGAGCTCGATAGCTTAAAAAATATTCGAGCTCGAGCCCATAGACGAGCATCGAGCTCGATAGCTCAAAAAATATTTGAGCTCGAGCCTACATTGAAAAGTTAATCGAGCTCGAACCTAGTCTTAATTTTTTGAGCCTGACTCGATTAACTTACCACTAAACTCAAACTTGTTTACACTATAATATAGACTAAGGCACTGTTTGGCAAAAATAAGCTAGCTTATAAGCTGACTTATAAGCTAGCTTATTTTCTAAGTAATCGTTTGGATGCACATAAAATTTAGCTTATAAGTCGGCCTATAAGCTAGCTTATCGATAAATACTTGGAGTAAACACTGAGGAGCTTTTTGACACTTTTTCCAATTATACCCCTAACTAATATTATTTATTTATTTTTAACATGTCCTTTTTGGTCATTTCACATGCTCATAAGCTAGTTTTTGTCAAACATAACTTATTCATCAGCTACCAGCTAGCTTATAAGTCATCAGCTACCTTATACGTCATACGTTAGCTTATCAGTTATAAGCTAGCTTATCAGTTAGTTTGCCAAACATATTCTAAGGTTTTACTATAGACTATAATGTATTTGTAAAAAACCATTTGTAAAAAACTTAAATTTACATATGGCACAAACTTTCATGCCACAAAAAGACGAAATGTGTATATTTATTGTCCGTTTCATGGCACAAATTTATAAGCACCGATTTATAGAAGAAAATGGTTATATATTAAAAAACAGAAATTTAAAAGAATCTTTAATAATTATATATTATTTTAATTTAGAGATGTAGAAAAAGTTTGTTTTGATAACCATGTTAACTCTTTTCTAAAATAAAATAAAAATAGAAGTGAAAAGGTAAAAACTTTCTAAATTTATAAGAAAAAAAGGTTGAAAAATATAACACACATATTATAGATATTATAAAATATTCGTTAACAAAACGAGATAAAAAAAAACTGATAAGCTTTGTTTATATTTCTTTTTAAGATTTCTTAATCAATAAATATTTAACATTTTGAAAAAAAAAATGCTACATTTTAAATATAATTCAAGAAAACATAATATTTTTAGACAAAAGTAGAATTAGGTGTTGTTTCTAATGTGCGTAAAGGAAACTAATTTCATGACATATTAAAAAAGCTTTATTATAAATTAATAAACTACATATATCATATAATTGTATATATTCTAATATACTTTTTGTATTTTTAAGTTAATTAATTTTATTGAAGAAACATTTTTGTCCCGTCAAACTATTAGTAGAAGCTTTAAACCATTAAAAAATAGAAGAAAAAAAGTTATATATCAAACCAAATAACACATACAAACTAAAGTAATATTAGAAATAAAAGATTCATAATTTCTTTTGATTGCTTTTTATCTTTTTTATACTTATAGTCGTTCTTTAGTTGTGTGGATGAGGTGTAAAACAATCATTCAACCACCTCTTAAAACACATTCTTAAATCTGAATTCTTTAGAGAAAAGTATATGAATCTAGATTTTTGAAAGGGGAAATGTACTCAAAATTTCTAATGGATAAAGGTTAATTAAGATTCAAGAGTGAAGTTTTTACCCAAAGCAAGTAAATTACCACATGCAGATACTAAAGTGGCGTTTGTTTTTTAAGAGGTGCTGAAGTCTGAAGTCTGATTTCAGTTCTGAAATGGTTATGAAATGTCTAAACGAATCAGACATAAGTGATGATTAAGAGCTTAAAATGAAAAAACAAATAAGGCCTAAGAATCTGACAATTATGGGAGTTTTTTGTGTGGTATAGATTCACATGGGTTGGGTTGGATCGGTTAAATGTATTTGAACAATCTAACTTGATGTTTACGGTTTGAAAATTTTCATCCTAATCCAAAACTATAACCCAACCCAATCTGTACTAATTAGGTTTGGTTGGTTGGGTTGAAACTTTTGTCCATCATTAAACGGACCAACCTGACAACATGTGTTGTTGGGTTATCTCGGGTTGGGTTTTTTCTTGGATTTTTTCATGTTGTCGGGTTGGTCCGTTTTGTGAGCACCCCTACTTTGTGGATGGTTTTTGGAAGTACATGACATTTATATATGACAAAACTCGTAGAATTCTCAAATTTGAACCCCTGAATCTTAAAAAACTTGGGCTAGTGGTATATTTAGACCAATGGTCCTTTGGTTTTTTATGGATAGTTAGTGGTTGTTTATTTACTTTTTAACAGTTCCATTAAGAGACAGTCATATGAATTCTTAAGAGGTGAATCATGTTTGTCAAAAAAGTAAGTCTACCTTTTAATGGTTCCAAAACCATCTAAATCATTTTGTATCATGGACATCTCTTAAACATTTAGAACCCTAATTTCATTTTAAATAATTAGTAAATAATTATATTTCATTTTGTACTATATCATAAAAGCCTTAATTATTCTACATCGAATCATTTAACAACAGCCAACCCTTAGATTATTAGTTTCCCCTTCTCACCAATCCTATTTGACACTCTCACTTCTTTTTTGTACAAAAGGTTGATACCGGCAACCACAACCGGCTGCCAATTCTATAATGTGGGGGCATACCTGACTCACTCAGCGGTTGTGGCTATGAGGATGCCCGGGCTCGAACCCGGGACAATTCGATATTGTACAAACTTAACCCGCACCCGGGACAATTCGATATTGACACTCTCACTTCTACCTTTTTAAAAAGAAAAATAATTCTATAAGAGATTAATCTTGCCATTAATTGGGGGTGAATTTGAGAAAAAGGGGTAATGGGAAATGACATATGAGACACAAAGCCAAATTAATGAAACCATTTTCCTATAGTGGTATATCGTGTTACAAACTCATCTCTTCATGTGTTCCATCTTATTTAAGCTTTTCTAGCTAGAGCTATATGACATGTGCTTTCTTTGTCCTTTTCTACTTCATCTCTATAATTCCTTTTTTTGTTTCTTGATTTGTCAAGGCATATTGGACTCCACTTTTGATTTCATGACTTTAGGTTAAGGGTAAGCCACCAAAGGTAGGTCACTTGTTTCATTTTGTGGTTGCATACCTAATTAACATTTTATTGGAAATTTAAGTTTCCCATGTTCTAGTTGTGCATTATTAAATTAAATTAAACAATCTATTTGGTACATTTGTCTCCTTTGCTCTAACTTTGTAGAGATATATTGTTTTATCATTTGTACTTATATATTGGAAAGTATAAGATGTGTATATATAATTAAACATCACATTAAGATTGAGATTTGAATTATAAAATTTTTAAATAAAATTTATATTTATCTCAAAAAATTTCTCTACTTTGAAGATTATCTTTCATAAAATATTATTTGTATCTCTCTCTCTCTCTTGTAGATTTAATTTACATTTCAAACTAGAGATGGGCATATAGATGGGTTAAAAAAAAATCCGATTTGGTCGACGGTTTGATTAACTTGTTCGAAAATACCAGCCTTGTTCGGTGTGAACCGAAGTCTTCGAAGACCTTTTGCCAATCTCTATTTCAAACTAATAATATATCTAATTAAAGGACCTTTAGCCTAATGGATATCCTGGTTATTTTAAGATCGTACCTTTTTTTGGAGAATAAGGTTTAATTTTATAGTGTAAAAAGTGTATATGAATATTTATCGTATATTTTATTATATATATATATATACCTAGTATTTTAGTAGAAAGAGGATAAAAGTAAAAAAAAAAAAAGATAAAGGTGAAAATATCCAACTAAAAGCAAACTCTTAACAATACACATAAAGGATATATATATGTGCAACATGTATAGTGGAACGAATTAACATGAAATATTTATTAATATATATATATATATATATATATGTGTGTTATTCATCAATCATAATAATATACATAAAGGATGTTTAAGATGTGTGTTTTTATTGTGTTTCTTTTCCAATTAATATAATATTATATCATCCAACCTAATAATAGTCCATACATTCATAGTCTTCGGCAAGTACAATGGAAGAGGACCAACAGATTGACTACTTTAAAGCAACAAAAAAAAAAACTGATTCAAAAAGCAATTCCTCAAAGTCACCAACAGTTAGAAATATTTTAGAGAAAAATTGAAAAGTCAGCAAGTGTAAACGAACATCCTTCATAATTCATATCCTTTTTGAAATTGAAAAACTTCCAGATTTCAAGTATCAATAACGTTTTTGGTCAACACCATTGATTAACCCGTTCAACAGAATGATCATCGAAAAGGGCGGAAGATTAACTTTAATTCATAGAGAAGACGGTGAAAAAGTAATCAATTAAACCAAGCATTTAGAACATTTTCATCGTGTTTAACAAGTGGAAAACAAAACAAAAAAAAGTAATCCAGAAATTCATAAGAACCTTCAGTACTATCTCTACCATGTGATAATGGGAGTGAATGATTGATGCACAGTGGATGAATTAAAACTCTAATTAAAACAGTGAAAACAGTTGGAAGAATTTGACTTAAATTCAAGCCGATAGCAACATTTTGGCATTTAATCGATAACAAAATCAACACAAAAACGTCATTTTCTAACCACGTATATTCAAACACATCTAGAATCGAAAGTAATCACCATCATTTGATCAAGCAATTTAGGCAGATTGCAGAATGATTACGAATGATATATATATATATATATATATATATATATAAACCAGACGACGATGACTGAAAAAACAAGTAAAACAACAAATCGATAAGAAACTTTAAGCAAATTACCTCATACGATTACGAATCCAAATCAAATCCGCCACAAATTAAGCGTTCTTCACTGGAAAATCTTCAAATTACACCGTCTGGATGAATCTGTATCTCGATTAACCGCAAATAGACTAATTATAAATCGAAATCTGCAGAGAGATTACAAGTGATTCATCAATCTCTCCATAGAAATCGAGAGTTCAAACGAATGATGCTTTTGATTTGATGCAAAGATGCATATATTATCAAATTCACACACACACACACACTGTGAGTATCTGGGAGTTTGGGCGGTTTATGGAGGAGATGCAATGCATTTTTTAATTGCAATGTTTATAAACTATATGATGATATAATAATTTTAAACATTTGAGGATTTTAAAAGGGTGGAAAAAGTTGGGAGGGAAAAAGGTGTGGATGGGGGTATTTGATATAAAAAAGTTAAAATCTAATTAATTTTAGGAAAATTAATTAAAGTGGATATTTTTTTCAACCTTCTAGTCATTTATCTTCAAACTTTATCAAAACTAAAAAAATACTCGTGCAATGCAGCGAGATATTATATTTTATTTTTTGTCTCTATATATATTATAATGGTTTTATGTGGTTCTGAAAAAACGATTTTTAACGTTTCATTTAAAAGCTCTATTTTTAATGTAATTTCTTTAATTCGGTTTTTTATTATATTTTAATTTAGGTTTAATAACGAAATAATTTAATTTTGGTTTAATAGTATAATTTTTTTTTATAAAAATAATAATAATTAAATATTCTGTTAGAATTCAATGATTATCCTAATTATATTTTAGATTTTTTATAGTTAAAATTAGATGTTTATCTTGTATTTGATTATATTTATCTGTAGTTAGTTATACGAATTCAAAAATAAAGCTTTAATAAGTTGTATTTAAGCCTAATTTAACTTAGTATTTTAAATAAATTTATTAAGTTACTTCAAAAAAAGAATTATTAAGTAAAGTTTTTCTTTTTTGTCTAATTTAAATTGATTTACTTGGTATAAATCATGAATAACGATGGAGTCTTATCAATTTAAACCAAATTGTGTTTCAAAATAAAAGTGTTATCAATGAATTATCATTTTGTGATATCTACTTTTAAAATGACGTAATATGATTTCAAGGTGGTGTACGTGAATAAAAAGTCGAGTGTTTGAATTTGACAAACCACAATTAGAATTGTTTATTTTAATTAATTTTTCATATTTAATTACCAATTTTTTTTTTAAAACGATTCTTTTTTCATTTGATTTTGCATGAGGAATAGACCACAAGACACGTGAAAATTGATGAGGATTCTTTGCTTAATGCCTTTTCCCATTTCTTTTCAATTTATCCCGTGCTTCGATAGATTCCCGAAAATAGCATCGGGTTAATATATATAATCAATATAATAAACTTGAGTTTTTGAATTTTTTTTAATTTCATATTTAATTGTTTTATTTAATATTAATATATTTAGGCTATGTTTGGTAAAAGTAAGTTATAAAGTAACTTATCAAAACCTTATTTTTATTAACTTTTTAATAAGGTATCTTATAAAGTAACTTATGGTCATCCAAACAAATACACTAGAAATAAGGGACTTTATAAGTCATCTTATTTTTGCCAAACAATGCCTTAGTCAAACAATTGATCACCGTTAATTTAACTCACCTCAAACAAAATATGCTTGTTTTGAAATACTAGAAACGAACTCGTACAGTAATGATTGTATTCATATGGTCTTGAGAAAAACATTTTTATATTTGAATAAAAAAAAAATTTAAAGACTTTTTTAAAATTTTGAAAATAATATATCAATATTAATATGAAATTAATAATTATTTTTTTTATATTTTTTGGTTTAATTTTATTATAATTTAACAATAAAATAATTTATTTTAGGTTTAACAGTATAATGATTTTTCTATAAAGATAATTTTTAGTTAATTTTGTTATTATAATTTAATCATTTATTTAGGTTTAGTCATATAATTTTTTTATAAAGGTAATAATTTACTATTATGTTAGAAATTAATGATTATATTAATTATATTTTATATATTTAAATGATATATTTATATTGTATTTGATTATGTTTATACCTTAAATATCCTATTTTTAATCAAATTTCATTTTGGTATATTTTTTCCCGTAAAATATTAGTGATATATATATATATATATATATATATATTCGCTCTTTTTTTTTACAAAGTTTGTTTATTTTTGCTAAGGTATAGTTATAAATGTTTTAATTATGAAATTTTGATTATTTAAACATTTATAATAAAATTTTCAAAATTTGTTGAAAGCGAAGATTATGGTCAAAATTTTATTATGACATAATCTTAATTTATTGTGTTGTTTGATAAATTCTCGAAAATATAGATTCAATGTTATTTATGTTGAAAATATGACAGTGATAACAAAAGATCTTTAAATCAGAGAGTTCGTAGAAAATAATTACACAAGAATGATAAATGATATTGTATTATTCCCATCAATTAAATCATTATAATTAAACGTCTATGATAGAATCAAAGTATTTTTAAAAATATATGAAACATTTTTAATAATATAATTACTATTACAATGTCCAAAACATATAAATTGTTTTTGTTGAATCATGAATGTGATATATTCTTCAAAGATCTTGATTTTTGGTTCTTTAATTTGAATTTTTTTTAATAATCTGTAAAACAATCTTTATACCATTTTTCAATAGATTATCCCTTTTTTGAAAAATTGTATATTTTAGACAAACTTTTCGTCTAACAGGTTCTTCAAGATTGAGAAAACGTTATGGTGTGAAGATTTTCAAGCTTACAAAACTTAAAAAAATTATTAGTATTGTAGATTAAGGGGTGTTTGGTTAGAGTTATTAAACAGTAATTAATGAGAATGATAATAAAAAAAACTGTTGGTTTTATATAATATAATGAGCTCAATCCTCCAGGAGCCCGTTTTCGTTCCCTGTCATTTTCATTTTCATTTTTTTTCATTCATTTGTCAGAACCAAATGCCCCCTAAATACATTTTATTATATTTTCAGCGATAAAAACCTCCATGTTAAATTCATATGAAATATAAATAATAGTTAATAGTTGCCATACTTTAATTATTATACGTTCATAAACGGACGTTAACACGTGATTTTTAGTTTCGATAGGGTCTCCAAAATTTTAATTATAGAGTGATATGTGATAGTTTTATGCTATTCATAATAAAATATCTCCATGAGACTTTTTTAGTGGTGCAAGCTTCATATCTGAATGAGTTCTATAAGATCCCCAAATGATTGCAAAAAAGTTGATGTTGTTGTCACCTAGAGAAACAAAACTTACAGAGTTTTAAAATGTAATATTGTGCGGATATTGTTTTAATCATATCACATACTGCATGATACCATCTATATTTTTAATCGAATACGACATAGCTTAGAGATGGCTACGAATCGTTTAGGGTCTATGAGCAAAAAGTGCAACTATTGGAGTTATAATTCACTGTTTCGTGTCAGTTGGATTTCATAGATCTGATTGATGGAATGATATCTGTATAGACATGTCAAACCAATAAACGAATTAATCGATCGCGAGCTCGAATCCACAGACGAGCATCAAGTGATAACTCAAAAACTATTCGAACTCGAGCTCGAACCCACAGACGAGCATCAAGTGATAACTCAAAAACTGTTCGAGCTCGAGCTCGAACCTAGTCATAATTTTTTTGCACATGACTTGATTGTCATTGTACTCGACTCGTTTACATCCCTAACAGAAACCAATTAAAATTTATAATTATTTCGGTGTGTATAGAATTTTTAATTTTATGATCAACAAAAATTAATAAACATATTTCGGTATAGAATATAAACGTTGAATTCTGTAAACACTAAAAATACCACATTAATTTTGTATTTTAGTTTTTAATAATTAAAATAGTATTTTAATTCTTAATTTATAATAAATTTTATATCATTTTAATATAAAAATAGGATTTGAATATTAATTAAGGGAAAAAGAATATATTGGGCAGGTGAGTCGAAAGAGACAGTTCGTCAAACTTCCCGCATTGACTTTATTTCATCCATCAATCTAGTCACGTGCACGAGATCCAAACACGTGACACACCATATGGCCAAAATTTTAAAATGGGCCCAACTTTATGGACCTCTTTGGGCCTTAATAAAAGCCCATTTCACATCTACACATTTTTTTTCCGATATCTGAAACCCTAGAATCGCCATTGATGGCCGTCGTCTTCTTCTCATATCTCTTTCTCTCACTCTGTCTATATATCCATCGATCAATACACCAATGGATTCATCCTTCCAGCGATTCATGCAGGTTTCTTCTACTTCTCTTTTCATCAATTATGATTTGTAATTTGTGATTTATTGCTTATGAATGGTGTTGATGATCAATGCTTATTGTTTCTGACACCTCTTGTATGAGAATCGTCTGTAAAAAGCTTTTCGCTGAGCATATTAAGCAAAACTCTGAACCTTATCATCTTCGTGATCTGTATTTTTTGCATTTCGATTGATTTTTCTCCGTTTTTCGCCGATTTTGTGTTTTTAGTGCTGATATTATAAGCAATTTGTAACGATCGGAAATTCAGGCAACCCTTTTCTGAATACTTTAATGAGAAGAGAGGTGTTAATCTGGTCGAAAATCGAACTCCTTTGCTTCTTCAGATTTGCTGAGGCTTATTGCTTTTGAAGCTTGTCTCGTAAGCATTAGGACATTCTTCTTCTCAGTTTTTATTTGATAGATCATTCCATCTTATATTTGTGATTAAAACCTGTGATTTTAAGCGATTTTATATTATGCCAATGGATTGAGGATTCATCCTTTTAGCGATTCATGAAGGTTTCTACTACTTTATGTTTATCCATTATGAATTGTAAATAGCGATTTGTTACTTATTAATGGTTGTGATGTTCAATGCTTATTATTTCTGACACCTCTTGTATGAGAATTGTCTGTAAAAAGCTTTTCGATGAGCATATTAAGCAAAACTCTGAACCTTATCATCTTCCTGATCTCTAATTTTTGCATTTCGATTGATTTTCTCAGTTTTTCGCCAATTTTGTGTTTTTAGTGCTGAGATTTTGAGATTATAAGCAATTTGTAACGATCGGAAATTCAGGCAACCCTTTTCTGAACACTTTAATGAGAAGAGAGGTGTTAATCTGGTCGGAAATCGAACTCTTTTGCTCTTCAGATTTGCTGAGGCTTATTGCTTTCGAAGCTGGTCTAGTAAGCATTAGGACATTCTTCTACTCATTTTTATCGTATAGATCATTTTATATTATACTTCTGATTAAAACCTGTGATTTTAACCGATTTTATTTTTGTTATCAACACGCCAATGGATTCATCCTTTAATCGATTCATGCAGGTTTCTTCTACTTTTATCATCCATTATGAATTTTAATTAGTGATTTATTTATTATGAATGGTGGTGATGATCAATGCTTATTATTTCTGACACCTCTTGTATGAGAATCGTCTGTAAAAAGCTTTTCGCTGAGCATATTAAGCAAAACTCTGAACCTTATCAACTTCCTGATCTCTATTTTTTATAATTCAATTGATTTTTCTTAGTTTTTTGCCGTTTTTATGGCCAGTTTTTTTTTAATTTGTTCTGAAATGAATTACCATAAATTGAATCAGATTTTGCAATATTTTCTATGATATGTTAAAAATTGTGATTTCAATCCTTATAAGTTTAAAAGTTAAGGTTTTTGTCCTATGGTTTATGATTCATGATGTTGGTTCATTTAAGAATCAGTTGAAGGGTATAAACTATAGAAACTTTGGCAAATCAGTATAAACAATAATTTTTTTTCATGATCTTTTTTCATCAAATACTATGATTTAAGATATAATTGTACATATATTTGTTTCATAATGTAAAACTTTCACGTGTATTTGTTTTTTATAAGTTGAAAGTTTCTCGTATGTTTTTTATGAAAAGTTTCATATATTTTTGTTTCAAAGTATAAAAGTTTCACTTGTAATTGTTTTATAAGGGGAAACAAATATATGTGTAATAATATCTTAAATTATAACATTTGATGATGAAAAATATAATGAAAATTAATTTTTATATTGATATGTTAGTTTCTATAGTTTCTATCATTTTTCTGGTTTCTAAATGAACCAGCCTCTATGATTCATTACTGTCTTCTTTTTTTAGATATAATTTTTGTCAGTTTCGGTTTTTTAGGTTTGCAATTCTTTGCGGTTACTAGAAAAGTAGTCTAGGACAAAAATAACAATAAATTGTAAAAAATAGCGATGATAAATTGATAAATCATAATATCTTGATCTCAGGGACCTAAATTGTAATTATTAAACAAATTACATGGACGAAAAATGTTAATTTAGTCACACTTGTATCAGCATTTGAATGTTTTCTAGCAGTTTGGCAAACAAAATTTGCTTAATATCTATTTCAAAATGGTGTTATTGTTTTGAATTTGAGATTATTAGCAATTTGTAACGATCGGAAATTCAGGCAACCCTTTTCTGAATGTTTCAGTGAGATAAGAGGTGTTAATCTGGTCGGAAATCGAACTCTTATGCTCTTCAGATTTGCTGAAGCTTATTGCTTTTGAAGCTGATCTAGTAAGCATTAGGACATTCTTCTACTTATTTTTATTGTATAGATCGTTGTGTTTTTTTTTTGTGATTTAAACTTCATATTTGGATTTTGAAATTTATAAACATAAGTATTTTGGTGATTTGATCTTGTGTTGCTTTAAATTTTATTTCATCCATGAATTGTGTTGCTTCATATCTTCTTTTGATGTTGTGCATTCCTTTTGCAATAAAGGGAATCAAATTTACTTTGCCAAAACTGCTAGAAAACATTCAAATCTAGAGTGTGACTAAATTTTCATATTTGTCCATATGATTTGTTAAAAATTATGATTTACGTCCCTGGGTCTAGATTATCTATTTATAATCATTATGTTATTTTGTTATGAAGTAGTTTTTAACTTAGGAAATGGGTTATGGTGGGAAGTATGAGAAGTGTTTTATTCACTCTTGGATCAGAAATGGACGCACGTTATAAATGAATTCATATAGGTAATATGTATCAAGATGCACAAGATCAATCTATACTATATTATAAAACATTTGGTGAAAAACTCTTAAAAATATACTATTATGCAATAGGTACAATTGATTGAAGTATAATTACTTAAAATTTAAGAATACAAGTTATACGTGCATTGGTACAACTTATTAAAGCTTCATGTTTTAATTCGTGTAACTAACTATACAACTAACTATATAGATAAACATCTAATTTTGAATATAAAAATTACACTATAACATAATGCTTAATATATTATTAAACCTAGATTTATAAATCATGTAAGAGGCTTATACTTGGGTTCAAGATAGTTTGTGAAAACTTTGTACATGCCAAAAACGTACATTTTGAAATATCAACATGTTTTACTTGTTATTTATCAAATGTGTGAGTATTTGGGTAAGTTTGCATATTTGGTATAAAATGATTTATAAATCATGTAAGAGGCTTATACTTGGGTTCTAGACACTTTATCAAATAAAGTATAAGTGTGGGTTGTTTGGGTACATTATCTTTTAAATGAAAACCATTTGGTTGTATTTGCATCTTTAGAAGTCTTGGATTTAAAAATCATTGGAAAATACATGATATTGCATTATGGGACATTTTGGGAATACATGAATATGATTTCATTTGGAAAATGGTTCATCTCAACTAATGTTACGAGCAATTACATAAGTGTTGAATTATGGAGCATTTACTCGGTTTTGACAAAAATGAGTCTCTTGGACATTTGTCCGGTTTAAATAATATTTACATGCTTTGAGTGCGTTGGTCATTCATGTCGAAGTCATGTAAATTAAACCGAGTTGCATTTGGATCCATAGGCATATAAGTAGGTCTTGGTAATCGGGATTGTTGTCCCCTTTCGGTCACGTTTGAGTCATCGAGGGCCTGACACTTATGTGTTGTTGGTTGTTGCCAACTGCCATTGACTCTTACGTACGTGCTGAATTACGGTTATTGAGGGTCTGACACTTATTGTGTTGTTGGTTGTTACCAACTGCCATTGATCCTTGCACGAGCTTTGATTGGAATCATCGAGGGCCTGACATATATTGTATTATTGATGTGTTTCCAATAGCCATTGATCTCAGCTAGGATCAATGAAGGCCTCACAATTATGTTGTTGGTTGCTGCCAACTGCCGTTGATTCCTTTCATAAGCTTAACATTTGAAAGTAGTTTACTTACGTATTCCGTCACTATAAATGGTAAATTGGGTCTTCCCCGTTATCTTCGGATATTTTTACTCTTTTCAAAAGTACGCGTGAGTTAACGATTTATAAAACTCGGTTAAAGTTATGTTTCTATCTTTACGTTCATAAACTTATTCATGGTCGTGCGCGTATTGGATTTGTGAATCACGTTAAATGAGTATTCTATTTAAAGCTTTCACTTCTAATGTTATTTTGTTCTAAAGCTTTTTATTATGGAAATATTGAATTTGAGGAAAGATGTTTTTATAATAAAGTTATTTCGTTTGAATAATTATATTTTATCAATCAAATCTTTTGGTCAGATAACTCGACATGAAATCCGGCCTTGATGAGAAGATCTCATCTTTGTCTTTCAAGAACTCACAAGCAATGTTTGGATCATCACTCACAGCTATGACATAGACGTTTCCAAGGCGAATGCACAAGATCTTGGTGTCCATTTCGTCCATTATCCTATGTATCCATCCGAATGTCGACTTGTTTTGAAGCATGGTAATGAAACTCCCAATGTAGGGCAAAGGTTTAGGACCGGGTGGAAGTGGTGGTCGACATTGGGAATGGGATTGGGTGCACCAGGTGAGCAAGAAGGCGAACATTGTGAGTATGAAAAGAATGAAGATGATCATGATAAGAAGTGAGAACTAGATATGAGTTTTTGACAAGTGGTTCAGAGTTTTATTTGTACTTTTGAACCATTCATGTTCTCGAGATTTATATTTGATTATTTTGAATTTTTCTTTCCTTTTTTTGGGATATGACATGAGACTTCATTGTTACTTTTGGGCAGACAAAAAATCATTTTCATGTTTGGATTGGATAATAATTTTGTATGTATGTTATCTATTTACTGATGAATTCTAAGATAATGAATTGCATGTTTGGTCCCTCTTCCGTAGTTGTATTTATTTCATTTTAGAGACATAAAACATTAAAACATGATTTTTGGTAAACGACATAGACAAATCATGTAATTCACTCCAGCACGCAATCCCAAACATGCCTCTAGAAAGATAAAACACAAGTGTCATATAAAATAACTAATATTATATTATATTTTATTTAACGCTGTTACGACGTCCAAAAACATGATATAAACTTAATTATGGTAGTAGTTTTAATTATGACAATTTATTGTTTAAAACACTCTATTAGAACACTTCAAAACTTTAACATTTTAGATGCCTATAAACTCGATTTTGTTGTAATGAGTTTAATGTTTTTTTGTTTATAAAGTTTAAAAGATATTAAACTGGTTTAAGTTAAAGTTAAAATCATAAGATATTAAGTTGGATTTGATGAAATGATATAAAAGAAATAAATATTTAGAAACCTGTTATTGAAGTGGATTTAACAAAAACAATACATAAGATGTCAAGATGGATCTTTTATTTTGGTTCTGATGAAAAAATTGAAGTACTAGGTCTGGAAAAATCAAACGGATTCTTCAAGTATGTAACAAACCGTTTGTGCACAAGATAATTTTTTTAGGGAATAGCTCAAAAAATCTAACAGACTTTACAATTTTAAAAAATAAAGTCGTTGAACCTTTTATTATAAATAAGTTAGAGTTAGATTTATACGAGAATGATACATGTTTAAGAAAATAAGAGAACGAATATGAACTATATATTTAATTAAATAATACCTTAAGTAATTAATTATAAAAATAAATAAATAAGAGCAATTTAGTTGTATAAGAATTATTTAAAACATGTATTTAATATTCTATTTTTACCAATTATAATTTTATAATGATTAAATTTTTATTAATTTTTTTTTATTTAATGCATTTAAAATAAACGTATTTAATTTTAATTTAAAAAAAATTGATTTTTTGTTTAAAGCAATATTTACTAAAATCGGGTTACGCAACGGGTTACACATGACCAAGATCGGGCTTGTCCACAAGTCCATTAGTTAATAAAATCGGGTTATAGATTGTTTCGAAAAAAATCGGGTTATAATCTTATAGATTTAAATTGAACGAGAACAAACTAATAAATATAAATAAATAAAATAAACATAATTTTTTGTTTGTTTTCGTCCATTAAGGTAACAAGTTTATCATATACTAAACAAATATAAAAAAAATGAATATAGATGGACAAAAACCAAAAAAAACATAAAAAAACAAAAAGCATAAAAAAACAAACAAAAACAAAAACTTTTGCTCATCATTGTTCCTTGTTGTAGTAATATTGTTATCCCTTAGCGTAAGTATACACTACAGTTTACTATCGTATTGTAACAAGTAATAATGGTACAAGTATCCAATATCATTCCCACAGAAATGGTGTTAAAGTTTGTTAGAATTAAAAAGGGCATCCAGTTTTTAACGGAATGGATTTCAGATGACGAAATCGAGGAGTTTGTTGATTAAGTAAAATTGGGTTGGTTTGAGTTGTGATGAAAAAAGATCTATTATAAAAAGAACTGTGGGATGCAAGGTTTTGTCAAGATAAAACTTAGGCAATATGATAAAAAGATATTATAAGGGACTAATCGTCGTCTCAGATAATTAATACTTTTCTTAATCTTATTTAAGGTTAACCCATTTTTATACTAGTAATTAGTTGTCAGTTAATTAATGATATTTTATAATGAAATATTAATGGTCCAATTTCAACAACTTAAAGGTTAGTCCAGTATAGTCGAGACACCCTTTTATTTCTGTACCGATGTTTAATCTTAACCTACACCTTGCACCCCAAGCAAAGTTTTAGCCTTCCATCTTAAGATGTCTTATTATAAAAGTTTTGATGAAGAAACTATGTTTATAAATAACGGAGATGAAAAATGTCTACAATTTAGAAAACTTGTGATTAAATCTTTGAAGAGATGAGAGTTAAGAACCTAAAACTGAGAATCTTTATATTAAAAACTGCAGATCACTTAATATTAAGAGCTTATTCATCACTTAATCAACCTCTTAATGAGCCTCTTAAATCTGAATTGATGTTTTATGGCTGTCGATTTTATGAAGAAACTATTTTCAATGAAGTCTAATATATTAACTACGAAAGCGCATCGATAATCCGTGAGATAATTAACATAAGGAGATGATTCGTGAATCTTTTAAGATCAATAAAACAAGTTAGTGATTAAGTTAACTAAGGGGGTGTTTATTTTTTACTTAACAAGCGTAATGAACTGTTAGATTAATTGGTTAAGTTATATTAACATGTTTGATTTTAACTTTATACTAAGAGATTGACTTAATATGTTAAGTTTGCATATCATATCTTAATGCATTGAGAATGTTTTCCAAAATTACCTTTGTCCTATAATTTTAATTATTCACACGTCTTATCAAAAAATAAATAGTTTACTAGCATAAATAAAATAAAATTTATAATCAAACTATAATATTTTATTGTTTTACATATATTTTAAGTTATTATATATTATGGTATTATGTTTCAAAAATAATAATAATATTGTGTTATTAACTCAACGAATTTATATTATTTTGTTATTTTAAAATAATTCATATTATTTTTGTTTTTTTGTCATTTAAATATTTATCAAACAATTTGTTTTCATTCAACACCTATATAGGCATAAGGTTAAAATGGTAATTTTGTTGTTCAGATTATTTATTCAGAACAAAAATCAAACATCAATTTATCTTAATTTACCTAGACAGATTAATGATTAGAGACAACTTAACAGATTCAGAACTTAACGAGTAAAAAATCAGACGACCCCTAAAGGAGGGTTTTAGAATCAAACCAAAGTAAAGCAAAACAAGATATTTCTTTTCTTCCATGGTTATTCATCTCAATAGGGGATAGGAGGAACTAGGAAGCAAGAAAAAGTGAAAGAGTTTGGGAATCAAAATCACTTTTCTTTACTTGAATATCTTTTCTAATTATATAGAGCATAACCTAAAAACAATCTTTTTCTTTGTATGTTTTTTCAATATGCCCTATATGCCTATTTATAACTAGTTGTTGGATAAGGCTTTTTCCATAAAGCCCTTATCCTAATTGTCTTAATCCAAACAGAAGAGGCCCAATACTTTATGTATGAACTTGGGTACATCAAACAACAACCCATCAGAAGCGGCCCAAATCTGCAATCGCTTCTTCAACTTCTGCGTCCATCAAAACGTGTGATCTTTGCGACGACCGCCTTTTCGTTTCATTTAAATATGAAATTATAAGAGATGGTAACATAAGATTTGCATGTAAATAGTCCAAGAATTACATCTCTTTTCATTATATAAATAAATTACAAAACTAGGACTTAATAGTTATATTAGTGACTTTAGACCGAAAAATAACTAATTTTATACTAGAAACTGACTCGAAACAAGATATAAATAAGGTTAATAAATTAATATTAACCTTATCATTCATCTTGAAAAATATAATTTTCTTTAAACATCTGTCATCATTAACTATTAGCCACAATCACTGATGATTATCCCTTGTAAACTGAACAAAAATAAAATAAAAATAATCATCAACAATTTTCGTGAAAAATATTAGATACAACATCATACATATATGATCATAAACAAAACATAAAAAACGAACATAAGCAAACGCTCACGAACGTAAATGAACAAACAAGACTATTGTTCTTGTTTATTTGTTTAACTAAACGAACAAAATACATTCTTCATGTTTCTCCGTTTATTAAATAAACAAACTTCCCACTGAATGGTTCACGATCATTTCACCAGACATTCACTTTGCTTACATCCATATTAATAATAAAATCCAATTTTCAACATGTGGGGTATAGATGGTGTGGCAGACGAGGCTTCACGAGGGCGAACAATGGCTTAGCCTTCCATAAATCTTGAAGATTCTCATTCAAATCAACATGTGGTTCATCGGGTGGCAACTCCCAGGTGAACCCTTGAACCAACCTAGCCAACAACATTATGGTCATGGTCGAGCCAAACAACACTCCTGGACATGCACGTCGCCCGGTGCTGAACAACAACATCCGGAGGTTGTAGTCATTGAGTACCACTTCGTTATCACCATCCATATGACGTTCTGGTTTGAAAGTTAGAGGCTCATCCCAGACTTTTGGGTTTCTCCCTAGCCCGACACGACTCAACAACACATGACTACCCTTTGGTATGAAGTATCCGGCGACAGTGGTGTCGACCACCGTCATGTGAGGAAGGTTGAATGGTGCAACAGGATGTAGCCTGAAAGCTTCTTTGGCGCATGCTTTAATGTAATTAAGATTAGGCAGATCGGATTCTTGCACCAACCTATCTTTTCCGATCACATAATCAAGCTCCTGGGTCGCTCGATCAAAAATCCTCGGTTGGTTTATCATTTCTGCAATTGCCCACTCTATACCATTCGATGGATTATCAAATGTCGCTAGTATCAGTTCCTGAAATATTACACCAAAATAAATTCATTTAATATGGAAAATGATCCATAATTCATGATTTCAAATACAAAAACACCAAACTTGTGCTAATCTTACAAGACTTTGGGCTTTGATTTGGTCTGTTGTTAGAAGATGGTTTTTAATGTTGATGAAGACATCAAGCAAGTCGTCTTCTTTTGTTGTAATACCATCTCTCCATTGTTGAATCCTTTTATCAATCAAATAATCTTGATGTTTTCTTGCGGTACGAATGGCGTTCCTCATGATCTTCTCATGCCCGTCGAAATCAGTTATCCATCTTAAGAACGGGAAGTAATCCGTCACACAAAATGAGTAAACGTGAGATAGAATGATTAAAAGTGAGTCAACATGCTCGATTTCTTCTTCACCAGGTCCACCATCATCATCCCCTTTGCCAAAATATCTGCTTCCGAATATGATCTTCCTTATGATGTTTGTGGAGTATTGTTGCACAATAGTCCTTACATTTAGAATCCCTCCAGTGACTCTAAAATTTATTTGACATTGATTGTAAATGTACCTTTAACACAAAAACATTTGGATAATATCAAAATGTAGCAATATATAAACCCCAGTAAGAAGAACAATATGAGTATGTGTAAGTTTTTATATGCCCACGACATGCATCACATAGTAACATTGTCAATGATATGTAAACATACATGGTCGCACACAAAGAATACGTATGCTTCTATATCCAGAACCCCAAATTATATGATGCTGATTGTTAAATAATATTCTTGTAGAATAATTAAAATAAGTGTTAAAAATGTAATTATGAAAATTACAATGTTTATTCTCCAAAGTATTCCTAGAGAAGAATAAAGAGGTTCCAACATATTTAGGAGAAATGATCTAAATCTAGCCCATATTAATTTACACACTTACCTAAACAAGTTATCGGCTTCTTCGTCTCGCTTGCTTTTCAACCACTTATGCCTAGTGGATGAAAGAATCTCGATGGCTAGGATTTTCCTCATTTTCTTCCAATGGTCACTAAATGGAGCAAGAACAGTGGTCAAATAACCATCACTCGTCAGATAAGCCGACATGCAGTCGGGTCTTGATGCGAAAATCTCATCTTTGTCCTTCAAGAACTCACAAGCAATCTTTGGATCGCTCACGACTATAACATGGGTGTTTCCAAGACGAACACATAGGATCTTGGTGTTCATTTCATCCATAATTTTATGTATCCATCTAAACACCGGCTTATTTTGAAGCATGGGGATTAAACTGCCGATGTAAGGCAATGATTTAGGACCGGGTGGAAGCGGTGCCTGGTGTTGGGGGCATGTGTACACTGTTAGCAAGAAAGTCAATATCGTGATGATGAAAAGAATGAAGATGATCATGGTAAGAAGTGAGATATGTGTTCGAGTTCTGATAAGTTGTTCAATGTTTTGTTTATATTTTTGGATGGTTCATAATACTTATAGTTGTTTATCTTAAATTGTTTTATTTAAATTTATTGATATTTGTTATTTAAATTTTCAAACATAAATATTATTTTATTATGTGGATAACAAATGTGAATTCATTGTTACTTTTGGACAACAAAATAATATCAAAGTATCAAACAACATTCAAGTGTCGATAGGATAGCAATTTGAATATTTAGTGTATATTTACCATTAATGAACTAAATGGATTACATGTTTGGTCCTTATGGTTTATTTTAAAATTAATCTCTAAATTAAAATAATTATGAAAAATATTTTTATGGTTTACATTTTTTCACGTCATGATTAGTCCGAGCAATATTTTACAACACTATAGTCCTTGTCACTAATTCTATTTAATAACTTCCATTAAGTGGGTTAGTCGTTTTCTCTCATTGCGTATCTATACTATATTATAAAATATTTGACCAAAAACTCTTAAAAACAACTTTTTAAGCTTTAGTTACTGATATTTAATATTAATAACTTAATTTTCAAGATTACAAGTAAATTGTCTCTAAATTTGTGTAACTAACTTCAGATAACTATGACCAATTACATGATAAACATCTAATTGTAAATATAAAATATCTAAAATATGATTAAGATAATAATTGACTTCTAACAAATAAATAATTGTATTATTAAACCAAAAATAAATTATTTGGTTGTTAAATCTAAATTAAATTATGATAAAAAATTGAATTAAAGAAATTAAATAAAAAAAGTTTTAATTGAAATACTAAAATATTTTTCTCAAAACTACATAAAACCATTAGAATATCGATAGAAACAAAAATTAAAATGAAATCGAGATATATGTCGCTGCATTGTGCGAGTACCCTTCTAGTAAATTATAATGTGTTGATTTGTGAAAAAGTTAATTCATCTTTAATGAATTATGTTTAGAAAAATGTTCAAAAAATCCAACTAACATTTTTATTCTTAATGATTTAGTTTTTTGAACTTTTATAATCAAACAATCCATTAAACTTTTTCATTTTTTTTTATTTACAATTAAAGAGAGTGTCTAATTTCTCTGTTTTAAATTAATATCTATTATCATCAAGAAGAAAGAACCACATAATTTTCTTAATCTTTAAATTGTAGATTTTCCACTTTAGTATACTTTATATATGATTTGATATAAATATTTTATTAATAATTAGATATAAAAAATATACATATTAATAAATAAATAAAAAGTTGTGGATGACAATAAACATATAGGATTTTTTTAGAAACGTGTCAATTATCGATTAAGACATTTTCTCTAAAAAATACCGACACACAATATTCGAAGATCAAATTTTGAATCTTGTCCTAACTTGGACAACATTGTTTATTTATAATAAGTGTTTAAGTTCAAAATTTTATCTTATTTTTGATCGATAAAAGGTGATTTTAAACTCTGAAAATAGTCGATTGTTTTGTAAGTTGATACGTGATAATGTCTTAATATACGCAATTGTCTATTTTATTGTCATAATATTATGATTTTAAAATTTATATAATTTCAACGAAATAAATGTTTATAAATTTAATTTCATTTGCTGGACTAAAGGGTTGGTTTTATATGAATAAAAATTACTCTATGTATTAATCTCTTTGTCTAAATTAGAAAGGTTTTTTTCCCTATAAATGAAATGAGCATGTTTTTTCAAAGAGTCGTGTACAAATTCATCGAATAAGTTGTGAGTCTTATTAACTTATTATCAACTAGGTCAATAGAGGATGAAGCAGGTGCGGATGCAGCAACAGAAGGGGGGGGGGGGTCCTTTCCCACAGTGAAATGTTAATTTTTTTTATTAAGGCTAAAAAAATATCAAAAATACTGAATTTAGGCTTAATTCCCCCCAGTAAAATTTTCCAAAGGACCCCATTTTGCCGACAATTGAGAAAAACACTAAAAAAGTCTATTGAAATCAATAAAAAACCCGGAAAAACCCTTCGAAATCGACAAAAACACTAAGAAAATCCTTTGAAATCAACTAAAAAACTTTAAAAATTTCCCGAAACACGTCGGGTGACTTTACGCGCCTTTAGTCTAGCTTAATGGGACCTCGGTGGACAAAAATCCTGAATCCTCCACTGATGGACACTGTTTGCTTACCTTATACACACAATCTCGTCCATTTCTACAACAAATTACCAAATAACTCTTATCTTATTTACAAAAACAAAATATAAATTCAAACAAACACCTTAAACTTTTTGATTATAAACATGTCAATCTTATTTATAAATAAACAAATTACCAAAATTAGTAATGCAATTCATATCATCAATTCATACTCAATCTCAATCTCAAACCAAATCTTTATATTTAAAAAGATATGATATATGTATAAAATATAAATAAAAACATAAAAGTGGAGTTGGTTTAGTCCCATCGCTCCAACTATACATATCCCCACCCCCAAAACTCATAATAGAACATAAAGATTCTTACTAAAACTTCCAAAAAAAGGAGTACAAAAGTTGAAGTGTATTAAATCCAAAGTGTAATAGACCTAGCGTTGATGATTTTAGGTAATTGAGTATTTTTGCACAGTTGTGATTTATAAAACATTGATCAGGTGACAAAACATATATGATATAAGCTGAGAGATGCATAGTGTACATTTACAAATGTTGCTTCTATCACTTTATATCATCATACCTTATGACATTAGTGTCTTCTTGCTGGGTCCTAGGGGTAACGTCTCTAGCGAGAACAAAAGGGCAATGTAACACCCCGATTATAAAGGGCTAAGGGACCAGTATTGTCAAGGGACGAAAGGGTAGGGGCTGAAAGGGGGTCAAAAACAAGAAAAGATGGGGATAACTCGGTAGGAAAAACTGATGGATTGGAAATAACCATCTTCTTTCACCTTATTAGAAGAAAAAATAAGAAAAGAAAATGACAAGTGTATGTATGATAAGATTTAGCCAGGGATTGGGGTTGTCGAACTCAAGAACAAAGGAAGAAAGTTGGAGGCCAAGAACTTCAATTTTTCGATAAGAAACCATTCCTTATTTGCTCATTTTGGAACTCGAGTTTCAACCTGATGCTAGAGAATGATGTGTTACTATGCAACGGTTTTAGATGAAGGCATCCTACGTACGATCGAACCATTTGTTTTTTTAAAAATTTGAGAATTTTTAGCGCTAATTTTTTGTGAGTTTAATAATTTTTAAATAAATATAAAGATTGTTATTTAATATGTATTTTATTTTAAGAAATTTGATTTGTGATCGGATGTATAAAATATTTTGTTAATAAAAAAAATCGTGAATAAAATTGAACTTTAGAGTAGATTACACTTTTAGTCCCTCTAGTTTGTTTAAAGATCAATTAGTTCTTTTTAACGGTTGTTAACTAACATTGTTAAGTGTAGAAACCATGGATGTTAAGAAAATGAAAAGTTAAGCACATGGACCACCATTGTAATTCACTCTTTTATTAATTATAATAAAATTAATAAATCAAATATATTTTATAAATTAAACCTTATAATTATCATAATTATCTTTAACACATACTTAAGTTGTTAAATATATTTAAAGCTTTTATTCAAAAAATTAATAATATTTAAAGCTTATTACATTGTTCCATTAAAAATATCAATTTGTAATAACTGTTTTTATTTTTATCAATTACTATAGAAATAGTAAAAAAGAATTGTTGGTGAATGAATTCAAGTGGAGCTAAAAAGAATTATTTGTTTTCATTAAAAACGTTGTTATAAGTACACAAACTAAAATTTGCATTTCGAAATAAACTTAAAAAACCCACATAAAAGTTTTTAGTAACGTTTTTCTAATTACTAGTGTTTGGATCGATTTTAACACATCTTGAGTTCTCGACTGATCTCATTAGAGCATCTCCAATGTAAGGTTAAGTAAAACTTCAAAGCTGATCCAAACACTTTTAACTAGAAAAACGAACGAAAAACATTGTTCACGTCTCTCAATTTATTGAATAAATAAACTTCCCACTGAATTGTTCACGACCAGTTCACCGAGCATTCAGTTCGTTTACACCCCTATATAAATATATCAAACATTACTTGTAAACATCCATTTTCAACATGTAGGGTATAGATGGCGTGGCAGACGAGGCTTTACAAGGGCAAACATTGGTTCAGCCTTTGCTATATTTTGAAGGTTCTCCTTCAAATCAACAAGTGGTTCATTGGGTGGCAACTCCCAGGTGAACCCTTGGACTAGCCTAGCCATCAACATCACGGTCATGGTCGAGCCCAACAACACTCCTGGGCACCCACGTCGCCCGATGCTAAACGACAACATTTGAAGGTTGTAGTCAGTGAGTACCACTTCGTTATCACCATCCATATGACGTTCTGGTTTGAAAGTTAGAGGGTCATTCCAGACTTCAGGGTTCCGCCCTAGTCCGATACGACTTAATAGCACGTGACTACCCTTTGGTATGAAGTATCCGGCGACAGTGGTGTCAACCATAGCAACATGAGGAAGGTTGAATGGTGCACTTGGATGCAACCTGAAAGCCTCCTTGACGCATGCTTTGATGTAATTAAGGTTAGGGAGATCGGATTCTTGCACCAACTTATCTTTACCGATCACAGAATCGAGCTCCTGGATCGCTCGATCCAAAATCCTTGGTTGGTTTATCATTTCTGCGATTGCCCATTCTATACAATTCGATGGATTATCAAATGCTGCTAGTATGAGTTCCTGTAATATTGCACAAAAAAATAAATGCATATATCATGGAAAAATATCGTATTTCATGATTTCAAATATGAAAACATCAAACTTATGCTATCTTACAAGGATTTGGGCTTTTATTTGATCTGTAGTTAAAAGAGGGGTTTTAAGGTTAATGAAAACGTCAAGCAAGTCATCTTCTTTCGTCATAATACCATCTTTCCATTGTTGAACCCTTTCATCGATCAAATGATCTTGATGTTTTCTTGCAGTACGAATAGCGTTCCTCATGATCTTCTCATGCCGATCGAAATCCGTTATCCATCGCAAGAACGGGAAGTAATCCGTCACACAAAATGAGTAAACGTGGGACAAAATGATCAAAAGTGAGTCAACATGCTCGATTTCTTCTTCACCAGGTCCACCATCAACACTCCCTTTGCCGAAATATCTACTTCCGAATATGATCTTCCTTGTGATGTTGCTCGAGTGTTGTTGCACGATAGTCCTTACATTCATAACCCCTTTAGTGACCGTAAAATTGATTTCACACCGATTGTAAATGTACCTTTAACACAAACCAAATTTGTATATGATCAAAATGAAGCAATATTTAAACACTAATAAGAAAAATAATATAAATATGCATATATTATGAGTATATGTGTGGAACCCAATTAGATTACTTTTCAAAAGAACTTTTAAGTAGATGACATAAGTTTCGATATATATTGAGAAGACACGATCCAACTCTAGTCGACATGGAAATCTTACATGGCACCTCTAATAGAGGCAAGACAGACACAGATTGTCCCAAAGTGTTGACAGACTTAGACATGTGAGTGGGCTATATGAGTACAAATTGCCTAGAGCAGTGGATGGCAAACCTAGGAATTCCTTTGAATGAGTGGACTATTTAGGTGGATCAAGGCCCATGAAGTCGTGGTTTGATCTGGGGGAGGTCAATGTGTTTGACTAGTAGAAAATTTAATTGTGTCAATGTTTGGTGAATAGTAAATATATTTTTTTCAAATAGAATTGATCTTGATTTTCAAAATAAATATACGTTGCCTTGAGAATTGAAAAAAATGATGATCTTGAAGATGAATTGACATTGAGATAGAAAATAAATCATGAATAAAAGTAATAAAATCAAAATGGGAGAAAAATTAATAAAAAAAACTTTATTGATGTAATGGTAGTTATGTCTATAATTGTACTTGAGGTTGTTGAATTTGATATTTGTAGCCACATTTTTGTTGTTAATATCTTTAGTAATAGCATTGTAGGGCCTTGAGTAGACCTTAGAACTAAAATTTAAAAGATGCAAAAATAAAATTTTCAGTAGAAATAAGATTCAAACCTGCAACACCTCATCTTAACTCTCCTTCTCACATGATCATTTGCGCACGTGCGCGCATACACACACACACACACACATATATATATATATAGGGAAGTGTTCAAACGAGAATACCCCCATTTTACGAGAACGCGAGAACACCATTTTACTATAGAAAATCACATGTGATACTATTATTCCATCCCATATGATACACATGTGATAGTAAATCAAAGACGTGGACGACTTTTGACGCGATCTATATTGCGGGCCAAGTCGCCCTTACACCACTAAGCCCCATCATATGTATTATCAAATGTGATAAGAATGTTCTTGATGTGATACTATAATCCATCAAGACCATCACATGTGATGCTAAATCATAGACACAAACAACCTTTGGGGTGACCTAAGTCCTAGGACACGTCGTCTGTACACCATCAGGTCCCCTCACTTGTATTATCACATGTGATAAAGGTGTTCTCGCATTCTCGTAAAATGAAGGTGTTCTTGTTTGAACCTCCACCTATACACACACACACACGTGGTAATCTAATTATCTCACCCGTGCTTATTTATGTTATAAATTTGGTATCAAAGTATTTTAGAGCACCATAAAAATCAAGCATGTCCATCTTTTATACGGCTAATTCTTTTTCTTCTCTTGCAATAATCGAGGGAGTGTTAGTATTGGACCCTGCTCCGCGGCCCGCCCTTAGCCTAGAGTGTTAACTTTTAGAATGGTGGACCTTGACTCTAATATCATATAAGAAATATGTGAAATCCCATTTTATTATTATTCAAAATAACATTTAATAAGAGAAATGAGGTTCCAACATAATGAGATGAAAT
This sequence comes from Silybum marianum, assembly GCA_036898165.1. Taxonomy (NCBI): domain Eukaryota; kingdom Viridiplantae; phylum Streptophyta; class Magnoliopsida; order Asterales; family Asteraceae; genus Silybum; species Silybum marianum. The sequence goes on from CM072543.1 coordinate 897,516, forward strand.
GATTTAAGGGGTCGTTTGGTTTGAAGGAATGATTTTGAGGGTTTTAGATTTCGTGGAAGGATTTATAATTGTAGAGATTTGGAATGTTTGACGTGTTTAGTTTTTTGGATTTAGAATGGTTGAATTCCATTCTTTATAAATAATTTATAAAAATAATTACATTACCTTTTCATTAATTGATTATTATGAAACATATGTGTTTAACATATTTTATAATATTATTACATACAAATCCTACAAAATCTCATGAAATACCAAGCATCCCCTTAGGATTTCAAAATCCTATGTTCATGTGAGATTTCAATGAAATCCCATGATTTAGAATGTTTTTCAAACCAAACATGGGATTGGAGGAATTTGGAATTTGGAATAAAATTCAATTCCAAATCCTCCCAATTCCATCCAATCCTATAAATCAAATGGGACCTAAGTCTAGCCCATATTAATTTATGCACTTACCTAAGCATATTATCAGCTTCTTCGTCTCGCTTGCTTTTCAACCACTTGTGCCTAGCAGATGAAAGAATCTCGTTGGTTAGGGCTTTCCTCATATTCTTCCAATGGCCACTTAATGGAACAAGGACGGTGGTCAAGTAACCATCGCTCGTTAGATAACTCGACATGCAATCGGGCCTTGATGAGAAGATCCCATCTTTTTCCTTCAAGAACTGACAAGCAATTTTTGGATCGCTCACAGATATAACATGCACGTTTCCGAGGCGAATGCATAGGATCTTGGTGTCCATCTCTTCCATCATCCTGTGTATCCATCTGAAAGTCGGCTTGTTTTGAAGCATGGTGATGAAGTTCCCAATGTAGGGCAAGGGTTTAGGGCCAGGTGGAAGTAGTGGTCGAGGTTGGGAACGGGTGCACCAGGTAATCAAGAAGGTGAATATTGTGATGACGAAAAGAATGGAGATGATCATGGTAAGAAGTGAAATATGGATATGAGTTTTTGACAAGTGGTTCAAAGTTTTGTGTGTGCTTTTAGATCGTTTACGTTCTCAGTATTTATAGCTGTTTATTTTGAAAATTTTCATTTAAATTCATTTTTGATTTTTTGTATTTAGATCAAATAAATTAATTTTTAATTTTTATTATTTTCATCTAGTTCATTTTTTCAAACATAAATATTCTTTCCTTTTTTTTAGGGATAACATATGGGTGTTCATTGTTACTTTTGGGTAGACAAAAATACATCTAAACATGTTCATGTAAGGATAGAATAACAATTTGTGTGTTTGGTGTTTATTTACTTCAAATAAATTTTGAAATTAATGAACTAAATGATTAGCATAAAATAAATAAAGGGAATTACATTTTTGGTCCTTACGATTTACTCAAAATATCATGCGCGTCTTTAAAATGAAATAATTACAGGAAAGATCCTTGTGTTTTACTTTCCATCACACACCGGATCCATCCAAGCCATATTCTATAACACTATAGGTCTTTATTACTAACTCTGTTCCGTTAATTCAGACGCAATTTGCAATTTTTACCCATCTTTTTTGCCTTTTCTTTTTAAAAATAAATGAAATATGATAAGTATAGAGAAAAGTTTAAATGAGAAGTGGTAAATACTTGAAAAGTAAAAGAAGTGATCCTAGCTCTTCATCTGGTCAACATTTGTGGCTTTGACCGTAAAGCATTGAATAATTTCTCGCATGGGTATAAGAAAGATAGATGGATGGTTTCATAACTTTTACAAATAGACGTCAAATGGGTTCATATATGAACCTATGTGATTCACAATGAGCTATATGTTCATATGTGATTCTGTTAATTAATTCACATTTGAACTATTTAACTAATTCAAATATAAACTCACAGGTTCATATGTGAATCACATGAGCTCATTCCAGGAAGACCATACCTGGTTCAGGGAAGATGATGATTTCATTTTCTTCATATTTTCTGTCTTGAGGGAGAGAGACTCTAAGCATTGAGATGTATATGAATCATTTAATTATTTCATATGTGAATCAATCAATTAGTTCATATATGCTACTTCATATATAAACATATAGTTCATATTAGACACCGATTGTTGTCTATTTGTAAAAGTTACAAAACTATCCCTCTATTTTTCTCATAGTCGTAATTTTTAACCAATTAAAAACTCAACTATTGACCAGTTAAAACTGTAATTATTGACAGGTCAAATATAATCTTGACCATATAAATGTTTAGAATCATTTCTTTAATTCACATGTGATTTAATAGAAATATTTATTAATAATTAAATATCAAATATACCTACCAATATAAAAAATGAAAGAAAAAGGTGCGGATGATAATGAAGATTGAAGATGCAAAGGTTTTTAAGAAACTTATCAATTGTCCTTGGGGAATTTTTAAAGTATTATAAACTATATTCGAAGAAAAAATGAAAGGTGGTAATTGTTCTTTTTTTCTTTTTCATTTTTCTATATTTAAAATCAAAAACATATTTGTAAAAATAATATAAAAAATTAAAAAAATAATGAAAATGATTAAAGTATCTTTTATTTAATTGGACTTAATGAAAAAAGTTAACAACGTTTAGACAAAGCAGCCAAAACCGTTGAGGATTATCAAACACGAGGGTCCAAAAATCCAAGTTTTTTGAAGTTTAGGAACTGTATCGGTTGAAAATTGCAAACACTAGGGACCAAAGTTAGACTTTTCTTTTAGATAAATGATTATAACTATACAAATATAAAGCCTGGGTATTAAAAATAATTCATACATATTTATGATATTTAATAATATATAATAATCTTCATAAATATTCAATATTGAACTTATTTTGAAACTATTGACGAGATAATTATAATGATATAATTTATAAAAAAACGTACTTTTAATATATATTAATTATTATTGGTGAGAAGGATAGTTAAGGTGAGAAACATAAAAGAGATTTCCACTATTGGATGCACATTAAGATGATATGTACCAAGATAAGATGCACCGTGATACAATAGATCAATCCCCGTATGAAGCGCAATTCATGGGTGGGTTTGAGATTAAAGGTGATCAAGGGTTCAGATTCATTCTTACGTTTCCCACCTTAACTCTCCTTCTCACACGATCTTGTGCCATATTAGTTAATATACCATTATATATATATATGTGTGTGTGTGTGTGTGTGTGTTCCGATGAGAAGTGAAATTTAGGTGAGAATTGTTAGAAGGGTCTTTGACCCTTGATCGCTTTTAATTTAAAACCCACTCATAAATTATGATTGATACAAGGATTGATCTGGTATATTTCAGTAATCTCATCTCATGCATCTCATTCTAATGAATCCAAAAATGAAGATCTCTTCTCACATTTTTCACCATAATTTCATTTCTCACATAAACCCAACCCCATTTGAATCTATGGTCATATATCAATTTTAGTCATAGGTTACTAAAACAATAAAACTTGTGTCTAAACTCTAAATTTTCTGAAGGGTGTAATTTGAAAATACGAATTCTAATACACTTATAAGTTATATCAAAAGATTAAAGTTTTATTTGGTAATATTAATCGTAAAGGTATACATTTTTTTGATTTATTATGCATTTTTTATTTATATATTTTAGTAATTGTATTATTCAAAAATTAAAAATTATAAGGAACAAAAAAAACATAATGTTTTATAATAATGTATAGATATCAAGTAAAAAAAGAAATACTTAGATATTATTTTTCTTTAATAAATGGTTTGGTTGAATATTATGGATCTTTAATATCTCATAAAAACGCAACAATTTTTGAATTGCAGAAAATGAAAATATGTAGAGTTCACTCTTGAATATGTGAGAATCAATATTCATTTTTTTAAAAGTAATTATATATCTTTATTTTTGGATTGCTCACTTCAACAATATAATATCTTTATATATTTCATTTAGGCATTACATAGTTATATTTAATAGGACTACCTTGAATCAAGATGGTCCTACTTTCTTTTCCTCAAAAAATAGGACCACCTAGTCTACCTTGATCAAAAATCTTGGAATCAAGCTTTGTCCACTATTTAATAAATATAAAGATCATTCTATGTAAAAATCCATTTTCAACACACGGGGTATAGATGGTGAGGCAGACGAGGCCTCACGAGGGCGAGCAATGGCTTAGCCTTCATTATATCTTGAAGGTTCTCCTTGAGATCAACATGTGGTTCATTGGGCGGCAACTCCCAAGTGAACCCTTGGACCATCCTTGCCAGCAGCATTACGGTCATGGTCGATCCCAACAACACTCCGGCACACCCACGTCGACCGGTGCTAAATGATAACATGTGAAGGTTGTAGTCAGTAAGCACCACTTCTTTGCCATCGGTCATGTGACGATCTGGATTGAAAGTTAGTGGGTCATCCCACGAGTCAGGGTTCCGCCCTAGTCCGATACGACTCAATAGCACATGACTACCCTTTGGTATGAAGTACCCGGCAACTGTAGTGTCGATAGATGATACGTGAGGAAGGTTGAATGGTGCAACCGGATGTAGTCTAAAAGCCTCCTTAGCACATGCTTTGACATAATTAAGGTTAGGTATGTCGGATTCTTGCACCAACCTATCTTTTCCAACCACAGAATCAAGCTCCTCGATTGCTCGATCGAAAATTCGTGGCTGGTTTATCATTTCGGCGATTGCCCATTCAATACCATTTGATGGATTATCAAAAGCTGCTAGTATCATTTCCTGTAATGTAACACACCAAAAGTTATATAATGCGAATTATATGCAATTAAGAAAGATTCTTAAAAAACACCAAAACTTTTGCTAATCTTACCAAGATTTGGGCTTTGATATGATCGGTGGTTAAAATTGGGCTTTTAAGGTTGATGAAAACGTCAAGCATATCATCTTCTTTGGTCCTAATACCTTCTTTCCATTGTTGAATCCTTTCATCTATCAAAAGATCTTGATGTTTTCTTGCGGTACTAATAGCTTTCCTTACAATCCTCTCATGCCCATCGAAATCACTTATCCATCGCAACAACGGGAAATAATCCGTCACACAGAATGCATAAAGGTAAGAAAGAATGGTCAAAAGTGAGTCAACATGTTCAATCTCTTCTTCCCCAAGTCCGCCATCTGGACTCCCTTTGCCGAAATACCTACTTCCGAATATGATCTTCCTTATGGTGTTGGTCGAGTATTGTTGCACAATAGTTCGTACGTTCATAACCCCTCCGGTGACCTTGAAATTGATCTCACACTGATTGTAAATGTACCTACAATACATACACATTCGGACATAAAAATGAATCAATATTTGAGCATAGATAAGAAGACAAGATGCCAACAAAATCAACTTTAATGGACTCCAAAAATATGTAGATGTCCTAATAAAATGCTTTATAAAACTGAAATATATATTACCAAACAATTGCATATCATATGTTAATGTGCTACCATAAGATGTTAAGATGTATTTTGCATCCTAACAAGCTTTTTATTGTGCTTTTGAGTTAAAATGTCCTATTATCTTTTTTTATAGGATATTTTTTAAAAGTATATTATGAACACTTGTTTATATGACACTAAACCAGTGTCCATTAAAGTCAAAAAATCTAATAGATCGTTTTATTTCAAAAGTTGTCCTATAAAACTTATTATAATGCCTAAAAATGTGTTATCAACATATTACAGCACTTTACGTATGACACACAATTATTTTGTACTATAAACTTGAATCCTAAAAAACAATCTATTATGATTTTACTCATTTGCGTTTGTACTTTTATTATGTATCCATCAAATATTTCATATACTTACTTTTTTCATTTTAAAATAGTTTTGTTAATATATTAATGTTAAATTTATAATTTAACAAATAAGAACTTATAAAAAAGATTAATTTAATGATCAAACTTTTAACTTATATTTTTTTTCTATAAATAAAATCACACTTAATAAATAATTCATATAGTTTTCTATAAGCATGTTTAATACGACATAAAGGGAGATGTGACAATAGCCGTTAAAAATTCTTATACAAATTTATGTTATATGAGTAAAAAAGTGTTGATATTATATTATGAATTAGATTAAAACTCACTGTATTGATCTAGAAATTAGCAAAACGATAATTCCTAATACAAACTGTCATATCCAACATTTTTGACCTCTATGACACTTTTAATATGTGGTGGTGGATGGTCTTAAGTAAGTATTTAATATGTGGGCTTACCTAAGCAAATTATCAGCTTCTTCGTCCCGCTTACATTTCAACCACTTGTACCTGTGCAATGAAAGAAATTCAGTGGCTAGGATTTTCCTCATTTTCTTCCAATGTTGATCACCTGTTGGGACAACGACGGTGGTCAAGTAACCACCACTCGCCAGATAACCTGACATGCAATCTGGCCTTGATGAGAATATCTCATCTTTTTCCTTCAAGAACTCGCAAGCAATCTTTGGATCGCTCACGGCTATAACATGGGTGTTTCCAAGGCGAATGCATAGGATCTTGGTACCCATTTCGTCCATCATTCTGTGTATCCATCTGAACGTTGGTTTGTTTCGAAGCATTGTGATTATGTTGCCGATGAAGGGCAAAGGTTTAGGACCAGGTGGAAGCAGTGGTCGAAGTTGAGAACGGGTGCATCTTGTGAACAAAAAGGTGAAGAATGAGATGATGAATAGAATGAAAATGATCATGGTGAGAAACGAAAACAAGTTTTTAATCAAATGTTAAAGCTTTGTTTATGATTCTTGATCGTAATTTTTATCTGAGTATCTAATATCATTAACATTTCCAATATTTATAGTGGTTTCTTTTGGATTATCTTGTTTAAAATATTTGACAACTTTTTATGTAATTAATTTTTTTGGATAAAATTTTAATTAATGTTGGTCAAAAGGTAAAAATGGAAAAGAAGTCTTAAAAAGTAGATTTTTCCTTTTCTTTCATTGAACTCGAGTAAATTAATATATTTGTTTTGATTTTCATTATTATTTAATTCCTTTTGTCCCCTCTTTGTTCTATATAGAGTGAACTACGATTTTAGTCTTTTTGTTTTATCGCTTATTGCCAATTTCATCCGTGGTTTTAAAAAAATGTTTTTTCGTCCCTATTGTTTCATTTTATTTCTCTTTTCGTCTCAGAAGCCAACACCGTTAAAGAAACCGTTAAATCTCAAGTAACTTGTTTTTTTTATAAACTATTTTCCTATTTTTATTTAAATAACATATTATAAAATATTAGAAAAAAACAAAACTTTACCCACCCTATACGACCCCCCTACACAAACACTCCACCTTTTTTCCCTACCTCTATAGGTCTGTTTTTATTTCTTGAAATATTTTTGTTTTCTTTTATGAAAACCCTTCTGGTTGTGGCATCTATCAACCGGTGAATCACATTAGTGTCCATATCCAAAACTCAATCATGTTATGGTTGTCCTTACTAGACCAACCAAGTTGAACTTATATCTTTTGTTCCCAGGTGGCTACCTTCTCCCTTCACCTTCCTTCTTTTATGCAAATCCTCTCTTGGATCATATATTCAGGAACTCATTTCATTGCAAAAGAAGAAAACACACAGAGACCATGACAGGGGAGTGTCCATCATAAAAAGGATTTGGGTTTTCATTACTTCTTTTTCATTGTTTTGGTTTTGGTTAACCTACTTGGATGAAGTCATACTTTTGGATCAAAGATGGGATCCACAGAAAATTGAGAGGGACGATACGATGAAGACAAGGGAAGAGGTAAACAATGGAGATTACAGATTGTTCGAAATCTTCTACAAGGAAGCTGGTTTTGGTCATTGTAGGAATGAGGGTCGAATATCGGAGAAGGGAATGGGAGAATTACTTACATGCATTGAGTGTGCAAGATGATGGGGTTGGGGGATTTGTTTTTATTTTTTATAATTGTTTTATAACTTGTACCTTAACTTTAATAACTTAAACAATATTATGTTATTTAATAAAAAAAATGATTAAAAAAGTTAAAGGACCAAACTATCTGTGCTTTAACACACTTTTTTTTTAACATCGTTAGCTTTAGGGACCAAAAGAGAAACAAAACTAAAACCATAATGACGAGAAAAGCAATTTTTAAAGATCAAAGATGAAAATGGCAATAAACAACAAACACAATGACTAAAATTGTAATTTGCTCTTCTATATATGAAAATAGTTCTTTTCTTTGGCATAATACATTGGAATTTGTTGCTACTTTTCGACAAAGTTATATATTAAAATATCTACATAGGTGATGGCAATTAGAAAATCAGTCTGAATGGTTGGATTAGCATTTATCTAACCTCAAAATTCATTAATTTATGACTGAATTATATTTTAGGTCCCTCATAAATACATGTTTTTTGGTTTTTGTCCCTCAAGTATGTAAACTACATTCTTGGTCCGTGCTTTTTGACCTATCTGCTTCAAAGTCCGCTTTCCAGCCTTTCAATACGCGTGTTAGTCCAAATGAGTCCCTCTCATAGATACCGTTCAAAATGGTGCTATTATATGTGCCCCTCACGTGAGGGGCAAATATGTCATTTTATCCTTTTTTAAAAGTTTTTTTAGGTATAAGTATTTAAAGCTTAGGGGTGGGTTCAAATGAGAACTCCAATTTTGTTGTGAACGTGAAGACATATGAGAGTGCGACACGTGTCTCATTCAAACAAATATTTAGACTGAATATAGTATTTATTCAGTTTGAATATACCAAGAAATATTCAGTCTGAATATTTCTTTGTATATTCAGTCTGAATAATCTATATTCAGACACTTGTCGTGCTCTCATTTGTCCTCACGTTCACAACCAAATTTAAATTCACATTTAAACTTTCCTCTTAAAGCTTAATATACAAGTGCCTTAAAATTATAAAAAACACTAAACTAAAAACCCATCCATCCTATTTCATCACCACCTACACATACACATGTTCATCTTCATCCCTAAATTAAAAAAACTAACTAATGCACTACTTACCAATGTTCATCTTCATATTCTAAACTTGTCCTTTGGTTTAAAGGTTCATATTTGAGTTTAAGGAGTTTCGATTCAAAGATTTCATATTTAGGTTTGAAGGTTTTGGATTCTTTTAATTTGAGATTTAATTTAGTTTTTGATCTGATATAAGTTATGTGTCACACAAGTTGGTTTGTGTGAGTGAGATCTGTGTGTGTTTCTTTGGTTGGAAAAAAGATGGCCGGAGCAGTCGTAGAAGACGATCGGAGCGGCAAGGTATTTGGGAAGGTGATCGGAGCATTTTAATTTATGTTCTTTTTCATCTTTAGCTTTGCACTTGTACAAGTTGCATTGAAGTATGTACATTAAGAGATTCATTAAAGAAATAGCTAAAAAGATTAAATTGCTCCTCACATGAAGGGTACATGACCACTTAGCAAATCCCAATGAACCAAAATTGTAAATTATGAATTGGAGGATGAAAACCAAAAAATAGGTACTTATGAGGGACCAAAAATGTAACTCACTCTTAATTATATATTATCTACTTAGATCCAAATACATGTTTGAAACTTTATAAACTAAATAATGTCCACACATTTTTAACTCCCACGATTACCTTATTAATTACATTATTCATCTTTTCCTTAAAAACTCATTTTTTATTTTGTTTTTGAAAGAACAACTTTATTTCATCAATGAAGCAACACATGGGTTGATGTGTGTTGATAAGCTTTGATAATATAGCATTATTTCACCAATGAAACAACTTATTGGATTGATCTATTTTGATAATACAATATTGTTTCACCAACAAAACAACCAACGAGATTGATTCTTTTGAGTATAATGTCGAACATTACATCGATCGGGTGGTTGCAAATGGGAAAAAATGATTTTTTTTTAAAGAAAGGTTTGATAAGGTAATTATATATATATATATAGATATATTATCGACACGCCTTCAAATACAAATCAGTCAAATGTTACAAACTATACAAACTCGTACAAATCAATATAAAAAATAAAATTTTAATGATTTTTATTCATCAAATGTTATGATTAAGATATTATTACACATATGTTTGTTTCACCTTGTAAAAGTTTCACATATATTTGTTTTTATAAGTTGCAAGTTTTTCATATATTTTTTAATGAATAAATTTCATATGGATTTGTTTCATAATGTAAAAGTTTCACATGTATTTTTTGCACAAGGTGAAACAAACATATGTGTAAAAATATCATATTTTAACTCAATTAATTGTGTTAATTTTGTTAACCCATCTAAGTCTTTCATTATTTTAATCAACGGTTATGATTAAATGAAGATTATAATCTGATAAAAAAAGGAAACAAAATAAATGATATTAAATGAAGGGAAACTTTAAAACAAATTATCATATTTTAGTTTTGAAAGATAACTAAATGATATGTATATATTTTTTTTGGAAGAAGTCATATTTTATTTTTAAAAAATAATGAATATTTTTAATAATATTTATATGATTTTTGTATAAAGATAAATTTAAAAACTTCATAGATGAACTTGAAAGTGAATCACTGATTTTTGTTAAAAATTACAGGTGAAACCAAAAAATTAGACAATAATTTTTATTTAGAATATATAAATGAAACCATATAATCAAAGTTCATTAGTGAAATCAGAAAATGAAACAACGATTTTTATTTAAAGTTCATAACTGAAACCATATAATCAAATTTCATAGGTGAAACTTTAAAATGAAAAAAATGATTTTTATTTATAGTTCATAGTTGAAACTAGAAACTGAATGAAATAACTAAGAAAGTTTAAACAAGTTCATCGGAAAATTAGAAATTTTACAGATGAACAATTAAGTGGATGAGATAATCAAGAAAAGTGTTAATTAAAAATGTAATAATTAATTGAACAAGATATTTAAGAAACGTGATATCAATAATCAAAAAGATGAAAATGTCCGATTAACAAAATTAACACAATTAATTAAGTTAACAATTAAATGGTCTTTATATATATAGGGACATGTCCAAATAAGAAAAAGATCAATTTACAAGAAGGAATATAAACTACACAATCCATTAATTAAATTAAAACCAAAAATAAAAAATAATTTCATAAATTAGGATAATTATCATTTTGAATCGGATAAATCCATAAAAATATCATTATGTATTTTAGATTTTTTTAATAATTTTTAATAATTTTTAATTTTAATCAAACAATAATTTTTTTTATTAAGTTTTATATAGAAAAATTATAAATACGCTTTTGATTAAAAAAATTAACAGTATCATAAAAAATTATAGGGCAAAATGCATTAAAATGTAATAAACTTTGGTTTAGTTCTTTTTTAATGTAACCAACTTATTTTTTTTCTCAATCAATGTATTAAAGTTTTAATTTTTTCTATTTTATACATATTTTGACCCGTAACTTGACTATCCCGTAACATATGATGATATAGATATGACAAGTCATCAATGTGATTACATGGGTCGCCAAGTTGTCAATTTTAAAAAAAATATACTCTGGTTTTTTTTAAATCAAGATTTTCATCTTTTAATTTAGTAAAACTTGTAAACAGGTTTCGTAATTTTGTTAGTGTACAAGTTTAGATACCCTATGTACAAGTAGTGTTCAAAGCTAACAAAACATAACCTATATTAAGTTGGTCATTGTCGGTCCTCCTCTTCGGGTCACCCCCTCTTCTCCGGCCACACCTCCTTCAACGGCCACCCTCCCTCTTTCACACACATACACACACCATTGTGAAGAAAAGAATCAACAAGGAAAAAATTGTATTTATTGTTACTTTGAAGAAAAAAAAATAAAAAAATTCACCAGATGAAGAGAAGCAACGATCAAACTGAAATATTCCATAAAAGCAGCGCAGACATGAGAACCACACAATCAGACATAGATTACAAACAAAAATATTGGTTTTTAGACCTAATGTGGGTAGTTGACTTCGACGGAGATGGAAAATCATAGGGGTTGTTGTGGGTCATCAACTCATCATCGGAGATGAGAGAGGGGTGGAGTCACCGAGATCTCGCCGAAGTTTTAATCATAAGGGTTGTTGTTGGAATAATTTTGACATCGCTGGAGTTTGGAAAAGGGGGTATGGGGGTTGAAGATGGAGTGGAGGAATGACTTGATGAGTTGGGTTTTATTTTTCGTTTTTTAACTTCAAATTTTGTTATATTTCTACTTTAACATTAAAGATTTGTACATTCAAACTTTGATGACTTGGAATTTTTTAGAAAATGCCATGTCAATATAGCTTATGACATGTAAGTTAATAACTTGTTTAGAAGGTAAATTATATATAAAATAGGAAAAAAAACAAAAGTTTAATACATTAATTGAGAAAAAATAAAGTTGATTACACTGAATAGAAATTAAACTAAAGTTCATTACATTTTAATCCATTTTGCCCAAAATTATATATGATAATTGTAGATATTCTTGTTAATGATATATGATAATGTATATTTACATTTATAGATCTTTTTACGACGTAAATACTATCACATTATTCACATGTGATAATACACCACTTAAATTTAGACGCATATTATCATATGTGATATGTATAAAAATTGCCATAATTGATCACATGTGATATGTAACAAATTATATATTAAACAAAAGTAATATGACTAAAAAATGGATCCAAAAAATACATAAAAATGATAAAATAATTAAAAAAAGATAATGAATCGACTGTGCATAACAGAAATGATATTTGATGAAAATTGTTATTTTTTTAAATCAAAAGTGCATTCCGAATTTTTTATATATAAAACTTGATAAATTTTTTATGAATTAAGTAAAATTAAAAATAGATAAATGTAAAAGATATAATTAATTTTCTAAAGAGTAAAGATTAACCAATTCAAAATGGTAAGTATCTTAAAATTTAAATTTGAATTTATTATATTTTTCAATTAATACATTATGTGGCTTATAATCATATATAATGAATCCTATCCGTATATCATTTTAGGGGTGAGCAATTGATCCGTAAGAACCGGTCTGAACCGGTACCGGCACCGGCACCGGCACCGGTATTGTCCAACCGATCCGGTTTTCGCTCCTTCAAATCCTCCATTTTCGGTTCCGGTTCCAAACCGGTTCGGTGCCAATTTTTCGGGTGATTAACTGGGACCGGCCCAGTAGTAATTTAAGGTAATTTTTTTTTTAGTAAATTAATATCGTTATAATTTAAGGTAATTATTATTTCTTTTTTTAGTCTTTCATAGTTTGTTTATAAATTAATGTCGTTATAATTTAGTTTTCTTGTTATTAGACATATTGGCGATACAAATTTCAACCATGGCGTCCGAGTCCGCGTTTAGCACTAGTTGTAGAGTTTTAAATGAGTATCGGATTAGTTTGTCGACGTTGATAGTTGAAGTTTTGTCGTGCACCCAAGATTGGGTTAGAAACTTTAGAAAGCCGATAATAGACGAAATCGACGACATCTTGAAGGACGATGATATAGCTTTGGGTTTTTTGTTTTCCAATTTTTGTTCTATTTTGAAACGAGTATTACTTTTTATTAAATACGAACAATCTTTTCGGTTTTGTGTTTATATAAAGATTGCACAAACTTTAAACAAAGTAGATGACAAAGCAATGAGGAAAGGGGCAATGAAAAATTAGAATATGATTTTTATAGTAAATGAATTAACAATTGGTTCCAACCGGTTTTTTGACCGGAAAACCGGGACCGGGACCGGCACCGGTATTGCCTATACGGTCCGGTTTTCGGTTCCAATAATCTCTTATTTCCGGTTCCGATTCCAAACCGGTTCGGTCCAGTTCGGGGCCAATGCTCATCCCTAGATCATTCCATGTTTTAAAGAGTTTTTTTTTTTTTTAATAAGGGTAATATTTATATAGGACATATAGTTGTTTTTTTCTGTAAAAGTAAGTTATGTAAAACAGTTTATTAGGACATTTAATCATATTTGACGTCTTATAAAGTCGATTTTGTTATAGCGATGTATTAATTATTTGTTCGCTTACCTAAGTAGATGATCAGCTTCTTCGTCTCGCTTGCTTTTCAACCACGTGTGCCTAGCTGATGAAAGAATCTCGGTGGCTAGGGTTTTCCTCATCTTCTTCCAATGATCACTGAATGGAACAAGAACGGTGGTTAAGTAACCACTGCTTGTTAGATAACCTGACATGCAATCAGGCCTTGATGAGAATAGTTCATCTTTTTCCTTCAAGAATTCACGAGCAATCTTTGGATCGCTCACGACTATGACATGGGTGTTTCCAAGGCGAATGCTTAGGATCTTAGAATCCATTTCGTCCATTATTCTATGTATCCATCTGAATGTCGACTTGTTTTGAAGCATAGTTATAAAGTTGCCAATGTATGGCAACGGTTTAGGACCTGGTGGAAGCAGTGGCCGGGGTTGGGAACAGATGCTCCTTATGACCAACAACATGAAGGTTGAGATGATAAAAAGAATGAAAACGATCATGGTAAGAGCTAGAAACTAGTTTTTGAAAAGTTGTTAAAGTTTTGTTTGTGCTTTTGTTTCAATATTATTCTGTATATATATATATAGTAGTTTCTTTTGAATTTTTATTTAAATTCATTTGACAATTTTTATTTAATAAATATTGGTCCACATTTAAAAAAGGGAAATATTTTTAATTTTCTTTATTGTATTTCGTTAAATTCAAGTAAATAGTTTCCTTGTTTTTATTTGTATTATTATCTGTTTTAGTTCATATAGAAATATAACAACCTAAGAGCATCTCCAACAGCTATTGTAAAATAGAAAAATGAAGAATTTTAGCAAATTAAGTGCTCCAACAGCTATGGTATATCAATTGCTAAAATAGAAAAATGGGGAGAAAGAGAAGAAAAATCTCTAAATTTAGAGAATCTCTAAAAGTATATAGAAGAGAGAGAAACAATATTTTAATTATATTCAACCAATCAAAATAATTGAAGTTAAGTGTATAGAAGAGAGAAATAATATTTTATTAGATGATGGAATATTTTATTAATATTCTTAATGATAAAGTTGCTAAAATAGAGTAGCTGTTGGAGTTGAATGTAAATTATTTTATAAATTTTGGCTTTTGATATGCTATTTTAGAAAAAATTTACGATATCTGTTGGAGATGCTCTAACAACCTATAAGAATATTGATAACAATAATAGGATTAAAGAAAGCACGCTTATTATTTTCTACTATTGGTTAAAAAACATATTTAAATATCTTATTTATTTGAATGATTGGATTCGTATTTATTGTGAAATATAAGCCTATAAATTTATTTTTATATTTAATAAAAATATTTATTAATAATTCAATGTAAGATATTTTTTTCTAGAAAATAGAAAAAAAAATAGTTTGCGAATTAAATTAATGTCAAGGGTATTTGAGAAACGTGCCAATTATACTAAAATGATATTGAAAAGCAAATTTTCAATAATGCAATAATTTGGGTATCAAAATTACAAAAAAAAAATAGTAAGTAACACTATCTCCAACTACAAAATTTCAATAATACAATTATACATTCTTATCTTTTAGGCTTTCAAAATTTCAATGATTCATGCAATCTTTCTCTGTTTGTGAGATTTATATCATTGTTTACTATATGGTGGTTTATGTAAAGACGGTAACAATTTAATAGAATGCAAGGACAGTCGCCAACCAATCATTTGAGTAATTAAATTTAAGGAAAAAAAATTGATGACATCAAAAAATGGACACAGACGACTTTTTCCGTAGGCTAGGTCGAGGGAAAAGTCACGCGGTTAATCATATATAATTTTGTACATGAATTTTGTTTCCTTAGATTTAATTACCCAAATGATTGGCTGAGGATTGTTCTCGTATTTTCTTAAATTGTCACCGTCCTCGCATGAACCTCTTTTTTGTTTACTATGGAGCTTTTTATAACGTCTTACACTAATCGTATCAGATATTGTCCGCTTTGCCTAAACACTTGGACTCACGGTTTTAAAACTTGTCGAATAAAAGAGGTATTAATTCCCTTATAAGACACAATGTTCCCCTCCTAACCAATGTGAGATATTACAATCCATCCCCTTTGGGAGCCCAACGTCTTTGTTGTCACACCAGTCCGGTTCCCGGCTCTGATACCATCTTTAACATCCCAGATCAAACGTACCAGATATTTTTCGCTTTATTCACACACTTAGACTTACTGCTATAAAAAACGTCTAATAAAAGAGGTATCAAGTTCCTTATAAAACAACATATGTTCCCCTCCCAACCAATGTGAGATAGTATACTTTTTCTCGTTTTTGTATACTATTGATATAAAAAAAATGTATGGTATAGATTAATTTGAAAATTTGCATGAATCAAATAGTTTGTAATTAAAATGGACCCTATATACATTTGTAGTGCTAAAAGATATCATGCTAATTAAAGTAAGTTTTGAGGCTTATAATATATTGGAAGAGGATAGTTGTGAAGTAGGCTTGTGGCCACCAATATTTAGTTATTTACTATTATTATTGTTTACTCCATAAATTCTAAAATAAGTGTCCATAATAAAAAGTGACATACAATATAACTTTAGTTGAAGGCTTTCTTGGTCGCTTTTTTTTTTCGGTACCTTCTCCTTCAACTTTCATTTCTTTGGAGTGATTTAGTCGGTTTTCTTTACGTTCTGTTGTTTCACTGTACCTCATAGTCCCTATGTACTTTTTTTATAATCTTTTTTTTTTGCTGCCTTTCAAAAAAAAATAAAAATAAAAAATGGCATACATATTAGCTTGTTTTGAATAATAGACAATATATAGTTATATACATTTTAGTTAACGAAAGGATGACCTTATCTTTATCTCTGCATTAATTATAAAAATAGATTTTAGAAGTTAGTTTTGAAATTGCACTCTTCTTAAATTTCAGTTTAATTTAAATTAGAATCGTCAACTTATTTATTTTTCAGGTTGAGTAAAGTAAAAAAAATCCATCATCATGCATAAAATTATCTATTTAATCTTAGCTTTAATCTTTTTCTTGTACTTGGTTATAAGGGTGATCATGGGTTGGGTTGATCGGATTAAAGACATTTGAATAACTCAACCCAATGTTTGCGGTTTGAAAAATTTCAACCCAACCCAACTCAACCAAAGTGCAACCCAACCCAACCCAACCCGTACGGATTGGTTGGGTTGATACTTTGATACAATAAAATATTCTCCTAACCTTGAATATGTTATTTTTTTCTAGTATACTCATAATTCTTTTTCATCGTCGGTTATTTGATACAACTTATCCATACTTCTTAAATTTTAAGTATATCAAATTCAAATAATCTTCTCAATTTATATATATATATATAGAGAGAGAGGGGGGGGGGGGGGGCGTCATTATGCATCCCATTGTAATTGTACAACCTTTACAACCAAATCATGGTCGTCCATTTGATCATCAACGGTTATCATTTAATCACTTGTAACTACCATCAATTAAAAAAGAAAAGAAAAAAGAAAATGGATGGTGGATGAGTGGGTTGTAGGATTGTAATGGGTTGTATTTGAACACCACTCTCTCTCTCTCTCTATATATATATATATATAGGGGAGGGATCATACGAGAACACTACAAATTTAAAGGAACAAAGGAACTCATTTGTGACCACATATGATGTGGGTCCCACATAATATTAAATCATTTATGATTTAATTTTTAATCATATTAAATCATAAATGATTTAATATTATGTGGGACCCACATCATATGTGATCCACAATTGTTCCTTTGTTCCTTTAAAAATGCAAAGTTCTCATTTGAACCTTCCTCTATATATATATATAGAGAAAAGTTCAAATGTGAACTCATTTTTGGTTGTGAACGTGAGAACGAATCTCAGCCACTTATCCGGTCAATAAAGGCGGCTTTGACCTGGTTCCCCTCCTTTAATAATCTCCACCCTCCCATGAATCGCGTCAATCCTCCGTGATCGCGTCCACCATAACCGAAGATGTGTGGCTGAGATTCGTCCTCACGTTCACAGCCAAAATTGAGTTTACATTTGAACCTAACCCTATATATATATGTATGTATATATATGTTCATAGTTAATGATATATACAAATGAATTATACAAAGATAGAAAATAGATTGAAAATATATGTATATGAAGAGAGTGCGTAATGACTAATGAGTGTAATTGTTTAATTTACATATTAATAAAAAGATATCGGGTTCATCGAGTTGGTCGGGTCGGGTTAGGTTTAAATAAAAATAATCCAATACCTACAGTTTGAAGATTTCACAACTCGATTAGGCACCGGGTTGCTTCGGATTGAGTTATTTTACACCGGATTGGGTTGGGTTGATCGATTTGGTCTGATTTTTGAGCACCCCTACTTGGTTATCTGATGTTAACAATATTATGATAAAAAGAAATTAAATGCACGTGTAAACGCCTCTATTTTATGTCGGTATCTAAAAACGTATTAAAGATTTTGACAATTGACTAAAGTTAAGTTTTACGATATTTAATTTATTCATATGTTCTTGTCATGTTACAAGTCTGAAACAAAATCTAAAAAGGATCTATGATAAATATAATTTTTTTTAATAAATTGTTTTTATCATTAGAAATAAAATTGAATGCAAGAAATATCTGTTTTGACAATCAATACTATATTATTTTTCAATATATTATTTATTTAAAAAATTAGATTTATTTTATATACTAATTTTTTGAACTATTAGGGGGCGTTTGGTTCGCAGAATGGAATTGGATGAAATGAAATATGTCAAAAGAATTTGACTTTGAAGAAATTGGAATGGAATGTTGTCAGGTTTGACCAGTTGTTTGGTTGACAGAATTGGAATGAAATCTGTTGGAAAAATTGGAATCTGTCTGTTTGGTTCAAAAAATGTAGCTTTGGAATTGGAATGAAATTCCAGTAAATGACTAAAATACCCTTTTTATTAAATTTAATTTTTTAAAACTAAAATTAATTTAATAAAATAATTATTAATTACTTCAATTTTTTAACACTAAAAATAATGAGTTTTTTTACAACTAAAAACTGCATAAAACAACTAAAAACTGCATAAAACAACAAAAATCATAATTTTTTTAAAGCAAAAACAGCTAAAAATTGCAGAAAACAGCAAAAAACTGCAAAACAACATCTGTTAGGACAAGACATAGTTTAGTTGTTGCAAGAGACGATGGAGAACCTAACTGCTAGGGGTGAGCAAAAACCGAAACAAAATCGAAAAAAAGCCGAGAAACCGAAACCGAAAAGCCGAGAAACCGAAACCGAAAAGCCGAAAACCGAAAACTGAAAAAACTCCCGAAAAAACCGAATCGAAAATCCAAATGGTTCGGTTTTGGTATTGCTGGGTAATGTGGTAAGGGTATTTTGGGTATTAAAAAAAGAGCAAATTTCACAATGAAAACCCACCTCTTACCTAAGGAATCTCAAATTGAATTATTATGTAATTCATTGGAATTTACCAGATTACATTCCTTGAAAAGATTGAACCAAACAATTGAATCTGGTCAAAAAAATTCAGATTTCAATTCCACCAGATTTCATTCCATTTCGACAAACCAAACGCCCCCTTAAATTGTATTAAATAGTTTGGATCTTTATTATAATGGTCCCAAAAAACAGTCGTGCTTTATTGATGTAGACATCATGTTTCGTGGTATGTGAGGTTTCCACATATATCATTTATAAGGTTTCTAAGAGTAAATTTTAATGTTAGTCCTTGAAGTTTAGTGAAATATTTGATAATAGAATTTGAATTTTAATAAATCTAGAAATCATTTTATGGTTTTCATTTTTAGTCCCTGTGGTTTGTCAAAAGTTGCGATTTTTAGCTTTGTAGTTTAGAAATTACGGTTTTCGTTCTTATGGTTTGTAATGCATTGCAATTTTTGTCCTTGTGATTTATAGTTATTATTGCTTTGGTTCGTGTGATTTAGAATTCTTCATTGTCCTGGTCTATTGTACTTAAAGGTAGGAATTAGTGCAGAGACAAAAACATCAATAAAGTGCAAACCATAGGGACATAAATCAAAAGTTCTAAATCATAGAGACAAAAATCAAAATTATCAACGGATGGAAAATGAAATTTACTCTAAATTTGATGATAAAATACAAAATATAGAATAAAATGCATATATATAAAAGGATAAAAGTTAAACATAATCTTATTGGATAAGGATGAACACTTAGAAAATAGAAAATATTATTTGAGGAACACGTCTTGTAGAGAATGATTGGTCGGCCGAGTTGGATGCCAAGTTGTAGTAAGTAATGACGTGTATGTAGTAGTGTGGACACCTTTTCCTTTATTTTCGTTATCAGATCTACAAAGCCGATAAGTTTTAAATCTATAAAGCAATTATCATAAATTTTTTTAATTATTTTAACATGTAGGGTGTAGATGGTGAGGCAGACGAGGCTTCACTAGGGCAAACAATGTCTCAGCCTTTGCTAAACTTTGAAGGTCCTCGTTCAGATCAACATGTTGTTCATTCGGTGGCAACTCCCCGATGAATCCTTGGATGAGCCTAGCCAACAGCATTACGGTCATGGTTGAGCCCAATAACACTCTGGGACACCCACGCCGACCGGTGCTAAACGACAACATATGAAGGTTGTTGTCAGTTAGCACCACTTCTTCATCACCGCCCATGTGACGATCTGGATTAAAAGTTAGTGGATCATCACAGACCTCAGGATTCAGCCCTAGTCCGACACGACTCAATAGCATGTGACTACCCTCTGGTATGAAGTATCCGGCAATGGTGGTACCGATGACCGGCACGTGAGGAAGGTTGAATGGTGCAACAGGATGTAGCCTGAAAGCCTCCTTGGCACATGCTTTGATGTAATTAAGGTTATGCAGATCTGATTCTTGTACCAACCTATTTTTTCCGATCACGGAATCAAGTTCCTTGACTGCTATATCGAAAATTCTTGGTTGGTTTATCATTTCTGCTATTGCCCATTCTATACCATTTGATGGATTATCAAATGCTGCTAGCATCAGTTCCTGTGACACAAAAAAAAACTAATGAATATTTAAGGGAATAAAATATTCACATAACAAATGTTGTGTTAGTCTTACGAGGATTTGGGCTTTGATATGATTTGGGGTTAGTATAGAGTTTTTAAGGTTGATGAAAACGTCAAGCAAATCGACTTCTTTGGTCCTTATACCATCTTTCCATTGTTAAATCCTTTCATCAATCAAACGATCTTGATGTTTTCTTGCTGTACGAATAGCATTTCTTATGCTTGTTTCGTGCCCATCGAAATCAGTTATCCATCGCAAGAACGGGAAGTAATCTGTCACACAGAATGCGTAAATGTAAGTAAGATTAACCATAAGTGAGTCAACATGCTCGATCTCTTCTTCACCAGGTCCACCATCTGCATTCCCTTTTCCAAAATATCGACTTCCGAATATGACATTCCTTATGATGTTGCTCGAGCATTGTTGCACGATACATCTTATGTTTATAACCCCTCCGGTGACCGCAACATTGGTCTGACACCGAATGTAGATGTACCTATAATATAACCACATTTGGATAATATCAAAATGAAACAAAAAGAAGTTGGTTAAAAAATGAAGCAATATTTAGTGATAATAAGAAGAGAAATAATAGAAGTATGCCTATTAATTTGTGCAATTACCTAAGCATATTATCGGCTTCTTCATCTCGCTTGTTTTTTAGCCACCTATGCCTAGTCAATGAAAGAATCTCACTGGCTAGGGTTTTCCTCATCTTCTTCCAGTGGTTACTGAATGGAGCAAGAACAGTCGTCAAGTAACCACCACTCGTGAGATAGCCCGACATGCAATCAGGCCTTGATGAGAAAATTTCATCTTTGTCCTTAAATAACTCACAAGCAATCTTTGGATCGCTCACCACTATAACACGGGTGTTACCAAGACGAACACATAGGATCTTGGTATCCTATTCGTCCATCATTTTATGTATCCATCTGAACACCGGCTTATTTTGAAGCATGGGGATTAAGTTGTCGATGTAGGGCAACAGTTTAGGACCAGGTGGAAGCGGTAGCTGGTGTTGACGGTGTTGGGAACGTGTATATGCTGTAAGCAAGAATATGAAGATTGAAATGATTAAAAAAATGAAAATGATAAACATTATGAAAACTAGATACGAGTTCTTAACAAGATGTTAAAGCTTTGTTTGTGCTTTCCATCATTTATATCCTCAATATTTGTAGTTTCTTTTGTGTTCTGGATTTAAATTTATTTGATTTATTTGCTTAATATGAAACTTAAAAGGGAAAAAAAAAACTCTATTTTTCCTTTGCTTCATTTTATTTAATTGAAGTAAATCAATTTCTTTGTTTTTGTTTGTTATTTTATTCATTTTGTTTTGTTTGTATATGAAATAAAACACGTGAATGAATTGCTACCTTTTTGGCAAAAGAATACCAACACATATCGTTATATGGAATTTGAATGGGTGGATATAAAGCGAGAAAAATTAATTTTTCTATTAATCAAATATACTATATTTTTTTATTTTTTAATTATATGTACTAATCAATATATTATTAGACATTTGTTTTTTTTTATTTTCTGATCATTTTATATTCTTATAAGCTAGTTTTGTTAAACATTATATTTTTCATCAGCTAATTTATCAGTTACCATTTAGCTTATCAGCTAGTTTGTCAAACATAATGTTAATCAAATGAGAAAATCGTAACTTGTGATAATCGTAACATCCAATGTAAGTCGTCCATTTGAGATAATTAAGGATATTTTTAAATTAATAATATGAGATAAATTAATAATTTTGTTTTTTATAAGAGCATCTCCAACAACTATTGTAAAATAGAAAAAAGAGGATTTTTAGCAAATTTAGTTCTCCAACAACTGTGTTATCCCTTATGCTAAAATAGAAAAATGAGAAGAAACAGAAAAAAAAAATCTCTAAATAGATAGAGAAATGATTATTTTAATAATTTCCACCAATTGTTTGAAAGTTTGTTTAAAAATTTTGTTGAGACATTAAATATATTGAATATTTTAATAATATAATTATGATAGAATTGCTAAATTAGAGTAGTTGTTGGAGTTGGATGCAATTTTTTTTTAAGTATTTTAACTTTTGATATGCTATTTTAGAGAATTTTTAACATACCTGTCGAACATGCTCTAACAACCTAACAAATTAAAAGTTGGTAACATTCGATTCCGTTTCCATCTATTTAATTTCCATATTTGTTTATTTGTACAAATCTTCCATTTTTCCCGTCCCCGTATCTCATTAATTCACGCAACCCTAATACCTATCAACACTAGCGTACCTATTTCTCATCTATACAGTGGGTATCATATTATATATAATGTGCATAAATTGGGTATCACCTCGTATATTTGATTTTGTAAATATCTTAATTATTTTCTAATATAAATCGTTAATCATAATGAATGAACTATGACCATTTTTCATAAAAAAAATAGATCATAATAAATAAACTCGCATCATTTCATAAATATATCATTTGATTATTTGTATATACATATATATATATATATATAGAGAGAGAGAGAGAGAGAGATTGTTTTAGATACAAACTAGTTGAACGGTACAAACTATACAAACTGATTCAAATCACTATAAAAATAAAAATTTCATGATTTTTTTTCATCAAATGCTATGATTTAAGATAGAGTAAACTACGATTTTGGTCCTTGTGGTTTACCATTAATAACGATTTTGGTCCCTGTGGTTTAAAAATTGCTTTTTTGGTCCCTGTGGTTTCATTTTGTTTCTATTTTGGTCCTTACATCTAACAAAGTTAACGGAGCCGTTAAAAAAGTTTTAAAAATTTACATCTTTAGTCCTTGTGTTATATAAATTTTAAATAATAAATCCTAAATTCCATTTAATATATTACTAACTAAATTTGACACTTTTATATATATATATATATATATTATCATTTTTGTTTTTCCTCTTTAATAAATTTTAATACTATATATATGTTATTTTTTATATATATTTTGATACTTTTTTTATTTACTTATAATTACTAAAATAAATAACTTTTTTTAATATTTTAATTAATAACTATTTTTATTATTTAGTCAAAGTTTTATTATTTATTTAGAAACGGTTGATTTTTTTACTAATTTAAAAAAAACGAATTGGTTTAAAATGAGAAAAAGTTGTGAATTATTAAAATTATTGATAAGTAAGTGATGTTTTTTTTTTCAAAATTTTATATTTATTTTAAATTATCATTTGAATTAATAACTCTTTTTATTGTTTAATCGAAGTTTTATTTATTTATTTAAACCGGTTGTTATTATTATTAAACTTTTTTTATAAACAGATTGGTTTAAAATGAGAAAAAAATTACGAATTATTAAAATTATTGATAAATAAGTGATGGGTTTTTTTTCAAAGTTTTATATTTATTTTAAATTATCATCTGAAAAAATGTAATTTAATAAAAACAACCTATTGAGTATAAATAAAATATCTTTTTCTCGAATTCTATTTAAAACTTTTTCAAATGACAATTTAAAATAAATATAAAACTTTGAAAAAAAATATCACTTATTTATCAATAATTTTAATTATTCGCAATTTTTTCCTCATTTTAAACCAATCAGTTTTAAAAAAAATAATTAAAAAATCAACCGCTTTTAAATAAATATTAAAAATTTGATTAAATAATAAAAAGAGTTATTAATTAAAATATTAAAAAAGTAATTTATATTTAGTAATTATAAGTATATAAAAAAGTATCAAAATATATATAAAAAATAACATGTTTATAATATTAAAATATATTAAAGAAGGAAAAACAAAAATGATAATATATATATATATATATATAAATAAGTGTCAAATTATAGTTAGTAATACAATAAATGAAATTTAGGATTAAATATTTAAAATTTATATAACACAAGGACTAAATATTTAAATTTTCAAAACTTTTTTAACGGCTCTGTTAACTCTGTTAGATGTAAGGACCAAAATAGAAGCAAAATAAAACCACAGGGACCAAAAAAGCAGTTTTTAAACCACAGGGACCAAAATCGTTATAAATGGTAAACCACAAAGACCAAAATCATAGTTTACTCTTTAAGATATTATTGCACATATGTTTGTTTCACCTTGTGAAAAAATTACATGTGAAACTTTTACATTATAAAACAAATACATGTGATACTTTTTCATAAAAAAATTTATATAGGAAACTTTCAACTTATAAAAACAAATAAATGTGAAACTTTTACATTATGAAACAAACATATATATATATAATAATATCTTAAATCATAGTATTTGATGAAAAAAATTATTTTTATATTGATTTGAACCAGTTTGTACCCTTTAACTGGTATGTATTTGAACTTCCCTCCCTCCCCCCCCCTCTTTATATATATATATATATATATATATATATATATATAGAGAGAGAGAGAGAGAGAGAGAGAGAGGAAGGTTCAAATGAGAACTTTGCACTTTTAAAGGAACAAAGGGACAATTGTAGATCACATATAATGTGGGTCCCACATAATATTAAATCATTTATGATTTAATATGATGTGGGACCCACATCATATGTGGTCCAAAATGAGTTCCTTTGTTCCTTTAAATTGGTAGTGTTCTCGTATGATCCCTCCCCTATATATATATATATATATATAGAGAGAGAGAGATGAACAATATATATATATATAGAGAGAGAGAAATGAACAATTATTTATTAACCAAGTAAATAATATTAACTTTGTTAACCGATTTGAGTCTTTCAGAGGAAAATCACAACAATAAAAAAAAAAACTAACAAAAACTCTAATAATCACTCATTTGTCTCGTATGTACATGTACATAGAAACAAAGAAACATTTTCAATTGCTATTATGCACATATACATACTACACAAATTTTTTTTTCTGTGTGGTTTTTCTCTATATTCGGGTCTCTGTCTATATATATATAATTGGATAACAAATATGAGGTTAAAGAAATTATTACAATATTGTAGTTGTTATGGAAAGAGATAGCTCGAAAGTGGCCACCAACGTTAATATTAACAAACTTTTTTGTAATTATGTATATTATTATAACATACGGGCACTTTTAATTTATTATTCTTGTATTCATTCATATAGCTATCTATGAACGACTTTTAGTGGTTGCTACCCTACAAAATTGTTCGGTTTCATGTTTAAACAACTCATTCAATTTTTATCATATCTTTATACATTTTATTTTATATGGGATTATGTATAAAAAAAATTAGAGTAAGGTGGCGTTTGTTTTTTAAGAGGTGCTGAAGTCTGAAGTCTGATTTCAGTTCTGAAATGGTTATGAAACGTCTAAACGAATCGGACATAAGTGGTGATTAAGAGCTTAAAATGAAAAAAACAAACAAGACCTTTAGGCCTTGTTTGTTTTTTCAAATTTACCTCTTAACGACCACTTATCACTTATTTTTTCAGACATTTCTAGATTCAGACCGTTTGTTTTTTCTTTTTTAAACATCCTCTTAAGTCTGAAAATCATCTGAAAAATAAGTGGTAACCTCACCACTTAATTCCTCTTATTCGTGTACACGCACATTGTTAGGAATTTATAACTCAATGACTTATTCAGATTTCAGACGTAAAAACAAACGGTCCAACTGATTCAGATTTCAGACTTCAGTACCACCTCTTATAAATTAGAACTGAAATAAGACTTAAGACTTCAGCACCTCTTAAAAAACAAACACTGCCTTAGTATTATCTAGAAGCCGGAAAGAAAGAAAAAATGCAATGACAAAGATGTAAATAAATAGAACCGTCTTTTTTTAGATTATATAAACTTCAAAGACCTTCTCTTTTCCCAAATGGCACGATACCTAGATTACCGGTAAACCTCTAAGCAGGTCAAGAGTTAAAGGTCAGAAATGTGCGTAAGTATTTGCAGTATATAACCACAAGGGTTGTGGCGTATTGGTTGAGGCCCTGGGGGGTGTGATGGAATATCCCATCTGCCCAGGGTTCGAATCCAGACGTACACAACAATTATGGCCACTAAGTTTATCAGGGATGATGTATTACAGCCATAATTTGTCGATATTTGTCCAGACATAGCCTGGGATACCCTTCACAAAAGAAAAAGTATTTGAAGTATATAAATAATTATATAATTAGAGTAAAAAAAACACTTCCTCCTCCCAACTTTAGTAAGTTTAATATTGGGGGCATATCATTACAACAAAATGTACATGAATGCTATATATATAATATTTATGCTATTCAAAGGAAATGGGGAACTCATATTTTCAAGCCATCATCCATTCCTTCTTGTATTCACAAACAAATATATGCTTTTGATACTTGCAAAATTTACACACCAACGATCGGCTTTCGCAAACACGTTTGACGTTGCGGAGTTTAAGACGGCATGTGTGTGTCGAGAAAGTCTCACCGAATTAGAAGATATGAAAGGATGGATATCATTCTTGGATGGTATCTTTATCTGTTAAATTGCTTAAATTTCTTTCCAACTGCAAAACCCAAAAGGAGCGCGATTGAGATTATGATTTGTCATTGTACCGACGAACAAATCATAAAGCGTTCAATTGCCCATATAAACTAAGGTGGGTCCCCCTGTATTCGTTTCATGGACATTTGTCAAATCCCCCCCCCCCTTCCCCTCCCAATGAGAACGATGAGAGCACCTTGGAGTCGTTTATCCCTTTTGATCCAACGGAGCTAATTTCGTGTATTTTTGTCAAGGAGGGGCACTTTGGCTTTTTTTTTAAAGGGGGGCCGGACCTTCACCCACCTTAATTTACCTTTGCATACCTACTTATATATATATATATACATATCTATATATACATATATAGGGTCTGGTGCAACAGAAAACGCCAAAAAAAGAAAACTAAAGAACACCCTGGGAGCCCTCCATTTGGACGGTATGCACTAATGCATACCGGTAATTTGCAACATGCATTTGTGCATATGCACCAATGAATCTATAATTATAGAAGCATTGGTGCATAGAAAAAAACGCTTGTATGCATTAGTGCATACCGTCCGGATGGAGGACTCCTGGGGTGTTCTTCAGTTTTCTCTATTTTTAGTGTTTTTCATATATATAGAGGAAAGTTAAAATGAGAACTCAAATTTGGTTGTGAACGTGAGGACAAATGAAAGTGCGACACGTGTCATATTCAGATTGAATAAACAAAGAAATATTCGGACTGAAAATGTTTATTCAGTCTGAATAATGCTTACTCAGTCTGAACAAGCATTATTCAGACTGAATAAACACTATATTCAGTTTTATTCAGTCTGAATATTTATTTGATTATTCAATCTTAATATGACACGTGTCGCGCTCTCATTTGTCCTCGCGTTCACAACCAAATTTGAGTTCGCATTTGAACTTTCCTCTATATATATGTGTGTGTATGTGAGAAGCGTAAGAAGGGATCTGAACCTTTGATACATTTTTTGTCCCTATGGTTTGGTTGCATTTTTAATGAGGCGGGTCCCTGTGGTTGCAATTTTTAACAAGTTGGTCCTATGGTTGCAGTTATTTAACGAGTTGGTCCATGTGGTTGCATTAGGAACCCACCTCAAATAAAGAAAAAAACATCCAACCACAGAGACCCAAATCATCATCAATTTTTCAAAATAAGCATGGGACCCGTTAAAAACATCAAATCACAAGGTCGAAAAAATGTAATTCACTCACAAGTTCTCGAGACCTTAGTAATTAGCACTAAATTACGACAGCAAAAAGATTAGGCGGTCACAACGTCAAGATGAAGACTAACCTTTGCATTACTCATTTTCAATATCCGCAATTGTTCAACCAGACTACCGATGCTGAAAATTGTAAAAAGAACACATTTTAGATAAATTATATGCACGTTTAGCATAAATGATGCAGCTCGAGAAAAAAAAAACGAGTATTATGGTACCTCTGTTGTAAGTGGATAACCTGAGACTGGAGTTCTCTCTCCCGTGCCGAGATTACAGGAATCTGTGTGTAATAAATAGTTTAAAAAACGTGCAATGAATTCATCTTGCAAAATTACCATCAATTCTAATACAAATATCTAAAAGAAGTTATTACAGGAATCTACTTATATATGGTTTTATATCAGAGTAATAGTAGAAAACGTATGCATATATGTATATAATTATATATATGAATATAGGAGCGAGGATTTAGGGGGAAACCCTCAAAAATTGAAAAACTGAGAAACACCATAATAACCATTCATCTGTACAGTACGCACACATGCATACAGGTAAATTACTTGCATGAATGTATGGAATATTTTAGTAATATAATAAATGTTGTAATCTCCAAAATGGAGAAGCCGTTGAATTTGGACGTAATTTTTTTTTTGGAGATCTTTTGAATTTATTCTTGATTTTGGAATTTTATGAAGAATCTGTTGATATTAAAAAGAAACTTAAGAAAAATCAAGGATGCATTACTTGTGAATTTTCATTTGTTCCCGACCCCGTATACTCCATAGAATTGCCTGCATAATAAAATATAAGTCACAACAGAAACAAGAATCGCGCTCTAATGATAAATAAATAAATAAATTAGAAAAAAAAACCGATAAAAGTACCAGAATTTTGTTCTGCAAACTTGATTAATTTAAGTAGTTCTTCCTGAAAAAAAAAATAGAAAAAAAGCATCAATACAAAAAGCAAATGCAAACCCCATCAGAAAGATAGATAGAACTTGAGGTCATCTAGATTATAGAATAAAGATGATTAGATAGATACATACCCTTTGCATAGCATTATGCTGCAAAATGGTTTGCAAATATGGAACAACTGAAGCAGCTGATGTGCTTAATGGTGGAGGACTGGTACTTTGATTGAAAACTAGAGCCTGAATGAGAGAGAAATTCAAAAGTTATGAAGCCATTACCTAAAAAAGATTTAAGGGTCTGTTTGTTAGCAGCTTAATGAGCTTAACGGGACGTACAGCTTATTTGGTCAGCTATACATGATTGTTTGGTAGTGGCTTAATGATATAGAAAGTGGTCTATTCAGTAAGATTCTAGGGGGGGCTTTATGTGGAAAGCCAAGTTTTCCAAACCTGCCCCTCCCAATTGAAAAACACGCTCATTCCATCTATGAAAAAACCATCTCAAACAAAAGCTTTCCCAATCTATACAGACACATTAATCCACACAGACAGCTTTATTCATACAGAAATTAATGGAAACCTAACCAAAGAACCCTTAAATGCTACCCTTTGGTTTGATGGGATTTTTTTGAGGGATTTGGATTTTGTGGAAGGATTTGGAATCTTTGATGTGTTTGGTTTGTAGGATTCGGAATGGAATTAAGATTTCATTCTTTATAAATAACTTATAAAGACAAATTGTAAAAAATTATAAAAATAATTAAATTTCCTTTTTATTAATTGATTATTACAAAACAAGTATTTTTAACAGATATTAAAACATTGAAAGATTTGAACACAAAGAAAAAGAAAAAAACCGATGTTCGTTTGTAGAAGTAGTGTTCTTAATGAAACATATTGCAAGATTCAAGTTACTAGAAGCATCTAGAGAATCTATATTAGCAATAGATTCATTAACGAATTTATGAATGTAAAATAGTGATTTTGGTACACACTATATCACTAGAAAATAAATTTGTAAATGTGTACCTTAGGGTTAAGATCTGCCGAGAAGACTTTAAACCGTCCCTTACGCTGGACCACAGCTCCTTCGGAAACATCATCTACTGTACCTTATGGCACAATGTAAAAAGGCGGAAAGTCAAGGTTAGCAATGACCAATTTACCCCTAATGAGTTGTTTATATATTTTGATTAATTTATGTAATTTATGAAATTATAATAAAATCATCATTTTCTATAACAAAATATAACATTAGAAAGTTTTCATCAAAATGATTAAATTGACACCAAAATAAAATATAAAAAAATTACGTAGTTTCCAATTTTTATTTTATACCTTTTCTATGTTATTTTTTTATTATTACTATTTAACAAATTACATAAATTAATCAAAATATAGAAACCGTATAAAAACAATATTTTGAGGACAATAAAGTTAAAGTTTAAAGATCAACGATGCCTTACCAGATGAAGAATTGTTGATTTTATGCTTTTGTCGATACTGCAATGGACCACTATGATTACGCTGTGTTTGGAATCTCGATTGCAGATGATCCCTTCATATAATTATAAAACAAACCACCAGCCAAAAGTCATTGAAACTTTTAAAGAAATTTCGACCGCAAATATACCAAAAACTACAAATTTGCAACTCCCGGAAAACGTGACGATAATATAATTAACAGTAAGTTACATTTTTCATCCCTATAATTAACAGTAAGTTACATTTTTTCGTCCCTGTGGTTTAGAAATTGCTATTTTCATCCCTGTGGTTTGTAATTTATTGCTATTTTTGTTCCTGGACCAATTCTTACCTTTGTAAGTACAAGGGACCAATATAGTAAAGAATTATAAACCACAGGGACGAAAATAGCAATAAAGTATGAATCCTAAGGACGAAAATAGCAATAATTTACAAACTATAGGGATGAAAATCGCAATATCTAAACCACAAGGATGAAATCCGCAATTTTTAACAAACCATAGGGACGAAAACGTAATTTACTCTATAATTTATTACCTGTCAACATCAGCAACCAACTTCTTTGGAGAAATAGAGTCATCGGGTATCAAAGAACCACTCATATATTTTCTTGGCCCATTAGTAGTAGCTCGTGATAAGAATTTTTTTCGTCCAAAATGGTCAGCATCATTGCTTTCAGTTTCCTGCCCTTCGGGTTTTACCGATGGCTTAATGGCACTCTGCTGATCGTTGTCTGATTGATTTTCGTCACCCGCGGTTGAGTTAACGGTTGCCATATCGTCTTCACAAACGTCAAAACATCCCCTATATTTTTAACATAGAATTTGGCATGAAAACTCAAACAACAAAACTTTGAGGGGTGCTTTAGATTTTAGAATATTAGAAAATATAAATCAACCAAAAAACCGAAAAGTCCCTTGAAATCAACCAAAAAACCGATTTTTTTGTTGAAATAAACCAAAAAACTTAAAAATTCCCTTGAAATCAACCAAAAAAAAACAAAAAATCGCTCGAAATGGTGGAATTCGGCTAAAAACACATCGCAGAATATTAGAAAATACAAATCAACCGAAAAAGTCCCTGGAAATCAACCAAAAATCCAATTTTTTCTCTAAATCAACCAAAAAACTTAAAAACCCCTTGAAAGCAACCAAAAAAAAAAATCCCTTGAAATGGTGGAATTCAGCTGAAAACACATCGGACGACTTTGCAAGACTTTGATCCATCTTAAAGGTCGCTAGGCAAAAATCCTGGGCCCGCCACTGGGACTGAGTCAGAATGTATTTTGTTGGTCCCACAAAAATGGTATTTTACTAAACTACCCATGTGGCCATGTCAAATTAAAACCTTGCACAATTGTTTCAACCCCCTCCCTCCCCTAATTATGTCCATTACTCCATTTATTATTTACTTTAAATTATGATCAACACTTCCGATGGATTACATGTTTTGAACCTTCACATATGTTTTTCAGTACGTCTTTCATAAATGAAACCCGAGGCAAAAAAAACTAAATTCCAGATACTTTATAAAATATGATCTTACTTGAGTGCTTGAAGAGGCTTTATAGGAAATGCCACAAATGAACTCTCCAAATCAGGAATTTCATTGATTGCATCCTGAGACGATAAAAGTTTGATGTTATACATTTTACTATGAAATATGAATTACTCCCTCTGTCCCAAAATAAATGTCCATGATGAAAATGGCATATAGTTTTAGGAATTTGTAATTAGTACACTTTTTAAATAACAAAAGGACAATTTTACCCTTTATTATAGAGAGTAATTTTCTCCATCTCATTGAGTAAATTGCGTTTTCCGTCCCTGTGGTTTGTTAAATTTTGCTATTTTCGTCCCTGTGGCTTAGAAACTGTGGTTTTCGTCCCTACGGTTTGTACTTTATTGCTATTTTTGTCCTTATGATTTACAATTTATTGTTATTTTGGTACCTACAATTCTTTACTGTTTGGGTCCTTTGTACTTTAAAGGTAGGAATTACTCCAGGAACAAAAATAGCAATAACTTGTAAATCACAGGGATGAAAACCGCAATTTCTAAACCACAGGGATGAAAATCAAAATTATTAACAAACCACAGGGGCAGAAATCATAATTTACTCCAAAATCAAGGGTAGAATGGGAAAGTAGAGATTTACTTTTGAAAGTGGACACTTATTTTGGGACGGAGGGAGTTTTTTGGAATCCCGTCACTAAGGACGAAACCGTCATTTTGGCATGACAAGATGATACCTCGAGGTGAGATGCAGTGTCTGAATGATCAGATATCTCAGGGGACGACCTCTCTGCCAGTGAACCGTCATCATTGATCATGTTTTGTTGCTTTGAACTTGCATTCAGATCTTCTGCATTTGATGTTTCATCGTAGTCCTGGATCTGCCATTAAAGAAAGAAAGAAAGTTCACAAATTGCAATCACCCGATACTTTCTAATAAAATCTAATAATATAACCAACAAAAACGTACAAGGGCAGCTTGATTCTTCAAATCTTCGAGATTGAAATTCCAAGCACTAATTCCACGAATATACTCTTGCTGCAGGTCACCAAAAATCATGAAAACAATACCAATATGAATGATTGTTTGGTAGTGACTTAATGATATAGAAAGTGACTTATTTAGTAAAGCTTCTGGGGGGGAGCTTTATGCAGAAAGCCAAGTTTTTTTCCAAACCTGTCGCTCCTGATTATAAAGTACGCTCTTTCCATCTATGAAAGAACCTCCTACCCAAAAACTTTCTCAATCTATATATACATTTAATCTACAAAGACAGCTTTATCCATTCAGGGATTAATAAAAAACCAACCAAACAGCCCCTAAGGCTCTACGCCTTGGCTGAGGTGCCTTTTGGGACTAGGCCTCATAAAGAGTTATTAAATACCAGTCAAACCCTAATATTAAATAAGTTTTATCGCCTCCTAGACTTCTTAAAAAAGAGTTGCTAAATGAAGGGTATAAATCAAACTTAAATATTAAATACCCATTACTTAGAACTACAAGCCTCCTTCCCTGTAAATACCCAGACCTTAAAGCTTCTCCCTCACATCTCACGATTTAAACCTTCTCCCTTAGGCTTCTATCGAAGTATTGTTAGTTGTTGCATTAAGAGGCTTGTATATGCTGCGAAACCCTATTTGAGTTGTGTGCAACTCTGTGTGTGTGTGTGTATATATATATAGAGAGAGAGAGTCTAGATCATTTGCAAATTGCAAACCCTCTGATTGTTACAAACCAAACAAATGAGATATTTATCGAAAATGATGAGGGTTCATTTATCATGATCGGGATATTTATGGAAGATGATCGTAGTTCACTAATTACGATCAAAGCTTTGAATTAAGAAACAATCGAGATATTTATGGAACCTTATATTCATTAGCCTAGATGGATGGTTGAGATTGGTTTGTATGGTTTGTAACAATTAGAGGGTTTGCAAAAGAAGGGGACTCTCTCTCTCTCTCTCTCTCTATATATATATATATATATATATATTGAAAAGATGTGCCTCACACTCCCAAGGCCCGCACCTCGCCCTAGGCCCCAAGACCCTTTTGAACCTAAGTGCGCCTTGAGCCTTTAACAACTTTGGCATCAATGATTTATAAGGAAAATGTTGCATGGAAAACAAGGTCCAAATTTACAAGTATAACAAGGGTTTTTTTCTTTCCTCTCATTTTCTACCTTACAAACAGAACAATTTCATATGAAAAGCTTATGAATATAGAAATTCTACCTGTGATAAATGCTCCTTTTCCCCATATAATTCCTTGTTCTGCATAAGAAGTTCTGCTTCTCTTGCCTAAAACAACAAAAAGGGTCAGATAGCTCGCATAATTAAATAATAATAATGAACGATAATCGTTTAAAAAAAGGCTAATAGCTTGATATTAGCATAACACCTTTAGCATCCTAAAGCGATCACTTAAAGGGGAAAGACCATTAAGAATAGTATTTTCCAAATACTCGGTTGTTCGTGCGTTCTTAAAAAAAGGATGCTTCATAAGCTTCTCTGATGACGGTCGTTTCTTCGGGTCTTTCACCAAGCAAGCGGCAACCAATTCTTTAAAGGACTGCAAAGCCGCTACAAGTTAGCGTTAACATTCTAGTCTATTGAGATCCTTGTAGGATGACACGAACCTTCGAGAACTTTTTGTCCCTTTCATAGTCGAGACCCGGTGGTGCATTTTGTAGAGTCATGAGTAAAACCTGTAGAAATGAGACGGAATGATACAAGGGTTATGTTAGAAATCGTTTTACCAAAAACCTTTTTTGGTTGCGGGAAACTGTTTTCTATTTCCTAGAAAACGTTTTCAGAAAATGGAGTTGAGTTTTCATTCTTAGTTTTCTATGAAAATTTTAGAAAACACGTTTGGTTGTCATTGTGGAGTTTTCATTTTCCATTTTTAGAAAATTAGAAAATGCGTTTGGTCGTGCATTTTATATCACTTTTCATTTTCCCATTTCCCATTTTTTCAAATTAGAGTGTGTGAAAGTGTGTGTGTGTGTGTGTGTGTTTGTGTGTGCGTGTGTGTTTGTGTGTGTGAAAGTGTGAGTGTGAGTTTTTAGGGAACAAAAATTTGGAAAACTATTAAAACTAGTTTTCTAATTTACATAGAATTTTAGAAAATGGAAAAAAATTGTTTTCTTGGAAATTTTTTGAAAACTTAATGAACCAAACGGGTTTTCTAAATTTTTATTTTCCTTTGAAAATTTTCCACAACCAAACGCACCCTTACCTTTTCATAACCTGTAAAAAGGGGCAGACCTATGAAGACCCGAGCGGGGCCCGACACCCGCTCAATTGATTTTCGCAAGTAGAATTCTTTTTGGGGTATGAAAGGTGCACCCACTGAACTTTGAGGGGTGCTCCGCGATATTAGAAAATACAAAGAACATCAACCAAAAAAATGAAAAAAGTCTCGAAATCAACCAAAAAACGGAAAAAAAAAGCCTCAAAATCAACCAAAAAAACTTAAAAATCCCTCGAAATGGTGGAATCCGTGTAAAAACACATTGGGCAATTTGTGGGTCTTTGATCCACCTTAAAAGTGCACCCACTCGGCCGCTCGGCAAAAATCTTGGGTCCGCCACTGCTTGTCAGTGAACACTAGCTATGAGAAGATATATAAATTAATTACCTTCATTGGTGGATATTTAGAAAATGGAGCATGCCCATGAGCGAGTTCAAGTGCTGTGATTCCAAACGACCAGATGTCTGCTCTGTTAATACACAACATAATTCTTTAATTAGAGATCTTTAACCGAAAGTGATCTAACAAAAAAATAGAAATACAGTATAATAGTAATGAACAAATGAAACATAACTTACTTAAAGTCGTATCCATGCAATTGCTGCATAACTTCCGGTGCCATCCTAGGAAAACATTTCCGAGATATGGTTAAACAATCTCTAGAGTCGGTAATGCAATAACGTTTAAACAAGAAGTAGAATATCATGAGCCAAAAAGGAAACATTACCATATATATATATATAGAGAGAGAGAGAGAGAGGAAAGTTCACATGAGAACTCAAATTTGGTTGTGAACGTGAGAACAAATGAGAGCACGACACAGGTCATATTCAGACAGAATAATGAAGGAAAATATTGAGACTGAATGTGGTATTAATATTCAGACTGAATAAATACTACATTCAGTATTATTAAACTGAATAATACCATATTCGGTCCGAATAATACTACATTCAGTTTAAATTCACAACCAAGTTTGAGTTCTCATTTGAACCCGCCCCTATATATATATATATATATTAAACTTCAAAAAGAAAAAAAGGGAACATACCAACAAGGAGTTCCCACAAAAGTATTCCTTGAGCGTTGCCTATCCCCAGTGTCAAACATGCATGCAGACACTCCAAAATCAGCTAACTTGATGGAACCATTATAATCAACTAATATATTTCCCGCCTGAAAACATCAAGACTCATAAATGGTAGTAGAAATTAGAGAATGAAGGAAGAAAATGAAAGTGGAGAATGACGAGCGCATTGGATCATTATAATGTCAGATAATGCCACCATAAGATAGGTAGCAAACAACTTCCGTTCAACATCAACTAGGCATTTAAGGATGGCTTTTTCCATTAAGTCCTGTATGGATAAAGTCATAAAGCTGACTATGTGGATTAATCTGTTCTAATAGATTGGGTGGGTTTTTTTCGTATAGATGGAAGGAGAATATCCTTTAATTGGGAGGGGTAGGTTTGGAAGAAAAAAAAAACTTGGCTTTCTGCATAAAGCTACCACTAAGTCAGTTTTTATATCATTAAGCCACTACCAAACAGTCATGTATAGCTGACCGAACAAGCTGTGAATCTCATAAAGCTCGTTAAGCTGTTAACAAACAGGCCCTTAGACTGATTGATGAAAGATCCTAATGTGGTATAGACAAAGTAGAATCCTGAAGAGACTGAAAACATTCTTTAGGTTCATCTAATGGAACAAAAATAAACATATCTTTGAAATAAAAGCCATTATGACTCTGGTTAAATACTGGGAAGACGAAATCAAAATATTACATTCATAGAAAGGTAACAATTAATTCAAAACAACCCAAATAAGAAAGTATAGCACTCAATTTGCGAGAAACTATATTTTCAATAAAACAAGATACTGTTCATGAAGTCGTCACACTACATGGCTACAAAATATTTTCCCTATGCAAAATTGCCCAATTGGTCCCACGACCTGTTTGTCAATTGCTTAATGAGCTTAATGAGAGTCGGAGCTTATTCCGTCAGCTATACATGACTGTTTGGTAGTGTCAATGATATAAAAAGTGGCTTATTTGGTAAGCTTCTAGGGGAGAGCTTTATGCAGAAAGACAATTTTTTCCAAACCTGCCCCTCCCAATTAAAAACAAACGCTCCTTCCACTATGAAAATGCCTTACCAAACAAAAAACCCTCCCGATCTATACAGACAGATTAATCCACACAGTCAACTTATTGGAAAACCAACCAAACAGCCCCTTGGTTGTTGGAAATAACAATAAAAGAATCATTCGAGAAGAAATAAGTTCATTACCTTCACATCTCTATGGATATGCCCGTGTGCATGAAGATAAACCAGGGCTTTAAGGACTTCTCGCAGCAATGTAGCTATAACAGGCTCTTCAAAACCTTCTTGAAAAGAAGATTTCATTATGTGAAGACAAGATCCCGCAGCCATATATGGCGTAACAACCCAAAGGTTTTGGCCAGTTGTGAAAGAGCAATATGCTCGTAACAAATTCGGATGGTCAATCAAACTCATGGTTTGTACCTCACGACGGATGCCATCCTATTTAAATTTTAAAAAAAAGGACTTTAAAAGGATAGACATTGAATATAACAACATTTGCACTTATTACCATAAAATATAAATATCTAACGACTTCAATATAATTCACCTTCTCACAGGTCCAATGATAGCACATAATATGAGACTTCTTTAACCTTGTGAAATTGAAAAGGATTTATTATCATTTGTAGTTTAAAACTAAGTGATTTCTTTTGCAACCTAGAATCATTTTAAATGGATTAAAAGGAGTAGGTGGTTTTTCTTGTTTTTCAATGGGATCATTTTAAATGGAATTATTATCCTTTGTAGATTAAAAGTACGTAAGTAGTTTTTTCTTGTTTTTCATCGTTCCATTAGCGTTCTTGTTTTCAACTTTTTGTCTTTCTCAATGATCATATATAACATTGCCTTTTACTTTCATCTGTAAGTATATACCACATAGGTGCGATGTTTTAATGGGTGTTCTCTATTAGCAAGTTGGTATCTAATCACATGAACTTAGCCCCATATAAACATGTAACAGTTAATTCTAGCTGGTCCAAATGATATTGGTATAATACCCAAAGAATATATTATATTTTTTCATAAAAAGATAATCATGCCTCCGTTATAGGCTTATAGCTAACTTGGATAAGAGTAATTGGAGTTTCACATTTTAGGTTTATTTGGGCAAGAAAGGTTGATTACAAGCAACTCCGACCGCCCCCACACGGGACCCGCCTCCAAGGACACCAATGTCAGGGGGCACTTTTAGCTCAGTAGTTGAGGCTAGCGCATGCGTGTGTGGGGGTGGGGGGGTTCAAAGTTGAGCCTATCTTTTATTTGGACAAAGTCGCCCTGCCCCTTTGCCAACTGAGCTAGACACCGAAGGCCACATTTTAGGTTTATAGCATACATACATGAACCATAATCTAGAAAATACATAAAATCTAACCGAATGGCAAAATAAAAACGGATGACATAAAGAGAAACCAGCATACCAGGTCATTATTACACTTTTCCAAATCAAGAACCTTTATTGCAACTGTCTCATTCAGCGGAACACAAAGTGCTCTGTACACGGAAGCACTAACTCCTTCACCAATTTCCTCATATAGCTTGTAATCCTTCGCATCGAGAGGAAACTTCTTTTTTGGCGCTTCCATTTTAGATCATAAAAGTAAACCCATTTATTCCATAAGCCCTAAATATTTATAGCGGTGTGAGTCAACTTAACGTCAGATTCCTTCAAACAGGCTTTCTTTCCGTATTTAACTTTACAAAATCCATTACTTTATCTTCAAAGTTCCCCGAGCCATTAAGTGCCACAAAACCACTAACAAATGACAACTCTAGTATGCATTATTAACTCACTGGTATTTAAATAACGATAAGCGGGTTCAACGGGCTATCAACGTATCATCAAATCACCATAGGGTATCTCATAAATTATTAGTGTATGTGTATCATCTTAAGTAACTTTTTGGGTTTGTATATAAGATGTACTAAAACGTTCTACAAAGTAGATAAACCAGAAAACCCGATGAAAGCCAGAGCGAATAAGCAGGAGGTCCTGTAACGTTAAAAATATATTTATCGTCAAGAAAATAAAGGAAAGCAGAATACGAAACTGATTAAGCACAGCGATCACATTTCTGATTTGAATTTGAGATTCTTGGTGTTAAATGGTGAATTATGCCCTACTTGGATGGTGAATATTGAAGTAGTCAACCAATCAAACAGTGATGGTGTTTTGTGTCAATCACAATATATATATAGCTTTGAATTGCTCTTAAAAGTCTGGAACGCATGAGGGAAAAATCTAAAGGGGAGACAAAAAAGTTCTTCAATGACTTATTTTGATTCCATTACGCACTGTGGATTTGTCATGATTCCAGCACGAACTTATAGTGACTAGTAACTTGTGAATTGTAAACATTCTACCAATAGAAAACAAGTTAAATGCAGCATTGCTCTAATGTGTTATTGTAAAGCAGAACACAAAACTGATTAAAAACATGTAGGCAACAACCCATCTCAGAAAAAATTATAACTAAACTAGGCCTCTAAGGAAAAATAATGATGCCATTGCCAGATCATCAAGTATAGAAAGATGTGCTTCGAAGGGTCATTATATGAAATCCTACTTTAAACAAGCAATTAGTAAGTTTCAAAAACATATTCTGCTTGCCAATTTCTCATAACGAACAACACAATTTACCAGTTCGAAACTTAAAAACGTCAAGATCATGCTTTTCAACAAGATAAATCCACAGTGCCTAATGGAATCAAAATAACTCATTGAAGAACTTTTTGTCTCCCCTTTTGAATTTCTCCCACATGTCCTCCAGACTTCTAAGAGCAATTCAAAGCCACAATTTTTTTATGATTAACACAAAAACACCATACCTGTCTAATCAGTTGACTAATCCAAATATTCCCAACCCAAGTAGGGCATAATTCACTTCACCAATTAACACCAGAAACATCAAATTCAAATCAGAAATGTAATCTCCATAGATTCAATCACCATAAACTCATTACAAATACAACCAATTAATCTCAAATCCACATCAACTTCAATCTCACCAAAAAAAAACAATCTTTTTCTGTTTTTCACCCTAAATCAAAATCTGAAAACTTAACTCAAAAATTGAAGAACAAAATCAATCAATAACACTATAACACAATCCAACAGTGGAAAAAACGATTAAAATAAAAGCACAAACCTAGGGTTTCGAAGCGCCGTTGGATACGCAACCAAAATGGAGACGGTTAACTTGAGAATTTGAGCATAAAAGTGGTTTAACAGAAGCGAAGAACAGCGTGAGGTGAATTTAGTCTTTGTTGTGTGCCCTTGGACTAATCCGCCATGGATGATGTGTAAAAAGAGAATCACAGAAAACCAGCTATTGCCTACAGCTTGTATGGAGGATCGAATCTTCACCGTTAATTATTCGATGGAGAAACAAATAATGGCGTCCAATTAATCCGTTGCGGGTGATTCCAATCTCCGGGGTGTTTGGACTTTGGACCTTTACAAAATATCTTTTTATTTTCGTATCTTTCCAACTTTTTATTCTAGGGTCAGGTTTCGCAAAAGTAGCTAATAAGTTATCTTATAATTTATAAGTTATTAAAATCTTACTTTTATTAATTTATCAATAAGGTACCTTATAAGTTAATTTATAGTCATCCAAACAACTACACTAAAAATAAGGTGACTTATATTTGTCAAACAATGTCTAAGTCAAATTATCGGTCTGGATTAATCTGTCTGTATAAATTGTAAAGGTTCTTATTTAGAAAAGATTTTTTATAGATGAAATGAGCATGTTTTTTAATTAAGATTGATAGGTTTGGAAAAAAAAAACTTGCAATTTACTCCTAAAAGCTTTCTAAATAAGTCATTTTTTATATTATCAAACTACTACCAAACAGTCATGTATACTGAAAGGAGGAAGATCCTCCTGGAAAATTTATAAAGCAGCAAAAGAGTTTTACAACCAATGTCCTACGGCAAGAAAACCAACACTTGGGAAAAACAAACCAAGCCACTAAAAGCCAAAACAAGTAAAGACAAATAAATTAGAAATAAATGCAAAAAGCACAAATGTAAACACGTCAGCTCATTGCGAACACCTCCATCAACCAAAATATAAGGGAAGAAAGTAACAGTGTGAGGCTTGAACCCGGGGCACAACACAAACAGAGGAAGCC
Organism: Silybum marianum; assembly: GCA_036898165.1. Taxonomy (NCBI): domain Eukaryota; kingdom Viridiplantae; phylum Streptophyta; class Magnoliopsida; order Asterales; family Asteraceae; genus Silybum; species Silybum marianum. Next base: position 939,620 of record CM072543.1, read on the forward strand.
CTTAGCCAACTAAACAACTTGTTATAATTTATAAACAGTCATGTATAGCTGACCAAATAAAGTACGAGTCTCATTAAACTCATTAAGTTGCTAAGAAAGAGACTATAACTCAGTTAAAAGATTGATTAATTGGATTTAGTTACGAGAACCGATCAGAAAAGTGTGTTAGGATCGACCGACTTTTAAAGTTATATAGTTGTTGGACAACAACTATATTGTGGAGGTCTTTTAACTGTTTTTCTTTTTGCTCTACTAAAGACTAGTATAACTAAACGGATATTTTCATGTGTATTTTAATAATTTCCAATATCTTGTTTTTAAAATACGAACTGTAAAAATTAATAAAGGAAGATGAAAAACGTCAAAAATAAATTCTAATAAAATGTATTTTAAATGGGGGTTTTCGGTGGCTCGGTTTGGAAAACAAAAATGTAGAAATCTGTAAAAATAAAATATGGAAAAAGGTTTTAGGAAAATGAATTCAAAAAAACATGTGAGGCCCATGTACGGTTGAAGGCCTGGTTATAGAAACCGTTATTGGTTAATTTTGGTCATGGCCGATAACGGGACCGCTAGGCCCGGTTGCTACACAATTATCTTTTATCCGGGCCCAATTATAACTGAGACCAAGGGTCGATAATTGGCCTTTTTTATAAGACAAGATATTCTTAAAAAACAACTGATTTGTCTTTTAAAACATAGAAACATTATTTGTACATCTTACCGTACTTTTCGATAAGATTTATTAGCCTTATCTGGTTATGGGTCAGATTGTATTTTTTTATATTTATCTTTAAATTTTAACCCTTTAATTAATATCTTTTTTTTAAAAACTTATGCTTTTGTATAAAAACAAATGTTTTATAAGTTATGTATTAAATTTTACATTTTTTATTATTATATAAACATGTGTGAAACATCGATTTAAATTAAATGTTTGAAATTTGATGGATGTGGAGCCCACTCGTTTGGTTTGGCTGAGTCAAATCGGGTCTAGGTGTTTACATATGGACTTTTGCAATGGCAACCAAATTTCTATTTGTATTGCTTGATTAGGAATATTGATCTACCCGAATTTTGGGTTTAGTTAATAAGGTTGGGTTTACGTGAGACCAGTCTATTTTTATGAGACTCATGAGACCACATTTTTACTCTTGAAACATCACAGCAAGAACACTGTGAAGGTAAAAAAAATTGAATATTCACAGCAAAAACATTGTGAAGGTTAATTTCACAGTAAAAACACTATGAAGGTTACCTTCATAGCAAAATCACTGTGAAGGTTTATTTTTTTTTACCTTCACTGTGTTTTTGCTGTGAAGTTTCAAGTGTAAAAAGATGGTCGCATAAGTCTTACGGAAACAGACTGGTCTCACGTGATCTCAAGTCTTAGTTGATATGTTTAGTTGGGTTTTAATTATTTTAGTGGAAATTAAAAATGTTTTACATTTTTTATTTACAAAACTAAACCAATTTTATATATTGGTTTTCGATTTTAAACTTGCAATGGAATGACAAGTGAACTTTTGCTTGCAAAAGTCATTTTACATGCATGAAAAGATTAAATAATTATAGATGAATGTGTTAATTATTTAAGCTTCTCGACATAGAGAATGAATAAACTATTAGTTGAAATTGTACAAGTTGTCAATGCATTTTTATTTTGTTATTAACAAATTGTCACTTGTAAGTTAATGATATTAAATAGGCATTGTACTATTTTTTTTATATGATAAATACCATGGACACATGTTATAACTTACCTGTAATGAGCAACGGTCATAATTCGTAAGAGCATCTCCAACAGCATCTCTATAATGGAGAAAAAGAGGAAAATGGAGATTTTAGATGGAAATTATGCTCCAACAGCATCTCCATAAGTTTTTCCAAAATGGAGAAACTATGAAAAAATGTGTTTTTTTCTCCATATTTGGAGATTACCCAAAAATGATTACTAAAGGAAAGATTTTAATATTTTATTCATGATCTCACTTTCCCGCCCAAAAAATCAGTTAAAAGTTACCACTATAAAAATTTATTGAAAATTATCATTTTATAAAAATTTGTTAAAAATCACAATTTTATATAAAGTCTTGTGAACCTTATTATTTTATGAAAAAATCGTTGAAAATTATTATTTATAAAAATTATGTTTAAAAGTTGTCATTTTATAAAAAGTTTGTTGAAAATAATATAAATATGTTTAAAAGTTATCATTTTATAAAAAAATTGTTGAAAATAATATTAATATGTTTAAAAGTTAGTTAATATATTGAATATTTAAATAATATAATTAATGTTAATTTCTCCAAAATGAAGATGCTGTTGGAGATTGGTGCATATTTTTTTAGAGATTTTAACTTTTTAGGTCTCTATTTTGGAGAAACTTTAAAGATGATGTTGAAGATGCTCTAAATATGATTCTTTAATCTTTTTAAATGACATTGTACATGATTGTGAAGGAGGGCGTGAACAGACATTGGAAGTCATGCAGGTTAAGCGACGCGACTTGCTGGAGGCTTGTAGAAGTTGTGTTGTATCGGAACGATCAAAAGACCTAAGTAGTCGCTCCGAAAATCCTCATGTTACGAAAAACATTAAGGGCGACTTGTAAGTCATGTGTTGCATACACACACTATTGGGTGTGATGAGTAGTTTTCAACATAAGAATGCAGGATGAGTTACTATCAGTATTCAGTAGTATGTTTAAGCACCGAGTAAGTGTGTAGTTTGTATAGGTGCTATTTGAAGCCAGCTATTGAAACCCACACTGTTAGGCGAGTTTCATGTTATGTGAACCATGATTCACGTCTGCATATCTTTTAGTATTTTGAAATATTATTGTATTGTATGTTACATGATTTAAACTTTTTTAAGATGTTAAGTGATGCTCAATATGATAAATGTGTTATACATGAAAATGATTTTTGTATCTGTGTCAGATCACATGTCGGGACATCGGTATCATAACATGTTATGCTAGGGCAATGGTCCCTTATTGTATCAGATGAGCATGGACTATCGATTTCACATGGATCAGATGAGCATGTCAGCCCATCTATGCCAAACTTTAAGGATTAGTGGTGACCCACACCATACAAGGAGTAGATGAGATCCCAAATGATCATATGTTTTCAGAAACATGTTTACGGGTGGATACATATAATACATGTTCTTAGAATACGACATTTTTCAGTATGTTACATGCATGAAATTGCACGTGAGATGTTATTTTATGGTAGGTCATGTATGATTGTCATTTTCACGAAATGACTTATTATCTGTTTTATATGACAAGCCAATAATTTATTGGGCTTAATCGCTAACCAGTGACATGTAAGAGGGGCAACAAGACCATTGATGGCACGGGCAAGGAAAAGGTCTAGATGGCTGGATACAGACTTAGATTATGATATATTATTATATTATCTTTTTTTTATGATTAACCTGGATAATACATTATTATTATGTTATCTTGCTTTCAGTGTTTATGAACTTTAATGAGCAGTGTTGTGAGTCCTCTAGTTTGTTTAGATCCTGATATCTTATTTATGATTTTAGATGATTGTAAGATATTGTAGTTATGTAATGTTAAGTTGCCATGTTTTTTTATGTTGATGTGATGAATTGTAATATAAGCTATGATGTAAGCTTTCATAAAAAATGGAATGTGTGACAAGAATCAATGAGATGAGAAGTAATTTCATATACAAATTATAGTATAACCACAAAATCTCTCCATAATTCTATATACAGACTTCATCTCCACATTATTTTGAACTTGATTAACCATTAAAAAAGAGTACGATAAAATAAATTGGTCAACTAGATCGAGTGAGTCAAAAATGTCAATGACATAATCAGATATTTACAACGTCCTACATACGTAACATAATCTCTATTGAAGTTTGAAGATGTTCTATTAACATAAGTCTATTGTGGCATGAACCGACTCTATGAATTATCACTGATATGAATTGCGATACAATAAAATCTACTCCATTTGTCCCAAAATAAGTGTCCACTTTTGTTAGTTTGTTCTGAAATAAGTGTCAATTTCCAAAAAAAATTAAACATCTACTTTTTAATTTTACCCTTAATAATGAGATGGAGAAATTCAGTATTTCCTCTGTTACTAAGGGTAAAATTGTCATTTTGTTAATTAAAAATTGTAATAATTACGCTCAAAATTGTGTCTTTTCATCGTAGACATTTATTTTGGGATGAAAGAAGTAAAAAATACATGTGTAAGTGTAGTCAATACGTTACAAGTCCATCGTCTATCAGTATCTGAAAGTAACTGCCGCCAATAATCCAAATGTTATGTATTTAAGATACCTAGCACAACATAATACGATAACAACACAGGAATCGACACGATAGTGCCAAAAATGACCCTGAAAGATAAAAATAAAATAAAAAAATCAACTTTAATTGTGCTATAGATTTTTTTTATCACTTGATGTAAATTGTTGAATAATTTATAAAACTAAATACTTACGCAGTACTGAGCACGTTTGCATGGAGTTCATATTCCTTGGCAAACACGAAAGAGGCGATAGATGGAGGTATAGCGGCCTGTCAACCAAAGCAACAATAGACAAAACTAGCGTATTAATCCTCATTTATAATTTATGTCACGACGATAAAATCGGTCATTTAGGACGCCCGATAATAGTGTATTTAATGGAAATTTATTCTTTATGACCAAAGGTTTTGTGTTAAGCATTATAATAATCGTAAGGATGAAGTTATATAACCTAACAAGTTTTTTTAACGAAATTGAATAGCTTAATATACAAAAAATTAATGGTTCTATTAGGTTTTTTTATACAACTATTTTTGAAAAATGGCATATATATATACACACACAACAAATTTTATAAAAGGGCCCATAACACATTCTTCAAAAGTATTCTATAAAGATTATTATAACAATTTACTTCTTGAGTCATATTAGGTTGTCCAACTTCGTTAATATAACTTGTTAAACATGTAAGTCAGCTAACTTTGCCTTAACAACTTATAACAACGTTTTCATATCTAATGTACAGTTCTTTATCTTGTAAAAAGAAAGTTTCATCAAAAATTCTATTATGACGTACAAGAACGACTCAGTATTTTAAAAGTATCATTAAATATTGTAATAAAACTTACCTGCATTATGGCCATACAAAGCACATCACCTCGCAAACCCACGGCAAGTGAGCCAGCAGTCATCATTGTTGGTACGACTACAAACCTCAGTAGCATCGCAAATGCAGTTAGGGTCAAGCCACAATCGATTATCTTCTTTTGTAATGCCATGACAAGCCCTGCATCATATATATATATAGTTCAATCTTAGTTCTTTTGCAGTTGTTTCATGGTTTTTAATACAAAGATTGATTATCAGTGACCCCAACCAGTGTCGTACGGAATTTTCCCTCAAAGACACAACTGAGGTTGGCACCTAGGCAGGGGAGGGGTAAGTGTATTTTGATAAAGTCGCCCCTTTTTACCGACTGAACAACAAGTCTAAGACACGAAATAACAAAGTAAATTTCAAAGTTCGTAATTTTTAAAAAGTTGTTCATAAAAAATGGTTCTTTCAAAATCCTATTTGTAAAAATGGGGCAAATAAAATAAATTAACACACCAATCTATTAATTTGTAATAAAAGTTATCTACATCTATTATTATTTTGGTATATATCCTTATTATATTTACACATTATCTACTTACTATAAATAAATAATTAGAATTTACTTGTTTATTAAATTAATTATCTTATTACAAACCTAAGAATTAGTCGAACCACCCATTTTTGCAAAAGAAATCAGAAATAATCTATTCTAAGAAAAAAAACTTACTTATTTCAAAAAAAAATTATCGTTAACTCTGACGTAGTGACATCTATAGTTATAAGAAAAATTCTTACCCATACAAAACATTGCAAGACCTGCACCGCCTCTTGACATAATTTTTATCGATCCGTATATGATACTCGGTAATTTCAAATCCCACCTGAATTCGAATCATATATATATATTATATATATATATACTTGCATATGTAAAAAAAATTATCACTCTTTAAAACAATTTTTATAGACGTGAGAACAAATATGAAATATTCAATGAGTTTTAGTTATATGAAACATATTTACATGTTTTGTTTCACATGTGAAATAACTGTCTACCTGCCAAAGGGTCACTGGTGCAGTGGTACTCAAGTTGTTGTCAGTTTCCTCAGAGTTCAAAAGTTCAAATCTCAAGTAAAAAATGTGTGTCGATATTTGTCGTATATATAGTATATTTCAAAAAAAATTATATATGTTTCACATGTGAAATAATTCATTTGAAATTGATCCTTGCATTTATCAATATGTTTTTCGATATGCAAGTTTGATAATATGTGATTAACTGATGTGAGACTTTAACAGAATAAAATGTGTGTGTGTATATATATATGTGTGTGTGTATATATATATATATCATGGAGAATGACTTACCGATTCGCTACAAGTGCCCACGAAACCGCAAGAATGCATGCATACGTGTTAGGGTTCTTAGCTAGCTTTATCCCAACAACTTTCAAAAGAATCAACAAAGACGGTCTTCTAGTTGTCGAATCCTCCTTCCGATTCCCTTCTAAATCCGTTTCCGATTGATCATTATTCGATCCAACATCTTGATCCAACGACTCGTTTACGCTCCAAAACGCATACATCACCAATAAAATTATCATATAAACCGTCAACTGCAAAATCGACGCCTGAATCACAAGATTCTCTCCAATCGGCCCGTACATTGCGTGCATCAACGGCACCCCAACAACAAGCGTATTATTGAAAGCCGACAACGAGAAGCTCGTGATCGACCAACGATAGTTTCCTTTCGAACTACACTTAGCCCATAACAATATCACTACAAGCACGATCGATTTAGAGATTCCGTCTGCGGCCAGAAAACGAAAGTTCATTTTATACGGATTGATTCGGCTCGTGAAGTCGAATGTGAAAAGGGGCATGATGAAATAGCAATTTAGTTGGTTAATCGCACCACAATGGTCGGGTTTGAACAAGTGCCACCATTTAACCGAGCCATAGCCTAGGATCAACGCGAAATAGAGCGGGACCAACGAAGCTATTACCTTATAAACATCGTCCCACCCTATCATTTTTCGTAACTCGTTTCTTTTTCTTCGATTATAAATCGATTAATTAGTTGGTTTTATTATAAATCATATAAAATTAAGAAAGATTACACCAAATAAGTTGGATTTCTTGCTTTCAAATTACTTCAAAAAAAAATTTGCTCTCAATTCTCCCCCAATTTGGTTTCTTGTTTTTGGCACAAAAAATGGAAGAAAAGTTCATGAAATGAGACTAAGTCACCTAGCAATTGGAATCCTCTTATTTAGGCTTTAACTACATGTGTATTACCATGAGATTAAGCTAAATTTTAGGCTCACTAATCACACATTGTTTGGGGGAGGTGGGGGGGGGGGTTTATTTTTTTCCAGTGCTAATATGGTACATTCTTCCTGTATATGTTTCATTACTTAAGTTTCTTACGTTCTTATAAGGGTTATATAAAATTCCAGACAAAACTCTAGAATCATTTATTTATATATAACTATAATTAATATTTTTTTATATCAAAAGTAATTATGATGGCGTAGCCTCCCTCTTTGTCTTATTCGTGCAACTGTGTTCGTCAACGATGAAAGTTGGTTAAGACTCGAAAAAAAGAGGGCTAGGCCCCGGGGGGGCTTTTAGGGACTGGGTAGGGTGGAGAGAGATCAGATGCAGCTAATGAATGAAACACTCCACCTGTGGAACACGGTTGCAAGACCGAAACTCCAAGGAATTGACAAGGGCGTGCACAAGTGGTCAAGCATCTGGTTTAACTTTTTACAATGATTTTAATAAGCTTGCATCAGGGATGGTCATCATTCTCAATTATATTTATAAAAATAATTACTTAAATTAAAACATATATATCAACATCTGGTTACCGGTATAAGATTAGAAACTTCTTTTCTAATTCCCTACATCCATAAATGTGTTTGACGCATGATTAACGTTATATCATATGTTTTTTATTCACAAAAGTCAATCATCATCTTTTTAATAAAAGTTAAATCATATGTTGTTCGTTATAAAAATCAATCATCGTCTTTCTGATAAAAGCTAAGTAATTATAAATTAATTATTTAAGTTTGTGTAGACGTTAAATATAATTATAATCGTTTTTTATAATAGTTGTAGACTAATTCACAGTTTATCCTTTCCGATCATAATTTAGTTATAAGAATATTAATTATATCAACATGTGTTTGTATAAATATTTGCATATATATCATGTTTTTTTATAACAGTCTGGATTTTCTGTACATTTTATTAATAAGAAATAGGAAAAAAGTTGTTGTTTAAGTAACTTATGTTACCATTAATTGAAAACTCATATCGTTATCGTATTCTCAGTAAATTGTTGATAGTTAATAATGAAAAACTATTAATCAATTTAAAGTTTTAACAGAAAATTACATGCGCAACTAGATGGAATAAGTTGGTGCCTATTAAGATAAATGTGCTTTTGTGGAAGTTGTTTTTGAATAGACTTCCCACCAGGGATAATCTGGAAAAAGGGGGAATCGATGTTCATTCTGTTCTATAACCAATATGTGAAGAGAAGACTGAATCGATAGATCATTTGTTCTTCAAATGCCAAATGGCTAGAGAGATATGGAGGAATGTTGGACGTTGGTGGAACATAGACATACCCGAACTTTACAATATCACGAGCTGGAAGGATTGGATGACAACACTAAGAATGAATAAAGGGGAGGTGGATTGCTTAGAAGCGGTCATCTACACAACTCTGTGGTCGATATGGAATTTTCGTAATGGGATGTTTTTTGGAAAAACGAAACCTAAAAAGGCAGTGTTGTGCGATAATATAGTCACTCATTCGTTCTTATGGGCGTAAAATAGAAGCGGGAAGTGGAATATCAATTGGATAGGATGGTTACAAAGCCCTATTTTAGTTATTTCTGTAATATAACTGTTTCTAGCATCTTGTTAGTTTAATAAAACTGCTACCGTTAAAAAAAACACGCAATCAATAGAAAACTGTATGACATTTTCTGGAAGTTTTATAGAAAGTAAACTATTTTTTCAATAATCTAATGCCAATTTTTTTATTTATCTATATTTTATACACAATTTAATTAGTAACGTCTACTTGCATACGTAAGCGTATGAAATCATTGAGCAATATTATTAAATAAATACAACGATTAAATTCACACATATCACATGATTATTTATGGGTTGTATCTTATGGTATAAATTTTGCTATTTTAAATTATTATACAAACTATTTTGTATATGTGTTGTATAAGACTAATTTTGTATTTGTGTAATGTAAGGTTGTAAAATTTTATTGTAAATCAAAAATAAAAACTTAATTCAAATTTTCACTAAAAAAGAAAATTTAAAATATAAGGGTCAATATTTATCATGTATTCGAACATGTTTATCAGTCGATTTTATAAATTTAAACATATAGTTTTAAAAAGTTGTATGTGGACATGGATAAGTTGTAAACAAACTTAATTTTTTAACAAATCAAAATATAAAGTAATTTTTATTTAAATTTCTACAGTAACCATTTCATTTTTGATACGAGTAACAAAACTTCCTTCGTACACAACTAAATCTAGAGATTCACAAAAAATAATATGATCGAACATAAAAAAGTCAGGCCTATGAAGTTCAGGTCCAGGCCAACTTTAGTGCCCGAAAACCAGATCAAACCAAAAAAAACTTCAAGGTCCGAAAAAGTAAAAAAAATCCAACTTAAAAAAACCTTATTAGACTCTTTTTCAGCTCCACACGGTTGTATGAGCCAACACGCAAAAAATCCAGAATAATACGCATTTCCAACTAAATCTACTCGTGAATTATAATTTTTCTTTCTAATTTAAATTTTTATTTAGTTGGAAATGCGTATTATTCTGGATTTTTTGCGTGTTGGCTCATACAACCGTGTGGAGCTGAAAAAGAGTCTAATAAGGTTTTTTTAAGTTGGATTTTTTTTACTTTTTCGGACCTTGAAGTTTTTTTTTGGTTTGATCTGGTTTTCGGGGACTAAAGTTGGCCTGGACCTGAACTTCATAGGCCTGACTTTTTTATGTTCGATCATATTATTTTTTGTGAATCTCTAGATTTAGTTGTGTACGAAGGAAGTTTTGTTACTCGTATCAAAAATGAAATGGTTACTGTAGAAATTTAAATAAAAATTACTTTATATTTTGATTTGTTAAAAAATTAAGTTTGTTTACAACTTATCCATGTCCACATACAACTTTTTAAAACTATATGTTTAAATTTATAAAATCGACTGATAAACATGTTCGAATACATGATAAATATTGACCCTTATATTTTAAATTTTCTTTTTTAGTGAAAATTTGAATTAAGTTTTTTCCGAAAAAGTAAAAAAAATCCAACTTAAAAAAACCTTATTAGACTCTTTTTCAGCTCCACACGGTTGTATGAGCCAACACGTAAAAAATCCAGAATAATACGCATTTCCAACTAAATCTACTCGTGAATTATAATTTTTCTTTCTAAAAAGATAATTTATAACGTGCGCTCTCGAAAAATAAAAATAATAAATATTTTTTAACAAGTCTAAAATTGTCTTTTTCTTTTAACAAAATCTTTTTTTATAATTTTCTTTCATAAATAATTATTTAAACTAAACAGAAAGTCAAGGTCTTGGTCTATTGTAAGTTTGTAACAAGTGAACTCCTTTCATACATGAAACCATTTGTATTGCATGCTAGATTTTAATAAATGTTATCTATAATTATAAATATATTATTTAAGTTTATCTTAATTATATAAAATAAATTTTTGTTAATATTGAATATGTTTTAAATAGTGTTTATAATGTACTTTTAGTACAAAGATAAATTTATTAGGGTCAAATGGTAACATGCACCACAACTATCTTTTTAGAAATATTTGCTTTGTTTGTTTTTAGTTAATTGCATAAGCTAAATACACAACACACACTTTCATAAAATGTTCGTTGTGCTTTTTATCGTTGAAATGTTGATCTATGTGTTTGGAGTTATTTTATTGCATACAAATATATGTATAATTGTATGACAATAATCCATTCATAATACTACATCAATCCAGTCTAGAAACATCATTAACTAATAATTCTCCTATATTTATACAGTCATACAAATACGTCAATTGTTAAACACTTTACTAATGTATATATCTGACCCTGTTAGCTATCTCTATTGTATAACTCTTTCCTAACATATTGACATCTTTTTTCTAAGTAGTGACCGAAGAAAATAGAAACGGCAATAAATACTTTATTATTCAGTTGGCATATTGACATGTTGTGTTTTGTATCAACCTAGCTTTAAAGCCTTATTCAGTTGGCATACTTAAGTTGTGAAGGAATCGACATTAACTAAAAGGTGAATGTTTTAAACAATTAAACTTATTTTAATCTGTATCATTTGTATTATTTTTACTTTGTTGTAGTGAATTGGTTTAAATGTTCTATTTAGTATTATTTTTATATAGCAAATGAAATTTTTATAGATTCGGGTAACCTTAAATCAAATGCAAGCAATCACCTCAAGTATTTCAGTTTCAGTTCAGGTACCCAAATAACTCCCACTGGCCCACCAAACTTTCATGCGATCTAATTTATATTTTTCTTACTGATCGAACTGAACTGAACCATGAACGCCACTTGTATTTAGTTTGAATTCCACAATTACGCAACAAGTCCCTATCTTTCTACTATTGTCTATTGATCCCTTAAACTAGCACTTTCACTATCTTACAACTTTAGTCCTTCTTATAAACATTTTCAAAAAAATAGATCCAAAAGTACAATTACATAATAATATATATAACAAGATTTGCTAAATCAAAGAGAGAATCAAAATTGGTAACACGATATGAAACTTCTTGCATAAATCCATTTCATGCGTCAAAGACGTGTCGTTATAAGTTCTCATTAGATAATTATTTTTTAATTACATTTTCATAACGCAATATAATAATAATTGCTTAATTTATTATCATGATTATTTGTTACTAAAAAAATGATTTCTTTAACAAGCTAATATTTGTCTTTTTAAGCAAAAGATTATCTTTATCTTATTTTATTGATTAAATATTTGAATTAATAGAGGGGTCGATATCTAATGTGATAAGTGAAGCTTCTTTCGAACAATGGAAATTGTGTCACTGGTCTTATGTCATAAGTTTTCCTTTCGTTATGTTTTTAATAAAATTTAAATAATTCATCTTAAATATTAAATGGGTTTTAAAGCAACTTCAAAGTTTCGTACGAGAAGCGCGAAACTTCCTTCTTATGTAAATATATAAATTTATTCAGTACGTCACAAGCGTGTCGTTATTTTATAATACAAGTTATCATAGTTAAATAAAAAAGATAATTTTTTATGTTGCTTATTTAGTATGTGTGTGTGTATATATATATATATATATATATATAGAGAGAGAGAGAGAGAAAGAGTCTCGTTGTTTTGAAAACCAAATAATTCGTACAAACTTACGAGAACAATTTTATCTATGAAACAACACGTTAAAAACGTATCATTTATATAGTGTTGTAAGTTTGTATGATTTATTGAGTTTGTAAATGAATAGGTCTATATATGTATCAATGTATGTGTGTACGTATGTGTCTGTTTGTAACATAAATGTCTATGCTTATGACATATATATAGATGATTCAACTGTACATTTGCTAATCTTTATTGCTTATGTTTTAACAGGATAAACTATCTACGTAAACATAATATATATATATATACACACATTTGAACTAATCGGTGAATAAAAAAACTATTTTCAGTTGATGTTGAAAAAATCTTCCTAAAAAATAAGAATCTCACGTAAAGAACTTGTTTTTTTTAATAAGGAAATTAAATAAACACATGTTTATTATAGTATTCAAACTTCATACTATCTTGTTGATAGATTTCATTTTTCAACCGACAAATAAAATATCGTTAAATCAAAGACTTTATGTATTTAAAAGAAAATAATTTGTATCTATTTTAATTCTTATATCAAATTCATTAATAATTATGTGAACATGATTATATGAAATGAGTTCAAATTGTAATTAGTATATAATCTTATGTGTAATTCTTTATATATGTAATATGATTTAATCTAAACATGCATAAATGTTATAATAATTAACAACCCATTTTATGTATGGTAAAATGTGCATAGATGAAAGTTGATTTTGTTTGCAAAATAAAATGTTCATCGATACAAATTGTTACATTTTTTTTATTAAAAACGACAAAAATATGAGTATTTATTTCAAGATGGATGAAGTATGGACCGAACATACGCTAAAATCACCTAAAAGCATATCTAACTAAGGGCAGAGTTAGGATTTACCAAGGTTGATTCTTCTTAGTAAAATCAAAAATAGACATATGATGATATTATATTTAAGACAAAGTTCAATCAAAAAATAAATGTAGATTTCAAAAGCTGTGTTAAAACTATAAAAATATTCTAATAATATAATTAATGGATTCACAAAGATAAAGACTATGTTAGAATTGAATTATTTAAGAAAATTTGATTATAAGTTGTCTGTTTAAAAAAGGAAAATTGACCGAAATTAACCATTTATCTTAAATGAATTGGTCTTCTAACTATTTCTCTTTCGATTTCATTCAAATGTCCATGCCTCCTCAATATAGACCAATTTTTATCCATATCCGCAAGTTAGAGAGGTGCCACTTGTGGGCCTAGATAGAAATTGTAATTTTTTTTATACTTTTTAGTTAGGTCCGCAAGCAAGGGAGATACCTAGGGATGGCAACGGGGTGGGGATTTGGCGGGAAATACAATCCTCGGCAGGTACAAGGAATCCAATCCCATCTCCGGGTTTTCTATGCTCATCCCCGATCAATCCCCGGTTAAACAGTAAGTATTTTAAAAAAGGGTAAAAATTGCATTAAAAATATGTATTTTTTAGTTAATATATACATACAGGGACGGGACGGATTGGGGAATACATTGCCCCGCCCCGGTTTTCAACATTTAGGGGATCCCCGGCCCTGGCCCCGGTATCCGTTTTAAAGGGGAATCCCCGTCCCCGGCGGGGGCGGGTGAACCGGGTTCCCCGACGGGGCGGGGCAAATCACCATCCCTAGAGGTACCACTTCCGAAGATAGTGACATTTAGAGAAAGAAATAGCTAATAGACCAACCATGGGTTCTCGAAACTTATTTTACGAAAGAAAGGAAATAGAGGGAAAGAAAGATGAGAAAAGTAAAAAAAAGCTCAGGGTTCTCGAAACTTTTTTAAAAAAGAATAGAGAGGAAATTGAAAGAAATAATGATTAGTTTCATTCCAAAACCTTTCTTCCAAATGTCGGAGGAAGATGAAAATTAATTAAAACCATTTAAAAAATTATCAAAATTACATAACTATCTGATCTTTCATTCTAAATGATTTAATTTCAAATGACATATTAAGCAAATATGTCACCTTTTCATTTTTCCTTTCATGTTTAATAGCGCAGATTTTTTTTCTTTTTGAAAATACAAAAAAAATTACTTTTTTTCCCTTTAAATCCGATAACATAGAAATAGTTTTTTCGATCAATTTCCCTAAAATATTTTTATGAAGAATAGATGTCGTAGTACAATTATCAAATGCACATAAGTACGTGACCTAAAACAATAATGTTATCGCAGGCACGTGCATATTTCACCTTCTAGAATCAAACTCACGTGACCAAGTAAACTATCCTATTCATCATCAGTCCACCACCCTATAAATACCTCTCCTGCCAAAAATACCCCAATTTCAAATCAAACTACCAAACCATTTCTCCATCTAACAAACAGAAAACCCCTTTTCTAATTACAAAAACAAGCAAAAATGGAAATGCAAACGGAAATCGACGATTTAGGGTTTTCTCCTAGCTTTAACTGCTACTTTTCCGATAGTTTGACCTCCACCACCACCGCCACGGCGGCCGCTAAAGTCAGCCGTGAATTCATGCAGGAACAAGCAGCTCAGTTTCATGAATTTAGTGATGCTAATGAAGAGGATTTTGAGTTCTCTCTGGTTCTAGACGACGACGAAGAAGAAGAAGAAGTTTCAGGTAAGCAAATCTCTGTTCAACGCTTACCGACGACGACGGCCGGTGTAGATTTTCCGGTTGGAGAAAGCGATTCTGCTTCTTCTGTTCATATTCAGATACAGAAGTTGTTTGTTAATGGCGGAGAAGCGTCGTCGTTTTCTTCATCATCTGAATCGGAAGAATCAGACGTTAGACCTTCTGGAAGTTTCTGTATGTGGAGGCCAAAATCCTACGTCGTTTCATCAACTCTTACAAAATGTAAGAAGTGTAGTTCTGCCGGATCTGGATCTGGATCTCGCCGGTGGAGGAGAATTCTCGATCTGCTGCGGCGGAGCAACAGCGTCCAGAGTCGCCGGAAAATTGAATCCGCTAAACAAAACCGGAAGGTTAGTCCGGTGGAAGTGGCCGGAAAATTGAAGGCCGGAGGATCATCGCCGTCGTTCCATGAGCTATTTTATGCACAAAAAAGAGCAGAAAAGGAAGGCGATAAGATGAAATCGTTTCTACCATACAGGCAAGATCTTCTAGGGTTTTTTGTTAATATCCATCGAATTGGGAACAAGAAATCGACATTCTAAAATCTAAATTATTTTGAAAATTCAATTTTATTTGATCTAATATGAATCTACTACTGATTGATTGTTGTAATCAGATGTTTTTCAATTCAATGTATGAATGTAGATGTAAATACGAATGCTCAATATATTATTGCAATAAAATACAATATATTTATATGTTAATAAGTGTCCTTTACTAAACACTTTATCAATTATTTAGCTTATATACAATATACCGTTTTGATTGACTATAATTAAAGTAAGTTAGAACGTAGGACGTTTACCGAATGCTTACCGGATAAGTGCTTAACGGATGTCACTTATTTTATCTTTTAAAGCCAAGGATTTTATCCGGTAAGAGACAACATAACCGAGAGTCTTACATGGGATGTCATTTACTTTATTGTTTTAACATGGCAAGACCAAGAATTTTATCTGGTAAGGGAGACATAACCGAGAGTCTTACCCGATAAGTGAATGAAAAGACTTTTACGCGGTAAGTGTTTGCTGGATAAAATTTGCTTACCAACAATAAGTTTTGATGACCAATATATAATGTTATCGATAAGTTAATAAGAGAGTATGGGGACATTTACCAAAACTAATCCATGTAAGCGCTGGTCAAGTCACATTATCTTACCAGATGAATATGGTAAGAACCAATAATCTTACCCAGTAAGAGTGAGACAATGACCAAAAATTTTAATTCTATAAAGTGAGGGTGACGACTCTTACCCGTAAGCACTTACTGGGTAATTGTATACAACGTCGTTTTTGTGGACTAAAACCTTACCTGGTAAGTAAATGATAGTGTTGATTTTTACCGGTAAACGCTTATCAGATAAGTGTTTGGTAAACGACCTCTAACTCTTACCGGTAAACGTTATCCGATAATGCAATTGTTATCATTTTACTTTCAATATCTTGATGATAGATATTGAACTATTATTTCGAGACAATTTTATGTGAAAACTTGTGTTATAACTATATATAGATATCTTTATTTTACAAACTCCAAAATTTTGTATAAATTTATAAACCGGTTACAATTTGTTGAGTATGAGAATGCATTATTTATATAATATTATTTCATATATGAAATGTTTAAGACTGTTTATTTGTTAAAAAAATAGACTTGAACGTTTCATATATAAAATAACATTGTAAATCTTATATTTGTTTTATATGTGAAACCACATATAAAATTAGTTTGTAATTTTATATGACCTATTAGGTTTGTAAATGATCATGTCTATGTCTATGTATCAAGCATACGGGTATATTGATGATCTGAAAGTCATATTATACAAAAACTGTGCATTATGAACAATAATCTGGATTTATAAATCTAGTGGTTTTAGCTCAACCGATAATTAAAATCGAGTTTTCAGTATCTTGATATGTTAACGGTTCGAATCTTTCAAGACCATTGGAGATAACCTTGGTTGTTCTTGAGGTCCCTTACGATTGATCGAGATGGACACAATAGGATTTGAGAATAGGATATCTTTAATGGAGATATAGATATGTCAGAGCATTTCCAACAAAATTTTCAAAATGAAAATTTTGGTGATTTTTGTTCCAACGAATTTTACAAAAACTTCCTCTAAAACAGAGAAAGTATGAAAGAGATGGTGAAATTCTTTAAATTTAAAGAACTCTAAAAAATAATTACCTATAAAAAAGAAATTATTTTTTTATTCTTACTATCAATAAGAATCGGTAAAATAAATGTATAAGAGAGAAAAAATATATTTTATGAAAAATATTAAATATTTTTTTTTCGAAAAGCAAGAGGGAGAAGCAAGGGCCAAGGAGGAGAGCATTGGCAAAGCCATCACCCACCCCACGCAACCCCAAATTCATTAAATGAGAAACACGAAAGGCTCAGAGCTTAAGGCTTTCAGACAGGTTCAAAACAAAAAAGAACCAATAACATAATAACATTGTAATATTTATATTGTAATATTTATAAATTAATTTACTTTAAAGATTGTCACTTTTAATTCTATATTTTGAACTATCTATTGAAGTTCTCATGTAAAAATCTTCAAAAATAAATTATATACAAGTGTATGTGTAGAAAAGAGGGAAAAAAAAATACTATAAACATAAAAGTAAATCAAGGCAGATATAAGGAAAATAGGTTAAATAAACAAGAAAATAATGATAAGCAAGAATATAAAAAAATTTAAGTATATAAGAAAAACCAAGATATAATAACAAATAAGAAATGTAAGAAAAAAAATAAAAAAGGTTAACTAATACACCTCTATGTATTTGCTAAATGCTCTTTACGTATTGATAAACTCATGTTATTTATTAATGTTTTTCTCTTTATATACATCAACATCAAGATTTATTTACATATAACATTCCTCAAATAATATCCCGAAACTAAAACCCCCACCACAATTGTTGGAGAAAGAAAAGTAGGCAACCATCATTATCCTAACTCTAATAGTTGTTACTACATCGCCTTAGCTCTACTGATCATATGAGTGGTGTGGAGAGAACAGAATTGCGACCCCTACAACCATTGCTGGAGAAAGGAAAGTAGGCAACCATCATTATATTAACTCCCATCGGTGTTGTAGCATCGTTTTAGCTGTGCTGACTATATGAGTGGTGTGGAAAGAATAGAATTGCAAACCCTACAACCATTGCTGGAGAAAGAAAAGTAGGCAACCATCATTATATTAACTCTCATAGTTGTTGTAGCATCATTGTAGCTCTACAGATTATATGAGTGGTGTGAAGAGAACATAATTGAAACCCCTACAACCATTGTTGGAGAAAAGAAAGTAGGCAACAATCATAATATTAACTTCTGCCGTTGTTGTTGCATCATCTTAGCTCTGCTGATAGTGTTGTGGAGAGAACAAAACTAAAACCCTTATAATATTGTTGGAGAAAGGAAAGTAGGCAACCATCGTTATATTAACTTCCCTCGTTGTTGCTGCATCGTCTTTTCGCTCTACTGATATAATATATATGAGTGATAAGGAGAGAATGACAATAACTAAACCCCCTACCACTGTTGTTGTAGATATGCAAGTAGGCAACCAACGTTATCCTAACTCCCATCAGTGTTGTCACATCATTTTCGCTCTACTAATCATATGAGTGGTATCGAGAGAAGAACAAGGTACTTTTAAAATCTACAATTTAACATATTACAAAAAAGATAATTTGGTAATCAGTAACTTGTTATATCAATCTAAATTCATCTGCAAGACTACAATATTTTATAATTGAATTATATATATATATACACATAATAAACACTTTCATTTTACAAAAAAACATAGAAACGTTTTTTTATTATAGTCAATCACATACAATAATAAATCATAGACGTGTATGTTGCGGGCCAAGTCGCCCACATATCATCAAGTCCCTCATGTGCATTTTCACATGTAATAATAAGATGTTCTTGTATTTTTTGTAAAATGTACATGTTATCGTTTGAACCTCCTCGCATATATAACCTTATGAGAATTACAAAATGTTACAAATCCATAATAACCCATTTAAAAATATTTTTTAAATCATTTTATTATCAAATGTTATGATTTAAAGTATTGTTTAACAACGTTACAGTTTCACATGTATTTGTTTTTCAATTATAAACTTTTAAACGTGTAGTTTTCATTTCATACTATGAACAAAAAAGAAGTTTTACATGTAATTTTTTTAATATGAACACATTCATATAACAATATATTAAATCATAATTTTTTAATAAAAAAACCATATAAAAAATAGTTTGATATAGATTCTAATAGGTTTGTAACCTATTCTTATTTGATATATTGCATTTATTGAAATTAAATCAAAATAACTATTCATGCTCGTGTTTCTTGCTCATTTCCTCTCTTTTAAAAAAAAATTGTGTAACATAAAAGTAATTCAATATTGATGGAAATGAATAAATGAAGTTTTTCATCCTTACATATTTGTATACATTACGACTTTTTTTTCCAGTTGTTTTAGTATTACAATTTCCATCTATTAGGCTAACTCATATATATTTAAATATGAGTGACTAAAATGACAATAAATTGTAAATCATAAGCATGAAAAAACTATTAAATTGTACACTATAAAAATGAAAATCATAATTTCAAAAGTAAAGGGGCGAAAAAGAAATTTCAACAAACTACAGGGACTAAAAACGTAATTTACTAAATAAACGTTTTCAATATTTTCTGACCTGTTGACCAAGTAGAACCGGTTCAGTAAAGAGTAGGTACAACCATCACAGCACATTGTACAATAACTAGTTTGACGATGACGTCATGATGACGTCATTAAGCGCGTGGTCATCTCGTCTTCTAGAAAGAGTCCTCACGCGCTAAAAACCTCAATCCCCCACCTATAAATAATACCTCCTACCAATAGACCTCCATTTCAATTCAAACACTTTTATCCAACTTTCAAAAGATCCAAAGAAATCAAACAAAAAAACAATGCAACTCACCGGAGAAATCAACGACATAGCGGTGTCTCCGAGCTTCAATTGCTACTCCGCCGATAGCTTGACGGCGAAAGCGGCGGCGAAAGTCAGCCGTGAAGTTGAGCAGGAACGAATTGACGAGCTTCAGGAATTTAGCGAGGTTGATGAAGAGGATTTCGAGTTTTCCTTGGAGTTCGCCGGCGAAGAATTTTCAGCGGAGGAGCTCGCTCTCGCCGGCCGGTTATTTTTTCCGATTTTCAACAGCGATCTAGTAACGAAGGATGAGGTAGATCGTGTAGTTAAAGAAGTAGATAATCATGATCATGAACATGATGTTGATTCTCTGATCATTCCGTTACATAAATTATTTGTCGATGATAGCGATGAATCTCGATCATCTTCGTCGTCGACGTCGGAAGTGGATGATTTGGAAGATAGGCCTTCTGGAACGTTCTGTGTGTCATGGCGTAAATCGAACGCTGGATCACCAACTCTTACTAAGAAGAGTAGATCTACTGGATCTGGATCTGGTTCGAGAACATGGAAAATTAAGGATTTGCTTCGCCGGAGTAACAGTACGGGATCGGAGACGGTGTTCTTTTTGTGTCCTAAGAGAGTTGAGGCCTCAAATCGGAAACGGTTTGGTAACTCGAGAGAAGTCCGAAAAGTCGCCGGAAAATCGAAGACGGCGGCGTCATCTCCGTCGTTTCACGAATTATTTTACGTTCAAAAAAGAGCAGAACAGAAAGGAGAAAAGATGAGATCGTATCTACCTTACAGGCAAGATCTTCTAGGATTTTCCGTCAAAGTTAACGGAACTGGAAATAAGAAGTTACCATTCTAAATTATCAAACTCGAATTTCTGTGATCTAAAAGATATATATATTTTACTTATAATTATTGTTATTATTATTGTAAAATCGATGTTATAAAAATTCCATTGATGTCTTCAATCTTCATATCTTTCTCTTAAGATCTTCATCTGTTTTTTGCATTTCCCTGCGATTATTGTATACCGGATTTCCCGCCGGTTTTTGGGGGTCTTCCCTCCATTTTCTGTATTTCGTCCACGTCATAGAATTTACAGAAAAAAGCTGTGATTTTGATTAAGTCCAATTAATTAAATAAAATGTATTTTTTTTATGATTTTGATTTTCTAGTGGATATCTCAAACGAGAAATTCTTATAATTTTTTTTAAAGTTGATTTCTTGTTATGAATTATGGAACGTTCATTTTTATTTCATAAAGTTATTATATGAATATATGATACGTTTTTTCAATTGAATCAAAGATGTATCATGTTTTACAAAATTGACTTTTTTAAAAATAAGTAATAAGTTTTCAAAAGATAAAGTGTAACAATATAAGTTTTAGTTCGATATAATTTCTTTAAAATAAGTTCAGATTTTTGAGGATTTTGCTTAGAGGTAACTGGTCAAGTCTTAAAAGAACAATTGAAATGTTTATGATTGTTATTTGAGGCTTACAGTATTTTGAGAGGCAATCAGCTAGTTCAGACACCTATGATTAACAAAAAAGAAAGGGGAGTGCTAATGACACCCCTGTCCCTTAATATAGGTGTTTGTACGAAATTTTTGGTACTATAATAGGTGTTGATGTTGATTTGTGTGAGGATGACATTCACTCTTAAGGGTGCCATAAACATATCGGGTGCCATTAGCCTCCCCCAAAAGAAAACACTATTAAAATTATATTGAATTCAAACTTTTCACTTGTTTTAAAACAAACTAAATAATCTTTCATCCCTATGCAAATTAACAAATTACTTTCTTACACTAATCTCACTTAAATTCATGCAAATTAACAAATTACTTTCTTACAATACTTTCGTTATTGGACACATTTTACTATCAAAAATCAAAACTATAATTTTATAGGTTGATATTTATATTGGTTTTAAATTAGTTTTTTGTTATTTCTAGGAAACTCATATACCATTTTTTCTATATAATAAAAGAAGCATTCATGTGGATCAAGAGTCAAGACTTAACAACACGATTCAAATAAGAATAATAATTTAAAATAAATATAACATTTTAAATAATGTAACTTATTTTTATTTAAAAAAAAGATAACGTTCATATTTTGCTACAATTTGGTCATGAAAGGTTGCTAAACCACGTTATTAAAAAAAAATAAGAAAATCAATGGTCGTTGATCTATCTTTATTACTTGTTGTAATTGAATTATGATATGTTTAAATATTCATTTGCAATCTTACTCCACATATTAGAAAACATATTTATTAATTAATTAACTCAAACATATTTATTAATTAATTAACTCAAATAAAACAATAAGAGTACGTTGAACGTTATTGTAATGAATTGTCTTTAATTTAATATGTACGCGTGATGGAAAGAAATCAACGAATTGCCAACGGTTTCGATCTTCAATTGAGTCCAAACGCATATACACTAACACGGAACTGTAAGTTGAACTAGTCAAAAGTTTGTTCAAACCAAACAAAATAAGTTACAGGTGGGATCCGAGGAGGGTGAGATGTACGTTGATCTGATATTTACTGTAATGGAATGATTGTTTATGTGAATATCAATGTCTCGTGCCAAGTATGCGAAAAGAAATGATATAAGACGTGCTAAAAAAAGTGGGAACGAGTTATGCGTAAGCAACAACACACAAACAAACAGAAAGACAACAAACACTAGTAACAAACAAAAACGGACCTATATATATATATATATCCCTTCCTCTTATCACATGCCTTCAAGAACTCCTATTAAATGGCATATCTTCTAGCTGCCAACTGATTTTATCTTTTAGGTAGATCAGAGGCTTGCAAAGTTGTCCATACGTTTTTAATCGAATTCTACTGTGTCGATGAATTTTTTATGTTATTAAATTTGTTTTGAACAGAATATATTAAATTAAAAAAAAAGTAAAAAAAAAAAAAAATGAAATATAAGTTAGAAAACATGTGTTAATATTTTCACATAACGAATACTTCTGTACTTCCGGATGCTCCGCCTATTTTGTGGGGTCTTCAACACCCTCCAAACTCCCAATTGCAGTAAATTAAGGTGGTGTTTGGGATTATTTATAAAGGGAAAATTATTAAAGTAACCTTTTAATAAATTGTATACCTAAAATATTCAAATTTTTTCTAACTTATTAAAATAACCAAAAAATTTGTATGTATACAAAATGCAATTTATAAAATACAACATACGAAATCCGATCTATAACACACACACACAAACACATACATTTCGTATCTAACATACACACATACGAAATCATTTGGGGGGGGGGGGGGGTGGTTGTAAGGAAAATAGAATAAATTGAATTCTACTAGAATGAACAAATTTGACGTGGTAAGAAATTAACGCATGGGTTATCATTATCATCGTCAAATATATGTTTATATAAGACTTAAATGAATGTTTGTATTTGGAAACAAACTATTGATTTGTTGCTCGCTAGATGACATTCTCTTTTTGGAAATAAACATTTGAGAAGGATATCTTTCTTTCTTATTATAACTTTTTAGGTATAGATTTGTTTTAGTTCATTGATGTCACATGGCAGGCCTGTAATTAGCTCCGTATCGCACAAGTAGCCGTAATAACATATGAAAATAAGATGTTCAAGGATTGTGGCCTACTGTTCGAATGTCTGGGGGTTGAAGAAATATCCCAGCCATCCAGGGTTCAAATCCGACGCTCTCAACAATTGTGGACACTGAGTTTTTCAGGGTTGATTATTGCAGTTAAAAAAACTGTCAGAATTAATCTGAACTTTGACTGGGATACCCTTAAAAAAAGATGTTTCAATAAACTAACTTAGGATCGGTCTTTTATGTGGACAAAAAAAATTGGGTTACACACTTGAAGGCAATTACGGAATTTCAATTTTTGACCATGAAATTGTTCCTTTTCTATGATGCACTTCTAGAATACTCTAATAACAATTACGACATTGTAGTTGTTCATGTTAAAAAAAAACAAGTTTAGCTCCCAAAGTATGGATTTAAATAAAAGATTTGCTACCGATTTTTACGCAAGTTACAATCTCATCTATGTATTATATATCAAAGGAGACTTAAGTGACGTTTGTTTTTTTAAGAGGTGCTGAAGTCTGAAGTGTGATTTCACTTCTGATTTATAAAAGGTGGCGCTGAAGTCTGAAATCTGAATCAGTAAGACTATTTGTTTTTGTAAACCGACAAACATCTGAAGTCTGAACTGTTTGTTTTTGTTTTTCTTAAATTGATAAACATTTAAAATCTCAATCAATTGATTTTAGTTAAATTCAAATGAAATATCCAACCCTTTGTAAACTATCATCTATTTTTAACACATTAAAAAATCCAATTGAAATACGTCAATTAATTCAACACACAGTAGAAAAACATGAACAATTGCATTCCAATGATGCCAACAGAGGAAGAGTACAACGGGTATTTTGTTCTTGGCATGCCAATAAAATTATCTTTAATTTAGTATGTACGTGTGATGGAAAGAAATCAGCGAATTGCCAACGGTTTCGATCTTCGATCGTGTCCAAACGCAGTTACACTGACACGGAAGTGTAAGTTGATCTAGTCAAAAGTTTGTTCAAACAAAACAAAATAAGTTACAGGTGAGATCTGAGGAGGGTGAGATCTACGTTGTAATGCATAGAATGATTGTTTATGTGAATATCACTGTCTTGTGCCAAGTATGCGAAAATAAATGATATAAGATGTGCTAAAAAAGTGGAAACGAATTATGAGTAAGCAACAACTCACAAACAAACAGAAAGACAACAAACACTAGTAACAAACAAAAACGAACCTATATATATATCCCTTCCTCTTATCACATGCCTTCAAGAACTCCTATTAAATGGCATATATATCTTCTAGTTGCCAATTGATTTTTGTTAAGTAGATGAATCTTTTAGATAGATCAGAGGCTTGCAAAGCCGTCCAATACGTTTTTAGTTTTACTAGTAGTTTACCCGCGCAATGCGGCAGGATGTCAATTTTTATTGTGATTCAAAAAAGATAATAAAACATTTGGTATATTTCACTCAAAATCAATAAATGCGTGGATAAACCTAATGTGGGACTTAACTTCATTATTGTCATACTCGAACTTAACTGAGTAGGTCAAGTTACGGACTCAAAACTCATACTCGAACCTTTGCTACACCTTTTTTCCTTTTTCGGTCTTAAACCAACCAAGAGATATAAAATAAAATTAGACTCTGTAATGTTAAAACTTGTTTGAAGACGAAGAAAGTCAAACTCGATTCGAGATGTCATTAGCCACGTAATGCCGTTAGCTTAACATGTAATTAAAAGTTTATAATGTTATCGATTATGAAGAAACCAGTGAAGAAACCATATAGGTTACCTTTTAGACGCTGTAATGGAATCAACTGAGCTACCATTTCTAGGGGAAAAAACTTAACGTTGTAGCAATCTCATTATTATCCAACACATGTTTAAGATAAACCTTAAAACCCTTAAGATAATCACTTTACCTTGTCGAGATGGATGGGGTTTACCCTCGAATGGATTACTTGATTCTGGGAGAGGAGAAGGATTCCAATTATGAAGCCACCAACCATGACCACTACCTTATTCATCTACGAGGGTTACCTGATTCTATACGAATGGATAAAATTAGGGTTTCAAGGAAGAAAGAACCCACAAACAAAACCTGTGATGAAGCTATCGATGGGGATTCAAACAGTGAGGTGAGTAGATGTATTGTCCAAAACAAAGCAAGTGCCAAAGACTCTGTTGTAAATGAGTTTAGAGCACAATTTGGGCAATTGAAATCAGATATGGAGGCCTCATATTTAGTTGAAAAGATTAAAAAGACAAAGATACCGGAAGACTTTTCAAATTGAACTTCTTGGTTCTGATGGGAAGTTGTTTAGCAGAAGCGATGAAATCTGATATTGTAATCCAGAGATTTTTACATTTTTTAGAAAGCAACTAGGAAATGAAGAAGTTGGATTGTTCCAGTTTGTTTTCGATTGTGTCAAGAGGAGCAAAAGTGAATGGGCTAAAAGACAATAGTAGTTATTTTTGTCTCTTTTGGCCCCATTCGCTTTTGCTCCTCTTGACACAATCGAAGACAAATTGGCACAAGACTTATTTCTATTGGATAATAGTGAGTTTGCAAATTTGCAAATATTGAATAGTTTGCAACGGATACCACCCCTATATATATTATATATCTTACTTATCTTAAAAGGTAGAATAGTTGTACAAAGAATAGTTGTACAAAGGAAGCAATGTATCATCCATTTTTTTAGTGTTAAAAGGGGTAGTTTTGCCTGAAAAGCTTTTCCCAGTGTGGATGACAAAAGAAAACCCATGGTGGATGGTTGCCTTGAAAGGGTGAGAGTGGTAGAGATGCTTTGTAATATAAAGTATAAAAAGATATATCAATTGGTACAAATTAATGAATACAACAAGAGTAAGTGTGGCAGTGGTAATATTAAATATCACTTGGCAAATTAATGATGTAGCCATGATTTCATTATTTCAGTTAGAATTAAAATAAAATTCTATTAAAAACCTAAAATTGATTAAGAACATGAGGTGGCTTCTTTTTTAGGATGAATAATACATTCATGATGAATATAAAAGTGTTATTCATTATAAATCATATTACGATGAATATGTCATAACATTTATGATAAATCATGCATCTACATTCCAGATGAATATGTCAAGTGTCGTACTTTTGTGATTCTTAAATCTTAACCATTAACTTCCTAGCGGATCCTGTCAATATATAAATGTATGGGTGATAAGTCAAGGGGGGCTCTTTTATTTGGCCAAATGAAAGGAGTATAGCGTGGACTCTGGAGCCAACCTTGTTGCTCTGATACCATCTTATAAATCGTAAATGTTACAAATCTAACTATTACAAAACAATAGTACAAACTAACATGCATATCTTCAAGAGGTTTGAAGATATGTTACATATTACTAACCCTAGAAATTTATATGAAACAAGCTAAAAGAAAAGAGAGAGAAAGAAGAGGAGCTCATGCGGCTGATGTAAAACCAGAAAAATGAATCTGATGCCAAAATGACCTAATCGCTACCACTCTTACATAATAATTATAGAAATGGTCTTTCAAGAATAGCCAAATTAGCTCCGCTAACCTTGCACATCCAATCCAAAAAATTCTTCGTAGTAGAGATTTTAACACTATAATGTATTATTAAAATATTTAAAGCATTCAATTTTTACAAACTTTTAAATGAACTTTTTATAAAATAAATTAATTCTTTTTTATCTCTCCTGGTTTTCTATCTTTCAAATTGATTATTTTTGGAGTAGCGGCATTATATAAAAACACTAGCAAGGAGCTAGCCGAGACTTACAAAACAGAAATAACAAGGATGGGGTCTTGAAACCAACCAACCCAATTGATTTTACAGTTACTACTCCTATGGTGCACCCATAAATACTAGCGAGTTACAATGTTATCCCAAATAGCCGCCTTTTTAGGCTTGAGAGAACTGAATAAGATCCCATTCCAGAAAGTCCATAGGGACCAGAGCGCCGTAAACGAGACCGTTTCCAAGCATTGAATCACCTTTTTTCTCATACTTAGGGACGCATCCAGTTATTCCAATCCTGTACAGAGTCGATAACAGGGATATCAAATTTCCATCACCTTCCTATGTTCCTCCAGATGTCCTTCACCACCTGGTAGTAAAAAAAGAGATGGTTCACTGATTCAACTTATTCTTCACAATTCGGACACAAAGAGGAATTGATATCTATATCTCTTTCAAATTGATTATTACGGCTTCAAGTTGAAAGATGTAAATGCATATACAAACAACTTTGGCTTTAACGCCAAATAGCTCTCTTTTTAGGTGATTTCATTAAGATTTTCTTATGATCAATACGAAAACAGTAAACTAAAACATCTTATTAAGATAATAAACATATACAATATTCAAATTCAAGACCCCTAAGTTATATATGGATTCCAAAAATTACATTACTACAGATTTACTGCTTTTATCCCGACAAAATATTGACAATAAGACTAACAAATAGTAAAGAGATAGTTGGAAAAAATAATACATAATCTCAATTTAATAACGTCAAATTAATTTGGAGCCATTTGAATTAATTATATTTTATACATCGGAAGTTGTACATTATAGATCTAAATGTATTTTTTTTAATATTTGATGCCCCAATTATAATTAAATTATTATATTTAAAAAGATAGTCTATTTAATAATATATAAGAATAAAACAAAAACATATTTCGTAAGAATGGCAAAAGAATGTCGACATGTTACCAATTGCAAAGAGCACACAACTCATTTATAAGGGCTTCTGCCACTCGTATTCCCACAATGTCTCATCATACATTACAATAACTTAGTATCGAAATTGTACCCAAAACGTCTATGTATGTTTTGGGTACAATTTCGATGTAAGATTTATACTGTATTCTTATTGAACGACACCCTTTTAGGTGTTGGATTTCAATTCATGATTTGTATTTTATATCTTTTGGTCAAATCCGGTAAAAAATATATGGGATTCTGTAGATTTTCATTTACGTTGGTTAGCTATCGGAAATGATTTTTCAATTCCATGTTTGGTGACAGTCTGGGAATTACTATGCGACCTTGATTGGTTTTTCTGTATATCCATCAAATGTTCTTGTCTTCTGCATGTCATCACTGACGTACCTGCCGCTGCCACCATCTCCGTAACGATCACCACCGCCTCCACTGCCACCATCTCCAAAAGCTCTCATGGAACAGTCAGAATTGTCGATGATGATTTTGTAGAAATACCACCATTTGTTGCTATATTGATAACCAGGGTCGTGGAGACGGTAGTGACCGTTATGGAGATGGTGGCAGTGGTAGGTGCAACTGTGCTAACTGCATAGAACAAGAGAATTGTCTACATCTAAATCGTTTTTTCCCTAAAATTCAGAGGAAAACAATTAGTATACGTACGTATTTCATTAGTCAATTATGTAAGTAAATTGGAGACTCTTAAGATGAGTACCCATCTTAGTATTACTCTCGTTCAAGCATGTTTAACTGTAAAACTATAATAAAATTAGTTACATTAATACTATATGATTACATAATGTATATAGATTCTTGTTTTTTCTTGAAAAATTAAAAGAAATAAGTTTAATTTCATTTAAAGTTTGTAAAGAAAGGATAAGGCTAGAAATGGATATGAAGGTGATCCATACATTTGTGAAGGTAAGAAACACCATTTAGATGACACCATCTACATCTTCCATGACACCATCTACATCTTCCACCATGTTGTATAGATAACACCTTATCCCTCTTACTATCACCCATCTCATTATTATATATTATATCATTATCGTATTCAAATCGTATATATATATATTCAATGATTACTGATTAATACTTTATTACATACTGATTTAAATTTGACTTGCTATAATTGGAATTAGATAGAACATCATTGTATGAACCCCAAAATGATACTAGGTTGTTATTTATGCTCAAGATTTGTGTGTATGTGTACAAAAGTGTTATTTTCGATCGCCTTCAGTAAAAATTAATCAAGTTAAAACTTTATTTTGCTTCTGGTTTTCATGTAAAACTCGTGGGGGACACAAACACGTAGCTCATTTGCTCAAACAGCTCTTCCAAAATAAGGAAAAATGAGATTTGTAGAGTTTTTATTCTTTTTCTTTGCTCAAACAGTTTATTCAAAATGATATATATATATATATATATATATATATATATATATGAGAGAGAGAGAGAGTACACATTTATCCAAATTTGAAAAATTCATCAAAATTAAACGAAGGTAAAAAAATCATGTTAGTTTCTAAACCTTCCAATAAAATCAAATGAAAGCAAAAAGATATTTTTTAGATTATTATTCTTTTACAATACAATTAATGTTAAATCTCTAAAACAAGAAAAATGTTAGAATTAAATGTAATTTTTTTAAAATTAAAAAAAATCTTTTTAGAATAATTTATAGACGTTAAGTTTAAATTTCGTATATCAAAATAGACGTATTATAAGGTTTGTTATATTTGGATAATAGAATTTCTAGAAAATCAAATACGTGTAAAATTGCATGAAAAGGAGACACGTGGAAGCATGTGGTACGTCCAAACTTTATCTCTCGGATTATCCATGCACACACTAAAGAAAATTGATTTTAGTATAAAACCCCAATCAAAACTCTCCGATGATCGATATCAACCTCATTCAATCGTGGCGTGGTGATCAATGTCTGCAACGGCCGCCGTATTTACACCCTCCTTCACCACCGTATCTCACCGGAAACCATCGTCATCTGCCGCCAGTTTCAATTGCTTTGCAAAGCTAAGCAACAACTCATCGTCATCGGCAACACCTCCACCACCCAGCCTCATCCGTAATCAGCCGGTTTTTGCCGCCCCAACTCCGATCATCACCCCCACTTGGGTATACATACATTTTTTCGCACACACGGAGTTATTTCGTTAGAAAATTAAACTGTTATTACTATATTATGGTCCTTGGAAGTAAAATGAAAGTCACCTTAATTAATTATTTTTCGAAGTCACATTAATAGAACATACTATATCTTCTTTAAAAAACCCAAAAAAAGGCTACATAAAAACGAGAGAAAGACTATGTTTGGTAATATAAGCTAACTTATTTTTTGAGTTTATAGAAAACGCTCCGTTCGGTTCATTACAGGTTAAGTAGCTTATTTTTATCTAGCTTATCAACTAGTTTTTACTAAACATATATAAAACAGTTTATCCAATATTCCAATGACAGACTAGTGATTTTTGCTAAGCATGTGCATTTTTAAGGTTGATCAAATGCTCACAAAATCGCTCAATATGTTTTTAGCCAAATCTCACATTTCAGATGGGTTTTTTTTTGGGTTTCTTTTCAAGGGATTTTCTAAGTTTTTCCGTTGATTTTGAATCACTTTTTTAGTTTTTTGGTTGATATCTCTTGTATTTTCTAATATCCCGTAGCACGTCTCAAAATTGAATATGTGTAGTTTTTATATTCTTAAAAAATCTACTTACAAAAATCGGTTGAACGAATGCACGGGCCTGCTGGGGTCTTCATAGGTCCGTCTCTAAGTTTACTGGCTAACTACCAATAACTAACTTTTCAGCTAATAACTAGTTAGTTTAACAGTTAACAACTAATTCATTAGCTACTTAATTAGTTTATCATTAATGTCTCAATGAGAACACCCAAAAATGCAAATTTGAAACTTGCTTTTAGCGTTCAAGAAAACAAATATAAATATGAAAATGCAATCAATCCTAATGAATTTTTTAAACGATATACAAAATAAACTTGTGAAATAATATATGCAGAGAGGAGACATGGGAAATGAATCATATGATGAGGCAATTGCTGCACTCAAGAAGCTTCTAAGGTAATTACCAACTTATTTTATATATAATTATATATTTTTATCTTTGTAGATATATAAAGGGATAGTGGGAGTTCAAAATAAAAATGTGAAATGTGAGAAGGTAATAAGAAAGATATGAATCATTAAAAAAAATATACATATATAAACTCATATAAACAATTTTAAAGTTGGTTTACATATACATTTTCAAAGATTTTTTTTTCTAAACTTTTTCAATAATTTACATATGACTCTCCTGATTTTTTTTTTCTTACCTTCTCATATCATATCACATTTATTTATTTATTACTTGATATCAAATTAATGTAATGTCCAATAAAAAAATTAGTCATATTATTGCGTTTCATAGTTTTTCTATTAATTCAACAAAAAAGAATTTACATCCTCTTTGTCAACGCCATCTTATCCTAAATTGACCATTTAATATAATTGATATATTATAACATTATGCATACATAATTATTTAAATATGTTATCATAAAACTGTAAAACCGAAATCATTTTGTATATTTAAATTCGACTCTGGGAAAAAAATATTGGGTTAGTTTGGTTTAGTTTACCACTAATGGTATTTGTTGATGAAATGGGAAATTGGATGTTGATTGTGAGAGAGATGGTTGCGTTTTTTTTATGAAGGCAACAATCAAGAATTTGGAAAATTCCATAGTCAAGGTCTACCATTTTTGGATTGATGAAAAATTGTTGATTGATGAAATATTTTTTTTTTTCACATAATTTTTATATGGTATCAGAGTTAAGGTCTATCATTTTTAGAACTCGATACTCTCGGGCAGTTTGTACTGTCTAGCCCCTCTCAAGTCTCAACACTCTGGAATGTTTTTTGTGTTGGTCCAACCTCTGTTCGAGGAGGCATGTTAAAGTCCCACTTCAGCTAGAATTCGACCATTTCGCCTCAATATATGCTAAAACCTTCTTATTCTCCTCAAATACTCTTTTGAAGATTAATACAGGTTTCAACATATTCTCACAATTATAATTCATTGATCAAAAGCCCTAACCGCTAGCTTCAACTGTTAAACCGACTCTGAAATGGCTCCTCACATGTGGTTCCTAAGGGACGGGTTCTCTGTGTGGGGCCATTGTCGTTATTCAACCTTTTGCTCAAATAATTCATTGATTAACAATAAATGATGGTTTCTACAGTGAGAAGGGGGAATTGGCACCTGTGGCTGCGGCAAAAATTGACCAGATCACGGCAGAACTTCAAACACCCGACTCCAAATCTGGATTTGACCCTGTCGAGAGGATCAAAACCGGATTTGCCAAATTCAAGACCGAGAAATACGAGTAAGTTTTACAATTATCTAATGCTACCTCCGTCCCAAAATAAATGTCCACAATGAAATTTTTTTAATTAACTATAATATAATTTTACCAATTTACCCTGAAGGAAATGAATTTCTCCATCTCATAATCAAGGGTAGAATTGGAAGTTGAAAAATAGACACTTTTGAAAGTGTATACAATAATCTTGCATTAAATGGTTGTGTGAACTGTATGCAGAACAAATCCAGCCTTGTACGGTGAACTTGCCAAAGGCCAGAGCCCAAAGGTTAGCCTCTTTCTTCGAACACTATAGTATTAATTATGGAAACACAGCTTCTTACTATCGAATACTCCCTCTGTCTCAAAATAAATGTTTGGCACATAGTTTTAAAATTAAGTAATTATTACGCTTCTTAATTAACTAAATGACAACTTTACCCTTTAACAATAAAGGAAGCAATGAGTTTTTCCATCTCAGAATTAAGGGTAAAAATGGAAAGTAGACACTTATTTTAGGACAAACTAAAATAGAAACGTAAACACATATTTTGAGACTCGAGGGAGTATCATACAGTTTCCTTGGCCATATTTGATATATCAAGGATTTTAACTTTGTTACTAATATATCTATATATATATACTTACATACTGATGATATATATATATATATATGCTTACATACCGATGATATGTGGCAGTTTATGGTGTTTGCATGCTCGGACTCCCGAGTTTGCCCGTCACACGTGCTGGATTTCCAACCCGGTGAGGCATTTGTGGTCCGTAATGTAGCCAACATCGTCCCTCCCTTTGACCAGGTTGACTTACAGTTATAATTATATATCATAATCATAATCATAATCATAATCATCTAATTAATCACAATTTTTAATTATAGTTTTCTTAATTATTACCTGTAAGAACAGGAAAAGTATGCTGGAGTGGGAGCGGCTGTAGAGTATGCAGTTCTGCATCTGAAGGTAATCCACACCATCCTGTTGCAATTGCAAGACTTGAGTTGATTTACATTTTTCCACATAAGAAATCTCAGTTTAATTAGAATTGGAGAATATGTATATTCATTGATGCATATAAGTAATGAATTTCAGTTGGTATATGCATCAATGCCTATATACTTGCATTGCATGCATAGTAGATATTCATTGATGAATACAAAATACATATTTTGATAGTGTATATGCATAGTTTGTCAAGTTTTTTTGTGATTCTCACATGAACCAGATCCTATGTCAATAAATCAATTTTTTTGTGATTTTCACAAGTTTTTGTACTACCGTGTCCTGCATACCAAAAGCACCCTAAAAGTTACGCATTTGAATGGTGCAGGTGGAGCAGATAGTAGTAATTGGGCATAGCCGTTGTGGTGGGATCAAGGGTCTGATGACTTTCCCAGATAAAGGTCCTCACACCACGTAAGTCAACGTACTATCTTCGAAAGAGTAATTTGAATCTATATATATATATATAGGGGCGGGTTCAAATGAGAACTCAAATTTGGTTGTAAACGTGAGGACAAATGAGAGTGCGACATGTGTCCCATTCAAAGAAATATTCAGACTGAGTATATATTCAGTCTGAATATACAAAGAAATGCTTATGCAGTCTGAATATTTCTTTGTATATTCGGTCTGAATAATCTATATTCAGACACGTGTCACACTCTCATTTGTCCTCACGTTCACAACCAAATTTGAGTTCGCATTTGAACTTTCCTCTCTCTTTTCTCTCTCTCTCTCTCTCTCTCTCTATATATATATATATATATATAATATAAATTAAAACACGATTTTCACCTCCTAATCAATGTAATTCTAGTTATTCACCAAATAAAAACCCTCATTTTTTTAGATCAAAATGTAAACGATTAGGTGCAGCTTACTTACCATTCTTTTTTCTTTTTCTTTTTTCGTGTTCGATTCTGATTCCATACAGTGATTTTATCGAGGACTGGGTGAAAGTCTGTCTCCCTGCAAAGTCAAAGGTGATAGCAGAGCATAGTAGTACATCTGTTGATGATCAATGTGTGCATTGTGAAAAGGTAAAGAGTTAATCTTCTGACTTGCTTAACAGTTGGCTCCTTTTTTTTGTGTTGAGAACTACTAAGGCCTTATTTAACAAGCATAAGCTAACTTATTTTTTGAGCTTATTGAAAAAGACCCGCTTGGTTATCAATAAGCTAGCAATTTGAAACACTACTTCAATAAGCTCCAGAAGCTTTTTTCCAATAATGCCCTTACTATTTTTCCAATTAATTTTTCAAACATGCCCTTTTAGGTCATTTCTCATCATCATTTAGCTTATCAGCTGGTTTTTACCAATCATGACTAGCTTAT
Organism: Silybum marianum; assembly: GCA_036898165.1. Lineage (NCBI taxonomy): Eukaryota > Viridiplantae > Streptophyta > Magnoliopsida > Asterales > Asteraceae > Silybum > Silybum marianum. The sequence continues at coordinate 974,889 of CM072543.1, forward strand.
CAGCCAGTTTGCTATACATAGCCTGATAATATATGTGTGTGAGGTAGATTCAACATGCCCATTTAGGTCATTTTACAATATCATCTCGCCTATCAGCTAGTTTTTACCAAACAAGATTAGCTTATCAACTACTTTTTACCAAACATGAGTAACTTATCAACCAAAGGCTAGCTTATCAGCTAGTTTTTACCAAACATGACTAGCTTATCAACCAAAGGCTAGCTTATCAGCTAGTTTTTACCAAACATGACTAGCTTATCAACTAGTTTTTACAAACATGATTAGCTTATCAGCAAATAACTAGCTTTTCAGCTAGTTTTCCATATATAACCTAATAATATATGTGTGACGTTCATTCAACGTGTCCTTTTAGGTCATTTTACAATATCATCTCGCTTATGAGCTAGTTTTTACCAAACATGACTAGCTTATCGGCTAGTTTTCCATTCATAACCTAATAATATATGTGTGATGTTGATTCAGCATATCTTTTTAGGTCAATTTACAATATCATCTAGCTTATCACATCAGCTAGTTTTTACCAAACATGACTAGCTTATCAGCTAGTTTGCCAAACACAACCTAATAATATCTGTGTGTGATGTTGACTATGCAGGAGGCTGTGAATGTATCCATTGCAAATCTGCTGACTTACCCGTTTGTGAGAGATGGATTGGTGAAGAAAACACTAGCACTTAAGGGTGGACACTACGATTTTGTTAACGGAACCTTTGAGTTGTGGGGACTCGAGTTTGGCCTTTCTCCACCTACCTCTGCTTGATTGAGTTACACGTTGTTTATATCTCATCGTCACCGTGACACCCCCCCCCCCCCACTCTTTTGTTCCACCAAAACTTTACCTATGATCTTTACATGTATTTCCACTAATAAAAAGTAAATTCTATGACTTCTTATATAATAAATCAAGTCGTTACTATGTAAGCATATGGTTATTCTCTTCTTGCTTTTATTCCTATTACAGTATAGAGGAAGGTTGAAAGGAGTACAAAGTCAAAATAAGAAAACATGAGAACGGTCAAATCACATACGATTTCACACTAAAATCACGTGGTTTTAAGTTTTAACATGATCTTAGTGTAAAATCACATGTGATTAGGCAGTTCCGTGTTTTCTTATTTGGTCACTCCGACCCTTCTAGTATAAGTTGTTGGCACCATACTGCAATTGAAGCTCTTCTAAGTTTTAAGATGTCGACTCTCATTATATAGGGCTATTTAGTTAAATAACCTTAAATAAGTTTTCAACTAGGAACATAACTTTTTTAAGAAAATTAACTCAATAACTTTCAAATGACTTACCTCTGGAGCCAAACACCCTGCTTCGGCTGTAAAACACACCACATCTATAAAATCATGAAAAAACACTAAAAGGTTAGTTTGTAAAAGCGACTTTCATTAAATGGTCCGATTATATATGGCTGGTAACATAAAAGTCCCTCCATAAATAGACCATAATCACGTGGATTCAATCACAGGGTTGGGTTCCGGTGAGAAGGAGAGTTAAGGTGAGAAGCGGAAGAAGGAATTTTCACCAAATGCACATTAGGATGAGATGCAACGGATCAACTCCCTTCTAAAGCGCAATTCATGGATGAGTATGAGATTAAAAGTGATCAAGGGTTCAGATCTCTTCTTACGCTTCTCACCTTAACTCTCCTTCTCACACGATCCTAAACCTCAATCACAACGGTAAATAAATAAAGATAAAGATGGTTCTTGGTAACTCGTCTCTCCAAAAAAGAATTTGCAAGTCGCGCGTACTCATGGAAACAACCTCTCTACCCCTTGTGGTAGTGTAATATCCCACATTGGTTGGGGAAGAGAACAAAAAGTTGTCTTATAAGGGACTTGGATACCTCCTCTATCAAACACGTTTTAAACCCGTGAGTCCAGGTGTGTGGACAAAGCGGACAATATCCGATACGGTTGGCCTGGGATGTTACAGCTAGATGAAAGTCTGAGTACATCATATCCCTCTGACCCTACTTTCAAATGAATCCCCTATGGACACATTTACATGATGTTAAAGTATCCATATCACAATTTACACCCTCTATCATCTAATACTTGTAAAAAGGGATAATGATAATACAAGAATATGACACTTTACCCTCTCCAGACCCCGGTTCGTATGGGATTCATTGGGTTCGATTTGTTTGGCTTGGTTATACTTGGCATTGTGTCTGTAAGGTTTTTCTATCCGTACTTTAATGTTTAAGTACCTTTTTCTCCAAGCAAAAAAAGAAAAGATGTGTCCTTAGGGAAGTGGTGTTGCTAAAAGACAATAAGAAAAAGAGAATTTTCCACATGATGCACCATGGAGTCACTCTGCTACTTTTTAGTTCGGTGTTCTATGAAGTAACAAAAATACACAATAGACCATTGGGTAATCTGATCACCAGAAGATTGGTAAGTTACTATACTACCCATGTCAAATTAAAACTCTAAAACCTTCCACAATTACTTCACTCACTTATCACTTGGTTCAATCATGTAAATATCTCTCTTATATATATCCCTTAATGTAATCGTGTTTTACACAATAATACAATACACAATTACCAAGTTTATCTTGGTATCAGAGCCAGCCGCTCCCTAAACCCTAACAACCTCTACAATTAGGGATATATATAAGAGAGATATTTACACTCTAGACCCTCTAATATAACTATGTACATATATCACACTTAATTGTCTAACAAATCATAATCAACAAGCACGAGAGAAACAAAATTTCACCCTAAACAAGTGGCAAACCTTGACATCAGGTACAAACATTTGCTAGCTACATATTCTGACCATGGTAAAGTTACAAACATTTGCTAGCTACATATTTATGGACCGGGTTGGGTTCTGGTGGGAAGTGAAGTTATGGTGAGAAGGGATCTCCACCGTCGGATGCACATTAGGATGAGATGCACCGAGATGCACCGGATCAATCCCCGTATCAAGGGCCTATCATGTGTGGGTTTGAGATTAAAAGTGATCAAGGGTCAAGATCTCTTCTTATGCTTCTCACCTTAACTCCACTTCTCACACGATCCCATGCCTTCATGGACCATGGTAAAGTTACAAACATTTGCTAGTTACATATTCATGAACCATGGTAAAGTTACAAATACTTGCTAGCTACATATTAATGGACATGGACCATGGTAAAGTTACAAGCAATAAATGTTGGTAAAGGGTAAAGTAACTATAATATAGCATTCTCAAAGTTAAAAGGATTACAACTATATAGTTTTTAACATTTAAGTAAATTATAAATACAGGCGTGTAGATTATGTACATGACCCCAGTAGTACTAGGAAACAATAAGTCAAATAACACAGCGAGATACTTCTCGTAATGAATAGAAATTCACAACCTGACCTCACATTTTGAGGAATTATGATTCATCAGCCTTTGGCTCAAGTAGCACAGGGATCTTCTCCACATGGTCCCCACGTAGCACCTCCACAGTGACCTAACCATCAAGAAAGAGATTATTACTACAAATCTGTGGATGGTGTTCAAAATGAAAGTTATATCTTATGTCCTTCAAAACAGTTCTACATTTTTTCCAAATAATATTCTTATATATATTAATAAAACCAAATCAAATGATATAAACAATTAAATCATAGGGGCGGGTTCAAATGATAACTCAAATTTGGTTGTGAACGTGAGGACAAATGAGAACGTGGCACGTGTCATATTCAGACCGAATAATGAAAGAAAATATTCAGACTGAATGTAGTGTTATAAGGATCCGAAACCGGTTCTTTGGTCCATAACCTGTTGAAACTGGTCCTATTAAAAAAAAATTCACTCCCTCCTCCCCAAAATAAGTGTCCGCATTTCTACTTTAGTTTGCCCAAAATAAATGTCATCTTTCAAAATAAGCGCCTACTTTCCAACTCTACCACTAACTATAAGATGGAGAAATTCATTACTACCTATTATTAAGGGTAAAATTGTGGCTTAGTTAATTAAATTGCACATTTCTAAAACAATATGCCTTTTTTGTGGACATTTATTTTGGGACGGAGGGAGTACTTTTTTTTGGAATTATAGAACATATATACTTCCACAGTTGTCTTTTTACAAGTTAGCACAGACATAAACCTAACAAATTAGATTTCCTACAATGCCCCTAAAACTAGCTGTTGTGAGGGGCACAAATGTCTTTCTACAAGTTAAAGAAACAACAAACTATAAAAAATAGCCGTTTTTAACTTAGACTGTTTTACTGGCCTTTTGACCTGGCTTGACCAAGCCCATCAGGCCTATTTGTGCATCTCTACTTGGAACTATTATTAGTTTGAATGACATAGAAGTGTGAACTATGAACTACCAAGAAAATGCCCAATATCAAAAGAAGCTGAAGATTAGAAATAACAACATATAAAGTTGAGTCGCAACTTACTGTTTCACCCACTTTACACTGGTCAAGAATTCTGTACAAATCACTTCCATTGACGACCTTTTTCCCATTTACAGATGTAATGATGTCACCAAGTATGAGCCTTCCGTAGCTATCACGTTTCGTTGATAGCAGACCCTGTAGGTTGAGATTAATCAGAACTAAGTCGCATTGGTGACTTCTTAAGGTTAAAAAAAGCACAGAAGAAGTAGATCAGGTCCGGAGACTACAAACACATGCATATACATATACATATATATAGGCGTGGGATCGTGTGAGAAGGAGAGAAGCGTAAGAAGAGATTTGGACCCTTGATCACCTTTAATCTCAAACCCACCCATGAATTGCACTTCATACGGGGATTGATTTGGTGCATCTCATCCTAATGTGCATCCAAGAGCGGAGATCCCTTCTTACGCTTATCACCATAACTCTTCTTCTCACCGGACCCAACCCTATATATATATATAGAGGAAAGTTCAAATGTGAACTCAAATTTGGTTGTGAACGTGAGGACAAATGAGAGTGCGACACGTGTCATATTCAGACTGAGTGTAGTATTATTCAGTCTGACTGAATAACACTGGATTTAGTCTTGAATGTAGTATTAGTCTGAATAATACTACATTCAGTCTGAATATTTTCCTTCATTATTCAGTTTGAATATGACACGTGTCGCGCTCTCCTTTGTCCTCACGTTCACAACCAAATTTGAGTTCTCATCTGAACCCTCCCCTATATATACATATACATATACATACAGACACCTAAATTTCAACAGTCTGCGGATTCAGTTGGTAAAAGGACATGGCAACAATTACCGCTTTTCCAGCTGGACCATTTAGAGGAGCATCTAACACAAGTACTCCACTGACTCCCAGCTGCTCCACCGACTGATCAGGTGCAAACTTAATTCCTAAAATAGGTCTTGTAACTTTCCCAAATTGAACCAATTGGTCAACAATTCCACCAACCTGCACAGATGATTCAACAATTATATCCAATGATAAAAGAAAATTATTTTGGAATCCTCACAAGCCTAGATGAGATTTTGGCCAAAATACCAAATGGAAGTAAATCCATTTTTTTAATTCTCGTGGAAGTCCACATTGTTGGCCGAATCTTCTTCCAAGTAATATTATCATATAAATTAGAATTTTCACAAATTAATTCAAATCAGCACGTCTGGCACATAAGGTATTATCAAAAGAAAGGTAGAGTGATTAACTCACAGTGTCAACTGGAATGGAAAATCCAACACCAGATGAGGCACCAGATGGAGAGTATATAGCTGTATTTATCCCAATAAGGTTTCCTGAGCTATCAAGCAGTGGCCCTCCACTGTTACCAGGGTTAATTGCGGCATCTGTCTGGATAACATCTTGGATCGGTCGCCCAGTTGCAGCACTGCTTATTTCTCTCCTTAGCCCACTATAAATAAGGAAACCAATACCTTGAAAGTTAAGCTCAAATTCCTAGAATGTATATCGATGGTTCTCATCAAAATGCATTATTTATGTGTAATTGTTAGCAATTGTATCTCTCTCTCTAACAGCATTTCTATTTAGTAGGAAAATCTTCATGATTCTCTCTCTCATGCACATTTCTACTGTACCTCCTGCCCTACATTTCTCCTTATTTATTTCATTTTATTTATAACTATTTACAGGTGCAAAAAGAAGTGCGGACAGAGTTGCATGAAAATTATGACCCACCATATCATTATAAAAACCATGCCAGGGACAACAATTTCCCTGGATCATTGCAAATGTGTAAAATGCAAAAAATGTCACTAAGGGGCTGTTATTTTACCTCTAAACAGTTATATTAAGAGATAGTCTCTGAATCGCTAAGGGGTGAACCTGTTTGGTAAAAGGTAAGTCTGCCTCTTAATGGTTCCAAAACCCTTTGAACCGTTTTGTATCCTGGACCTCCATTAAGCATTCAGAGCCCTAATTTCATTTTGAATAATTACTAAACAATTATATTTCATTTTGCATTATATCATAAAAGCCTCTTAATCAATCCGACCGCTTAATCATTTTGCACCAAACCATTCAACAACTACCAAACAACCCCTAATTGTGTTTGTGCCCATGATTAAGGAATATTAAGTAATGTGGCATGCTTCGATATGTATGAACAGACCTTATCTTTGATGGGTGTATGTAATACTAAAAATTACAGTAATAAAATTTAGCTACTAGCGCTTGAAGTTAGTAACTCATACCTGATGACACCAGTTGTTAGTGTGTGATCAAGCCCAAACTGCAAAAGAAATATGAACCATTACATCAAGTCATCAACCAAGTGCAAGTATATTTTTTTATCAAAACAAGTCCAAATTGATTGAAGGGGGCTCCATAAGCTAAAAAATCTTATCAGTTAAGAATCACTTCATAAATGGACAACTATAAGCCACAATCAACCAAAACTTTGAGCACTAGATGCCAGAGTTATACAGCAGCCAATCAAACTCAAAATTTGTGCAACTTCATGTAGGGTTTTTTTGTTTCTCATTTCTGTGTACAAAATCAAGGCTTTGATGCATGGCTCATTGTTCAATGATTTCTGTAACTTTCTTTCATGGAAAAACTGCATCCACCAACAGGTTGGGAAAGCAACCACAAGGCTTGTGGCGTACTGGTTAAGGCTTGTGGGGGACGAGGCTAGATAACCCACCTACCCCAGGTTCAAATCCAGGCCCAAACAACTTGTGGCCACTGGGGAATTATCTCAGGGCTGCATGCTTTAGCAGTCTTAAAATTGCCAGGGATTAGTCTAGGCAAATGCCTAGGATACCCTTTCTAAAAAACAGGTTGGGAAAGCCTTAACTCTAAAAGTTTCTGGTAAAAGATCATTCACATTACATAAATGGTCAAACACTGCATCAGAGAACTGTTTTTCGAACATTCCGAGTAAAAAACTAGCCCATAAAGATTGATGAAGAGAGCTACATCACAAAAAGATTGATTTTAGGCATACTAGTAGCAGAGCGCAATATATATTTATATATATACATATATATATAATGTACTCGTATTCTCATGCAAAAAAATAGTGTATGCAAACTCACAGGGTTTCCTATAGCATACACTTTTTGCCCAACAAGCAAGTCAGCAGACACACCGACTGGTATTGGTCTCAATTTATCTTTTGGTGCATCAATACGCAGTACTGCAACATCCTTATCTTGGTCAAACCCAACAACTTGTGCATCAAATGTGGTCTGATCAGAAAGTGTTACCCTGAATATACATTAATACATAAATCAACTTAATGGAAGCAAAGAGAAGAAAATTAGTGATACCAGAGACATTGCTAATAGAACCTAATGATGAAGAAATGTAACGTTACCACAGGTGACAAATCGATTTACAAAGTCAACAAAAGAAACAAAGAATAAGACAATCCATTTGACAACCAAAAGCATCATGATACATCATTATGGGGGGAACCAATCACTTATACATTGTTCTTTTGTTCATTTTCACGTCCAGAATTTATTCTCTCTTTAGATTTAGCTGAGGAGTCAAATTACAACTTGCAACGAATTATTCAACTCAATATCCATTGTTAAATGACAAAACAATATCCACTTGCATATTTCACGGCATGAGATTATGAGAAGGAAAAAATTGACCAACCTGAGATCAGACGCACCTCGAATAACATGATAATTTGTGACGATATGACCTTTTTTATCCCAAACAAAGCCTGATCCAGATCCCTGAGGCACCTCCAATACATCCAGAGTAAATGCATCCTGCCTAGACAACATAACTTCACTCAGAAAAAAACGAATGAATTAACAAAAAAAAACAGTATCTCAACTGAATGAGATCAAAACGCCAGACATTTAGCATCATATGATTCATATCCATTAGCAATCATTTCTACATTTTTATCAGGTGATCCAGCGTAAAATAGCATAAAAATGCAAAATATCTACGCAAATGAGTTGGATCACGAGATCATCACAATTATCCTTTAAAATTGACCATTTCATTCCGAATTCCACAAACACAATGAAGTCCACAAAAACAGATATCTACTCAAATCAATATCAATAGAATTACCTAGCAGCTAAGTTAGTGATGTAGACAACAGAAGGAGTATTTTCCTGGAATAGACGAACAGTAGCAAGCTCATCCGTCTGCAACTTCCGAGACGGAGTGACAACAAAAGCAGCAGCAGAATCGACATCGGTAACAAAAATAGCGACAGAAAGTGCTACAGACGTCAGAACTACGACGAACGAATCGAGAAACCTGTTGACGGCTGAGCTGTCGGCGGATTCCGGCGCCGGCGAGTGGTTACCGTGACCAGTTGAACGGAGAGAAGCGACGATGCAGGCGGCATGGAGATTGCGATGAGCGAAGCTTCTGGAAAGTGAAAGCGTGAAGTTTGGAAGACGATTAAGAGAAGGAAATCGAGGAGGGAGAAGAGTAGGAGCATGAGAAGAGATGTGTGTGGAGAGGAATGAATGGGAAGCCATTCCTGCTTCAGACTTTCTTGCTTGGAGTGATGACTTGTTTTTATTTGATTTATTGGTTTTCTTTTCTCCAAGTTTTTAAAAATTTATATAATCACCATCGGTTCCGGTGAGAACGAGAATCAAAGGTAAGAAGCATAAAAATTGATCTCCATTATTCAATGCATATTTGGCATTAGGATAAGATGTATCGAGATGATTTATATCAAATCAACTCTTTTTTAAAGTAATATTTAGATACGAGATTAAAAATGATCAAAGATTCAGATCTTTTCTTATATTTCTCACCTTTAACTTTTCTTCTTACGCGAGTCTAAGTCTATATAATTATTATACTAGTGTTATATGGATAAATGATGAAACCGTTTATGTGGAATAACTTGTCTTTATAGATTGAGAAGATTATTATTGATGTTTCTTTATATATGGTACGAGCGTGTTTTTAATTCAGAGAGGTAGGTGGAAAAAAAACTTGACTTTTTGCTTTACATAACTTTTTACTAAAAGTTCACTGAACAAGCCATTTTTTAAATCATTAGATCAAAACAATAACGTATAATTGACCAAATAAGTTGTTGTGAGTCTTATTAAACATTTAAAGTCAATAAACTGTTAACAAACAAACCTTTAACCTTTCCCAAAAATTCTATTAACGGATATTTGACAAAATTAAGACGCATGTAGATTTTTTTAAGACGCATTTTAACAAATATCTATAATTTCTCTTAAATAGAAAAAATCAAATGTTTATATCTCCAAATAAAATTATATAATAGTTTATTTATTTTAGATATTTTAATACTTATTATATTATATTATTAGAATGTTTTATAAATTTATCATTTAAATACATGTAATAAAAACAATTATACTTTTCTAAAAGATATTTAAAGGGTTGATTTAATACTTCAATTTTTTAAAAACCGATAATAAATAGCAACCATATCAAATCGAGGCATTTACACAAGCTACTCTTTCCATAAGACAAAACATCAGATAGTTTGTATGAAATTACATAATAGTTAAATGCTAAATACAGATATTAAAATCCTATTACATAATAGTTAAATGCTAAATACACATATTAAAATCCTACATCAGTTGGACTTAAACCTAGAAAAATTTAAAGCCCAGGTTATGCTTTGGGGTTGAAAAAAATCCCGATCAGGCTTTTTCAGACTATACTTTTTCGGATCGGGCATACGGTCAAAATTTCAGTTTGATCGGGCTTCAAACACCCTAAGCCCAGACTCTTTTTGTGTTGGACTTGGGCCTTTCAAGCCTTCGGTTAGTAAAGAAAAATGCCCGGCTGGCCTTTGGGGTTGAAAAAGGCCTGATTGGGCCTTTTCATGCCAGGTTTTTTCGAACCTGGCATGCCCCCAAAGTTCCAGATCAGCCTTTTTTTTTATCGGGCTCGGGTTTGGGGTTTTTTTTGTACATCTCTACTTATACATATTCTCATCTATATATGTTGGAACTTCTTTTTATCTCCTTGAAGGATTTTTAAGAGAATAATCATATGGTATCAAAGTCAACATCTACTACTACTATTACAGGACTCGACACTCCAGAACAATTTGTATCCATATAGCCTTTGTTGAACCTATTCTCCTAAATTTATGTTAGAACCTCCCTCTTTTGAAGGGTATATATGTGCCTTTCACATGGATCACAACATATACCTATAAAATTAGATGCTTTTAGACATTTTAAACTTAGAATTTATTTAAGCAAAATAAGAAAAGGAAAACATAAAAATAAAGGCTAACGGTCCCAACTGCATTACAGTTTGTTCTTCCAGAAGGAAATTAAGGAAGAGAAAGGTATGATTATAAAATTCTACCCAAGGGTCTGAGTTCCCTGGGGACACCATCAAAGTTACCGGAATTTACGTCCGATTGCAGCATCGGCCTCTTGCCGACTTTCCAATGGATTCCCTCTGCTAGATGTTCTTTGTTTGGTGTCAGCATCACAAAATTCGGATCCGCCCTTTCGTAACTGCAATTTTTCAATCTTATTTGAGTTGCATGTGTGCTTCAAATATTACCAAATGATGAGAAGTTTTCGCACCAAAAAGGGTCATTGGCCCATTGGTACCAAGTTAGGGCCAAGTGTGGGAATGATATGGTGGCACATGCCCACCGTTTCATGGTATGTTTCTGAAGGATGTCGCTATATAGTTTTTGAAACACAAATATTAGCTCAAGAGTTTAATGGCATGTTTCTAAAAGGGTGCCGCCATTTAGTTTTTGAAACAAAAATATTAGCTCAAGAGTTTAATGGCTAAGATGGTAAATGCTCCTGTCTTTGTGCAAAAGGCCCAGGTCCAACCGAGCCCCATAGTTGTCAAATTTGTTGGTTTTTATTTTAAATTTTGGTGTTTTGTTGTGTTTTTAAAAATATATGTAGACCGGATTTGAAAATGGGTCTTTTTCATGTAATGACAAGGAACCAACCAGTAGATTTTACTAATATTGTGAGGGGAAAAAAACTAGTTATTTTTGTATAGTCAAACTGTGCGACCACATGGAAAAATTTCTGGTCCACCTATGTTTAGACCCCAGCCTCCCAGTAGATCACAGGTTCAAACCTCGCCAATTTGATGAGGTGTCTGTGAGTATTTACCATATATATATATATAGGGTCACGTTCAAGGGAAAACGTCAAAAAAAGAGAAAACTGAAGAACACCCTGGGAGCCTTCCATCTGGACGGTATGCACTAATGCATACTGGTAATTTGTAACATGCATTTGTGCATATGCACAAATGCTTTATAATTATAGAAGCATTGGTGCATAGAAAAAAAAACCCGCTTGTATGCATTAGAGCATGCTGTCCGGATGGAGGACTCCCAAGGTGTTCTTCAGTTTTCTCTTTTTTTAGTGTTTTACCTTGAACCTCACTCTATATATACATATATATATATATATATAGAGAGAGAGAGAGAGAGGAAAGTTCAAATGCGAACTCAAATTTGGTTGTGAACGTGAGGACAAATGAGAGCGCGACACGGGTCTGAATATAGATTATTCAGACTGAATAATCAAAGAAATTTTCAGACTGAATATAATATTTATTCAGTTTGAATAAGCATTATTCAGAGTAAATAACTACTATATTCAGTCTGAATATTTCTTTGTTATTTGGTCTGAATATGACACGTGTCGCGCTCTCATTTGTCCTCACATTCACAACCAAATTTGAGTTCTCATTTGAACCCGTCCCTATATATATATATATATATATATATTATATACTTCAAACAATTTTGGAGTTTTCGCGAAATTAGCACACACCTTGCTTCTCTAACATTGTCCACACGAAGACCAAATCCGAAGGATGTCTTTCCTATACAACGGTCTCTTACAGCTGCTCAGTATTAAAATCAAAAAATCATCATGATGTGTTTATGATATTAAACCGCGTGTTATATATATATATATATATATATCATTCATCACATAGGTTCTATTTTCCTAATCTGTTTGGAACATATAACAGGATATGACAGAACAAAAACATGTGCGACAATAGACTTTGACAGAACAGAAGTGGGACAAAATGCGGTGGAACAAAAATCATGGAGACGGGGGTAGATTGGTAAATTACTAAACTATCCATGTCAAACTACAACCCTAAAACCTTTTACAGCAGCCAACAGTTTTAGTAGAGCATGCAACTTCTAGTACTAAAGCAAAAAGAAATGTATAATAGCTCTAGAAAGCTAATATTATAATTTATAATATAACAAGAATCAAGTATGGACTTTCATGGCAGACTAATTTACTAATGGCATGAAGAGTCTACAAACATTCGAAACTATAACAATAGAAGTTAGAAGATGATTAATCATCAAAGTGGCATGAATAAGCAAAATACTTCAAAGGATAGCATTATTAATGTCGTATACTTTTATGCTGTATTTGGAATAAGCTAGTTGTTTGCAGAAAATCTAGTTGTTGACTAATAAGCTAGCTGAGAGACTAGCCATGTTTTGTAAAAACTAGTTGATAAGTTAGATGAGAATATAACGATCCGAAAGCACGTTTTAAAAAATTAATTAGAAAATTTTAAGGGGAATAATTGGGAAAAGAAAAGTGGAAAAAGCCCCTTGAGTTTATTGAAAAAGTAGCTTTTCAATAGACTAGCTTATGGCCAACCAAACATGGCTTTTTCAATAAACTCAAAGAATAGCTTATGGTTGTTTTTCATCAAGTCCTATATCAATAAAGTTGTCTGTATGGATTAATCTTTTTTGTCTGTATAGGGAAGAGTTTTGTTTGGGAGGGTTTTTCATAGATGAGGGGCATGTGTTTTAATGGGGAGGGGGAGTTTGGAAGAAAAAAAAATGTTGCTTTCTGCATAAAGCTCCTCCGAGAAGCTTACTAAATAAGCCACTTTCTATATCATTAAGCAGCTACCAAACAGTCATGTATAGGTGACCGAATAATCTATGAGTTTCATAAGCTCATTAAGCTGCTAACAAACAGGCCCACGTAGATACATACTGGATTGAAATTTGTGGCTAGCAAGTTACCTGACACACTGAAACTGAATGAAGGTTTCCACCACGACTTAAATGCTAAAGACACCGAGGAACTAAGGGGGCCCAATTTTCCCTACAAGAGACAAGTAAACAATTTGTGAGTCTGTATATACCCACATACTACAAAACATAACATCTGAACCCAGACAGCTAACCTTGAGCATGACATTTTTATTTGCTTGCCAAGATGCAGCAACATTAAAGGTGGAATCTTGGATGTTGTTTGATGCCTTTTCATCATCCATTCTGTTAACAGATCTAAGGACTCAGATTCCTTTTTCAAACCATATGTGGATAGATTTCACTTTGAGTTTACCTTGTTAGCAACTCGAATCCGAAGTCTATGTAATTAGTAATGCCAATTACTTCATTCTCTTCAAATGGATTCTTCACCTACATAATTGCAATAAACAACTTACAGCAGTTTCAACTTCTTGATTGGAGTTGTGGATAAAAAGAAACAAGCAAAGAGTTTGATTAGTTAAGACTTCAGACTTCTTGATTAGGAATTTGGGGTTTGTTGGAGTCCCACATCAGCTAGACTTGGACCATTTCTCCTGTATATATGTTGGAACTCCCCTTTCTCTTAAAGGGCTCTTTTGGAGAGTGATGTAGGGGTCCACATACTCTCACAAGGTTATTTAGGAGAATAACCTTTCTAACAGATATTTTAAAATGCACATATTTTAAAAGACGTATGACCTTCTGACTGCCTCAAAATTTGCCAAAAGGTCATTGCATTTAAAAAAAGATCTGTCATAAGGTTATTCTCCTAAATAACCTAGGATTTTTGTGCTTATAGGGAAAGTTAACCTGACTAGCATCAAAAGGTTTAACGTTTAGCTGAACGCTACCAAGACATCAGTTCCTTGATTCCAAAACGGAACATGATAAAAATCTACTAGATTTTATCATGTCGATGGTAAGCTTTTTATTTGAGCTTTTTCCAGAAAGAAAAAAAAGAAGTGGATCCACAAGCTTAGGTGGCCAAGTAAAACAAGCTTATTGAGAGCTTTGTGTAGTTACAAGCAAAAAGTGGCATTTTTTGTAGGGAGCTTTGTCACAAGCTTATTGAGAGCTTTGTGTAGTTACAAGCAAAAAGTGGCATTTTTTGTAGGGAGCTTTGTCACTATCTTATGTGGCCAATAAGCTCTCCAAAAATCTCCCTTGTGGATGCTATCATTCCTAGTCCATTCATGTAGACACAGAAGCATGCAAGTGCACACACACACACACACACACACACACATATATATATATATATATATATGTAGAGAGAGAGAGTACCCTCCGTTGGACCACCACATGCTGGAAGAAAGAGGCTATGAACTGCAGTTGAGGTGTTAAAAAGAAAAATAAGTACTTGAGTTTTATTGGAGCATAAATGAAGCCCAAAAAATAAATGACCACATGAGCGGGAGAGACTACTCAGAGGAGCAAAGGAGTATCCATGCCCAGACCCTATGTTATCATAGGGATATTTGCGGAAAGGGAAATTAACAAAAATAGCACATTTCAAGTTTTCAACCGGACAAATTTACCCCTTAGCCATTTTTCTCCCAAATTTTCCTAAATGTCCCTACAAGTAGGAACTCCTCAACTTGCGGAGGGGTCAAAATGTAAAAAAAAAAGTTTCTGAACATGGTCCGCAAGTACAGGGACCAAATCTGTAAATTAGTTAAGGAGGTATTTGGACTAATTTACAGATTTGATCCCTTTACTTGCGGACCATGTTCAGAAACTTCCTTTTTTTTACATTTTGACCCCTCTGCAAGTTGAGGAGCTCCTACTTGCGGAAGTAGTGACAATTTTGGAAAATTTGGGAGAGAAATGGCCAAGAGGTAAATGTATAAGCCTGAAATGGGTATTTTTGTTGATTTCCCTTGCGGAAAACATAAAAAAAATAAACACTGGCAGATGAAGAGGTGAAACCAAAATTAGAAAAAAGAACTAGAATAGTAAAAAGGGATAACGGTAATGCGAGAAACCATAAACAGTGGGAAACCTGGGAATTCTGCTTGAATTCAAGACCAAAATTAAATGATGGACTCAATGGGCTGCCTGATCCAAGTCCATAGCCCATGGCACAATTCCAATTCTTCAAATTTTTATATTTTGCACCCTCCTTCTTTTCAACTATTCAAGCACAAAAACCACAAGAACATATCAAGTTTATTCAGTAAAAGAACCAATAGGAGGCGGCAATGTTTTTTGAGGCATGGATTCAAGAGGATGAAGGATAGAAATTTGATGAATTAGACCATACTATCTAGCAATCGAAGAAGTAGCAATGGAAACTCACAGAAATCTTAACCAGAAACTCAAGCCAATAAATATAGGGGCAATTAAGCCCCATATTTCTTCAAAATAGCCAGGAGTTTAGCACTCTGGGCCTTGGGAAATGGGCAAAAAATGGTGCTATATAAAAAAGACGCATGGGTAAGAATCTTACATTGAGGATCATATTGCACCCCAGCAGTTAACCTTCCTATCTTGCTCACCAGCCATGCAGATTTCGGGAAGTCGTCTCCCACTACATTCAGGAAATAGTATTATGAAAACTCCCAGACTTAAACCTTATGCATGTTCCATATGATAGATGTTTGGCAGTTGCTGAATGATTAAGTGGTCAGCATGATTAAGAGGCTTTTATGATATAGTGCAAAACGAAATATAATTGTTTGGTAATTGTTCGGGATGTAATTAGGGATCTTAATGGTTAAGGGACGTCCAGGATACAAAACGATTCAGAGGGTTTTGGAACCATTAAGAGGCAGACTTATTTTTTGCCAAACAGGATTCACCTCTTAGTGATTCAGAGGCTGCCTCTTAATGGAACTGTTAAGAGGTAAACAAACAGATCAGTTCTTTAACATGCAATGCACATCACGTACATGAATGTGGCAAAACTGTGGCTCCAAATGATAAATTTGATGAGCCATATCTCAAACCCATTATACCATAGTCTTCTGAAGATACTCTGCATGAGAGGTGAGCTTTGTGAGTGAATATAAAGCCATAGATAAGAAAGGAAAAGGAGTTAAAAACGTGTGATTTTGCTCGGAAGGAATGAATAAACCTCTTCTTTTGAAGCACCGGGAAAATGCCAAATGCTCCAAAACCATATTTTGGGTAGTATGCACATGCTCTCATGAGTAAAATCCTGGAGATACAAGCATGTAACAACATAAAGGAAGACAATGAATAGAACTTTAATTGTTTGGCAGTTGCTGAATGGTTTGGTCCAGAATGATTAAGGCTATGTTTGGCAAACTAGCTGATAAGCTAACGGATTGCTGATAAGCTAGCTGATAGCTTATTAAATAGCTGATGAAAAAATCATGTTTGGCAAAACTAACGTATAAGAATGTAAAATGACCAAAAAGGGCATATTGAAAAATAAAAAAATAATTAACAATTAATATTAATGAGGTTATAATTGGAAAAAATGATAATAAGCTCCCAAAACGCTACTCCAAATAGTGTTTCAATAAGCTAGCTTATGATTTGCCAAACATGTACACTGAAAATAAGCTAGCTTATTATTGCCAAACATAGCCTAAGTGGTAAGAATGATTAAGAGACTTTTATGATATTGAGCAAAATGAAATATAGTTGTTTGGTAATTGTTCAAAATGAAATCAGGGCTCTGAATGGTTAAGGGAGGTCCATGACATAAAATGATTCAGAGGGTTTTGGAACCATTAAGAGGCAGACTTATTTTTTGCCAAACATGATTTACCTCTTAGCGATTCAGAGGCTGCCTCTTAATGGAACTGTTAAGAGGTAAACAAACAGCCCCTACTGTTGTTGGAAGAGAAAATTGCTACTTACGGATCAATACTGGATACATAAAGATCAGCAAATGTGTGAGGATCATCAACATCACTGTGAGGAACACAAAAGATTTCTTTTAATAAGAAGGCCAAAAGAAGTGAATAGCAACCTACAATCTCTGGAAGAAGAAGTCAGTAAGTAATATTAGGGATATATCTCTTTGAATACCTTTGCCAGCGAAATAGTGCATTACCAACAATTGTCTCCTCAGGCTTGTTATCAAGAGGACCTGAAACCTGTATGGGCGCTAAGGAACTTTTCATCCTTGTTTTTGGTATTTAAAAGTTGACTTAACTCTTAATGAAACATAAGTTAATATACATAAATAAATAAATAAATAGATGATAAGAATGTTTGCATAGATTGACAATATTATATTCACATGAACAAAAGGGAACAGGAACAAATGAAGTGTGCCAAGAGCTGAAAATAGAAAATAAAGTTGGTTTCTCCACGTTAAGGAAGACATGCAAAACTCTTAAGATTCATATCATTAACAGAGAAACATGACCACATAAGTCGATTAGCCTCTACATTAAAAATATAAAAGAAAGTTCTTCATTTCATGCAAAGTCCAAAAATTTCATCAAAGATGGCGTAAAAAATCTAGGCCTATAGGATGAAAATCTGCTTACAAGAAAACAATAACGTTTTATTTTCCCAATTTACTACAATCCTTTCCACAAAGGATATTTTTTAATGTAAAACTATCTGTAATCTCATGGTAATTACCTTTGTAAGTTGACAGATAATTAAAAAAAGGATTTTCGAAAGAAAAAACAAAGAAGCACAGCAAATGAAAAAAGGAATGTTTGCTCTAAGTGGGATAAGCAAACAGCTACATACGCATGTAAGTAATGAAATAATTTGATGGATACAGTTGCTACTAAATCTACATGACGATCATCAATTGGCTTCAACAAAAAGATTGTACTAAAATGATTTGCTGCATCAAAATAATCTTCAAAAAGGCTTCTTAAGGCGAGCTTCCCGAATAACAAATTATATGATGACTCCAACATCCTGCATCACTTCAAAATGAATTTATTATAATCAAAACCAAAAGCAAAGAATATGAACAACAAAAGGGTTCGACTTATTGTTGGATACTATAAGGAGTTAAAGCATACACCACGGAGAAGAACAAACAACAAAATCAATTATTACAGAGAAGAATGCTTGTCATGGCATCATATATCTCAAATGTGAGACTTAGATCACATATAGGATACCGAGTAGATCAACATCATATCCCCTAGATGCACACATTATCATAAGAAAGAACTCTACAGGGTAGAGCACATGAAAATGAAAATTTACAATTCACACTTGGAAGGGTGTCCTAATCCCGAAAAATTGCGACTGTAAGATATTAGCCCTAATAAACTCAGTGGTCACAATTGTTATGGAGGCTGGAATTAAACCCGAGGCAGATGGGATATTCCACCACATACCCACAGTCCTCAACCACTGCGCCACAACCCTTGTGGTTAACTCCTTATTTGATTATTTTTTTGTAAGTAATAGCTAGATTGTGATAAGTGAAAGATATATCCCATATATTAGTTAACAGTGCTAAAAAAACCCTATTGGAAAATTATAAAAAGTTTCTAACAACTAATTATGAAGATCCATGCTCACCTTTCTAAAGATTAATGACTGAATGTTAAATACCACCATTAATCCAAACATAACAGTGATTCCAATGAATAATTTTTCAGATCTTCGAGCTTCTAAAATCAAATTAACAGACCACTGACCAGAGATATCGTACTTGAACCAAATCACTTGCTCTAAAAAATCGAATCTAATTCAGGAATTTCTAACAGCTAATTGCGAAGATCAATACCTCATCTCCACTTTATTTAGAGAGCGATTATAGTTAACATAACATAAATGCATCATTGAAAACACATAACACCGACTCCAATTTCCCAAAAAAACTAGTTATTGGAAGTTCGAACTTCTGAAATCAAATTAACACACCACATTTCCACAAAAATCATGAACGAAAAATTGTAATTGAAAAACGTACTGAAGAGAGAAAACATAGAGAAGACCTGGTACGAGCAGCAAGAGGCGGGAAATCGAAGAGCGGCGGAACCAACACCATAGGCGGTGGAGGTTCTTTGGCCGACGACAATAATCCACCCATTTTTCACACACTAATCTCGATCTTTTCTCCACACAAATTCGTCTAGCGATTCTGATAAACCATTTTCTGTGAACTTGTTCATTGATCAGAGAAAGTATGAAATTTGTTGGGAAGCCATGAACTTCTGAGTTCTGAACCCTCGCCCGGGTATTTCTCATTTAACTGAACGACTCTTTCTGTTAGTGACGTGGCACCATCTTATAGGGTCTTCATTGCTTACGTGTCCTCCTTGGCAGAACTTATGGGCTCAAATTGGGCCGATAAGAATTTCTAGGTATTTGGGGCCAAAATCGGCCGGTCCAGTCTGGATGGTAAGGATTGGTTATGGACCAACGGTCCGAGACCGGTTATGTTTTTGTAACCGAATAATATAGGACCGGTTACAAAAAAAAATCTGGACTCTGACCGGTTTGGACCCGATCTGGTCTAAGACTGGTTTTTAGCTCATCTCTAGTCGGGTTTGGATTTGTTTGAAACTTTTATATTTCTAAAACTACCTCCTCATTATTTTATTTTGATAATCTTATGGTCAATATAGTAAATATAATCCAAAATTAGGTTCACGTGAACCCAAATAATAAAATTTCAGGGTGGTTTACCAAATATTTATTGGATAAGTGTTCATCAACAATAGTAACATTCATTAAAACATGTCTAGCCCAGTGGTAAGCTAACATACGAGGGGGTCAGTAGATGGTATCCCTGACTATCCGGGTTCGAACACCGCAGTGCGCATATGGAGATATCCAGATCATGGCCCTGCCACTTAGTAGTACCCTTAATTGGGTTGGGCCGTCATCGTTCGGGATTAGTCGGGTGTCACCCTTAAGTGGGAGCCCGGATACCCCTGAAAATTGTGTGTGTGTGTGTTAACTTGCCACTGTAACGAGTTTTTTGGTTGGTTTTCCAATGAGTCATGGATGGATAAAACTATTTGTGTTGATTAATCTATCTATATAGATCGGAAAAGTTTTTGTTTGAGAGGGTTTTTCATGTATGGAATGAGCCTTTTTTTTAATTGGAAGAGACAGGATTGGAAAAAACTTGACTTTCTGCATAAAGCTCCCCTTAGAAACTTACTAAATAAGTCACTTTCTATATCATTAAAACTAATGTGTAACTGACCGAATAAGCTGTGAGTCCCATTAAGCTCATTAAGCTACTAACAAACATACCCTAAGTGTTAACGGGGTAAAAGTCGTTTCTCTCACTTACCGGATAAAAACCTCGGTTGTTTCATGCCTCTTGCTGTGTACAATTTTCCTGATCCTTGTCATGCTCACTCAGTAAAGTAAAAGTGACCTAGTTTACGTTTACCTTATAAACATTTAGTAAACGGACCATTAATTTCTATTTGATTTTTGGCATCCATAACGGGATTATGTCTCATCGATGAAGTACCCAACATAATTAATCTTCGGTGAAACTTAAACCCTTGATTTTCATAAAGATAGGAATACCGGATACCGCAAGATCAAATACTCATCGACAATTAACGGACTCTTTATACATCATGTGTTCCAAGTTATACATTACTTTTCGATTCATAAAAATATATACATACATACATTCATGCATTTCTAAATATTAATTAACGATCAAGAAGGAATTCCAGGGACCGGGAACCCTTGCTCCGGTCCCTGCCGGATTCCTTCAACAACTCCGCCAACCACCGTTTTTCATTGTCCACATCTGGATTCGCCGTTCCAAGCTTCTCTTCTCTCATCTCGACAACAAATTCCAATATTTGAATTGCATCGTCCCACCTAGGCAACAACATAATTTATCATTTAGTTAGCTACCATAAACTAAATAATTATTACCAAAGGGCATCTGGCCTAGCGGTACCGGGGTTTTTACATCATCCACAAGGTCTCAGGTTCGAGCCTTGGGAGTGGTGGTTTTCCTATAAATGGTGGAGGAGTGGGGGTTTATCCCCTAAGGTGAAGGTTCAGGTCCCGCATACTGCTCATATGGATATCACTGTGGGTCCGAATCACTAACTACTAATTTGTCGTTCAAAAAAAACTAAATAATTATTTTAGCGTCTTAAAGAAAACCCAATAGTATTTCAATAACCTTCTGGATCTTTTTTCCGATTATGCCCCTTATGTTTTCCAATTACTTTTTAACATGTGGTTTTACTTTTAACTTTATAAGTATCCAAAGTTTCTATTTTACTTTGTTCCTAAATAAACATACTTTTAGAAGTAGGCGTCTATTTTCCAATTCTACTCTCAATTATGATAGACGAGAAAATTCAAAACTCCTTCTGTTATTAAGGATAAGTTCGTAATTTAGTTGATTAAAAAATGTAATTATTACATATTTCTAAAACTGTGTCTTTTCATTGTCTACATATTTTGGGACGGAGGAATTAGTTTTTACCGACCATGACTAGTTTAGTCACGTGGTTTTTACATTGTTATCTAACTTATCAACTATTTCATGCATCCCTAAATAAATGTACACCTTTCTATTTTAATCTGTCTCAAAATAATTATTCCCTTTTAAAAGTGTCTACTTTTCCAAATCCACCAAAAAGTGTAATAATTACTCGTTTCTAAAACTGTATGCCTTTTTTATTAACTACATTTGCTTTCGGACAGAAAAACTAGCTTTTACTAACCATGACTAGTTTATCAGCTATTTTGGCATAATAACAAAAATGAGATAAAAGATATCGAGTTACCTTCCCATGGCATCATAAGTACCCGCAAGATTCCTATAAACCCCGAGTGTATCGGGATGTTGCGGCCCATATTCCGTCTCAAAAACGCCTCTAGCTTCTTCAAAAAGATCCGCAGCTTCATCAATCGACTCAATTTGTACACACGCTAATCCCATTTGGTTCAAAACAATACCAAAAAGAGCGGGTTTTTTCTCACCGGCAGCCCGAAACTTCGAGATCGCAAATTTAAAATAATCATACGACTCAACATACCGACCCATCATATAACATAAAACCCCGATCTGAGCCTCGACTCCAGCCACGGTCGTCAATAAGCCCGGACCCTTCCCATAAGCCTTAAGTGCTTTTTTCAATAAGTCAAGTGCTTGATCTAATTCATTCATCGATTCATAAATAGCCGAAACTTCAATAAGCCCATCGGCAATTTCATCGTTCTGGTTCCCTGGAATCGGCTTAACGTAAATCCGTTGAGCGTTTTTACAGTACGATTCCGACTCACGAAACTTCCCGATCTTGTTATACAGATCAGCCAACCGAACGAAAACCGAAGCCGACGACGGGTGGTTCTCGCCTTTCGTCGTCTTGAAAACGTTAAACGCTTTCAAATACGTAAAAATAGCATCGTCGTATCTAGCCAACGATAGATACGCGTCTCCTATACAGACATCGATCGCGGCCACGTCTGAATCGTGCCCGTTTGCCGACATAGCCATTCGAGCTAATACGTAATGCTCGATAGCCGTTTCGTAATCACCTTGCGAATCGCAAATAAGCCCCATAAGTCTCCGATCAGCCGCTTCTTCTAACGAACCACTCGTTCCGTTTTTCCCGTGGATTATTAACGCTAATTTACATAATTTTTTAGCCTCATCGAACTGCATCATTTGAACATGAGCTTCAGCTACATACCGACAACTTTTCCCGAATCGAGGATCGTATTCACCCAAAACGTGTTTTTGGATCTCCAAACCGGCTTT
Source organism: Silybum marianum (assembly GCA_036898165.1). NCBI lineage: Eukaryota > Viridiplantae > Streptophyta > Magnoliopsida > Asterales > Asteraceae > Silybum > Silybum marianum. Next base: position 998,017 of record CM072543.1, read on the forward strand.
ATAACAAAGAATCGAGTTTTCTATACGGCCTTGCATTGCGTAAGTATCGCCTAATTGCATACAGCCCGCAAATTTAGCCAACGAATGCTTTTGGCCTTCGTTCATATTCGTGATTTCAATCGATCTTTCCACAATCGGAATCGCATCTTCGTATTCTCCTAAAATGCAATATAAAGCTGCTACTATATGTAAACACATTATATATTCCAAATCGGGTTTTACCGTTTGGCAATTTTCGAACGCTTTCATAGCTCGTTCAGCCAATTCGAGCGCCTTATTCGGTTCATTCCCTGCCGATAACAATTCCCTCGATTGTTTCAGTAAATACGGTCCGAGATATTTCGGATCTTGATTCCGATTCTCTCCGGAATCAGCCGTCTTTTCAGTTTTCTTCGTATTCAGCTTTAATCCGGTTTTCTTTATAATAAGAGGTTTATCGTGGATCGATTTGCTTTTCAGATTTGGCTTCGGGATTCTTCCGGGAGAAGAAGATCTAGCGGGCGAAGAAGATCTAACGGGTGATAACGGATTCGGTTTTTTCTTCTTCGGAATCGTGCATTCCGATTCCGTTACTTCTTTCTCGCCACCCGTTTGAACGGTTTCTTGTTTTAAATAGCTTTCGGATGGATCGTGAAACTCTTCGGTTTCTTTTTCGTCAGTCGTTGAAACGGGTTCTTTTCTAAGGCTATCTTTTGAGAAATTCCCACCGGCAAGATATCGTAGCTCGGAGTCGATTCTTGATTCTTGACCGTAGGATAAGAAGCTGAATCTTGATGGAGATCGATCGGAGCTTTCCATTTCATATATATTGTTATACAGCTGATCAATGGAGTTACGGGAAGTTTTTGTGTTGATGGTTAAGTCGATTGAATCGGTTTCGCGAGTCTGTGTGCTTAACGGGCTTCTTGGTGACATTTGAGCGTAAGGTTCTTTGTCGGGTTTACCCATAAGTTCGGAAATTATTTACTTCTTAAAAGTGTTTTGAACCCGGATTCTTGAATCTACAAAGATAAAAATAAAAATCACCAATTTAAAATTTAAAATTTCTTAAAAATAAGAGACAATTAGACAAATCAAATAAAACCCACTTAAATGTTATAAAGCTGTGAAAACCAATCCGAACCATTTAACAAGTTTCATTTTAAGACTGTAACGTTTCATATGAAACAATATTATACCGTTTCAAGTAATGTACCTCTCACATGTATTCTTCATATGTGAAATAATACGTGTAAATTGGTTTTCATGGTTTTTACCATTTTTTATAATCTGTCATTTGGTTTTTTTCGCTTTCTTAAATATAACTACACTTATGGACGGATTCGTTCAATCGATATCAAATGAAATTGAAGAGTTGTTTTGATGGGAATATGAACATCAATACCCAAATCACATAATCTTTACAAAAATGTTGAAAAAATAATATGAAACCCACAAAAATGGGTTCTTATAAAAACTACCATTGTGAAGTTTTATGTAAGTTTTTAATTTGATGAGATGGAAATGATGTTATAAATAAAAGTACAAGAAATGGGTTCTGAAGAGAACCTACATTAGAGATGCTATGCCTCCTAACAAAAATTGGTTCTTATAAGAACTACCATTGTAAAGTTTTATGTAGGTTCTTAATTTGATGAGGTGGAAATGATGTGGCAAACAAAAGTACAAAAAGTGGATTCTTACAAAAACCTCCGTTGGAGATGCTCTAAAATGGTCAATCCACCACCAAAATCAATTCATTTTTTAGCCATGTTAGAAACCAACTTTCCCAAATAGCCAAAGTTTAAGCAGAATCCTTACGCATTACACAGAAAGTGGAAAGTGTAAGCAGAAAGTGTTTCATGCATAAACTTTGTTTTTAAAATAATTTTTTTAGCCGAAATCAAACCTTAGGCATAATGCTTAACATTTATGCGTAAACTATGGCTATTTAGGGAAGTTGGTCATGACATAGTTAAAAAGTAAAACCACTTTGATCGATTGACTATTTTTGTCAATTTTCCAATGAAATGTCTCCTCATATGGGTTTCTAGGGTGGATATGAAGCTAATTTCATGGCGATTTCCTCATTTTGATCAAATAATTCTAATTTTATCATGCAAAGAAATTTCAGAAAAATAATATGGATTTTCAATAGAATTTGAACACCGATCAATTTAGATTTGGAATCTAAACCTACACACAAATTATCCGAAACAATCTTCAGTTTCTGATACGAAAATTGGAAATTCAATTACATTCATCGATGAATTACAGCGATAAACCACAAAACTGAAAAAATCCAGAAGGTATTAACACCGAATTTTGTCAAAATTGAAGAACAGTTACCACTCGTCCCAAATTATCCGAAAACAAACTTCAATCTCTGATTTAAAAAACGGAATCGTAAGCACATTCATCGATTAACAACCACTAGGAATCAAAAAACTCAAAAACTATCAAGTATTAACACATAATTTTTCAAAATGTAAGAGCAGTTATGATTCAAATCTTACAAAAAACAGAACCTAATATCGTACTTGCATTCGATGTATGAAGAAATTACAAGTCAAAATTCGTAACGGAATTCAAAACGAGGCAAAGGAATTGACGGCATACCGTAATAATCAAACGAAAGGAAGAATCTGAATCCAATCTCTTCTGCACGCAAGTTTCCTCTACTAATGGCGGAATTTGTGTAGAATCCTTGTTGATGTTTGTGAAGAATACAATGAGAGATGTGAAGGTATTTGAAATTGAAGATGAAGATGATGGTAATAATGGCGGAATTTGTGTAGAAACCCTTGTTGATGTGTGTGAAGAAAAAAACAATGAGGGATGTGAAGGTATTTGAAATTGAGGATGAAGATGATGACAATAATGGCGGAAATTGGAGGATTCAAATGGCATAAAATTCATTCATCAATCATGGAGGGTTTTTGAATGAAATTGAAAGTGAAAATGTGAAATAATTTGGAAAATGGAGGTGGGAATGGTGGAGGAGAGAGAGTGGGCGGTGGAGATGATGGAAAGCAGAGGAAGGGAAGTTATCTGCCATTAACACCGTCCCGCCACGGCAACCGCACGCTCACTTGTTGTTTCGATATCGTTTTTGGCCGTTTTTACTTTATTTAAATCTAAAAATTTAAAATAATATAAAAAGTGTTATAAAAAAACTCAATATATTTTCTCATACTGTTTTCGAAGAAGTGTTGGGTTTCGACGAGTAGTGTTATATACAGTGAAAAGTGATTATTTATCGTTGGATGAGAAATAGACGCACATTAGGATGAAATGTATCAAGATAAGATGCATCGAGATGTGCTGGATCAATTCTCTTATATGACGCAATTCATGGGAGGGCATGAGATTAAAAGTGATTAATAGTTCAGATTTTATTCTCACGTTTCTTACCATTAACTCAGCTTCTCACACGATCTCGCGCCTTTAGAAAAAAAAACCTAAAATAACAAAAAAGTTGAAGAACACCTTGATAAAAAAAACTGAAGAACATTTTGATAAATATTAATTTGGAACGCGTAATTGAATTTGTTTTTTGGTTTTAAATTATTTGCAAATTACTTGGATGCGTATATGAATATCGTCCGAATGATCAGAGTGTTTCTCAATTTTTTTTTACGGTTCTTCTCCTACTCTGACCATACTTACACAGTTGTTTGCAAGTATTACAACATCTCCAACAGATTCTTCAAAATGGAGGATAAAAAGTTAAAATCTTTAAATAAAATTTATATTCATCTCCAAAACTTTTCTATTTTAAAGATTACAATATCAATTATATTATTAAAATATTCAATACATTTCATTAAATATTTCTCTCTTTATGCATCTCTAATACAAGGTTTTACAAACAAAAAATGTAGGTTCTTAAAAGAACCAACATTTAAGAGAGTTCTTATAAGAACTCCACCTTCTTGGTTTCTTATACAAGAACTTTAGTTCTTACCTCTTAAAATTAGTGTGGAGTAATTTTTTTTGTTAGCTTTATAATTATTATTAATGTTGAAATTTTTTCAATACATTGAATCCACAAAATGGGTTCTCATAAAAACCGACTTTAAAATGATGCAGGAAAATTAAAATGATGCAATAAAATAAGTATTTTTTGAACTAGAAAAATTAAATCACAAGTTTTACGTTTTTTATAAATAAAATATTTATTTTGAAGAAAAATATCACATTTGTTAAAAAATGTAACTCTAAAATATTTAATTTGCATACAATTTAGTAAGAGTAATTTTTTTTAAAAAGTGATGACGTGAAAAATTATTAAATTTTTTTTTTTTTTTTAAATTACAAGAGATTTTTTTTATTACTAATGTCATGTAATCATGATGACATGTTATCCATGTCATCTTATTTAAGCCATATAAACAAAAAAAGTGGGGGTTAACTTGTTTAAAAGGTAACAAGTTACACATTGCTATAATGGATAACGTGTTTTAAATATAAATTCATTTAAAGTTTTGGCACACACCTAGTTGGAAATGGAATGCAGAACAGGGTGGATGATGGTTGACTTGGCTGGCACCGAGAAGTCGGTTTCAGACACTCATCATATAATGCACCTCCATCGCCAAAACCATGCTGCTCGCACGTGATCGCGTTGACCACTGTATCATAACAATTTTGTCTTTTTTTAAATTACAAATTAAAATCAAAATCTTAACATTTTTAAGCTATATTATATTTTTTTAAAATATTTATATCACTAACTTTAAAGAGTAATCATATTACTCAATATATTTAATAAAATATTATTTATCTCTTGCAAACATTTTAGTAGAAAATGTTAAAATACTAGTAATTTATCTTTTTATAAATTTAGAGACTTTTATAATTTTTCTTTTTTTATATATTTTAACATAAAAAATATCATAGTTGTTAAAGCGAAAATTTGCTAAAATCACTCTTTTCACTATTTTAATCAATTTTAATCAAGGTGTTACCCTTAAGAATATAAATATTGTAATTATTACAGTTTTACTATAAAAATGTGTAATTATTACACTTTTTAATTGACTAGATGACACTTTTGCCATTAATAATAATATAAATTTTCTTCATCACAATCAATGGTAGAATTGAAAAATAGACATTTTTATAAAGTGGAATTTTGTTTTGGAACAAATTAAAAATAGAATATAGACATCTATTTTGAGACAGATGGAATATATAATCAATTAAAAACTAAAAGATATATAATTGAGTTAAACAAACTATGTATATTGTTTCATATCTCGTATTGGAACACTCTCTATACACAACATTGTATATCTTGTAGGGGAATGATCAAATGCATATCACCCCTACCTGTACAAATCTTGCAAAACTCACTCAACCATCGATTTCATTGTTCAATTTAATGAAACTGTTTCATAAAATTGTTTAATCTGATGAAACTGTTTCATATATTGTTTTATGTTTTAATGAAATTGTTTCATGTATTTCTCTAATATTAATATAATAAAGATGATAATATTCATAATCGACATTCTTCAAAATAAAAATGACTAATCAGCCTCTCATAATTTAAAAAAATAATATGTTTTATTGAAAAAGATTTTACACAGCTTATATAAATAACATGATTTGTAAAGTAAACCTTCTCATATCCTATATCAGAACCCCATGTGACACTAGCTTGTATATTTATTTACACAAAATAACAAAAGTACAATCGTTGTTGTATATAATGAGTCAAAAACTATAACAAAAAACATGGGGTGTTCAAATAATTTAGAAAGAAAAAAAAAGTATTGTTGGATGTTTCCATCTTTTGGCACAAATTTCTTATTTAATTTTGGTGGTATATCTATTTCAAAATGTTCACATCATTTCAAAATTCAAATCACTTATGTTTTCCTCCATTTAATGACCAAATTAATTTCATTTGGAACATAAGTCAAGGTGGTTAACAACTTAACATCGTCTAGATTAATCATTTGTATAATATCATTTGTTTATTAAGATAATTTGAGTTTATTCATTAAAAAATGTTATTTGTTTGTATACTTATTGTAAAGGTTTTTTTAGTGTGAATATGTTCGTTCAATATCAAAATAATTCAATTCGATTGTTGGTGAATATATAAATGCATGGCCAACGATATTGGTGTCACCGACGGCATCGTAAGAATGTGAAACTAGAGATGGGCATGAATCAGTCCAGACTAATCATGAAGACCAGGTTTGGTTAAAGACGAGGTCCAAGACTGATCTATCTAATTTTTTTGGATCAATTAAAGACCAAAAATTTGATCTGCTCCAACTTAATGAATGATGTAATGGTCTGGTTCGATGCCAATCTGGTATTTTCGGCTTTTTACCCATCTCTATGTGTGGCACCACGATGGGCGTTGTATGTAGTAATCTAGCTGAAAGTTTCATAACATTGATATAATCTAAATAACTGTCGTCCAATGAGTTGTATTTCGATTAGGTTAATGTCTCTTTTGTCTGAAAATGGTGGTTTTGACATTAAACACAAGTTAGGTGGCTCATTAATAAAAAATTTACTCAGTTGATATTTTATCAATATGATTGGCTTTTAGAAAATCAGACTAGCCTTTAAAAAAAACATGTTATTATTTGTTCATAGATGCTTACCTTTTCATTCACCTACATGATATATATATATATATATATATATATATATATATATATAGAAAGAAAGAAAGATGTTCATGCGATGACGATAACAATTTACGAGAATGCGAGGACAATCCTCAGCCAATCATTTTGTACATGAAATTTTTCATGTACAAAATCACATATGATTCATGTACAAAATCACATATGATTCACATACAAAATCATATATGATTAGCCGAGACTTTTCCCGCGGCAAAAGTTATGCGTGCCATTTTTTATGCTAGTACAAAATCACATATGATTTTGTACATGAAAAAAATTTCATGTACAAAATGATTGGCTGAGGATTTTCTCGCATTCTCGTAAATTGCTACGATCCTCGCATGAATCCGTCTCTCTCTTTCTCTCTCTCTCTCTCTCTATATATATATATATATAAACACACACACATGCTTAGTTCAATTTAGAAGATAATAATTCACGTTGTGGTGCACTAGTTAAAACTCATGGGATCTATTAAAACCTCATATTTATAGGGTTCGAATCCAAATACTGTTAAAACCCTCATATTTATAGATGTTCACTTACGATGAATCCAGATCATTTATGGTTATCTTAAAGATTAATCAAAGTGCATAATTGATTTGGATACCCACAATTATCTAAAAAGTTATTACAAAAATAAATTGAAGGGTGTTTTAAGTATTTTTAAAAGTACATTATTTAGCTTTTGAATAACTAGATGAAATGGATAAGAAATATGGTCCACCATTCAACGGGCTACAAGTCTACAACAACTTGGGCCACGAACCATAAGTTTTTGTGTACCATGAAATCATGAATTGTGTTGTTCTTTTTGTGGAAATATTAATATGAAGTTTTAAAGAGGGGTACATTGGTAATTTTTTATTACTATGACATTGTTATTAGCAAGGTAAACTTATATCTATAATAGTTAAAAATAGAGATAGGAAACATTGGTTTGGATCGGTTTATACATACTTTATTCAATCGGCGAAAAAACCAGGTTGGATAAATCTATAATTATTTTTAGTTCTTAATTGATCATGTGTTCAAAAATTAAAGATGGGTAAAGCCTGATTTTGGATCAGTTCCTCCATCCAGTTCAATAGTCTAAAAAACCAGATCGAATCAATTTATAATCGTTTATGGTTCTTAACTGACCATGTGTTTTAAAATTTGGACTAATTAGGATCAACGGGTCAATGGGGACTAGTTCAGACTTAACCGGCTACATACTTATAATTGTACGTCACTTAAATTATCTGTTATATTAAAAGGAAAATTATATGAACATTCCAATGTTAACAAATTTTGTTTACATTGTCGAAGTAACTTTTCCCTTATTGGCTCTTCAACTACAAAATTTTAATCAAAATTGAATTTTTATGTTAAAAATAATTTATTAGGGGAGCGATCAAATATAAACCAACCATATTTGCACAAATCGTGCAAACTACTCTTATGCATTGATTTCATTGTTTAGTTTAACGAAATTGTTTCATATAATATTTTTTTTCCGATAAAATTGTTTCATATATGATATATGGTTGTTTCTATGTTTTAATAAAACTGTTTCATCTATTTCTCTAAAATTAATATAATGAAGATGATAATATGCATAATTAACCTCCTCTACAAAAAAATGATTAATCAACCTCTTATAATTACAAAACAAAAAAAAAATTATGATTTGTTAAATAAAGTTTGTACGATTTATACAAATAACATGGTTTGTAAAATAAATATCCCCTGGATTACTATGACATTATTATATTCATTGAATTGAAAATTTCTCACTTTTATACCAACTTTAGGCATATTATGAGCATGTTCTCACTTTGAATTTTTACTCACCTTTTGTGTTGGAAAAAAAGGCAATTTATTTAAAGATTCCGAATATTTCAAGATAATTTTTAGACATTTGTTCATCTGATCGAATACATATTTATTTAACTAAAAAGAAAGACGAGAATACCAATATAACTTTATACGTGATCAAGATATTAAAGAAAAGAAATTTACATATATGAACTCAATTAAATTATTACCAACACACTTCTTTTTCTTTAAGGAAAAATAAGATAATTCTGAAAAAAGATAGTGTTTATTAATCAACATGTTATTTTATTAAAAGTTTTAAATAAATCTATAATTATTCTCAAATTTAATAATTGGTATATCTGTAATACCTAATACAAAATCTTTAATCGACTACATATTGTATTTTTTTTTAAAGGAAAGGATATATTATATTTATAATTTATTATAAGAGTAAATTACAATTTTGGTCCTTTATCTACGTTCACTTTTTGGTTTTGGTCCCTCTAAAGGTAAAAGTACATTCTTGGTCCCTCAAATGAGTTTTTGATAACACCTTTGGTCCCTCCCACTGACGCCGTCCAAAATGTGGCCGTTAGCCATCCATGTGCCCCTCACGTGAGGGGCATTTTCGTCTTTTTAGCCTTGTTTTTATTTTTCTTAGAAATAAATAAGTAACATATAATATTAAATAATATTTAAATATCTTAGAAATTATATAATATAGAAAAAAAAATACTTCAAGAATTAAAAACCCACCTACCCCACCCTAAATGCTTTCACCCTACCTTTTCAATTGCCGGCTGCTTCACCGGAAACCATACCTACCCACAACTTTTCTCCGGTAGCTTCCATCTTCTTTTTCCGACGAGACCCTTTCTCGTTCTTAGCCTTATTTTTCATTGAAAATACCTTTTTCAAGAACTGAAGAAAATGTGTATTCATCATCATCACCGCCACCACCAGTCAAGATCTGAAGCAACATCGCCGGTCCGATTTGAAGCAACTTCGCCGGTGCTATCTGAAGCAACGGTTCAAGATTTGAAACAACGTCCTCCCTTTTGAAAGTTTTTATAAACCCAGATCTGGATTCGTTTTTCATTTTAGAAAAATTCATATTGGATTTGTAATAAGGTTAGATTTAATTTCTGTAGGGTTTTTCTTGTTTGTATTTCGATTTAGATGTAATTTTTTCTTCTTGCATTTATCTGTAAATTCAAGTTCTAATTTTTATTGTTTCTTGTTCTGATTTATATATTCAAATACAGGTTCTTCAATATTTCATCTAGGGTTCTTCTTGAAATTATAATATCTGAATGTTATGAATTTTTTTATGTTCATGTGTGTTTGTATTTTGATTTTGAATGCTCATCTATGTTTCTATTTGAATTTTTTATCATCTGTTTTTGTATTTTACTTGAGATGGTTGGCAATGGTAGCGGTGGTGGTGGTGGTGGGTGGTGGTTTGATGGTGGTGGCTAGATGGTGGTGGTGGTGGGTGGTGGCTTGATGGTGGTGGGTGGTGGCTAGATGGTGGTGGTGGGTGGTGGCTAGATGGTGGTGGTGGTGGTGGTGGTGGGTGGTGGCTTGATGGTGGTGGTGGGTGGTGGCTTGATGCTGGTGGTAGTGGTGGTTAGATGGTGGTTACTGTGAGTGGTGTTCTTGTCAGTAAGAAGGAGATAAAAAAGGAAAGAGGGAGAAAATATGAAAAGACTAAAATGCCCCTCACGTGAGGGGCACATGAGGCCTCTAACGGCAGCATTTTGGACGGCGTCAGTGGGAGGGACCAAGGGTGTTATCAAAAACTCGTTTGAGGGACCAAAAATGTACTTTTACCTTTGGAAGAACCAAAACCAAAAAATGAACATAGATAAAGAACCAAAATTGTAATTTACTCTTATTATAATAAAAAACGGTCAAACAAGTCAAAAGTTTCAATTATCTAATAAAGTAGATTTCTTTTTATCCATCTTTTAGCTTCCAAGAATCAAAAGCTTTTCTTAACCACACGTGCAAATTATACTAGTGCTAATGACACTCCTTTAATAAAATGTTTACGAAATTTATTATGCTTTTATAGCCTTGAGATTATAAAAAAAATGGTTTTAACAATGATGTATGTAAAGAAGATCTATTTTATAGGGGTGCCATTAACAATACATAAGAGTGACATTAGCCATAATTTTATAAAAATATATTAAATGATTACTATTGTTGTTGTATATTAAATAAGGTGCAGGCAGTGATTAGTTGAGTTAATGGTGAGAAGTGGATCTGAACATTTGATCACTTTTAATCTCATGTCCTCCTATGAATTACGCTTTATAAGAGAATTGATCCGGTGCATCTCGATGCATCTTATCTCGGTGAAACTCATCCTAATGTGTGTCCACTTCTCATCCACTAGTTCTCACTAGGGGTGAGCATAACCAGGTACCCGACTATTTTCCATGGAACCGGAACCGGCGGTTCTTGGAAATCCGAAACCGGAACCGCTAACACCGGTTCCTTATATTTTGGAACACCGGGTACCGGTTTCAACTTTTTTTTTTAATTTGCGTACGATAATATAATCATAAACTACAAAATACCGACTTAAAGTAATAAATACAACAAATGGTCAAAAACAATCCGATAAAAACTAACTATTACATAAATAAACTAGAAAATTTGAGTTTTTATTTGTTATTTATAAATATATAAAATATTTTTTATTTAAAAATGGCGGGTACTCAGCGGGTAACGGTTCCAAAAAACTGAAAACCGGAACTAATCACATCAGTTCTGGTTCCAAAGGCGGGTACCCGGTTCCGATGTTCACCCCTACTTCTCACCATTAGGATGGTAATGGGGTGGGGATGGGACGGGGACCCCAATCCCCGTCCCTGTTCCCGATCCCAATCTTCATCCTCATCCCCGTCCCCATCTCCACCGGGAAATATGATCACATCTCCATCCCCATCCCCAACGGGGATTCAGGGATTTTTTCCCCGTTAATATTTTTTTTAAATCAAATATATTAAATAATAAAATCGATCGATAATAGTTTATGTTTAAATTTCACATGTTTTCAGATTACCAAATATTCATATGTGAACAAAATCATAACATCCTACGTAATTGTTTAACCAAACACTTTCGGATTTTAACGTTTTTTCACTAAAAATAAATAAGACAACTCAAAAAAATGTATATAAGAAAAATATATGAAAATACAATTTATAAATCTAAAATATATTAAATCTAATTATTTATAAATAATATATTTAATAATAAAAATATATAATATATTTAATATTCGAGGACGGGGCGGGACGGGGCGGGGACCACGTTACCAGGCCTGTCCCCATCCCCGGTTTTTAACTTTCGGGGATCCCGTCCCCATCCCCGTCGGGGTGGGTACACCGGGTTCCCCGATGGGGCGGGTCTTATTCCCATCCCTACTCACCATATATAACACTTACATAATAGATCTCTACCCTTGGATGCACATTTGGATGAGATGTACTGAGATGAGGTGCACCAACATGCACCAGATCAACTACCTTCTAAAGCGCAATTCATGGTTAGGTATGAGATTAAAAGTGATCAAAGGTTCAGATATCTTCTCACATTTCTTACCTTAACTCTCCTTCTTACATGATCCTAAGCCATAAATAATATGTATATATCAGACAAATAAGTTTAGGCCTTTGACATTCGAACTATAAAAGATAGAAAGCCAAAAACAAAAACCATAGAAAAGAGATGGACCCAATGTCAATGGTATCCAAGCAAAAAATATGCTTCATACTTTTTCACTTCTTGTTTTTATTATTATTGGGTATATTTTCAATCCTTCAATCTTCTTGGTCAAAACTTTTTCTATCTTTCTTTCTTTTCTTTCATGCAATGAAATCAAGAACCTAGGGGCTTAATTGATTCAACATTTTTTTTTCTAAATTAGGATGATATGCATCGACTAACGAATCAAAACAAATTGGGTAAGCAATAACTTAGTAAGAATACAGTCTGGATAAGCACTGAACGCTGAGCGAAAGTTAATGGTTATTTGTAGGGGGTGTAAACAATTTGAAGCTCCCTTTTTAATGAGATACTCAGATCTCGAACACACAATAAATTTCGTTTAACTTAATGAGTCAAGCTTCATACCACAGATGCTTGACTCGGTCAAATAATTTTTTCAAGTCGAGCCGAACCGAGCAAAACATGTTCATATGTTAATAAATCATATGCAATAATAATATAGAAATTATTGAACTCCAGCCAGTAAACGAGTTAATCGATCACGAGTTTGAGCCCATAAAAACGAGCATCTACTTTAAAAAGTTATTTGAGCTCCAATCGAGCTTGGTTTATTTTTTAACCTACTACTCAACTCGGCTCGACTCGACTCGTTTACACCCAAATTGATGAACAAACGTCTTTGTAAGCGTTGACTGAAGCATTGACAGAGTCAGAAAGCAATAAGCATATTTGTAGAAAGAAAGCTTAGGTATCAATAAAAGCAAATCACTTGGCAATGGGGATATGCACAGAAAAGAACGGGGCTTTATAACTTTATTAAGCTAAATGACATCTCGATAAGTGTTTTTTAAATCCATGAACTTTTGACTCTGTTAAACAGTAATATTTTTAATCAGTTATATTCTTATTTTTAATTAGTTAAACATGTGAGAAATCACGGATTAAAACCCCCCCAAGTCAAAAGGTCATTTGACCAAAGGACCCCATGGAAGGGACATTACGAAAAACAATATAAAAGACGGGTGAACACGTGTGTGTAGAGGCAGATCCAAATTTTTTAGTGATGAATAATTTAACTATAAAAAGTATCTAAATAATTTTTTCACAATATTAGTATAAATCTGTTGGTTGATATACTGTCTCTCCGTAGAAGAGACACATGTTCAAGACACAAAACGTAAGTTAAAAGACACAAAATTTAAGTTAAAAATTAACAAATTTGACACCAGCGAAACTAGAATCCAGGCCTTTTGTACCAAAGTAGAAGCATTAAGAGCATCTCCAACAGGCCCTCTGTAATTTTTCTAAAACAGAGAATCAAAAGTTAAAATTTATAAAAAGAATTACATTCATCTCCAACAGATTTGTTATTTGAGAGATTTTTAACACAAATTATATTAATATAATATTCTCTAATTTATCATCCCAATACACTTTAAAAAAACTTAATATCAAATGATAAAAATTTAATCTTATTCGTGGAATTGAATAAAATAATCATTTCTTTCTCCACCATCAAATTTTAGAGAATTCTCTAAACTTGGATTTCAAGTTTTATCTATTATAGAGAACAAGATAGCAAAGCAATTAGAGATGTTTAGAGAGAGAAAATTCATTTTTTTTCTATTTTAGAGAAGTTGTTGGAGATGCTCTAATTAACCATCTCCGTCATCAAATTCTTGTGCTTAAATTTCAGTTTCAACAACTATATAGTGGCACCCAATAAAATAATACAGTGACACCCTTTAGAAACGTATTTTTCCCCTTACGACATAACCAGAAAGCAGTAGCCCATGTTACTGTATCAATCAATGAAGATTCACCCCTATGTGTGTATTGTAATTGCTATCTTGATAGTACACGAATACGGGAGCATGGAATATATTGAAATCATATAAAGAGAACGGAAAATATTCTGTAAATCCTGGCGTTGACCCGATTTCACAATCATGTTACGTGTTTTCATATAATGGGGGTATATGCGATGAAGGTCCGAGAGATGGAGATTGGACTCCACACACATTAGCACGATAAGTGTCTTAAAAAGAATCAATCGTTTTCAATGCTTACATTACATCCATTCGATGAATGTACAAATCTTTTATTGGCTCAAAAATGTTATAAATACCCCAAAAATTATAACATTCTTCCTCAAGTGGTGTTCTTAGCTTTTATTCATTAGTGAATATAGAGAGATTCGGAACAACTGACATCAAAGTTGAAAGAAGAATGGATCCTTCGGAGACTCAAAGGTAGTAACCATAAAAATATACTCACATTGTCTAAAATATACACACACAAGTTATTGAAAGTAATATGAAAGCAGAGTTTTACCCCCTCTGTCTCAAAATAAGTGTATATATTTATGTTTTAGTTTGTCCTAGAATAAGTGTTAATTTTGAAAATAAAGTGCATACTTTACCATTTCTCTTAATTATGAGATGGAGAATTTAATTACTCCATGTATTTATTAAGGGTAAAATTGTCATTTTGTTCATTACAAATGTTATAAAACTGGAGGGAGTAATAACATGCATATCTAAAATCAGGCAAAATATATGTTGATTGGCCTTACTTGCTTCTTTCATCGTATGTTAGTCTTTATTCTTTCCATCTGATTACTCACACTCTTGCACAAGCTGGGGCCTTCGCTAAAACAACAACTCTTCCCTTTTGGAGTAGAGGTTAGGTTTGTATACATCAGACCCTACTTTTGAGTGAAATTTACTAGGTCTCTTTGGTTTGATTTTTTATCAGAAATAATGTGGCCTTCTATCTTGGGATAGAGGAAAGGTGTGCGTACGGACCTACTTTTGAGTGGGATTTCCTAAGTCTATGTGATTTGTTTTTTTATCTAAAATCATGTGGCCTTAAATCTTACTACATGTTTTCTTGATTAGGAACAAGTGTGCAGCATGCTATAAACAGTTTAACAAAAAGGAGCACCTGGTTGAACACATGAGGGTTTCATATCACTCGATTCATGAACCCATGTGTGGAATTTGTGGGAAGCGTTGCCGCTCGTTTGAATCTCTTCGCGATCATCTTATAGGTAATATATATATATATATATATGTGTGTGTGTGTGTGTGTGAGAGAGAGAGAGAGAGGAAATAGTTTTCTAGTTTTCAGTTATGAACTGAGGAACAAAGAAGAGCATGACGTGTGTCCTCATTTGTTCACATTCATCATAAACATGAATGTTCTACAACTACAACATTCAGGAACACCATTCATAATGAATAGCACATGAATGTTGCAATTGAACGTTCCCTCTTACTATATACATACATACATATATATGTATTTTTTTTGGGGGGGGGGGGGGGGGTTGTTAGGGCAAATTGAATGAAAATGCAACATACTTTTATCCGATTCCTAATATGGTTAACGTATTTTAATCTAAATGTTTAAGATATTATATCTGAGATACCAAAATGAATATTTTGAAATATACTAATTACTTCTTCGATTCCTCAGGACTATTGCCAAAGGTCGAATGTGAAAGGGTGTTTAGGGACCGAGGATGCACCATTTGCCTATCGATCCTTAGTAGCCCAAACACTCTCAGGGTTCACCAAGATAGATGTCAACTAGTGCGCGGAAGTAACGTAATACATTATTTCCTCAAAAGTTAAAACCTTTTTCATCTTTCAATCTATACATATACGATTTATATCTATATTCCAGGGTGTACTGCATCGATTTGCTAACTTCGGCATTCAAGACGATCTGAGAATTGATAATGGGAAAGCACGAGTAGTTGCACTTGCCGGCAAAATGGTTGGCGGTGGTACTGATGGTTCGTTGGATCTTTGTGCACGAGTATGCATAATCGATGAATACGAGAACATACTATTTCATTCCTATATCAAGCCACAACTTGCTGTTACAAACTACAGGTTGGTGTCATATTTTCCTATAGGTTTCAGGGAAATACATATCACATGTTTCCAAATTCCACGTCCATCAATCAACACCTAATATCTCATTACTCTACTGAAAAGAGAGATAAAAAGAAGAACTAAATAAAGGGAAATTGACCAAAATAGTTGATCTTTCCGACTTCACTTTTTTGCCACTTTTGGAACCAAATTCTCATTTTAGCCGGAGTTTAGCATTTATATAAGCGTATTTTCAGATTAATTTTTTTTACACAAATAGTGATCAAAAAATTTGAATCCTTATGCAAATTTGAGTAAAGATTTTTTTCTGTATTCTTAATCTGAAAATCGAGAAAACTGTAGCTAAAATTGAAAAGTGACTAAAAATGAATTTGACTGAGAAAGTTATATGTTTTGGTCAATTTCCCTTAAATAAGGGATCATATGTCAAGAGTTTGATTGATGGAACAAACAAGAGTGCAACTAATTATGTAAATAAACCCAAATAAATGGTTATTACGGTGTTTCAAAGTTTTCTCTCTCTCTCTCTCTCTCTCTATGTATGTATGTATCTATCTATACATATATATATATATATATACTCTCTCTCTCTCTCTCTCTATCTATCTATCTATCTATCTGTCTATACATATATATACTCTCTCTCTCTCTCTCTCTATATATATATATATATATATATAAAGTTTCCTCAAGAGACTCCCCTTCATATAGCACTATTTAAGCAAGCCCGAAAATTTTCACAGGTACGAAACAACAGGTATTCGACCCGAATACCTAAGGGATGCAATGCCGGTGAGACAGGTTCAAAGGAAATTCCAAGATTTCCTATGCAACGGGGAACCAACATGGAAGATCCGCCCGGGAGGCGGGAAAGCAAGGATTCTTATAGGCCATGGTTTGGAGCATGAGATGAAATGCTTGGAACTTGAGTATCCTCTTGTGAAAATAAGGCAATTATCTTCATACCATCAACTAATATATTATTACTCCTTTTGGTCCCAAAATAAATGTACACAGTGAAAACACGCACAATTTTAGAAACATGTAACTATGACACTTGAGGGAGGTTCATTTAGGAACCTTAAATATT
The DNA here is from genome assembly GCA_036898165.1 of Silybum marianum. Classification (NCBI taxonomy): domain Eukaryota; kingdom Viridiplantae; phylum Streptophyta; class Magnoliopsida; order Asterales; family Asteraceae; genus Silybum; species Silybum marianum. The sequence goes on from CM072543.1 coordinate 1,015,194, forward strand.
TTAGTAACCCAAGAACCATCATTTTTGCAAGTATTCGTGATGAATAATAATGTATACTCACAAAATATGTGGTTCTTGGGTTTCTAAAATATTTAAAGTTCTTAAATGAACTTGTCCTGATACACTCTTTAATCAAGTAATTGACAATTTCACCTTTTAAATAACAAAAGGAGTAATGAACAATTAATGGTGTAATTAAGAATTAGACGCCTACTTTGAAAGTGGACATTTATTTCGGGATATATGGAGTACAATTTCACAAATTTTACCGTACTTGATTAACTTCACTTGATGTTTTGTTTACATTCACTTTCATTATTTTACAGGGATACAGCAAAATATCCACCCTTAATGAAGACTAGTAAGCTCAGCAACTCACTCAAGTACCTAACAAAATCGTACCTCGGGTAATCGTCTTTAAAAGATTTTAATAAATAAAAAAACAAAAAAAAAACGATCCTAGTAAAACCCACCAGAAGGTAGGGGGACAAATATATGCAGATATGACCTCTGCCCTAAAGAGCAAATCAGTTGTTTCCCTAAAGACCCCAAACCGGTGCAAGGTGTCAGAAAGGGAAAAAAACAAATACACAAAACATTAAAAAGTTATATATATATATATATATATATATATATATATAGAGAGAGAGAGAGAGAGGAAGACAAATATGCTAAAAATTAGGGGCGTTCAGGATCCGATTTGGACGGTTTAACCCCCAAACCCACAAACCAAACTGCAACGGCGGTTTAGTAAAATTTTCAAGCCGAGCAGTTTGGCAGCAAGTAACCAAAAAAAAGGTTGTATGGTTTGACTGATTTAGACGGTTTGGGCCTTTTATGGGCTTTAAACTAAATTCAACATAACATTTTAACTGAGCCATAAGAGTTCGAGCCAATAACATGAAAATTATATTATAAATGATGCATATGCATATTGGCGGCCGGTTCAACCTAAACTGCTCAAAAAAACATTCAAACTAGACCAGACCGCCAAACTGCTAAAAAAGGTCTGATTTGACTTGGTTTGACCGGTTTGAGCGATCCTATGGTTTTTTTTTGGGCACCCATATGCTAAATTTTGAGGAATATCCACATCTTAACGATAAATATCTTCTTTTACAGCTATGAAATTCAAAACGGGATACAAGATCCATACGATGATTGTGTTGCAACGATGAGACTTTACAGAAGAATGCGATCCCACGCTCATCGAAACGAGGACTATCCTCTCGCTACCGACTCTCAAAACAAGAACAATTTTGCTTCATGGAGGCAAGGGGAGCTTGAGAAGATGAGTCCGGAAGAACTCATGGCAATTTCAAGGTCGGATTACTATTGTTGGTGTTTAGATGGCAAAGATGTGGCTTAAATGAAGGGAAGACAATGGCTAAATTGAGCTAATTGATTAGAGAAGTAAATAAATATAAATGGAATAAGGATAGGATTGGGATCATGTGTTGAGACAAGTATGTTTTCATGAGACCATAAAATAATGGAAAGTTTATCAAAATAGTCATTTTTTTACTTGTGATTTTACCTCCTAGCCTATTTCTCCCAAAAGTGACCAAAATAGCCATCACGTTCGTAATTGCAAAGGGTGAAAATGCAAATAAAAAAAAATCTGAAATAGGTTCGCAATTTCAGGGACCATATATGTAAATTTTGGTCTACGTTCTCGCAATTGCGAATGTAATTTCCAAATTTTACATATTTGGTCCCTGAAACTGCGAACCTAGTTCGGAAATTTCTTTTTTCATTTTACATTTTCACCCCTTCACAATTGCGAACCTGACGGCTATTTTGGTAACTTTGGGGAGAAATTGGCTATTTGGTGAAACCACAAGTAAAAAATGGTTACTTTGGCAAATTCCCCCAAAACAAAACTGAACCATTATAATAAAACATTGTGAAGGTACAAAAAAACAGAGAACCTTCACATAAAATACACCAACAAAGTTTGTTCTGGTACTTTCACAGTGTTTTTGCTGTAAAGGTTCAGTGTGTGTTTGTGTCTTCACATCTGGTCTCACCGGCCTCACGAAGACAAACTGGTCTGACGAGAACTCAACCCTATTTGTAATATGTCGTATATTACTATTTCTTCAGAGTTGTAAGAACCGAGTGGTATGCCATGTACGTGGAATATGAATAAAAGCATCTTCATTTGCTAAAGAATCTTCCTTACGAAGATGGTACAAGAGACGCATATCCAGAGCTAAACTTGGAGCATTTCTCCTTAATATATGTTGGACTTTCCTTCCCACCTCAAGGGCTCTTTTAGAGAGTAATCTAATAGGTTCCACAAGTACTAAAATTTTGCTAAAAAATCACATCAAGGGATTCGGGTAAAACTATTCTTAATAAGACTTCCATCGAAGAATTCGAAGCTACACGATGAACAAATAACACAATTTGCTTACAATCACGAACGGACTTACGTCGGGGCATCCTGTTTCATGGTTACGTCATAATGGAAAAAATACGTCCCTGAAATAGATGCGGTTTGGCCTAATTTAGTACCAACTATGGTCAGGTTACCTCGGGTTGAATATTTTTTGGGTTTTTTCGGGTTGGGTTGGTTGATTTTTGAGCACCCCTAACACTAAGGCCTTGTTTGTTTCTTCATTTTAAGCTCTTAAACAACACTTATGTCTGATTCGTTTAGAAGTTTCATAACCATTTCAGAATTGAAATCAGACTTAAAACTTCAGCACCTCTTAAAAAACAAACGCCACCTAACCTTACCTCTGTTTCAAAAGAGATAGAAAAGCTGTTTCCAAGAAGACCTCTGACTTGCAAGAACTAACTAAAAGATATAGAGCGCACAACTATAAGCCGGAGAAAAAAAGAAGGTGAATAAACCACGACTAAGAACTTCTATCATCTATCCATAGATGTGCGTCATGCTTACATATACGTTCGTTTAATAATCCATAGTCTAGGATTTGAGCTAGACCTCAAGAACACCATAAAAGCCTATTTGGATCATACAAATCTATATATACATGAAACAAAAACATATTATTTGCTTACAATGATTTTTTACAGCTTTTGTAAATGATCATATATCACAAAAATTTAAGGAGTAATAAATCGAGAATCAAGAAGATGTAGAAGCGTAAAGCAAATAACCTGATATTACAGAGCTGAAGGCAAAGGCTACGAAAGCCACGAAACCCAAACCGACAGAAGCAGTAGCCAACTCCGGGAATTTGTCTGCACCCCAGTTTGACTTCCAGTCATCCACTCTGGTGGCGGCCGATGATCCCGATGATATTAGAAGGTATGCCAACATCTGAAGTTTACCAAATTTTCAGTTGGAGTTTAGAACCAAAAAACCAAATGAATACAGTAAATCCCTCCCGAAGGTGGGTCTAGGGAAGGCAAGATGAATGCAAAACTAAGGGGTCGTTTACCAAATGCTTACCCAGTAAGCGCTTATTAAGTCACATTACCTTATCGGATGAACATGGCAAGGACCGAGAGTCTTACCCGGTAAGAACAATGGTAAGAACCGAGAGTCTTACAAAGTAAGTGAGGGTGAAGACTCTTACCCGATTAGCGCTTACCAGGTAAATTGTTGCATATGGATAGGATGTTGTTTTTATGGACTAAAATCTTACACCGATAAGGTAAGTGATAGTGTCGAGAATTAAGAGAACATTGAATATGACCATTGTAGATTCTCAAATCTATTTTATGGGTCAACTCCCGGTCATTGCGGTTAATGATTTTAACAATTTGATGGCAATGGTTTGATTCGAACAATTTTTCCTGTTGCATACCTATTTTGAGCGATAACGGATAGATCTTGTAATTATAAATAAGAAGAATTGGACATTGTTTACACCCATTAAGAAAAAAATTATAGTTACACTAAAGTCTGGATAGAAACTACGGCAGACTTCATTATATTTTGATGCATTTTGCCCAAGTAAAATAACCCACAAATGATCAAACCATTAAGTCAAAAAACCATGAATGCCAAAATATGGGCTTTGCTTTGCTTCAGGTGACTGAATTGATTTTGAAATTAGAGTGAACAATGACTTGTTTACAGCAATTTAATTGGTTCTCTGTACGATTGAGATGATGCACATGTAAATCTAGGAGCTTGTATTATGTAATATGAATCAAATGTTTACTCCTAAGCTAAGCTAACCAGCTATGTGTGCTTATGCAAATGGTAAGCAACACAACTTTCTATCAAAAGAACAAATGATTTTGAACTACAATCACTCCATTGATTGCTGTTCTACCAAGTAAACTATAATTGATGGGGGTGTATTCACAGAAAAAGGGGGTCAAATCCGAACACTTGCCTGATCCATAGCGAAATCAAAGTAGTACCGGAGAGCATGGCGTCTGTTGTAATGATTTCCGGTTGCCAATTGATATGCCAGATCAAATCCTTGTAGCACAGCGTATGCAAATCCGACCACATTCACTGCCATGGAGTACCTGCAGATCCGCCATGGTTATTAAAAATGGTTTTCATCGGAAAACATCTGATTAAAATATGGAAATGTGACTGAAATAAGTTTAACAGTGGCCGTAAAAACAAAAGAGAATCACCGGAACTCCTTGTAACGATAGAATGAGTCGAGAGCCCATCCCTGGCGTTTATCAGTAGCCATCACAGACAACGATACTAAACAGAAGAGCAATTCGAATATCCTAAACCCTAACGCTATCTTCTTCATCGAACCTTCTTTCTCAGTCCTCCTAACGATCCCCACGGACGTCCTCCATCGCCTCCCATGGCCGCCACCGCCTGTTTGAGCTTCCTCCAATGGCCTTCCCACGTATCCGTCTTTGGCGCCGTGATCCGTTTTCTTAATCGACACAGTCTCGTCTCGGACGTACCGGTTCACCGTCGGCACAGGCGCCGGCGACGTCACTCTCACTGCCGACAAATCCGGCAACGGATCTAAAGGAGGCGATCCATGTGATGCTTCTACTTCTGCTTCTGCTTCTGGCTCTACTTCATTCCTTTCTGGAGTAAATCCATGGCTGAGAGCTGATAGAGACGACATAGTTGATACCGGAGAATCTTCAGCTGATCTAGCCGGCGGAGAAGGCTGTGATCTCCGATCTCGAAGATGACCGGAAGAAGAAGTCGCCGGAGAATCAACATCAACTTGCCGTTTCTGTTTCAATTCTCTTTCCATCATGAAATCAAACGTTTCACTTCAATCAGACCGAAAGGATCTTGCCAAAATCTATCCAAAATTCGTACAATTACATGAGAATCTACAAACCTGATTCATTCCAGTGATCTTCGGCTTCGATTGGGTGCGTCATAACTTTGAGAGAAGAACACAGATTTGCAGATGGCGAAAATCTATGGTGGTTGAAAGAGTAAAGTTTCGTGAGGTTCAAATTTACACTATACATCCTTCTCCTTTTGATATTTACAAACTCAAAGGTTTCAACAAACTTTAACGCTAACAGCATCTCCAACGTGGTTCTTATAAGAACCTCATTTTTGTACATTATTTTGTCGCATTAATGTTACCTCATGAAATTAGGAACTCATCAAAGATTCCATAATGAAGGTTCTTATAAGAACCTCCTTTTTGTAGGCTCCATTAATTTTTTTTAACATCAATATTTATATTTTAATAATTAAATAAGTCAAAAAATAAATAAAACATGAGTGAAATGACATTTTTTACAAAAATCATGGTAAGAATCAAGGTTCCTGTTGAGTAACCTATGCCTTGATAGGTTCTTATAAGAACCTCTCCACAATGGTAGTTCTTATAAGCTAATGCATTTTTTACTTATAAGAACCTTGCATTGGAGATGCTCTAACCGCAGTTTTGTTGTTGATTGAATCAGTTTTATTCATTAATTTTCTGTCGATAACTTAAAGTTCGCATCGTAACGTGATTTCGTTAACCATCCTATTAGTGTCGTAGACTTCTGATTAACTGGAACTGGTTCAAAAGGTAATATTTGTGTTATTTCCATGTGAATCCAATATAAGAGCCGGTATTTTTCTGGTAACCATGGGTTTCCAAACCAGTTTACATACATCAACTAATTTTCTGGACGACCAGCCGACCACAAATTACCTGAAGTCATCATACGTGAACTTCCATGGCCATAAAAGGTTTGGTATTGCCTAGATTCGAACCAGATGAAGATAAGATTTCACTGTACTCCCTAAGTCTTAACCAAAGGCAATATTGACCATGACAACAGTGATGAATAGCGTGTTTGTGCCACCTATGTCGAGACAACAAAAAACAGTTAGATAGATGTGGTAGTGCTCGGTTTTTCTCAGTTTGTCACTTAATCATCCATTCACATACTACATTGATCTTACGACTATTATGAAGGAAGTAAATTATTGTATCTTAGGGAGGGTGGGTGACTCGGTGGCACCAGATCTGAAACTAATACATTTTTTATGAAAAAATACCCTTTTCTAATTGAGACAATTCAGATTGAGCAATTGAATATTAAATCCAAACATATGCCATACTTCCTGTTAAAGTGTCTCGTGTGTCACTGACGACCATTCCAATTAGTTTGTTTCTTAAATACGACTTGTCATGTAAAACAGGTTCTCAAGAATATCTTCAAGAACGACATGGACATCAAGGGTTTTTTGCATTCCGTTTACTAATAAGGCAAACACACGTTCATAAAGAGAATAAAATACAAATGAATGTTTTTCGTCACATCCTGTTATGGTGGTAGCAAATATCGGATAAATAATTTATCCTATCATTGTCTAATCCAATTTCGTTCTTTCTAGTCCAATTTAGTAATGTTATGTTCTATCTGATCTTTACACCAAACACTACCTAACGAGAAAATAAAATATAAACAACTAAAAAAAACATTTATAATAAACAGAGTTTGAGATATGAAAACTAACTTTTTTTAAACAAATAAACATAAATCTGAAAAAAAAAACACTAAGAAACACCCTAGTAACCGTTTATTTGCACGGTATGTACATATACATACAAGTAATTTGTAAGCAATTTGTCCAATACACACATGTACGCACATGTATATACAAGTGACCTGTAAGCAATTTATCCGATGTGAGCATATGTACACATATATATACAAGTTACCTGTAAGCAACTTGTTCGATATGCATATGTATACACGTGCATAAAACCAAGAAACAATTTCAATCAATTTTATGCCTATATACCTATAAGTAATTATAAATACCGTCCAGATGAATGGTTATCTAAGTTTTGCACGGGTTTTTATTTTATTTTTATACATTTAAACCCGAAATAACTCGAACGGGCACAGGCCCATGGCTTTTAACCCGTGAAGAATTTTGCCCGCCTCACCGTTAGGGTTTTAAAGACGTTGATTTTGAACACAAGAAGCTCTGCGACTCTAACCAACAATGGCGTCCAATTCAGGTAAACAAGTTTTTCAACGAGTTAGGTCGTTTGTCGCCTCCACTCGTAAGCCTCAATTTCAATCTAATATAGCCGGACTTTCACCGGAATCTTCCAAAGCTTTCTCTAGCATCTCCGGTCGCCGGAACCCTCGCTTCTTATCCAGGTTCATTTCTACTGCCATACCTCTTTTTATTCGATTTGTCAACACGAAATATATATACATTTATATTCGAATTTAGCGATTCGATTTTGCTATAACATGTTCAATTATAGAATCCTGTTTGAATTTATCATTAGGGTGACAATCAGGTTACGATCATGAACGATCGGGTAATTGGACTAATTTCATGTCAATTTTTATGCCTCTTCCTTTTCACCAACTAAAAGAGTTCGACATTATCCTCAAGCTTAAAAGCCACCTGAAAAACCCTACGATTTTGGAAGTTTAAACTGTGATTAAGTTACAAATTTAGGAACCGGAGGTTGGATTGAGTTATGCGGTGTTTGTGTTATAGGTTGCCGGTGGAGTTGGGTGGTATGCAGTCTCTGATGCCTCTTCATTCTGTAACTGCTTCAGCATTGCTCAACTCAATGTTGTCTTCCAAGGTTGGGCAGTGGAGTTCAATATCTGAAGGTGCATCTCCTGAACTTGTTTTTGTATTTCAAATTTGAAATCATTTACTTAATTTATCGTGTTATTTCCCTTTTGTTTCGGTAATTCTATGTTATCATGTACTGTTATTGCATTTGGTTCTTGTTGGTTCATAAGATGTATGTTCTCTGGTTCCATGTTGATGTTAATTTATACTCTTTCCATCCCAAAATAAGTGTTTACATTCTTATTTTAGTTTGTTACAAAATAAGTTCTCACAGTTAAAAGTAAGGGGTCGTTTATTAGATGATTACAAGCAACGGTCACCACATTCACTTACCTTATCAGGTAACATTTCCTGTCATCAAAATGGGTTATTGGTAAGCATCTATCAACTGGTAAGCGCTTACCGGGTAAGAGTCACCAGTCACCACCCTCACTTATTGGGTAAGACTCTTGATCGGATAAGATTCTCGGTTCTTGCTATGCTCACATTCTGTAAGGTAAGTGTCCCATTAAGCGCTTACCCGGTAAACATTTGGTAAAAGACCCCTAAATGCTTGATTTAATTCTACCCTTAATTATGAGATGAAGAATCCATTATCAAAGGTAAAATTGTCATTTAGTTGATTAAAAAGTGTAATAATTACACATTTACAAAACTTTTGTGTCATTTCCATTGTGGACATTTATTTTGGGACGGAAGGAGTATGGTATATATAATCGGCGTGCATAGTGTTGCAAAATTCTATGATCTTCCTGATTGGTTTTGTGCTAATGTTCTATAGTGAATCACATTAATCTTGACAAACATTATAGTGTAAATCTGTAAGATAATCGATTACAATTAGTACCTCTTATGTGCAATGTTATGATAAAATCGTCCTGCTCTCTCCTTAAGACAGTTATGGTAACGGGTCCTGAGCATATGCAATTTCTGCATTTTGCACTGTCCTTTAGGGTGCGTTTGGTACGTAGACTGGACGGGCAAGAGTGAGGTAGGCGGGTGAAAAAATTATGGAAGGTTTTAAGGGTTTTAGTTTGACATGGGTAATTTAGTAATTTACCAATCTTGTCTCATCTCCTTGATTTTTGTTCCACCTATTTTGGCGAGACAAGAAATGCATTTTTGTCCTGCTCAGTCTCGTCCTGGGCTGTTTGGCAGTTGCTGAATGGTTTGGTGCGGAATGATTAAGTGATCAGAATGATTAAGAGGCTCTTATGATATTGTGCAAAATGAAATATAATTGTTTGATAATTGTTCATGATGTAATTAGGGCTCTTAATGGTTAATGGTTAAGGGAGGTCTAGGATACAAAATGATTTAGAGGGTTTTGGAACCATTAAGAGTCAGACTTATTTTCTGCCAAACAGGATTCACCTCTTAGCGATTAAGAGCCTGCCTCTTAATGGAACTGTTAAGAGGTAAACAAACAGCCCTAACTTGGTTTAGCATGAGGCTTTCGATTTCCATTTGCTTACCTCCATGGTCAATTGCTAATTTTTTTTCCCGCAACCTAATTGCTCACACTCTTGCACAATCCGGGGGGTTTCACTTTCATGAACATCAGTGTTATTAAGCTAGTCTCGTTAAGTTTAACGAGTCTTATTTTGTGTTCGAGATCAACTCGAGCTCTAGTAGCTCGTTAAAAGCTCAAATCGTTTACACCCTTCCCACTGTTTTGTACAATTCGTCAATTATGCATTTTCTTTGCCATATCTCATATTCTTTATTCCAAATATGAGTAAGAAATATGTTTAAACGAAGTTTGTAACAATATATTTAATTAAACGTATTTTTACTTTATTTTTTATCTTGGTGATGATTGATGATGAAATGACATGATTTAAGTTTTATTTTTGTTTATGTTACAGGATTTGCAACACCACTATAACATGGCCTACAAACATATGAAGGTGAAGTTGTCTTTGTGAGTTGTTTTGTTATCTTGTTTCCAAATAATTTCCAAGAACTACAACTCTTATAATCATTATATGGGTGTCTTTGGATTTTGTGACATTTTTCAACAACATTTATGAATCAAAATCTGTTTGTTGTACATTTTTTTTGGTAACCGTGGATTTTCGGGTCAGTTTATGCCTACCGGCTAATCCCCAGACGATCACGAATGACCTGAAGTCATTTCAGGTAAACCTCCACAACTAAAAGGGCTTTAGCCGCGCCTGAAATTGAACCTGGTTTTGTGAGATTTTCCACTACATTCCCTTAATGTCTTTATTGATATGTTGAATAAACGGATTGATATCGACCAAAATATCATTTCGATTAATCTTTTTGTCGTATTATTGCTGTAACAATAAGCTTGTGTTAACGGTAAAAGCCAAACCAAACGATGCGTGGATATTTATATGATATTTTTGGTATATTCTACCTAGAGGTGGGGTCTTATAAAAGTAAGAGATTGTTTGGTTAGTTTTCTATTAATTTTTATATAGATAAAGTTGTTATAGTGGATTAATATGTTTTTATAGATTAAGAAGGTTTTTTGGGAGTTTTTTTAATAAATGGAAGGAGTGTGTATAATTAATTGGAGGGCATGTTTGGAAAGAAACTTGTATTCTACATAAAAATCATTACTAGAAGCAGCTTTTTGAATAAGTCACTTTCTATATAATTAAACAAGTACTAAACAATCATGTATAGTTGAATAGTGAATCTCATTTAACTCATTTACTTATTCTTTACCTCAAAGAGTACTATTTCCATTAAGGGCCATTGGCTTGGGAAAATTGTATGAAAGAGAGAAAAACAAATAGACTTAAATTTAGAAAAGATAAATATAAGCATACGTTGATTTTAAAAATTAAACCTAACGATCCAAATATCTCAATCAAAGATGGGATCCGGAAAGAATAAGATGTATGCATCCTGAAAGAATCAAATGGTGGAAATAATAAAAAAAAAACGATTTCTTTTTCTAAGCTTCTAATTTTACAAAGCTTTACGGGTTTAGAGATTTTTGTACTTTTATTTATTTTAAAGAAAAATATAAAATCCGTTTAAACAAAAAATCTATTAAAATATGAAAAATATTTATTTTAAAGTTAGTTTTTAGGTATTAAAAAGGGGAAAATCACTAAAGTGATCGGTATATGTTAAGTAATTAATAAAATGACCATTTTTTACGTACTTTTTAAAATGATCAGGTATTTCGGTAAAGCATTTTTGCATATTGACAAATTACATACACGAGGCACACATATCATAAAAAGTCAAGATTTTAATAAAAAAACAGATTTTCACCAAAAAAAAAAAAAAAGGATTTTGAGTCTCATCGTGTAAGTATTTTGTCGAAAACCCAAAAACTTAGCCAAATGCAAGAAAGAATCTTAACTTTATGATAATGTGGAACCATATAAGCAATATGCCAATCCGACAAAATACTTTAACGAAATGTGGTTATTTTGATAAATACATAAAAATTTGGTCACTTTGTTAAATAATCACATGTATTCCAGTAATTTTCCCTAAAAAAAATCAAAAATCAAATACCCCCGGTGCAAGGATGGATTCAATGTGTTAAAAATTATAAGGTCGTAAAAAATGTTACCATAACAATTCCTTATGCGTCATCATATATATTTTGAAATTACAATGAAGACACAAGTTTCCATTGATCGAGTTAGTTTGTAAAAGTTTTCTTCTATCCTACACTTGAGTTCAAATTCTATAACAGTCATTTTTTTAGTTTTTAATTTCAAATTTATTATGTTTCTAAAAAATTGCAATAAAATATTTTCACACATACCTCACATATGAAAAATAATGAACCTTTTTTTTAAAAGGCATAGCGACATCGAACCAACGAACCACTACCACGAATACACGGATGAAAAATAATGAACTAACCAACAAACAAAATTGATTGTATAAAAAATATATTCCTGAATTTATTTCTTATGGTTAAAAGACAACATCCGAATTACTATGAGGTGAATCATGTTTGGCAAATCATTTTGTATCATGAATCTCCTTTGACCGTTAAGAGTCCTAATTACCCATTGATCAATTACCAACCAATTATATTTCATTTTGCACTATTTCAGAAGAGCATCTTAATTATTCTGACTACTTAATTATTCTACATTAAACCATTCAACAACATCCAAACAGTCCCATAGAGCATCCACTATGGAGGTTTTTCTTGAGGTTTTATAAAAACCTCCACTGTGGAACATATATTTTTGTCCAATTACAAGTTTCTATAGGCATCCAGGTGTTTGAACAAGAACCCAAACTCTTGCAAACATTCCTTATTTATTATTATTATTTTCTTCTTTGTTTTATAAATTAAAAATAAAAGAATAAGGCTTTTATAAGAATTTTTATTGTAGAGTTTTATGAAGGTTTTTGTTTTATCGAGATAATAATATAGCAAAAAAAATTATGGTAGATAAGGTTATTGAAAGTTCCACCACTGGCGTTTTCAGTTCTGTTTTTTGTTGGGGTAACACTATTTGGACGCGTGTCAACATTCCATTAATGTGCATGCCATATGCCTTTTTCCCTCTTCTATTATATCTTTAGAGGCAAAACCAACCAAACTGCAAAGAAAGTAGCTGGTCTTTCCCACCATTCTCTTTTTCACTCCCATTTCTCACGCCAATTTTTCACTCAGATATGGCGGGAAACGACGACCATATCAAAAATGGCTTCCTTCGAGCAGATCAGATCGATCTCAAGAGCTTAGACGAACAATTACAAAGGCATCTCACCGGTACCAGAAGAACAAGAAGTTTCGACAAGAGCACCGGCATCAATCTCAGCATTACCGGCGTCAATTTCAGTACTAATAATCCTTCTTATAATCAACAAAAACCAGATAATCTTCATCTTCAACACAATCACCATGGATTATTAGATGGAAATCGAGATGGAAACAACACTTCTAGGTTAAGGATTGATACTAATAGTAGTCGGCAGAGGCAAGATTGGGAGATCGATCCTTCAAAACTCGTTATCAAATCTGTAATAGCTCGTGGATCCTTTGGTACTGTTCATCGTGGTGTTTATGATGGTCTAGATGTTGCAGGTACGCTTTGTGTTACTTTAGATTACAGTTTTCATTCTTAATTTGCTGCTTAGAATACGAATTAACAAAACTATTCTTGTTGAATTTTTATCAAACACTTTGTGTGCATCATCTTCTCTGTCTATTAGAAGTGATTTTGAATGACTATATATATACTCATAACCAGTGGCGGATCTCCAGGATTTGTCTACTTGGTCACGTTAAGGTAAACTAAAGGTGCATAAAGTCACCCGATGCATTTTGGGATTTTTTTTAAAAGTTTTTTAGTTGATTTTAAGCGATTATTTAGTGTCCTTAGAACCCCCCTTTTTAATACCAAGTCCGCCACTGCTAATAACCGGTAATTCTTCTTTGTCTGCTCAATTTCATGGTTTATTTTCATGGAGTTTGCTTCACGATTCAATCATTCGCCATTTAGTTTACTAGAGGTGGCTATGGTGGCCTGAACCTATTTTTGGTTGGACTAATAAAAGAGGGAAGATACACTGATTTGATCGTGACTTCTTTAACTTTCCTTTAATTTCCCTTTGTGTTTCTTTTACTGTTAATGCTTTTTTAGTTGCCAATTTTCTTTCTATCATTTATACGAAGTCACAACTTTTCCATGAAATTAGGCGTAAAGGTGTACCCGCTTTGAATTAATGCGTTATCCCAAAACTTAAAAAAAACGTGGTTATGGTAGTGTTTTTGTATATGGTATTATTATCAAAATAACTATTTTTTACTTATTGTTTCATCAAATAGTCCATTTCTCCTCAAAGTTACCAAAATAACCATCAGGTTCACAATTGTCAAGTTCGCAATTGCGAAAGGGTGGAAATATAAAAAAAGTCTGAACTAAATTTGTAATTTTAGGGACCAAATATGTAAATTTTGCAACATCAACTTCGCAATTACGAATGTAATTTCCAAATTTTACATATTTGGTCCATGAAATTGCGAGCTCAGTTCAGGAACTTCTATTTTTTACATTTTCGCCCATTCGTAATTGCGAACCTGATGGCTATTTTCTAGCTTTTAGGAGAAATTGGCTAATTGGTGAAACCACAAGTAAAAAATGGCTATTTTGGCAAGTTTCCCTTACAATTTTGGAGTCTTAGTTGGGTGTTGCAAAAATAGACTCATACGGAAAATTTTCTGGATCCACGTCTGCGGTATAGAGACCAATGAAGTGGGGTTCCGCTCAATCAATTTTTGCAATTAATTTTTTTTTATATGAGAGGTGTACATGCTGAACTTTGGGAGATGCTCCAGGTTATTGGAAAATACAATAGACGTCGACCAAAAAACCGGAGAAGTTTCTCAAAATCAACCCAAAAACTTAAAAAATCTTTCGAAACAGTGGGATTCGGCTAAAAACACATCCAGCAACTTTGTGAGCCTTTGATGCACCTTAAATATGTAGTTGCTTAGCTAAAATCTTGGGTCCCAACTGAGGGGACGTTCGACAGTTGCTGAATGGTTTGATGTAAAATGATTAAGTGGTCAAAATGATTAAGAGACTTTTATGATATAGTGCAAAATGAAATATAACTGTTTGGTAATCATTGAAAATGAAACCAAGCCTCTGAATGGTTAAGAGAGGTCTCGAATACAAAATGATTCAGAGTGTTTTGAAACCATTAAGAAGCAGACTTATTTTTTGCCAAACATGATTCACCTTTTAATGATTCAGAATTTGCTTCTTAATGAAACTGTTAAGAAGTAAACAAACGGCCAAGCGTCTACGTATAAAGTTATGAGGAGACTTTAGTACCAAAAGTCCAACTCACGAGATGAACCTGATCCGTAGTTGGCCACTTTATTGTGTTAAGATGTTTCTTTAAGCTAACCTTTTCTATCACGTGGTTTGAGTTTGACATGTGAAGATTATGTGAAGGAGAATTAAAGGTGTATCTATGTCTTGTCTTCTCAACTAAATCTTCTAGGGTATGTTGTCATAGTTTTTTTTATGAAATTAACAAATAAAATTAAAATAAAAGTTGATCCGTCGCAAAATAACCACCAATTTTGTAAAAAATCATTAACGAAACCTATCTTTTATGTAAAATTTTGACATATTTTATTTGATTTTTGGGCTCATTTTGCAAAGGTAATAAGCAAAACCCAAAGTTTCCCTTAAAAAGAGGTAGTGCTCACTTTGTTTGCAAAATGAGCCCAAAAATATCAAAATAATCTGAAAAAAAGTGTTTGTTCACAAAAAATGTTTCGTATGTTTTCGTTTTTGTACGTGACATAAAAAATGGTTATTTTGTGATGGGTCAACTCCAACTTCCAATATTTTTTTATGTTCAATAATAAAAGTAAAAGAATCGATAGAAAACAAGATAAATAAAGATATAGGTGGAAGGATACATGTGTTTCCTTTTTTATGTCTCAGTGTGCTTATCTCCTTTATATTTACTTTTTTACTACTTACTTTTCCTTTTTTTAAGTGTTCTTGGCTCTTCTTTTCTTTTTCTATTTCTTTTTCTCACACTTTTACACAAATGAAAGATTTTTATGGAAACAACTTCTCTATCCTTTAAGGGTACAAAACATGTGCATACAGAGGCGAATCCAGAAATTTTCGGAGTCGTATCATAAATAAATCCAATAATGACATAAAGTTTTATCTCATATTTTTCATATAAACCCCTGAAGGTTTAATATTTACGGTTTCACCCAGAAAAACTTATAGTTACACATTAAAGTCCTAAAAGATTTTACACTTAACCCCATCATTTTAGTGTGTACATTTCACCTTCAAACCCTACTTTCGAGTAAAATATAACGGTTTGTTGGTAATAAGTCTAATTGCTTGTTTATCCTCAGTTAAACTTCTTGATTGGGGTGAAGAAGGCCACAGGACAGATGCTGAAATAGCTTCACTTAGAGCAGCTTTTACCCAAGAAGTTGTTGTGTGGCACAAACTTGACCATCCTAATGTAACTAAGGTAAAAAGCCTTTCTTTTATTCTTTATTTCTATTGAATATATAATTATATCCATTTGTAGAATAATCCGTATACATGTAGGACCCTCCCCTCTTTCTATAATGTTTTTTTTACAGAGAGATTCAAAATGTTTCATATATCCTAACAATATAAAAGGGAAATTGACCAAAATGGTCAATCTCCTCAACCGAATTCTTCTTTAGCTACTTTTAGCATCAAATTCTCATTTTGCCTTATTTACATATTAAAAGAAATCTTTACGCAATTTGGGATCCTTATGCAATTTCTTTAAGCAAATTACGCAAAGTTGAGTTGAAGATTTTCTTTCTTTCTTTCCTAATCTAAAAATAGGCTTTACGCGCTAAAATGGGAATTTGATTGAAAAAATGGTTAAAAAGTGAATTTGGGGAGATTGACTATTTTGGTCAATTTTTCCGATATTAGACTAAATAGTGAATTTGGGGAGATTGACTATTTTGGTCAATTTATCTGATATTAGACTAAATGATACTGATAACATAACATCATGATGCTAGTTCAAGTTCTCTCATAGGTTTATTCCTTATCTGTAAGGGATGTACTAGAAACAAATTCAAAAGGGTTCCATATATACTAAATGATAACATCATAACACTAGTGCAACTTCTTTGTTCTTCAAGTATATATATATACACACACACATCAAATACTCACGCACACATCTCACATTTGGTGAGGTTTGAACTCTTGACCTCTTGGAGGCTGGGATCTACCGGATTGGTTACTTCAACTTCTCTTGTAGGTTTATGCTTTATTCCTTTTGGGCATTTACTAGTTCAACTTCTTATTAAGAGGTTGAAACATTCCATTCTGCTTGGTTTAATTTAGCAAGAAACATTGCAACTTTATTTTTTTCATGGGTGTTTACGGTTTAACTTGCG
The DNA here is from genome assembly GCA_036898165.1 of Silybum marianum. Classification (NCBI taxonomy): domain Eukaryota; kingdom Viridiplantae; phylum Streptophyta; class Magnoliopsida; order Asterales; family Asteraceae; genus Silybum; species Silybum marianum. The sequence continues at coordinate 1,032,080 of CM072543.1, forward strand.
GTTTATGCTCTTCTATTTCCTTGGCAGTTCATTGGGGCTACAATGGGCACGTCGGAACTAAACATACAAGCAGATAACGGTCATTTTGGCGTTCCACGTAACTCTTGTTGTGTAGTTGTGGAATACCTTCCCGGTGGTGCTCTTAAATCTTTCCTCATAAAAAACCGAAGAAGGAAGCTGGCTTTTAAAGTCGTCATGCAACTAGCACTTGATCTTGCAAGAGGGTGCGTGTCTATACCCTTTTTGTTACAATGAAATCGACAATGTTTTGTGTTTGTAACATCCCAGGCTAACTGTACAAGATATTGTCTGCTTTGTCACACCTGGACTGACAGTTTTTAAAACGGGTATGATAGAGGAGGTATTCAGTCCTTTTTAAGACAACTTTTGTTTCCATCCCCAACCAATGTGGGATCTTACAACCAGTAATCTAATGTGATCCCACATATTTTCACATGGTATCAAAGGCAAGGTCTACCATTGTCTACCACTGCTGCTGCAGGAACTCGACACTATGGGACAATTTGTGTTTGCCTAGCCCTTCATTGGTGGGCATATTGGAATCCTACATCAACTAGACTTAGGGCCTGTTTGCTAGCAGCTTATTGAGCTTAATGGGTCACAACTTATTCAGTTAGATATACATGATTGTTTGATAGTGGCTTAACGATATAGAAAGTGGCGTATTCTAGTGAGCTTCTAAGGAGGAGTTTTATGCAGAAAACCAACTTTGTTCCAAACCTACCCCTTCCAGTTAAAAAAACAGGCTCCTTCCATCTATGAAAAAAAATTCTCAAACAAAAACCTTCTTAATCTATACAGACAGATTAATCCACGCAAGCAACTTTATCTGTACATGAGTACATGACTTAATAGAAAACCAACCAAACAACCCCTTAGACTATTTCTCCTCAATATATGTTGGAACCTCAGTCTCTCTTCAAGTGCTCTTTTGGAGTGTAATCTAACCGAGTTCCACACACACACACACACATATATATATATATATAGTATATATGTAAGAATATTTTCTCTCTCAATAATGGCTCTTTTAGTAATGTTCTTCTCAATTCTTTGCAGGTTGAATTATCTTCATACAAAGAAGATTGTCCACAGAGATGTGAAGACAGAAAACATGCTTTTGGACAAGACCCGAACCTTAAAGATTGCGGACTTTGGTGTGGCTCGAGTAGAGGCATCGAACCCGAATGACATGACTGGTGAGACCGGAACCCTCGGTTACATGGCACCAGAGGTATTTAGTTAATGTGTGGTTCTCAATTTGGCACTCGGTTTTATAGTTCAATTTAACCATCAATCTGTTTTGAATGAAATCGGCATGGAGACAGGTCCTCAATGGCAGCGCGTATAACAGGAAATGTGATGTTTATAGCTTCGGGATTTGTTTGTGGGAAATATACTGTTGTGACATGCCGTATCCGGATCTTAGTTTCTCAGAAGTCACATCGGCCGTGGTCCGACAGGTATGTTTTTTCTGTAAGTATATACTATTTTTTTTTGTGAAGGGTACCCCAGGCTATGCCTAGACTAATCCCGACAAATTATGATTACAATACATCAGCCCTGATAAACCCATTGGCCATAATTGGTGTGTATGCCTAGATTCGAATCCTGGGCAAATGGGATATTCCACCACATCCCCCAGGGCCTCAACCAGTACGCCACAACCCTTGTGGTTAAGTATATACTATTTAGTTACGCCAAAGGGGTAAGGCATGTGATCCTTTGACCAAAGGTGAGGAGGGTGTGTGAGTTTTATTTGTTTCAATTGCCGTATATAAATATTATTTACTTTAAAAAAGGGGTGGGGCGGATTTATCCAAATACAATATAGGTGTTGGATCCTGCCCCCCTAGGCTCTAACCGCCGAGTGAACCAAAAAATGCATCCTCACATTGGTGTCCTTGTAGGCAGGTTCTGTGTGGGACCGGTTGGGGTCGATGGTAATCAATTTTTTGGCAATAAAAATACTCATGGACCCTATTACCTTTGGTAGAGATTTGAACCCTTGACCTCCTGGGAGATGCTCTAAAGTAATCTCAAGTGAGGATTAGGCTCGTACAATCTGTTAGATTTGGATCATTTCTGATGGAACCTCCTTCCTCATAGGCTCTTTTGGATAAGGGTGTGCATGGGGCGGGTTCGGGTGGACAAACCAAAACCCCGATCGGATTACAGATACTGAAACCAATCCCCAGATTTTTGGTTTTGGATTTCGGATTGCTTCATGTTGGGGTTAGTTGGGTTCAGATGTATAGTTGTATGCAATATATATATATAGGTGCAAGATCGTGTGAGAAGTAGAGTTAAGGTGAGAAGCGTAAGAAGGGATCTGGATCCTTGATCACCTTTAATCTCAAACTTACCCATGAATTGCCCTTCATACGGGGATTGATCCGGTAGATCGTGGCGCATCTTATCTCCGTGCATATCATCCTAATGTGCATCCAAGGGTGAAGATCCCTTCTTACGCTTCTCACCTTTAACTCTACTTATCACTGGAACCCAACCCTATATATATATCCAATCCATTTGGAGAATGAATTCAAGCGATTGATAGGATTGATACCGATAGTAGTTTTTGAAATTAGAAAAAAGTATGGCTGATTAGGATTAGGATTTTCTAAAGATATATAGATAAATAAATATATTTATATAGAGAGAGAAAAGTTCAAATGAAAACTCATTTTTCATTGCGAACGTGAGGACGTAGGAGAACACGACACGTGTCCCCTGCGTCCAAGGGGACATGTGTCGCGTTCTCCTTTGTTCTCACGTGCACAATGAAATATTAGTTTTCATTTGAAACCCACCCCTATATATGTGTGTGTGTGTGTGTATTTCGGGTTTTCTGTATCTTACATTTATCGTGAATTAACTACAGAATTTGAGGCCGGAGATACCACGTTGCTGCCCAAACTCGGTTGCAACGGTTATGAAGAGATGTTGGGATGCAAATCCCGACAAGCGGCCGGAGATGGATGAGGTGGTGGCAATGTTGGAGGCCATCGACACTTCAAAGGGCGGTGGAATGATACCCGGAGATCAACAGCAGCAAGGATGTTTTTGCTTCAATCGGACCCGAGGCCCTTAATTAGACTACTATTTTTACTGCTTTATATATCCCACACGGAGGTAGGGTCTGGAAAACTATTTTTACTGTTGATTTGGATCGTGTAAAAGTAAAACCACCCACTTTTCGTGATATATGTGAAACCACCTTTCTAGCTGTTGGATCATCTTTTATCTCGTCGAAGTTTCACGTAAAAAATGTGAATATTCGATGAGATACTTAAATTCAACAGCTAGGAGGTGGGCTCATGTAAACCCAACCCTTTTTATTGTTTGTATAGTAGAATCATTAAATATACATATTTTGTATAGTATGATTATCAAAGTATATATAAACGCTTGTGCAACAGGACTAGTTAAAAAGTGGGTTTTATGATGCTTGATTCAAAATTATGTTTGATGGGATAATTTTAACTGATAAATAAAAGCTATGTCTTGGGTTAGGTCGAGTCTTTTCAAGATTACTGATAGTTTTCTGACTGTTATCTTTAAAGTCCCATGAAATTACTCGAGGTGGGTGCAAACTGGTTTGATCAAACATGTTATCCAATAAAAAAAATAGGAATACTTTTGTAAAGGCAGTTTGATCAAACATGTTATCCAATATAAAAAATAGGAATACTTTTGTAAAAGCGGGTTCATTCTAACAATTTACGAGAATGTGAGGACAATTCAACCAATCATTTTGTACTTGAAATTTTTAATTTCATGTACAAAATCATATGTGATTTTATACTAGCATCAAAAACGACACGCGCGACTTTTGCCGCCGGAAAAGTCTCGGCTAATCATATATGATTTTGTATGTGAATCATATGTGATTTTGTACATGAATCATATGTGATTTTGTACATGAAAAATTTAACGTACAAAATGATTGATTGAGAATTATCCTAGTATTCTCGTAAATTGTTACCGTTCTCGCATGAACCTCTTTCTACTTATGTATCCGATTAAGAAAAGTTCAGTATCTTTTTGTTAATCCATTTTTTTGTTTGATTATAGAGTACATTACGTTTTTGGTTCATAGGTGGTTTGTTGGAAATTGCAGTTTCTTATTTATGCCTTTATTCTTTTGCGATTACAGTTTTTATTTCTTATTTTTTATAATCTGTTATTATTTTTAGCCTTTTTTTAGAATTCATTGATATTTTTTTCCCTTCATGCTTAAAAGGTAAGAGTTATTCTCTTAACAAAAAACTTAAGAGATTTTCAACAACTTCTTCAAAATAAATAATAAATTTTAAAGTTTTTTGGCTTTTTCTTTTTACTACAATAAATTATTCCAAAAAAAAAGTAATATAGAGATCTTAAAAGTAAAAGAGTAGAAAATAGATAGAGAATTTCTACATATTTGAAGAATACTCGAAATTCTACCCTATTAAAATCTTAAATTTTAGTGTAAGATTCAATATTACCCATAAATATGCATTTATTGTTTCCACTAATTTTTATAGCTTTAAATTAATTTTATTTATTGAGGATTTTCTTATCATCTCTTTGTTCGAGAGGATAGAAGGTCAATTTATACTATTAAATATGAGTAATTATATTTAACAAGCGACCAATGTCGAAGGACGGGAGTTTTGGAAGAATAAAAAACTCGTCTTTCTAAATTCTCAACTCATTAATTATCTGAAAACGGATCATTACTTTATGAATATATATATATTTAATGGTTTGTTTTTAGATGATATTCAAAAAACCACACATAATGATCGTATAAAAAACCAAAATTGAGATAATAAATATTAAAAGCATCTCCAACAGTTTTGTTAAAATAAAAAACAGATTTTTATTCTCTAAATCTTTTCAACAGATTTATTATCTTGTTCTCTATAATAAAAAAAAATTCAAATTTTTTTCTAAGAGAATTCCCTAAAACTTGATAGTACGAGATAGAAATTGTTATTTTATTTTATATCACCAATGAGATTAAAATTTTATCATTTTATATTAAGTTTTTTTAAAAATATATTGAGATGATAAATTAGATAATATTATATTAATATAATTTGTGTTAAAATCTCTAAAATACAAAATCTATTGAAAATGAATATAACTTTTTTTTAAAGATTTTTACCTTCGATTCTCTATTTTAGAAAAATTATAGAAAATTGTTTTAAATAGTCACCATGAAGAACAAAATGATAAATGGCCATTAGAAAATTTAAAAAAATCCAAGAACAATTCCAATTTCCAAAGATAAAAAACCAAAATTCAGAGTTTGAAAAAACCTAATTAAAGAAACAAAATCCAAAGATACCTAAAGAAAAAAAAACCTAAATTAAGAGGTAGGAATGAGATAGGTTCCTGAAAGCAGTAAAAAAAAATGTATAATGGGTCTATACATTTTGAAGCTGTACTTCAGATGGTGGCCTGCTTGTGTTCTTCCTTGGAGTTGTTCTCCAGAAACATGCATATAGAACAAGCTGTGTGAGCCCAAGAACAGCCCCTGTACCATTTGCAATCTACAAAATAGATAAAAATAACAATAATTATTATTAAGAATTACAAATTTACAATTAAATTACACCAATTGTAAAAGTTGTATTTTGGAAGATTAACATTAAAGATCATAAGGTCTTTTTTTAACATGTTAAATGTGGGTTTATGGAATACCCCAAAAAAATGTGGGACCCAATTGGGTCCAGTTGAATCCTAGCATCTCCAACAGATATGGTATAATTTCAAATTTGGAGATAACTTTATACTCTCTTTTTTTTTTTCTCTATTTTGAGTAGAGTTCAACAAAAGTTGTTAGTTCTCCCCAAATGTTATCGAAGATATCCAATTTTTTTAAAATAGCATAACTGGTAGAGATGCTCCCACTTTTCTAAGTTTTGGTACGAATATAAAGAAGCCTCCAACAAGATTGGAAGCAGCCATTCATTAGTTTTTTCTCCAAAAGAGCACTTGAAGAGAACAAAGGTTCTCACACACACATACATATATATATATAGGTGAAATGGTTCAATCGACGCCAATTTTGGGTTGTGTCAAGTCCTTAGACTAGTAGACCTTGACTTATATGAAAACTATATTGGATTACTCTCCAAAAGAGTTCTTGAAGAGAGTGTATGTTGTATAGAAGTGGTGTGCAAATTGTAGTTTGAAAGATGGAGATTAATAAATAATATACCAAGATGAAGAGATCAAATTTGAGGAGAGCATAAGTTGTCCAGCAGCAACCATTCAAGAAAGCAGCTAATGAAAGTGGGAATGGCATGTATTCAACACTCTTAGTTCTGATCACTTTCCACTGTTTGATTTTCATTCAAGAAAAAACAGAAAACAAGAAATCAATCACCAATATTCATACATATATAATATCCATCTATATATATATATATATATATATGAGATGGGAATCAAAAGAGTTTATGACAGATTATGAATGGATTAACAATAAAGAACACATACCATGATAGTTAAAGGAGAACCATACATGATGATTCCAAACACCACACAGAAGATACCAACAAAATTGGATCTACTAGCATGAGTATGGAAAAGTGCCAAATCAACACCTGCAATAGCACCAAGGCCAACAAGCTCCAAAGCTAACCACCCGAAGATCTTCTTCTGTAAGTAGGAAATACACAAAGAAAAATAACAAAATTCATTACATATATATATATATATAATATGGACTAGCAAAATGATCAGAAGCCAACAATATGATAAATACAAATGATCAAAGTACATACCCTATGTGAATTTTTACCATAAATGAGGAATGAAGTGAGATAGATGAGCTCCAAAACTAGACCAGTAGCATTAATAGTGACCACAAGGGTACTATCTGGATGATTAAACGGCATACCATAGAAGATCCATAGTAAACAGTTCATAATACATGCTATATAAGGATCTGGTGAGAACTCTTCTACAGTTTTGTTCTTGAAAATTCTCCAAATTGTAGGCCTACAATCAATTTGATTACATATCAGTATCACATTCATATTAATATAACAAATTAACGTATATAATGTTGAGCATAAAAAGAAAGGGAAGTTACGCTGGTGAGATGAACAGGAAGAAAGAGATAACATTCCCTGCAGATAGAAAATCGAACAACAAAATTAACAAAGTAAACGAATGGAACAGCAATACGAATTCATAATCAGAAGTCGAACAGATGAATCATATCAATATCAATAACAATCAATCGATTAATTAATTAGCTAACTAGAAATCGAAAACTTTGAATGCTTCATTTAATTCCGTCTAAAATTAAACTATCTCGAACCAATTGAGCAAGTTGATCAACCAGAAAACAGATCGATTAACCATACCAACAGTCAGATCGTTGTTCGATCGAGCTTCTAATCACTATTAACACGCAATTTTCATAGAACAGCAATTTCACAATTACTTATCTTCACTCATATCTAACCGAATCAAAACCACACCAGTTCATGAAATTTCGGTACATGCTCATAACATGCGCATTTAATGTCGGTTTACAAATGATTCCTTTTGGAACTCTAACAAATTTCCTTCAGAAAACATATACAAATTCTTAGAAATCCTCTCTATACATACATCGATCACAATGTGTGAATTTAAATAAACGGTTAATTGATCAATTCATCATGAATTAAACAATCGAATTGAAAAACTAAATTAACACAAACAATCAAAGAGATTAGATAAAAATCATACCGATGATTCCAATAATCGTACGTATATCATCATTGTTCATCACCATTTTTGAAATCTAGAGCGAAACTTCAGAAAAGCGAGAATGATTATGATGTACGGAGTGAACGCAGCATGGATGGTGGTATATATATATATATATATATATATATATATGTATATAGAGGGAACTTCAAATACAAACTCATGTTTACGTACAAACTATGCAAACCGATTCAAATCAATACAAAAGTAATTTTTTTTCATGATTTTTTTTCATTAAATGCTATGATTTAAGATATTATTACACATATGTTTGTTTCATAATGTAAAAATTTCACATGTATTTGTTTTCATAAGTTGAAAGTTTCTCATATATTTTTTTATGAAAAAGTTTCATATGTTTTTGTTTCATAATGTAAAACTTTCACACTTAATTTTTTTCACAAGATGAAACAAACATATGTGCAATAATATCTGAAACCATAACGTTTGATGAAAAAAGATCTTGAAAAAAATTATTTTGTTATGGTTTTGAATCAGTTTGTATAGTTTGTACATAAATATGAGTTTGTATTTGATCATCCCTCTATTTATACATATGTGTATACATATAAAAATATTTCACAATTATCTATTTAATTTAAATTTAAAGTGTTTGTATAAAATTCAAATACTGATTATGATAAATATATAATTTTCATAATTATGATAAAATTTAATTAAAACAATATGAGTTTAGTAATGTTTATCTTGTATTTTAATATGTTTATTAGTCAGTTTTATATAAATTTAAATACTAATTATCGGTAGTTAAAAATATTTATACAGATAAAAATGACAGTAATTTGATTTAACAAAATCCTGATAATATTGGTTTTAGTATTATAATCCCATGCAATTCAACCATCGTGTTCATAGAATTGTTACTGATTTTATTTTGAATCACGTTATTTTTGTGATAAGCTGGTCGCTTGAATCAACCAACCTTCCAGTCGTCGAGTGCCCTCGTGACGTTTTTTGGTTACCAATATTTCTTGCAACAAATTATTTAATATTAAATATTGTATTTCAAAATTTTTATTTTTTAAATAACAATAAAACTAACCGATAAACTTCATAAATTCAGATTAAATCTAACAAATCAGTTTGTATCATAATATAGAATTATCCACTTATCATCATAATTAATTTGAATTACGCAGACTTGTTTAAATTAAAATTAGATGGATAATTACTATTTTTGGTCATATTAATCATCAATTTTAATGAAATATTATTTTTTCTTTTATAATTATCTTTCAACTAGTTACATTTTTCCCAAAATAACTGTGCACTCATCTCATACATAAGATATATTATTTTATTGTTGGATGGTATGTAAAAATAATATTACTCCACATAAAAAGAGAAAATATTTTTTCTTCTGAACTAACTATATTCTCGTTTTTTTGTATATTGTTTGTTTCAAAATTTTATTATAAAAAAAGTTAAATTTAAAATAACGGATAGACCAGATAAACATATTTATCGTCAATAAATATATATATTCCAATAATAAGTATGGTGTTAAAGGAAAAAGGAAATAGAACAACAAGATTATAGAGAGAAACTGAAAAGTTGTAAATTTTCATTAATCATAAACCCTTTAAATAGGGATACGTTACAAGTAGATAACTATCAGTTCTAACTTATCTCTAATATGTTTATCTCTATCTATATCGTCATATCCATTAGACGATGGCACATTTATCCTACAACACTCCCCCTTGTGTCGAGTCAAAGGAGTGATGGTGCACAACTGTTGCCTCGTTAAAACCTTACGCCAAAATAAAAACCCAGTGGGAAAAATAAAAATATGACGAAGGAAAGAGTATAGCACACCAGTGTATTTGCATTACATAGACTTTTCCTTTAGTCTAATAATCTCTCAGATTCATACATTAATCATGAGAGTTGGAAGAGTAGGATGGTATATAAACCGTTGCCTCACTAAAACCTTACACCAAGGAACAAAACCCAATGGGAAAAATAAAACCTTAGGTGAAGGAAAGAGCACAACATACCAATATTACATATATAGTAGACTCCCCCTTTTGTCTACTACTCCCCCTGATTCGTGCATTAATCAAGGGAGTTTGGAAGGTCTTAGCATTCTCATACTTTTTATGTCATATTCTCCTTATATCTTACTTGATTCACTTGAATCTTGAGGTGAGTTTTCTACTGCTCATTTTATATAAATTAAAAGCATAATTTACTTTGAGGTATCACCCTTGATATATCTTACTTTCATTTCTTCGATACAATGCATTATTTACATATATGCGAGGAGGATATTTGTTGAACTCAAAACACTAACCCCTCTAATATGTGTAACGGTAGTCCTTAACCATGTACACAATTGAATAGTCTCATGTAGAGTAATATTCTTGGAATAGTTTGAAGAGGTAGCTACAAGGGTTTGCCTAGTTTACTTCCAAGCAATCGACATGTTTCCTATGGTAATTCCTTATCCAAGTTGGGAATGAGCTTTGTATGAGTCAGGTAGATATTTAATATCAACAAAGACATACCAAGACAATATTTTATGTTTTTCTATTAGGGCCGGTACTTTTGCCTCTCATATTCAAAGTAGGTATTGAAATTTCATTATCAATCCTATGTTTCTCTTTGTAAGGGAAGTATAAGCCCACATCAATGGTTCCAAAAGATTAATTTGATATCATTCTAATGATGTTGCGTTGGCGCTGAGCTAAATCTAGCTAACGAGTTCATTGAGAGATACAAAATACGGTCAAGTGTATTGTTCTAAGTACAATAATGCGCCTATTGCACTCAAATAGGGAATTCCAGCTCCCAAAGCCTCTTCGTCATCATCCTTCAGACAAAATGGATCTTTCCTTTTATCCAACACTTCGACCGATCATGGGAGTGCTAGCCGGATGCGCTTTGTCCATATTAAATCGCCTGATTATTTTCTAGACATATGCAATCGGTGAATTAATATCACAAACTCGGTGTCCTAGATTAAATAGATACATAAAACCAAGTTTTCCCAAGATCTTTCATCTCAAATTCAAATTTTGAATAGAATAAAGTTTCTCTTATTTCATCAAGAGTATTTATTATGTTCATTACATCGACATATAGAGTTATGATTGAACATCTGGAACTCGTTTTCTTTATAAATACGCACGGGCACAGTTCATCGTTCTTATATCCCTTCCCAATTAAGTATTTACTTTATAAATACGCACGGGCAGGTATCCATATCCGCCTATGAGCGTTTCAATTTCATGGAGAACGCATTTCGTGGTTTCTACTAATATAATGTCATCAAACACTTTTTATATATCTCTTAATCTAGATCCCCATAGAGATATGTAGTAACCACATTCATGAGCTGCATTTCCGTCCTTCGGAAATTACTAGGCTAATTAATTAGCAGAATGTTATAACGTCCATCACGAGAGAGCAAGTCTTCTCGTCATCAATCCAGGGCGTTGTGAGAAACCTTGCGCCAAAAGAGAGTCTTATACATCATGACTTAATTATTCTCATTACGCTTTTATGACAAATGAATTATCTATGTCTTACGGGCTTTACACTTGGTGGGTTAGCACTACCGGACCAAATACCCGTTTATTTGTCAAGTGTAAGTCTCCTGGATTGTTTCTTTTCATTTAGGTCATTTTGCTCTTTGTTGACATTCTTCAATTGAGCATGGTTCGATGTTATCGTGCTCGATCATCTCATGAGCAACAGTATATGTGTGTATATCATCAATAAGTATGTATGATCTGTCCATCGACTCATATGCACTCTCATAATTCATTTGAGATTTCTTTGATCTCTGGAATCAATATTAACTTCGGAGCGTCCTCCAGTAATGATTCATAGACATAGTTTTAGTCAGAGATAATCTCATGAGAGGTTTATGTATTGATGATAAATGGTTGTGCCTTACTCTTCTTTTCCTTTAGATGAGTATCTATCGAACCAAGTAGCTTCCCCCATTTCCTTTTGGGAGCCACGACCTCAACCACACCTCCACCATGTGTGATTGCAACGCGCTTTCCAGTGGCGTTGTGCCCTTGTTTGGGGACTTTTATCCTTACGGATATATCTGCAGCTGGTATATGTGATCTTGTCACTTCTAGAATAACATTAAACGTATCAGGTATCGAGTCTGATTCGTTTGACTTCAATTTTACTTTGTGAAGTTTGGGGATCAAATTGAGACATGATGGGAATATTCTATGACACTTCCGGTCGTTCCCATGGAAAATCCTTTTTCCTATCTCCCCCTAACGACGGGAAGAGTGTCTCATCAAAGTGACAACTCGCTAATCTAGCGATAAAGAGATCACCCGTCAAGGATTCTAATTAGCGAAAAATTGTTGGGGATTCATATCCAACTTATATTGAATCGTTTTTAAGGACCATTTGGGTGCGCTGTGGGGGCGCAATTGGCACATATATACTACACAACCAAATATGCGTAAATGTAAAATGTCAGGCTTATGTCCAGTTACCAACTGGTACGCATGATACTGGTTGGCTAGTAGTGGGTCTAAAAACAAATGAGTAAGGCTGCATGTGATATTTGCATAACCCCATGCAAATGCGGGTAAATTGGTGCGCATAACCAATGCCATATATATCATCTATATTCTTTTGATGACAACTTTTATGAGACCATTATATATATATATATATACACATGGGGTATAAGAAACTCTATATTGATCCGAATATATATATGCAACAATTATCAATTCCTTATGATATAAATTCTCTAGCATTCCAAGTCATGTAGACTTGAGAAGATAATTAGGGTGGTGAGCCCTTGAGTGTGTAACTAGTGCTAGAGTGCAGCATTTCATGTGGACAATAATGCAACATGCGTTCATTGTGTCGAAACCAGAACCATAAAATACTTTGATGGCCCGCATTCTGGTTGTTTATGTCCATAAAATTACCTTGTTATTCATTGTAAGAATGGAATATTTTTGTATTATGTCCTTAGCTTTAGGATGGTCTCATTCCTGTCTTGGCTAAGGATTAGGGTTTAAAATTCTAGGTATTCGAGAGGGCTTATTATGATGTTAGTGTTACTTCTTGTCTTTGCGAAGTGAACAGTTTTAATTTAGTTAATTAACTCATTTTGCCTTTCACTCGAAAAAGAATGTGTCAATGTGTATTTTTCAATACATAGATCATTATGTTATGACCATGGTGTCTCACAAGGTCATGTCGAAACATATATGTGTAATTGTCCCAAAGTTCTTTATTGGTGACATAATATGATTTGATGACCTAGATAATTAACTAGTGTGACACATTAATTTCTCTAATATACGTTCCTTTCATATCATTAGAGTTTACGTACATATATACCCATTTCCATTCTTATAATACGGTTTCCAATTGATACGAATATTTTAACAAGGTTCTCATTAATATAGTCCTTTAATGACTATTAATCTTGTACTAACAAGACAATGACAGTTCATCGTCTAAGTATTTTGGTTGAAGGAGTAAATATTAGTCTATCTTTTAAGATTGTGTGGGATTTCCCACAAAAACATTCAAGTTCTCCTCGATACATTCCCACACGAAACGGAGAATAATGAGAGTTTCGTATTTGTATTTTGGATGTATTTCTTTACATCTATAATGGTTATATATTCGGGTTAACATCAACAAATGAAATTAATTTAATACTTAAAATAAATTTCAAATAAACTTATGCTCAATCAATTTTAAAGTAATCTGATATAATTCATTTCCAACTTGTTCTTTTTCTTTATCAGCGATTATTATTGCAGTTTTTTTTCTTATATTGTCCATTATCTTTTAGGCAGTAGTTGCATTTCTACTCCAAAAATTGTAAAACCCTTTTCGACTCTTGTCATGACCTTTATCGTTTCCATGGTTTTGTCCATGAGGTGTATAGATGTCACCTATGTGGAATTGTCTTTAACTCATTGTCCTTTAGAGTTGTTCCACCTCTAACACTTTCATTATTGACCACGAGAATTTTCTTTGTCCCAACATATTTAGTGATCTGAAATAACCTTATTATATCTCTCAACCACTTACAGTAGGTTGATGAATTTGTCTAAAGGTTATACTCTAGCTCACATTGGTTCATTAATATGACTACTGCTATATGAAAGGTGAAAATCTTCTATGAGTTCCTTGTCATGAAGATTGAGATGTATTTTGAGCACAACATTTCTTTGTTGAAATCAGTAATTTTCTTGTAATCGAGTGGGTTTCATTCCACTGTTTGATTAGTTTGGAAAGTACATGGTACTAGATACTCCTGATTTGTCTTTTCAGGGTGTCCCACTGTTCTTAGGGGATTCTAGTTAATGGTATTCCATATGAAGGTTGTGACTAATGTATCGTCTCAAAAAAAAATCTCAAGATATTTACATGTATTTTAACAGGTGACTTTTAGGGTCAATATGTTTTGATGGGTTTTACATATTTGTCTATCTTATGGTACTCAATTTCTTTCGAGTCCAGGTGGTTGTAAATAATGGAGAATATATGATTTTTCAAAATCATGTTCTATAATTATGTTATGCATGAGATTTCATTATCATAATATTGGAATTTTTTTTTGTTGATAATACGTCATCAATATTTCAATATTCGAAAATAGATCGCAAAAACACTTTTAGATTTCCAGGTAGGAGGGGAATCACGTGGATTACTTAAATCCCTTCAACCTTAGGGTTATTTACACCCGTTTGACAAAATCTTTCAGTGTTATGCAATTATTTCATTTCATGAAATACATGAATAACATTAATATTATGAGAGATTTTGCCATTAAGCAAAATAAATATTGGTTTTGACATAAAATTGAATTTTGATTTTTAACATCTTAATAGTATTTTTGAAGCATTTGGTAAAAGACCAAAATATATGGGGGTTGGAAGTGTAACTTCCAAATATTAATTAAGATTAAAGGTAATGAGTAGGAACTCATAAGATGATGATGATGATGATGATGATAATAGATAATCATGTTATAATAATAATAATAATAATAATAATAATAATAATAATAATAATAGAAAGAGCAAGCATAAATAATAGGAAATGTTTAAAATAAGTGTTATTAATTCAAATACTATTAAAGAATAGTATATAATAATATAAGTAATTACTATGTATAAATTGAAATTAAATATAATAGTAAATAAACCAACTACATAGGCTTAATGTGATATTAAGCGATAAAGTCTAAACTGTGAAACATAAAACATAAGTCAATCTAATTAAACAATATTTAAACAAAAGTGATCTAAGGTTCTCATATAGTCATGTATACCAATATGATGAATATTTAAGTTAGCCATTTGAATATACGAATATTGTAAACTAATTGAGAATGTCTAAATAAATAATGATATGTTAAAAACAATAAAAGTTATACTAATCCAACTAAAATTAAATGAGTTAAAGTCAAAAATTAAAATAACCAGTCGTCTAATTATTATTTAAATTAGCCTAAAAATAGGACTGATAAATCTTATTAAATAAAAGTAGTTAAACATAGTTAATATAAACAAATGAATAAATAAATTGTAGATTAAATTGGTTTTAGATAAAGACATAAATAAATAATTATCTTGATAATTCAATATAAATCACTAACTCATTAAAGAAGGATGTTAAAAAATAAATCTCTTAAAAAAAATTGACCATTGGAACAATATAAATTAATTTCTTTTTAAAGACAAATGTAATCCACCAAAAAAAATGATTTTTTTTAACGTATTTTTTTTTACGGCTAAATAAAAATAACAAAAATATTTTTTTAGGTAATCACATTAAAATCATAATGAAATCCCACTCTTAGTAAAATCGTAAATATCTATTTTGTTGATTTGATTATTACAATCAAAAATTGATTTTCGAGATTCATAATGAAGATATAACAAAACGTTTTATAGACGAAATCATAAACTATATTTATTGTTAACATGATAGCAGAATACTCACATACAAAATAAGAAAAATTTAGAGATACTTACTTGAATTAGAGTAATGAGAAACAAGTTATTGAAGAGTGTAGGACAATGCATAACATCCATTTAGTGGCGGCGGACAACAAATACTGAGATTAATCGACCATTGAGGGCAAAGTTAACGTAAAAACGTACCTTAAATCGATGTTGTTACCATAAAAACCCTAGCTTCATATCTTGACCAATTTCTCTTTTAGCAGAGCAACGTGCTGATAACGTGTTAAAGAAAAAAGGAAATAGAACAACAAGATTATAGAGAGAAACTGAAAAGCTGTAAATTCTCATTAATCATAAACCCTTTAAATAGGGATACGTTACAAGTAGATAACTATCAGTTCTAACTTATCTCTAATATGTTTATCTCTATCTATATCGTCATATCCATTAGACGATGACACATTTATCCTACAACATATGGACCATTTTTTTAAAAACAAAAAAAAATCAATCCGGATATCAAAAAGTTATTTTTTTTTAAAATATTAATTTAGACTTAAAAAATAAATGAGTAATTTATTTTAATCAAAAATAAAAATAAGATTTTATTCGATTGTGTTTTTTAAGTTAGTTATTTGAATTTGAATATTGTATTTTTAAGAAATTATACAACGATGCTTGATGTATAATAATTAAAAAAACAGTAAATTGAAAGTTTTGAACAAAGGTGATAGCTTATCTTATTGGCGTACAATTAATATTCGAGTAAATAATAGTTGGGATACAAAACGGGATTTCAGGGACCTGAAACTGGGAAGAGATAAGGATAGGCATGACACAAGAAGGGATATGGATAGGAACGAAAAGCGATATGGTGCCGGTGAATACGGTTAGAGATTTATGAAGCTGTAAAGCACTTGTAGGCATACAGTTTTCATATGTAATTTTTAATTTTAAATACAGTGCAGTAAAATTAGTATCTTATACATAATCAAATTTTTTAAAAACTCTAGAAACTAAATGTTTTATAACTCAGTATATACCGATATAGATAACATAGATTTACTGTCGTACCAAAAAGTAATTACACTTTAATTTTTTTTTATAAATCATGATGAAATTTTGAAATTTAATTTGTCTTTATATTCAGAGTCGGACCTATGAATGACCCAGCGGGTCTCGTGCACCCGCTCAATCGATTTTGACAACTATAAATATTTTTGAGAAATAAAAGATGCATACGTTAAATTTTAAGATGTTTAAGAATATTAGTATTAAGGGACATCTACAAAAAGAAATGGAAAATCATTTTAAATCTACTCTAAAAATGTCTTGTGGTATGGGCTTTTGGCCTAATATATTTTTAAAAGAAAAAAAAAGGAAAATTAACAAATTTAAAAAAAAAAGAAAAAGAAAAAAAAAATTGACCGACTCTTATCTCGTTTAGGCCAGTCTAGTTCTAACTTGGTCTGTTATTGTTTTGGTATAACAAAACCGGCCTTTATCCGCTCTACCTAAAACAACCAGTTATATAAAATTTTCGATATTTCAAATTAGTGATGTCATAGTCCGGTTGTTACCCGGTCTAGTCCATTTGCTTAATATGTGCTTGAGTAATGTTACGTAAGGTTCATTTCTTACACTGACATTAACTATATATTATTGTGCCAAAAGAAAATTGGTCATGAAAACCTACAAATTAATGATGAAAATGATATTAAAAAATAGAAGTTATAATCATACAAACTATTAAAATCACGTCTAAAGTGATATCAATTCAAATTGTCAAACTTTATATACCCGAAAACAATAAGGTTATTTTCATATAATGTTTTGCATGAATCCTCTAAATTAGTGTTGGGCCTTAACCTAGCCTTGTTAAAGATTTTGAACATTTAATACGTTTAGTCTCGATCTTTTACTGAAAATCTGTTGTTGTAAGTCATGTAATTGATTACATAATCAATCCCTTAACCCAATAAGATTTTAATATGTTTATTTTTATTTAAAAATTGTATTTTCTAAATTCCCATACATTTGAGAGTGCTAAAATAAATTTCTATTAGAATTATATAAGATTCGATAAAAATTTCTCTTATTTTTACAAATTTATAATTTTGTTTACATATAAATAAGTATCTTTGTTATTTTTCACAATTTTATGATTTTGTTTACATTTAAATAAATACGTGATTTGACCAAACTTTTAAATAAATAGTTTTTATGATGGTTCGTAAGAGCATCTCCAACAAATTCCCTATAATTTGTTTACAATGGAGAATTAATAGACAAAATCTCTAAAAAGAAATTGCATTCATCTCCAACAAATTCCCTATAATTTCTCCAAAATAATATTAAAATATTGTATCATCTATTAAAATATTATTTTTTTATTTAAATATTTATTTTTCAAAGTTTTTTTATTGGTTATTTCATTTGAATTATTTTTGGAGTGAACTCCATATATTTGGAGAAAACCCACTCTCTCTCATACTTTCTCCATTTTAGAGATGATTATGAAGAAACTATTGGAGCAAAATACTTGCTTAAAATCCCCATTTTTTTTCCATTTTCTCTATTTTAAAGAAGCTATTGGAGATGCTCTAAGTGATTACATACTTACATTTGACCATTTCTAGTGACGACGGATGAGTGACGAGTAGTTTTGTTTTGGGCTTATTGGACCAGTTTTGTTAGGCGGCCCATTTAATAACCCAATAACTTGGTAATATGGTAGTAGGCTTATTCCATTTGGGCTTACTACGTGGTGGTTGAACAATCTTAACTTAATTATATAAAAATTGATAAAATTATATATATATAGGAAGAATCTTCTACAACCCGTCCCAAAATTACAATCCTTGCCAATTAATCTTAGCCATTGATCAAATAATCTGAGGGCTTGTGATGGGGCGGTAGCATTTTTGAAAATAGTGAGTATAGTAGGAGTACGATGGGTATGAAAAAATCCACATAAGGATATTTGGGTAATTCAAAATCTGACATTTAAATAAAGAAGTAGTTTATCTATCCCTGAAGATTAGGGATTCATAACCAAAAACTCATAATACACTTCCCTAAATCGCTGGCGGTTTTCATGTAAATCGAAATATTTTTTCGATTTTGTTGAATCTTTGTGGAAAACTAACAACTGTAAGGAGATCGTGGTATAGAAATGGCTGAGAATCCCCTTAATCAGCGACAAAGAGGTTAGGGTTTTGTTTTTTTTGAGGTTTAATGTGAATGTAGTTATGAAAAATTAACAGTCAAGTTTCTTCCAAAACAGTACGCAAATCGAGCGAAAGAATCATGATCGTATATATATATATATATATATATTTATTTATTTATTTATTTATTTATCCTATGGAAAGTTTGGAAAGACCGCAATTCCATTATTCATGACAATGTAAAGCTCAATATAGTGAAAACGAGACGGAGAAGTGGTGGAACGTACGAAACCACATATTGGATCACTCCAGTGCGGCACAAAGCCGCTGATGCCGAGTCGGCTCCTATGCCGCTAGCTAAAGTTAGAGAAATGGAGAGAGATAAAGTTGCATAAGTGCTTCTAGATCTCATGTATATATATATATTAAAGGTTCAAAAGTAATTAAGTTTATATGCATATACTGAAAATATTTTATATTGAGGTTGAGTTTCGGTGAAAAGAGAGTTAAGGTGAGAAACGTAAGAAGAGATTTTTATGTATGGATGTACATTAAGATGAGATGCACCAGGATAAGATGCATTATGATGAACCAGATCAATCACTATACAACACAATTTATGGGACGAGTTTGAGATTAAAGGTGATTAAGTGTCCATATATCTTCTTACACTTCCCACCTTAATTAACTCTCCTATACACGATCCTATGATTTTGGATTGATCTACTAAAAATTTTAAGTATTTATATAAATAAATAAGTGGTTATTTATATTTAATATATTAATTATTATAAAATTAAAAATTCATATAAAAGTGTTATTAATCAATTAATTTTGATATGTAATTGCTAACATACCCCATACCATATTTCACGCGTTCTTTTGTTATCTATTTCCTCTCACATAAGAATTCAAAAATTCACCACTAATCAATTTTTTTCTTCAAAAAAAAATACTAATCAATTTTTAATTTTAAGTTAAACTTAATTTGTACCCTTATAATCACTTTTTAAATTGTTTTATGTCCTTTAATTTTTTTCAAGAGTTTATTTATAAATGAAATGAGCAAATTGGTATGAACGAGTTTGGAAAAAACTTTTTATACATAAAACTCTCTTATAAACTTATTGAATAAGTCATTTTTATATTTTAAAATCAGTACTATATATAGTTGATTGAATACGTTGTAGGTATTATTAAACTATTAACAAATAGACCACAAATCCGTCATATCCTTTTATTTGGTCATAAAATTTAAATAATTTTAAAAAATTTATATTTAATTTTATTTTTGATGTAACAGAAAATAAAAAAATAATGATGTCGACAAAAAACCTTTGACCAACTAGTGTGTTTAACGTTGTTGAAAGGACAAAAACAATACACATGATCAAACACATTGCATGTGTGATAGTAAGGACCAAAAGAAAAAAAAATATAAAATATAAAAGAGAAAATAAAAATAAAAATAAAAATAAAAATAAAAATAAATAAAACAAAAATGCGAGACCCATCATTTGTAGAAGATAATATGCATGGTTTGATAGGGCATATACCCTTTGAACTCTTTGCATGTTTTATTGGTTTTCATTGTTAAAGAAACCAATGGATAAAATAATCAAAAAATATACTGTTATCGTTTCAGTCCCTTATAAGGTAATTTTTTCTCGTTGACATACCAGTTTGGTTCCAAATTCTGATATCATTTATAACATCTCTGACCAACAATACCAGATTAACAGTATCTTATAAGATTTTTAATATGATATGAAGCTTTATATTATATTTAGTTTATTACTAATTTAAGACGATCTGTAGTTTTTACAGGACTGTAACGGGGTCCTCAAAAAGATTGAGACGACCCTGTTTATAAGACAACATTTCCCAACCAATATAAGATCTCACAGTTATATATTATTGAATGTGTTAATTGAAAACATGAAGAAAAAAAAAACCTTTTAGATTGAAGTAAATAAACATGGTAAATAATTAAAAGAAATCGAATTGTGAGTTTTGTGATAACTTGTATGAAATGACTATTAAAAATTAAAATAATTTTATCTAAACATTAAAAGCTAATTATCTAATCTTTTTAATCAGTTAATTCTTTTAGTAAAACTATTTTGTTCATTAGAATATGTAATAAACCTGTATTTTATAACCCTTAACAATATTTCATGTATCAAAGTACATGTCAATTCTCATCAAGTAAAAAAAACATATCAAAGTTAGGAAAGATATAAAAAAGCATAATATTGTAAATTTAGCAACTACAATTCAATTATATATCTATATCTATATCTATACTATATTATAAAATATTTGGCAAAAAACTCTTAGAAACATATTATTATGCAGTTAATACAATTGATTAAAACATAATTACTTAAAATTTCAAAAATGGTATTATTTTGATTATTTTGGTTAATTTTCTTATTAAACCTATATTATAATTTTTTTTTAAATCTGAAATAAAGAAAGTTTACAAAATAAAATCTATTTTTTCAAAACTAATAAAATCGTATTGTAACATTGATAAAGACAAAAAATAAAATACAACATTGAAATTAAAATGGATCTCGCTGCATTGCGCGAGTACCCTTCTAGTAAAAAAAATGTGCCAATTTAAGTTCTATTGTTACTTATAGTAAACCTGATTCAAAAATATGTACACTATAAAAAATGAAACAGGTCAAACATGTCGAAAAGTTAAAAAGTAGCTTAAATATTAGCAACATGCAAAATTGTACTACTGTAAACGTGAAATAATTGTTCTAGAAAACAAGCGTTGTAATCATATTTAACATGTTGATTACTTGTGAATTTTAAGAAAATAGACAAAAAGTTGTTGATGGAACAATTTGACGAGCCCAACCCATTCTGATATGTCCTGAGATTTTACCCATTTCGACGTGAACCCATTTGATCTGTAATCATTTCAATCAGTCCATTTTACAGCATATATAAAATTGAAAAGGTCATAAAAGAGAATGTTGACGATCGAGTTGACCCAACCCATCCCATCTCATTTTGACACAAATTCAATTAGTTCACCCGTTTATTTTACCATGAGTAAACTATGATTTTCGTTCATGTGTTTGATGTTTATAACGATTTTCGTCCATGTAGTTTAAAAACTGCTTTTTTCGTCCTTGTGGTTAACATTTTGCTTCCATTTTCGTTCATGCACCTAACGCTGTTAATTGCTGTTAAATGGTCCACAAACTAATTTAAGAAATTACATATTTAGTCCATATGGTATATAAAGTTTAATAATTTATCCTTTAACTTTATTTATTATAGAGTAAACTACGATTTTGGTCCTTGTGGTTTACCATTTATAACGATTTTGGTCCTTGTGGTTTAAAAACTACTTTTTTGGTCCCTGTGGTTTCATTTTGCTTCTATTTTGGTCCTTACATCTAACAGAGTTAACGGACCCGTTAAAAAGGTTTTGAAAATTTACATATTTAGTCCTTGTGTTATATAAATTTTAAATATTTAATCCTAAATTTCATTTATTTTATTACTAACTATAATTTGACACTTATTTATATATATATATATAATCATTTTTGTCTTTTCCTTCTTTAATATATTTTAATACTATAAATATGTTATTTTTTATATATATTTTGATACTTTTTTATATACTTATAATTACTAAAAATAAATTACTTTTTTAATATTTTAATTAATAACTCTTTTTATTATTTAATCAAATTTTTAATATTTATTTAAAAGCGGTTGATTTTTTAATTAATTTTTTTTAAAACTGATTGGTTTAAAATGGGGAAAAAATTGCGAATCATTAAAATTATTGATAAATAAGTGATATTTTTTTTCAAAGTTTTATTTTTATTTTAAATTGCCATTTGAAAAAGTTTTAAATAGAATTCGAAAAAAAAATATTTTATTTATACCCAATAGGTTGTTTTTATTAAATTACATTTTTTCAGATGATAATTTAAAATAAATATAAAACTTTGAAAAAAAACTCATCACTTATTTATCAATAATTTTAATGATTCGTAATTTTTTCTCATTTTAAACCAATCTGTTTATAAAACAAGTTTAATAATACTACCAACCGGTTTTAAATAAATAAATAAAACTTCGATTAAACAATAAAAAGAGTTATTAATTCAAATGATAATTTAAAATAAATATAAAATTTTGAAAAGAAAACATCACTTGTTTAATACTTCACAATTTTTTCTCATTTTAAACCAATCCGTTTTTTTTTAAATTAGTAAAAAAATCAATCGTTTCTAAATAAATAATAAAACTTTGACTAAATAATAAAAAGAGTTATTAATTAAAATATTAAAAAAAAGTTATTTATTTTAGTAATTATAAGTAAATAAAAAAAGTACCAAAAAATATATAAAAAATAACATATATATAGTATTAAAATATATTAAAGAGGAAAAACAAAAATGATAATATATATATATATATATATAAGTGTCAAATTTTAGTTAGTAATATAATAAATGGAATTTAGGATTAAATATTTAAAATTTATATAACAGAAGGACTAAAGATGTAAATTTTCAAAACTATTTTAACGGCTCCATTAACTCTGTTAGATGTAAGGACCAAAATAGAAACAAAATGAAACCACAGGGACCAAAAAAGTAATTTTTTAACCACAGGGACCAAAATCGTTATTAATGGTAAACCACAAGGACCAAAATCGTAGTTTACTCTTTATTATATTAGTAAACTATAAAATTGGCACTTATATATATTGCATCTTTTTTACTTTTTCTTTCTTCATTATATTTTTACCATATATATGTGTGTGTGTTTTTTAATATAAATATTAAACAAATTTGATTAATTAATAAATATATAGTTTAAATAAAAATATGGAATAGTGGAATAAAGTGCATTTAATAAAAACAACAACCAATTGGTACAAAATAAAAATACTTCTTTTTTCTCAAATCTATACTATATTATAAAGCATTTGGCCAAAAACTCTTAAAAACAACTTTTTAAGCGTTAGGTACTGCTAATTAATGCTAATTACTTAATTTTCAAGATTACAAGTAGATGATGCGTAAGTACAACTTATTGAGATAATTATCAAGTTTAATTATTTGTCTTTATCAAAAGTTATATTATCAAAATAAAAATAAATTACTTCGTTATTAAACCCAAAATAAAGTACGATAAAAAAAATTGAATTAAAGAAATTACATAAAAAATGGAACTTTTAAATAAAACATTAAAATTGTTTTCTTAAAACCAGTAGAACATCGATAGAGACAAAAATTAAAATGAAACCTAAAATCCAAATGTATTTCGCTGCATTGTGCGAGTACCCTTCTAGTTATAAAAAAAACTTCTTCAAATGACAATTTAAAATAAATAAATATCTTAAGTAAATGAATAAATAAATAAAATAGTTTGAAGGATAAATATTTAAAATTTTATATACCACAAGGACTAAATATATAATTTTTAAATCAGTTTTTTGACTATTTAACAACTATTTTAACGACGTTAGATGCAGAGACAAAAATAAAAGCAAAATGAAAACCACAAGAACAAAAAAAATCAGTTTTTAAACCACATAAACAAAAATCGTTATCAACATCAAATCACATAGACGAAAATCGTAATTTATCCTTAAAAAAGACACCTATAAAACAATATAAAATAAAAACTAAGAGATGTGGAAGGTTGAATATGGTGCACCATGGTCCAAAGGGGATCACAATCCAAGTCCCACTTCTAAAAGCACCACTACCTTATGCTTACACCTTTTTAATGAATCATCTTTTTCTATCCACACACTATCAAAGGGAAGTAGGGTACCCCTAAAAAAACACACACATATATATATATATATCTTTAAAAAGCATTTTTCTTTCAGGTGCTTCTCCTTTATCCCTGTTTTCCATTTCCTATCTTAGCAAAGAAGGAATTCTATAAATAAAAAGTATGCCCGACCATACATATGTATAGTTTCTATTAACAAAAGCGTTAAAAAAAGACAGATTCACGTTTTCTTTAATAGCTTAAAGATTCTTTTTATTGATTAGTTTATGGTGATATTAGATGTTAGGATCGTTCCGTGTGCAAGAAAGATTATGGGAGATCGTGTATGAGGAAAACAGGAACTTGATGGTCAGTATGTGAGACTCTGGATCAATCTCGACAACTTAGACCATGTTTGGTAAAAATAAGTTAGCTTATTTTCAGTGTACACGTTTGGCAAACCATAAGTTAGCTTATAAGCTAGTTTATTGAAACGCTATTTGGAGTAATTTTTTGGGAGCTTATTGTCATTTTTTCCAAGTATAACACTCATTAATATTAATTATTTTTTATTATTTTTCAATATGTCATTTTGGTAATTTTACATTCTTATACGCTAGTTTTATCAAACATGATTTTCTCATCAGCTAGTTTATCAACTACCAGCTAGTTTATCAGCCTTCCGCTAGCTTATCAGCTAGTTTGCCAAACATAGCCTTAATCTTATTTTGCTTGAGTTTTTTTAATCTTGTTTTATGAATTTAACCTCTGTTATCAACAATAACACGAAAGGAGGCTTAGAATCGTGTGAGAAGGAGACTTAATGTGAGAAATGTGAGAAACCCTTGATCACTTTAAATCTCATACTCATCCATGAATTATGTTTTAGAAAGGAGTTGATCCAGTGCATCTCGGTGCAACCTATCTCATTGCATCTCATCTTAATGTGCATCCAAGGGTGGAGATCCCTTCCTACGCTTCTTACTTTAACTCTCTTTCTTACTAGAACCCAACCACAAAAAAGGATAATCAGATCTTGTCAAATATTCAACACAATAAAGCTGATTATTACAACTTCAGACAACTGTTCTTTTTATATATAAACAAAATTTCCATATATATCCGATAAACTACACTAAAGGGAACTATTAAGTACATAAGATGCCTATAAATCTAAACATCATTTTCATCATCACATTTTATTTCAACTTGTTATCTTATCTTATTTTAATTATTTAACATCACAATCTTTCTAAACATCCATTCAAATACCCCCTAAATAAAGATAAATCTCGTTTTTGCTAAATACAGTGGGATAGTTTATTGAACTTTTGTTTCAAAAACCCAATTTTGACTGAAACGTCCAATCTTGCGTAAGCCATGTGTGTTGTATCAAGAATACAGTTAGGATGATGTTCAATTCATCTTTTGAGTAATCACACCTTGAAAGTTATGAGTCATTATATCTTCTTCCTTTATTTACACTTTAAAAAGACAAAAATGTCTTTATCAATAAGAGTATTTTCAGTTATTTTTTCACGTGATTTACATCTGTGATGGATCCGAAAAATTAATACTATAAATGTCCGAAAAATTAATACTATAAATGGAAACTTATACTCTACACCACACATGGTATGTAATGAAAGATGCCAATTTTGCATCTAAATCAAGATCTTGGAGTATTTATATTTTCCTTAATGAGATAATAAATGGTGGCATCTCTCATGACAACTATTGGTTGATCTAGAAACATGGTTAACACCAATGAGATGGCCATGTTTCATTTAAAGATCTAAATGCAAATATAATTGTCATTTATATACCAACAAAAAGACCTCTTTCTTTTATAAACTCAGTAATTTATATAAATTTATAAATCATGTGAAAAATGTAGTGTTACAAGATTATTTTTTTATATATACAAACATTTTACATATAAAACAATACTTTATTTTAATACATGTTGTTTTACATATAAAAGAATACATAAAAATTGGTTTATAAGTTTCTATATCTTATTGAGTTTATAAATAGTTATACATATATACATGTATAATATGATATGATATTGCAATGAAGTTATACAAGTAGACAAGTAGTGAAAGACAAGATAACATGATACTTTATATGTTGATAATATTTAAAATGATTGACTTGATATACGAATAAATGAAATACATGTAGTTTTTATATAATATTGTAACAAATACAAATTAAATTTTTTTGAAAATATCCCATAACAAAATACAGATAGTTGTAATATTATGAAGGTAAGAAAGTGCTTTATCCATCTTATTATAACTACAATGTTTAAATGAGATACACTTAAGGGAGTTTATGATTCGGTTTAGTTTGATTAGTAGAAAAAATGTAAACCGAAATGTATGAAGCGAATACCTGACAATCTGAATTGAAACCGAGCTGCATCGAATCGAACCGAAATCAAATTTACCTGAGGTTCGGTTCATGGTTACCTGAGTTTATTAAAAAAAATAACATTTACAATATAAAAATGGTATTAAAATATAAAATTTAAACAATTACAAAAAAAAAAATCAAAGCACTACAAATTAAAATAACTTTAATTGCTTAAAAACATCAATTTTCCGGTTAATGTTGATTCTTTCATGATTTCATATCACCAAATTTAAGCATGCACCATAATATTTGACACAAAAACATAAAATACTTTTACTCATTTAACTTTGAATTAGTAAATAAATAATGATATAAATATTTAATATACTTTATATCCGGTTTAATCAATCCACAAGTACATAAAATTCAAAATTGTAACCGACCCATAAATACTCGGTCTTTTCGGTTTTACAATTTTTGGATTTTTCAGTTACTTATTTTTTATATTTTGAATCAAACGGTTTTATTCGGTTTAAGTTTTTTGAACACCTTTGATGAGGAATTTGATCTGATTTTTTTTGCTAATAATAAAAATATACGCTAAACAACAATAATCTTATCAAAAAAATTCATGGTTATTAAATAGACAATATTTTAAAAAAAAATTATGAAAAATATGTATTTATGTATTCCTTAAGTTATATGTAAAAAAAATTGTTAGTTTTAAAACTAACATTTTTTTGTTAAATAGAAAATAGCATTAAGATTAATATTCCTTTTGTTAAATAGGGAACAATAATGTGGATAAGAGACAAGTTTTGTTGGCATGTCACATGTGTGAGTTAACATGCAAGATAAACCATTTTTATTATTATTTATTAAATTAGATGTTTTTATATTCTATATTACCATGCTCTAGGTCATATCAATTTTCATAAATAAAAGAGTAAACTACATACTTGGTCCCTAGGGTTTATTGGTTTTAACAGTCCGGGTCCCTAAAATGAAATATCTATGACTTGCATCCTTGTGGTTTCCATTTCATAACGTATTGAGTCCCTAAAACTAACTTTGTTAGACTTTTTCTGTTAAGTAGGTTAAGTAAGAGGGTCATTTTGGTCATTTTAAGTTTAGGGACCAAACATGTAATAAAAACCACAGGGACCAAACATGTAACTTACTCTATATATATTATATATATATAATTATTAATTAATAATATATATATATATATATATTATATAGAGTAAACTACATACTTGGTCCCTAGGGTTTATTGGTTTTAACAGTCCGGGTCCCTAAAATGAAATATCTATGACTTGCATCCTTGTGGTTTCCATTTCATAACGTATTGAGTCCCTAAAACTAACTTTGTTAGACTTTTTCTGTTAAGTAGGTTAAGTAAGAGGGTCATTTTGGTCATTTTAAGTTTAGGGACCAAACATGTAATAAAAACCACAGGGACCAAACATGTAACTTACTCTATATATATTATATATATATAATTATTAATTAATAATATATATATATATATATATATTATATATTATATATAATTTATCACCATAATTTTCACAATTTTTTTTATAACATTGTTTTTTTTTATTACAACAATATATTTTTAATTTTGTATTTTTATTATGGCATGATAGTTATATTTTTCTTTATTATAGCAACGTATATTCAAATTATTTTTTTTATTATGGCATTATAGTTACATTTTTCTTTATTATAACAATATATTTTTAAATTATTTTTTTATTATAGTATTATAGTTACATTTTTCTTAATTATAGAAATATGTATTCAAACTATTTTTTTATTATGTCGTTATAGTTACGTATTTTTCTTTATTATAATAATATACTTTCAAATTGTTTTGTATTTAGCCATTGTACTTTTAATTTTTTTAATTAAATTGTAAGAAAATTATATATTTTAATGTAACATATATTTTAAACATATACGATTTTTTTTTCCTTTAAAACATATATTTTTTTATATAAATTACGTGGCATAGATAAAATGGACCATCAATTTTTTAGATAGTTTCCTCACTTTATCTTCCGATTATTCATAAATTTTTAAAGGAATTCTTAAAAAATAGATGAAAAACATAATATAGGTGGTATATGAATAATCGGGAGAGAAAGCGATGAAGTTATTTAAAATGTGTTTTACATTTTTTGAATAACTTCATCGCTTTCTCTCCCGATTATTTATATACCACCTATATTATGGTTTTCATCTATTTTTTAAGAATTCCTTTAAAAATGTATGAATAATCGGAAGAAAGCGAGTAAACTATCTAAAAAATTGATTGCTCATTTTATCTACGCCACGTAATTTATTTAAAAATATATATGTTTTTTAAGAAAAAAACAATTGTACATGTTTAAAATATATGTTTCATTAAAATATATAAATTTCATACAATTTAATAAAAAAATTAAAAGTACAATGGCTAAATACAAAACAATTTGAAAGTATATTGATATAATAAAGAAAAATATGTAACTATAATGACATAATAAAAAAATAGTTTGAATACATATTGCTATAGTTAAGAAAAATATAACTATAATACCATAATTAAAAAATAATTTAAAAATATATAGCTATAATAAACAAAAATGTAACTATAATGCCATAATAAAAAAAATAATTTGAATATATTTTGCTATAATAAAGAAAAATGTAACTATCATGCCATAATAAAAATACAGAATTAAAAATATATTGTTGTAATAAAAAAACAATGTTATAAAAAATTGTGAAAATTATGGTGATAAATTATATACAATATATATGTTATTAATTATTAATTATTAAGTATTAAGTATATATAAAATATATAGAGAGTAAGTCACATGTTTGGTCCCTATGGTTTTTATTACATGTTTGGTCCCTAAACTTAAAATGACCAAAATGTTCTTCTTACTTAACCTACTTAACAGAAAAAGTCTAACAAAGTTAGTTTTAGGGACCCAATACGTTATAAAATGGAAACCACGAGGATGCAAGCCATAGATATTTCATTTTAGGGACCTAGACTGTTAAAACCAATAAACCTTAGGGACCAAGTATGTAGTTTACTCTAAATAAAATTTTGTTTTAAGGTTTCTCACGTGGTCTGTTCGAAAATTTTAACTGTTTCTCAAGACTTAAAGCATCTCCAATAACGTCTCTATAATTTCTCTAAAATAGATAATCAAAATTTAAAATTTTAAAAAAATAATACATTCAACTCCAACAGCTTTCCTATTTTAAAGATTACGTCATTTATTATATTATTAAAATATTATATATTTCTAATAAAATATTATTTCTCTCACCTAAAATTTTAACTTCAATATTTCTTATTGGTAGAAGATAATAAGGTAATCATTTTTAGGAATATCTCTAAATTTGGAGATTTTGTACCCTCTTTTGGTCTCTCCTACTTTCTCTATTTTGGAGAAAGTTTTAGGGATGTTGTTGGAACAAAAAATTGCTCAAAATCCCTATTTTCTCTATTTTAGAGAAGCTGTTAGAGATGCTCTAATAGGCTAGTCGAGATACATATAAATTGGCTCGGAGATCTGTAATTAACAAAAAAATGTTAAATAATGTACTTATGTAGAGATTTTTTTTACATATTTAAAGATAAGACTTTGCTTCACTTGATGTTAAATTTGAGTTTTAATTTCAAATTAAGTGAAAAATTGTTTAATATAAGTATGCATTAAAATAATTATCATACATAATTAGTATTTGTTGCTTTGGTTATATGATGTAAGATATATTAGTATGTAATATTTTTTATTAAAATAAAATTTTAAAGTGTTGTAAGTATGTATATGAATAATGACGAAATAATAATCTATTTTTGTAAATTTATTTATCACAACATTGTATTTTCATTTTTAATATTATAATAACACATATTTAAATTATTTTTTTATTAAAATATTATACATAAAAAATACTCATTATAACATTGAGTAACATGTTATCTTTTAAACCAAGTTTCAATGTTGATATGTCATACTGAAAATAACGTAGAAGACACGTCGGATATGCTTACATTACATTAAAAAGAATCCCTTCAAAAACAATTTTAAAAAACAAAAACAACATCAATATATGTAAGATCGCACGTTGATTAGGAGGGGAAATAAGATTGTTATAAAGAACTAGATACCTCATTTATCAAACGCGTTTTAAAATCGTGAGTCTAGAAAGCGAACAATATCTAGTACGGCCAACGGTCGACCTAGATGTTACAAATAGTATCAGAATCGGGAACCAGATTGGTGTGTCAGCGAGGATGTTGAGCTCCCAAGCAAGGTGGATTTTAAGATCCCACATTGGTTGGAAAGAGCATGGACGGGCCTTATTAAAGGCACACGGTGACACGTGACATCGTATTATTTATACGTCAAAAGGTTAAAATTTTACGTTTATGAAAGGCGTCACCGTATGATATTCATGAGTTCAAAAAGATGCAACCGTACTTCATAATCAACATAAAAACCAAGAAGAAAACTTTTGAAATCAACCAAAAAACCGAAAAAGTTTCTCGAAACGGTGGAATTAGGCTAAAAACAAATTGAATGTTAGTAAAAACATAAAGAAATATGTAAGATCACATATTAGTTGGGGAGAAGAACAAAAGTTGCCTTATAAGAGACTTGGATACCTCCTCTATCAGGCGCGTTTTAAAACCGTGAGTCCAGGTGTGCGAACGAAACGAACAATATCTGGTACGGTTGGCCTGGGATGTTACAGATGGTAGCAGAGCCGGCAACCGGACTCGTGTGCCGGCGAGGACGCTGGGCTCCCGGGGGGGGGGGGGGGGGATTGTAAGATCCACATTGGATGAGGATGAAAACAAAAGTTGTCTTATAGGGACTTGAATACCTCCTCTATTAGACGCGTTTTAAAACCGTGAGTCCAGGTGTGCGAACGAAACAAACAATATCTGGTACGGTTGACCTGGGATGTTACAAAATGCCAATATAAACAGTGTTTTTTGTAAACTATTTTTTGTCTATATTATATGGTGTCACCGTATAAAAAAATTATAAGTCTGTCCCTAGGAAAGGGAATGAAAGTTGTCTTATAAGGGATTGAATACTCATTTATCAGACACGTTTATGAGTCCATGTATGAATCAAACAGACAATAACTGTTACAGTTGTCCTGTAATGTTATAAAATAGTTTTTAACTGAATTTATTTAATATTTTTTAATTATAAATATTTTTATCGGAGCAAAGGGAACCAAAATTTATAGTATTTTCTCCGACCATAGAGTATGGCAAGTATAAATAATGGCGCACCTTTCTCTCTCTATAATGATCTGGCGCTAACTTACCGATTCCTTCCAATGCGCCTCTCATCCAACGGTCCAGATCCAATCTTAATTACACACGTCGCCATCGGCGCACGTTAGTAACGCCACCCCCACCATTTTAGTCTTCTTCCACACTAAAAGGAATCTAAAATTACTATATTACCCTTTTTCCAATTAAAAGCATATAATATTTTAATGGGATGATGGAGATACATTTTTTTGAAAGGAGGACTCAACTTTAATATAGTTGACAGTTGATACCCCTAAAGTTTTCTTAAATAGCAAATATTACCCTTTACCTTTGACAAATGTATTGTAGCTCCTTGATTGCACATATTAAGTTTCTTTTGGCTTCGTATTTGATTTAATCGTAATTATTCAATAGGGGTGTTCATCTAAAATATCAAATCGTACAAATTGTTCACACTACACCATATTCCACAATAAACATTCAAATAATATTCATATAATAGAGGAATTCACTGATGGTCTAATATAGGCGGCGATTGACCGTAGAGGTAGGATCGGACGAATAAACTCAATATAGTTCTATATATCCATCCACATTATAATTTAACAAAATTTATGACAAGATAATTTAAAGTTTTAAATCAAAATATGTTGTATGGTATTGTTGATTAAATTTTAAATAAAAAAAGTTGATACATTACGTTATTACCGTGGTAGATGAATTTGTTGGTTTTGTCTTATTACAAAATTAACAGCCCTAAAAAATGTATTAATGTTGTACATAAAGACTTGTCTTAAAAAAAAAAAACTGACACCTATTCCGTTATATATGAAGTACTATTTTCAAGTTCAAACTTAAAGATATTATATAATACATGAAAACCTATATCTTTAGGAAAAAATTAAAATATACACACTTTTTAGAAAAGAAAAAAAGAAGAAGAGAGGAATCCTTAAGTCAATGATATAAAGCACATATATAAGGTACTAAACTTGTAAACATCAAAAACTACAATGATCTTAAATGATAATGTTAGAACTACAGGGGAAAAAGTGAAAATCTTCCAAAAACAGTGGGGCATAATGCAAACCATCTGTATAAATTGCAGGGTTCTCTTCTCTATCAACTCTGGTTGCAAAACTGAGAAGAAAAAAACCGATCAGCTACACGCTGCCGGAATCTTATATTCCGGTGAATTTCTACCGGTCTCCGGCCATATATATTTCCTACTCTTTATATAAATCCAAAATTAAGTTTTCTGTTAGATTCACCGGAAAAAGTAGTCTACAGGAGGACACACTGGGAAGGGGGAGGTTCGCATGATGGGATTTTGTATATGTCCGTTAGAATCTCCGGCGAGATTGCTCTGGAGTACTAGCTTCTTCCGCCATAAGATCATGATTTTCTAAGAGATAATCACATCGGTTATATACGCTTACGTTTACGTATGTATATCGACAGTATTTTGTGTGAACTCTGATCTAGGGTTCTCGATTCTTCAGCAGTTAATTATATATACATATATTTATATATATATAGTAAACGTCGGAGATCTCTAGTACAAATAGTCACAGACAATTTGAAGCTTTTTCGATATGGAATCTGGTCGTCTTTTCTTCGGTTGCAACAGTAGCGACATGTTATTCCTCGGGAATGGAGACAATTATTTTGCAGGTAATTGTTGCATTTCCATTTCTAGTTGATGTAATTATGTATTCAATCGATGAGATCTGTTTAATTTTACTCATTGTTAATTACTCTCCTGCAAGTAATTTTCAGCAGTTTGTTGCATATGGAGGTTGAAATTTGCTGAATCCATTAATCACTTGTACAGTTGTACTACTGAATGCATATCGAGATTGATTATGTTTTCGAAAATCCAGGCTAATTAACTGATCTGTTAATTAAGTCTTTGACGATGTGACTTATTAAGAAGATGCAAAATCAACAGGGAGTACGAGAATCGGATTCAACATGGAGGAAGCTAATTCGAAGAAGAGGCCATTTTTGAGTTCAATCGACGACATGTTGGAAGAAGAATACTACGACGAACAATCGACGGAAAAGAAGAGGCGTCTGAGCCCCGAACAGGTCTGAATCTGATGTATTATTACCGATTACGCATACGATTCGCGAATAATTGATGATATTGACATCGAATCATTAGATTTAATTTTTAAAATAGCAATTAATTTACATATAAAAAGTGCTAGATCGATCATGGATCTGATATATATATATATATGGCTTGATTGAATGTCTGAATCGATTAAGGTACACATGTTGGAAAGGAGTTTTGAGGAAGAGAATAAGCTGGAGCCGGAGAGGAAGACGGAGCTTGCAAAGAAGCTAGGATTGCAGCCGAGACAGGTGGCCGTTTGGTTCCAGAACCGCCGTGCACGGTGGAAGACAAAGACGCTGGAAAAGGATTACGATCGCCTGAGGTCTTCTTTTGATATCCTCACAACCGACTTTGACTCCATGGTCAAGGAAAACGAAAAGCTCAAAGCTGAGGTAGACAGTTACTATTCATCATTTTCATACATACAATTACACATACCATCTATCTTGTTTGTCTTTCTGTTTTTAGGCCATGTTTGTTCATGTGTGTGTATGCATATATATATATATATATATATATAGAGAGAGAGAGAGAGAGAGAGAGAGATGGAGAGGGAGAGGGAATGGAAAGTTGAAACGCGAACTCAAATTTGGTTGTGAACGTAAGGACAAATGAAAGCGCGACACGTGTTTGAATATAGATTATTCGGACTGAATAATCAAAGAAAAATATTCAGACTGAATATAGTATTTATTCGGATTGAATAAATACTATATTCGTTCTGAATATTTCATTGATTATTCAGTCTGAATATGACACATGTCTCGCTCTGATTTGTCCTCTTGTTCACAACCAAATTTAAGTTTTCATTTGATCCCGTCCATATATATATATATATGTGATTAGAGGGATGATCAAATACAAACTCATATTTATGTACAAACTATACAAACTGATTCAAAACAATAACAAAATAAAATTTTTTCAATTTTTT
Organism: Silybum marianum; assembly: GCA_036898165.1. NCBI lineage: Eukaryota > Viridiplantae > Streptophyta > Magnoliopsida > Asterales > Asteraceae > Silybum > Silybum marianum. Next base: position 1,067,475 of record CM072543.1, read on the forward strand.
TTTCAAGATTTTTTTTCATCAAATGTTTATGGTTTAAGATATTATTACACATATGTTTGTTTCACCTTCTGAAAAAAATTAAGTGTGAAAGTTTTACATTATGAAACTTTTTCATAAAAAAATATATGAGAAACTTTCAACTTATAAAAACAAATACATGTGAAACTTTTACATCATGAAACAAACATATGTGTAATAATATCTTAAATCATAGCATTTAATGGAAAAAAAAAATTATTTTTGTATTGATTTGAATCGGTTTATATAGTTTGTACGTAAATATGAGTTTGTATTTAAACTTCCCCTGATTATTTGGTAGTGGTTTAGTGATATTAAGACTGCTTTATTCAGGAAGCTTAAGTTTTTGTTAAACTTCTTGTCCCAATTAAAAATCATGTACATTCCAATATTCCATCATCTAGGAAAAAGAAAAATTTATCAACATACATCTTTGTCAATAGAGTACCTAATACAAAACCAGCCCCTAGTTTCTTTTGGATATCATCTATAGATTTCATGATTTGATCATCAATAGAGACATGCCAATCTGAAACATTCTGTCTTGATTCGTGAGATATCTGCCACTTGGGTAAGGACCATCAAAGTTCATTAATATTTTCGGGTCAGTTTAACGAGTTTAAGGAGGCTCACATCTTATTCAGTTAGTTATACATTATTGTTTGACAGTGGCTTAATGATATAAAAAATGATTTATTCAGTAAAAGTAGAAAACTTTATATAGAAAATTAAGTTTTTTCCCAAACCTATCCCTCCTAGTTAAAAACCATGTTCCTTTCATTTATAAAAAATTATTTAAAAAAAAAACTTTGTTAATTTATAGAGACATATTAATCCATAGATAGTTTTATCCATTCAAAAACTTAGATTAAAAACCAACCAAAGCCTCAATACACTTTTTTTTCAAAAATGCTAGCTATAAGCCTATATGAACATATTATTGATCCCATATTTCCCCGGTTTCCTTTTAGGTTATGTGTTCACACGTGTAGTCCTTTCCACACCACCCAAAATATTATGATGACCTTCTAATTGAGATTTGGAAAAAAGCATCGAGAAAACGACTTTTGTATAAAATGATTTTTGTCTAGTCCTTCTCACGTACTCTGTACCCGTCTCTCTCTCTCAAGAAAAGGCATCAAATGATATTGATAAGGTGTTATTGACCCTACAAGATATGTAAAATGAAAACTTAAAAGAGTGGTGATTAAACAAACATATAGCAAGAAATGTTATTAACAGAGGAATATTGGAAAGTTCAAATAATAAAAACCAACTATTTAACGTATTATCAATTTATCATGATGAATAACCATAAATAATGATGAATATCATGTATTTGATTATGAATGCATCTATCAGGATGTTTATTGTGTATGAATAATAGGGGTTGTTATCCATACCCGCTTTCACTCACATAGTTCTAGTTCTTACCCTCTATCTCACTCACATACCCCCTCATAATAAAATATGAATAGTTGGTTGTCAAGTTCTCAAAACATTTACGGTTCTCGTTAATTTTGAAGATGCTTTTTAAAAGGGTACGTGTGTGTGTATATAAATATATATATATATATATATAGAGAGAGAGAGAGAGAGAGTCAAGTTCATACAAGTACGTCAACCAAATAAAAGAATAAAAAAAAAACAGTCGCATCACATGTGATTCACATTACTTTAGTCATGACCTGAGGTCCTAGGCCACAATGCCAGCACACTTTTCAGTTGACTGTTAGTGTAATGTAATATTTTTTTATATGATTACTATTTTCGTTTGAACCTCATATATATATATATATATACATAGAGAGAGAGAGAGAGAGAGTGTGTGAGTGTGTGTGTGTGTTTTTTTGATACGAAAGGATTGGAGTGATATGATCTTTTAACACCAGTGTACTTGAATTACAAACTAAAACTTTTTTTATTTGCCAAATGCCCAATTAAAAAAAAAGGTAGTAGAGATGTAGTTAGGTGGAAATATAGTTGTAAAAAGAAGAAGTATATATAGTTGTTTAATTAGATTGCGAGCTAATTATTTTACAAAATGTAATGTTGTATTATTATTATTTATTTAGCAATGGTTTTTTGATGGTGGGATAAACAAGTCAAAAATATTTTATTGGGAAGGATAAAGAAGAAACATTAAACAGCAGCTGTTTTATATTGTATAGAGGGTCCACCTGCTTGCCTACAATATTCCTTCTTACCTACAAACAGTTGAAATGTCTCCTTCACCTCCATTTCACTATCTTTAACATCACTTCACTGCTTGTTTAAAACCCTCTTGTTGTAGTTTCTGTATTAAAATAATTATAATATTTTAATATAAGTGTATGATTCAAACGAGAAACGTAGATAATTTGAGAATTTGGGAAGTAAAAGCTAATTATTTCATGAAACATCATACAATTTTATTATTCACAATAGTTATCGTGAAACATATAGGGATAATTTAAAAATAGTTGGTTTCCTAGTTTTTAAAATATTCACGATTATTAATACATGTAAATCTATATTATATTACAAAGTATTTAGATTAAAAAAACTTAGTAATGTATAATCTCTTAGATTTCAAGTTTAATAAAATTCCTTAAAAATCTTTAAACTTTATAAAACTAACTAATAACCAATTGATAAAATATTCAAATAAAACTATACAAGATAATCATCAAATAAAATATTTATCATTATAATTAATTGATAATTTTTTAATCTTTAAATTTACATCATTATAGTTAATTGATAATTTTTTAATCTTTAAATTTACATCAATATTGAAATATCTTTATAAAAATTTACCAGATTACCATTTAAATTCTTTATTTCATTTAAACATAAATTTGTAGTTTTATTTTTAGTAAAAAGATATGCTAACTTTCCCTTACATATTTACAATAAGAATTTAAAGTAGTAAATATAAAAGGATTCACCTTTTAAAATTTTCTTCTTAACTAGAGTACAATGTACAAGTAAAACTAGGTTGGGACTATTTGGTTAGTTTTTTTTCTTTTATCAAAACATCTAACAGCATCTTTAAAAAAATTTCAAAATAAAAACATAAAAGTCAAAATTTTAAAAAGAATTGCATTCATGTTCAACAACATCTTCATTTTGAAGAGTCAAACATTAATTATATTATTAAAATATTTAATATATTTAAAAAAACTTTTAAACTAACTTTTATATTATTGGTGGAAAAATGAGAGTATGAATAAAATATTATTTCTTTCACTTGATAATCATTTTTGGGGTAATCTTCAAATTTGGAGAAAAATACATTCTCTCTTATGTTTTCCTCTATTTTGGAGAAACTTTTGGAGATGCTGTTGGAGCACAAACTTAGTCCAAAATCTATATTTTTCTCAATTTCTTTATTTTAGAAATGCTGTTGAAGATGCTCTCAGATTCTATATAAATAAAGTTGTCCTTGTATTATTTTGTTCAGTGTTCATATAGATTGTGAAAGTTTTTGTTGAAAAAGTTTTTAGAGATGGAATAAACGTTTTTCTAATAGAGAGGAGGGATTTTGGCTTTATGCATAAAGCTTTTTCCTAGAAGCTTACTGAATAAGCCATTTATTTTTTTAAGTTATTATCAAACAGTCATCTATAATTGACCGAATAAGCCATAAGCCGTGAAGTGGTCATAAAATAAAAGTGGTAATTAATAGAAAGACGTTATCATACATAATATATAATATATTATTTAATTGCTTGCAGGTAGTTTCCTTGACTGAGAAACTGCAGTCTAAGGCAATGAAAGGTGCGGAGGAAGATGATGTTGCAGCTCCGGTGGTGGCGGATGTAAAAGTTGAGGTGGAGCACTTTAGTAGCGGCGGAAGTGCGGTGGTTGATGACGTGGATGGGGCACAGGCACTTGTAGACAGCAGCGGTGATTCGTATTTCCACCATGATCATGAATATGCAACAGCAACAGCAGCAGAAGCAGAAGAAGATGATGGCAGTGATAATGGTAACAATTTCCCTAATTATCCCTTTGACCACCACAATCATGATCATCAGGAGGAAGACGACTCCCTTGGCGGCTGGTGGGTTTGGCCTTAATTATTAATTAATTACTACTCCATAATATATATCATATATATGTAATGGTGTAGTATTAATTTGACCTTCCTATATATATTATATGTATTTTATATTTAAAAATGTTGTTAATTCTAGCTACTTTGAAACTGAGATATCAAGTAGTAAAATAATGATAATTAATGATGTTTTGGTATTACTTTTAATTATAAATTTTGTATAATTTGTTGTATTTGTATGTAATAAATTTACTAAATAAAGTTATGTGGTGGAACAAGCTACATGTCTGATTTAAACACAAAATATATTTGTTATTTAGATGTAGTTAGTAAATATGTTAATTAGAATAAATTTATAACTTCAAACAAAAACAAAATTGGTATGTAATATAAAAATTTGTATAAGGTTTTTGATACCAAATATAGTTGATTGGTAAATGATATAAAAGTTTGTATGCCAATTATAGTTAGTAATATATTAAAAATAACCATGATGCTTTATCATGTTGACGTAAGTCATAAAAATAAAATGATTTAATAAAAGCTCCTCTCATTTTAAGTAACAAAAATAATAGGAAACATCTATATAACAAGTCTATATATATATATATATATCCTATTTTATTATCATTATTTAATTTGATCAGTAACAAAATTTTAATGTTATATATCTTGAATTCATTTGGAAATCCAGAAAGATTGTACAACAACAAACCGGATTTGTGATTAGTACACATTAGGAAATCTTGAAAGTTCATTTGTAGCGTAAACTACACATTGATAACAAAGTTGGACTAGACAGAACATGTTGTATTGCAACGATTATAACTCCAGAAAGCTGAACAAAATGTTGTTTATAATTTTATATGGTGGTTGCCATTTGGTGGTAGAAGTGAAGGGTCATTGTGGCGGAGGCGGAGGTGGTCGGCAACTGTGGCGGATGGTGGTGGAGGTGGCTGCCGGTGGTTTTGCTTCTTTCCATTTCTTCAACTGGCCTTTGATTTCTTGTTTTTATCTTGTGATATATTGGCATTTTCACTTGTTTCTTTCCGTTTATTTGATGGTTTTGGGAGGGAGGAAGAAGTGGTGGTTTTTTGGTAGTCGATAGCAGCGTCAAGTGTGTAGATACGAAGAGCGAGAGCATACATGGTGGAGGTTTTTGCAGCAATTGTAGCAGACGACCAATACCACCACCAACTATTCTTGATATATTCCGTCTTTATCATGGTTTCAAATACCATGATCGCTTGAATCATCTGAATGCAAAAAAAACAAACAATCTCATTTGCAATAAATAAATAAAAATAAAAATAAAAATATAACAAGAACATAATCAATAAACCAGACCAAACTGACCCTGTAAACCCACTCGAAAGTCTACCCTTAATAGGATAGAGTGGGATTTAGAGGGAAATAGCTTCTTCAAGAACGACAAAGTTCAAAAAGCATTATAGGGGAAGTTCAAATAAGAACAATAAATATTTTGAGAACGATGAGAGCAAATATTTGATCTTCAGTGAGTATATGCACCTATGAGAAGTGAAGTTATGGTGAGAAGAGATCTCCACCCTTGGATGCACATTAGGATGAGATGCACCGGATCAATTCCCATATCAAGCGAATTCATGGGTGGGTTTGGATTAAAAGTGATCAAGGGTCAAGATCCCTTCTTACGCTTCTCACCTTAACTTCACTTCACACATGATCTCGTGCATATATATACATAGAGAGAGAGAGAGAGAGAAAGAGGAAAGTTCAAATAAGAACTCAAATTTGGTTGTGAACGTGAAAACAAATGAGAGCACGATATGTGTCTGAATATGACATGTGTCGCGCTCTCATTTGTCCTCACGTTCACAACCAAATTTGAGTTCTCATTTGAACCCACCCCTATATATATATGTATATATATATATAGGAAGAGGTTCAAATGAGAACTTTGTAAATTTAAATAAACAAAGGGATTCATTTGGGACCAGATATGATGTGGGTCCCACCAATAAAAAATCATATCTGATTTTCAATGGTGGGTCCCATTGAATCATATATGATTTTTTATTGATGATGTGGGTCCCAAATGAGTCCCTTTGTTTCTTTAAATTTACAAAGTTCTCATTTGAACCCTCCCCTATATATATATATATATAACACATAGATGCATATACTGGTTCTCAAGATAATTATGGTTCCCCTATAGCCATTTACAAAAAGAAAGCACAAATAATAGCGAAAATAAAGCCTATTGATAAATAAATAAAAGATATGTACATACCTCATAAATCGTACTTGCAGATTTAACAAACCTACACCAAGCCGATCTCCATTCAGAACCTCCCCTAGAAGTCCGTTTCGCTCCATCAGGAAGCGCAGCTTCCATATCCAGCAAATTAATTTTCAGCTGCCTCAATATATAAACCGGCTTCCCAACAATCGGCTTCAACGAACCCTCGGGTATAACAAACTCTCCACCCACGTCACTGAACTGGTCAGACTCGCTTACCAACACTTCTGATGATGAACTCTGACCGCAACTCGAACGCTTGTGACATTCGAATTCAATGTTGGTGAGAAATGTTTCGTGGCATTTCACACAATGAAACCGAGATGGAAAAACAGGTTCTAAACACTCACATCTATGCCATTTTGATACATTCTTTTTTCTCGGTTTCTTTATAGATATATCAGCATCTGGCTCTGAATGCAATCCGTATGTCGACTCTAGCAAAGCCGTCGCTTTACTAGCGAGAGAATTAAAAGGATTGGATTTCTTTGATGCAGAATTGATTAAATTCCGATTTGGTTGACCGTTTTGAACCATCGATTGTTGCCATAGTGAGATAGAGTCTCTTAATTCGATTCTATCGGGATCGTTTCTTTTTAGATAGTTAACGAGATTGGTTATTTCGTCATTGGATTTGAACACACGCCATGGTCCGGAAGATTCCGGATGGGGATGACTTGAATTCTCGTTAACAACTATCCCGTGATGTGGGCTCGTTTCTGGAAACTTCCAGTAAAATCTGGAATCGGAATCGATGCCCAAAAACTCGATTCGCAAAGATGGCCTCGAGAGGTGTCTTGTGAGATGATCGGTAGAAACGGAATCCTTATCGGTTTCTTTATCGGTGTCAGAATGGTCAATGACAACACCAGGGGCAGGACCGTACTTTCTGACTCTAGAGAATTCTAAAGCGGTTTCATCTGGTCTTCTAGTATTGATCTTCGGTTTCTGCATCTTTTTTGCCAGTTTCGGTTGTGATTTATCGAGATCGTCACGAATAAGGGCGGTGTTCAAAAGATCGTCACAAAGAAGCTTCAGCAAAAAGGTTTTCTGCATCAAGGAAAAAGTGGAAGATTTAAATAACTATATATATATATAAAGAAAGATACCATATGCTCAGAAATTGAATATATTGGGTTCCTGTGAGAAATATGTCATTTTTTTGCGAGAAGTGTGAGAAATGTAACCTTCATATGATATAAAGGTACCTTCACCACTTCTCATGAAAAATATTTATTTTTTCATGATCCCAATTTATATATATATATATATAACATTCCACGATATAAAGGTACCTTCACTTCTCATGATTTTTTTTTCTCATATGATCCCAAGTTTGGATATATTAATAGGGTTGGAATCATGTGAGAAGTGAAGTTATGGTGAGAAGGGATCTCCACCCTTGGATGCATATATATATATATATATATATACATATATATATATATATATATATACAGGCATAGGATCGTGTGAGAAGTAGAGTTAAGGTGAGAAGCGTAAGAAGAGATCTGAGTCATTGATCACTTTTAATCTCATACCCACCCATGAATTGCGGATCCGGTGCATCTCATTCTAATGTGCATCCAAAGGTGGAGATCCCTTCTTATGCTTCTCACCATAACTCTCCTTCTCACTGGAACCCAACTCTCTCTCTCTCTCTCTCTATATATATATATATAGGCATAGGATTGTGTGAGAAGAAAAGTTTAAAGTGAGAAGCATAAGAAGAGATCCGAACCCTTGATCACTTTTAATCTCATACCCACCCATGAATTGCACGTTAGAAGGGAGGTGATCCGGTGCATCTCAGTGCACCTCATCTCGATGCATCTCATCCTAATGTGAATCCAAGGGTGGATATCCCTTCTTACGCTTCTCACCTTAACTCTCCTTCTCACCGGAACCCAACCTTATATATATATATATATGATATTTCCTATGGAAAACAAATGAAATACATACATGGAGAACTCTAAAAACCCCAATTCTCTCCTAAGTGAAGAATTCAATATTGACCCTCTTTTATCATTAATAGATTTTCATGGTGGTATGTACAAATACTTAAAGTTCATTTGCATACACTAAATTATAGGTTTCACTAATTACTACCCCTTCCGAAATGTACAAAAAATCACCCAAATGTTCCATTAAGTTGCTGCAAGCTTTTCCAGCTACTAACCATTAACACTGAAACAGAAAACCAACAAATTTAACTAGAAAGCAAAATTAAAGATTGAAAAGTTGAACGAACCTTATCCGCCTCCAAATCCCAATATTCTGTTCCCTCCATAGCAGTCGCTATATCCATAAACTTATCTGCCTCTTCCCATTTTCCGCTCACAAATGGTAAAAGACGTTGATGCCCTTCTGACGCGTTATCAACAGGCTGCTTACACGGTGCACAGCTAGGACAAAACCAGTTGCCTTCGGGAATTGTAGAAAGAGGTGGACTTAAACAGTATGTGTGATACTCAGAATTACAGTTATCACACAACAATACGTTTTCGTCATCTCTATTCAGCCCACATTTCTTGCAGATTCCCGTTCCCCAAGGTGCTTTGGGGATTTCGAGAGAAGTTAGCTGTTCTTCAAGCTCCTTCTCCCCCTCCTTGGTAAACTTTCCGTTGAGAAGTTGCCGTAATTGAGAGGTTATCTGAAATTGAAAAAAACACCTTCCAACAATGAGCAATGTGATAACGGATCATGTGCATGTGCATGTTACAAATTACTTGTATGCACATGTGCATACCGTCCAGATGAACGGTTACCGGGGTTCCATTTTTTTGCAGTTTTCCCCTGAACCTCTCTCTCTCTCTCTATATATATATATAGAGAGAGAGAGAAAGAGGAAAGTTCAAATGCGAACTCAAATTTGGTTGTGAATGTGAGGACAAATGAGGGCGCGATACATGTCGTATTCAAACTGAATAATGAAGAAAAATATTCAGTTTATTCAGACTGAATAACACTACATTCAAACTGAATGTAGTATTATTTTCAGACTGAATAACACTACATTCAGTCTGAATATTTTCCTTCATTATTCGGTCTGAATATTTTCCTTCATTATTCGGTCTGAATATTTTCCTTCATTATTCGGTCTGAATATGACACATGTCAGTGTGTCGCGCTCTCATTTGTCCTCACGTTCACAACCAAATTTGAGTTCCCATTTGAACCCACCCCTATATATGTGTGTGTGTGTGTGTGTGGAAATTATGATAGCATGTTGCTTATTTCATGGATTCAGATTTATCAAAAACCAATTATAAAGCAACAAGACTACAAAAAATTTGAATCCTTTACCCACATAAAACATAAGAGCAGCAAGTCAGTTATTTCCGCCATAAGAAAGACAAAAAAAGAATAAACTTGCGGCATTTCCTAATCATGACAAGATCATATTAAGAATGCCAAGAATCAAAGAACACGACTAGTCTAACCTCATTTTCATATCTTGATTCAAACTCCTTGGACATTTCATCTGCCAGCTTAACCAGATCAGTTTTATTCTTGTGAATTATCTTTAAGTTGATCCACAGCTGCCAATTAATACATCAAAAAAGGTTAGCATGTTTAAATAACAATAAAACTTATAAACAACACACTGAAAGAGAAAAAAAAAAGCATTGAGATATATTATTGTTCCAAGAACAGCAGATATATTTAACTGGATATATAATTATATATTTCATTAAAACTTGAAGTACCATGGATATAACTTCCATGTGAGAGGGAGGTGACATTATCAGAGTATTTGATAAATGACATAGGCATAAGAGATTGTCAGTCACGAGGCTGAATGAATTCATATAGATAAGGAATATATCTATACTACATATATATATACTATATTATAAAGCATTTAGCAAAAACTCTTAAAAACCACTTTTTATGCATACAGTACTGTTTATTGATGCATATTACTTAAAATTCAAGATTACAAGTAGATTGTACGTAAGGACAACTTATTAAAGCTCCATATACTATACTATATTATAAAGCATTTAGCAAAAACTCTTAAAAACCACTTTTTATGCATACGGTACTGTTTATTGATGCATATTACTTAAAATTCAAGATTACAAGTAGATTGTACCTAAGTACAACTTATTAAAGCTCCATATTTGAATTTTTGTAACTAACTGCAGATAAACATTATTAAATACAAGATAAACATCTCATTTTAAATATAAAAAATAGTTAGGATAATCATTGAGTTATAACAAAATACTTAATTATTATCTTTATTAAAAACTATAATATTAAACCAAAATTAAATTACATCGTTATTAAACTTAAATTAAATTATAATAAAAAATTTAATTAGAGAAACTACACAGAAAAGAAACTTTTAAATAGTTAATTTGATATTAATATCGATATATATATTTTTCAAAATTTTATTATGTCTTCAAATTTTTATTTTATTAAAAAATAAAACGACATAAAATCATATTATAACATCGATAAGGACAAAGAATAAAACAAAAATTAGAATCGAAATGTATCTCGCTGCATTGCGCGAGTACCTTTCTAGTATATATATATATATATAGAGAGAGAGAGAGGGACAATCTTTTAGAAACTCTAGGAAGAGTAGAAACTACGGAAACCAAAAGAAAAACCAATATAAAATAATTTTTTCATAATTTTTTTCATCAAATGTTATGATTTAAGATATTGTTTCACATATGTTTGTGTTCATAGGAAAAAAATATTAAATGTGAATAGAAAAATGATGGTTCACTTATTTGTTTCATTGTATGATTTTTGTTTCATATGTGAAAGTAAACCAACGTTTTTTGTTCACATATAATTTTTTTTTTTCCTATGAACACAAACATACGTGAAACAATATCCTAAATCATAACATTTGATGAAACAAATATATACAAATATTTATTTTATATTGGTTTTCCCCTTGGTTTCCAGAGTTTCCACTCTTCATAGAGTTTCTAAATGAAGGAACCTCTCTCTCTCTCTCTCTCTCTATATATATATATATATATATATACACACGACAAGAAGTAAGAGTGGCAAAAGAACAAGCGAATCTATATGTCAATTCGGGATACGTATGACTATTAACAAAACCTTCTACACATCCTATATCAGAGTGTATACTGAGAAATATCTTTTCCGGTTGACATTGGATTTCGCATAAACCATCTCTCACAAAAAAGATAACCAAAAGATACAAATATCAAACTAAAAATACTAGTAAATAAAGAAAAGGTTTGTAACTAACCTCTCTAACATCTTCAAGAAAAGCTTCATGTGAAGCACGATATGCGCCATGAAGCAATCTCAAATCAATGGTCCGTATATCCAACGGACGTATTAAAGTAGATCCAAAAACAAATCTTAAGTCATCATCCTCAGAACTGAAGTTCTTTCCCACCAAATCAGTGAAGACTCTTTTAACATCAGAAGCAGCTACATGCCGTAATATTATACGGCATTTTTTAAGTACGAGTTTGGAGATAAGTTTGGAGATAAGCTCCGGGGTTCTTTCTTTTTCTTCCTTTTCAGGTAGTAACTGCCTTGCTGCTTCATCTGAAACTCTTTTGAGCACTTCAATAACGGCCCTCTGATTAGAACAAAAAAAGCAAACATATATTACATAAGAGCTTTTAAAGTTAATTGGTAGAAAATGGTATAAAAAATATAGACATGGAAGAAAACAATAATTTTTCCTGTATCATATTCAATGCACCACAAAATCCATACACCCAACCACATAACTAAGCTGTATGAATAAAGTTGTATGTGGATTAATCTGTCTGTATAGATCAGGAAGGTTTTTTGTTTGGAAGGTTTTTTTCATAGATGGAGAAGCGTGTTTTTTATTTGGGAGGGAAGGTTTGGAAAAAACTTGGCTTTCTGCATAAAGTTCCCCCTAGAGGCTTATTGAATAAGCCACTTTATGCCATTAAGCCACTACCAAACACTCATGTATAGCTGACCGAATAAGCTGTGAGTCCTATTAAGCTCATTAAGCTGCTAAAAAACAGTCCTTTATTTTGTTTTAGAGAATGAGAACCAGAACAGAATAACACTACTATCATTTGCTTTTAAAATACAAGAAATTAGGATTTTGTCCATCTCTTTTTCCCAGAAACACTAATGGAAGTAATCAAGTAAATAAACAGAACAGCAGAGAAACAAATTATTCAAGGATACAGATCCTTAAACAAACAAGAATTTCATAGATACTGGCACCAATAAACTCAAACCTTGTCACCTTCAAAAATAAACTTTCTGGTAAGTTTATACTTGCATAATATGATAGACGGGTTGGGTTTAAGATATATAAAACTTCAGAGTATCTGAAACATAATTGAAACACAAAAGACAGCCTTATATACATAATGGAAACATGCAAATGCTCAAAGTTGCATACTCTTATTTCTATTGAATCAAAAAATATACGACCATATGCAAGAAGACAAAAAAGAGTAGAATGAAATTTCACCTTGGTGGGCCCAGATGCGTTTCCTTTATATACGTCTTTTGAAATGGAAGCCCTCAATTGCTCCTTAGCCCAATCGGGTGGATCTTTCGCCAATGCATCATATATGCGGTTCCGGATTTTAGCTCCCACGTTTGTTGCAAGCTTCCTAACCGGGTCAAGTACCTTGGCCCAATCTGGAACATTCCCACCAGTAGCCAACCCATTTTCATCTGAATTCTCTGCCTTAGTCCCTGTAAGGCCCATTTTTCTAGTGTATCTCTCTCCATTCAATTTGTTAAAAACTTTATCTACAGCTCTTCCAAGCAACTGAAAATAACAATCAAACATTAGCATTTGTGAATTTATTTCAAATTACTTACAAATTACAATAATTACCAAATAGTATGTCGCTTTCAAGTTCATTTTGCAAAGGCAAACATAAAGATAATATTTGTTCCCTCTACAACACAAATTAATTATAATTCAGATCGGAGGGAGATCTTTCATATCTTTCGAGATCCACCCTACAATATGGGGTAAAAAAGCCAAAATAAGTGATTTTAGCCCTTATAAAAAGTTATATGTAAATCCAGCACATTTATTTCAACAAGTTAAGAAACCCATGTTGCTTGAAAGTTCAAAACATGCATTATGTACATTTACAACATACTAGAAGGATACTAGCGCAATGCAACGAGATACATATCGATTTTAATGTTCCATTTTATTTTATTTTCTCTATTGATGTTAGTGGTTTTGAGAAAGTGATTTTTAATGTTTCATTTAAAAGTTCTTTTTTATGTAATTTCTTTAATATAACTTCTTTATTATATGTTAATTTAGTGTTAATAACGAAGTAATTCGTTTTTGATTTAATAATATAATTTTTTCATAAAAAAATAATTAAGTATGCTGTTAGAATTCAATGATTATCCTAATTATATTCTAGATTCTTTATATTTAAAATGAGATGTTTATCCTGCATTTGATTATGTTTATCTGTAGTTAGTTACAAGAATACAGAAAATAAGCTTTAATAAATTGTACTTTATGCATAAATTACTTGTAATCTTGAATTTTAAGTAATATGCATCAATAAACAATATTACATGCATAAAAAATCATTTTTAAGAGTTTTTGTCAAATGCTTTATAGGGTTAGGTTCCGGTGAGAAGGAGAGTTGTGGTGAAAAGTGTAAGAAGGGATCTCCACCCTTGGATGCACATTAGGATGAGGTGCATCGAGATGAGGTGCACCGAGATGCACCAGATCAACTCTCTTCTAAAGCGTAAATCATTGGGTGGGTATGATATTAAAAGTGATCAAGGGTTCAGATCTCTTCTTACGCTTCTCACATTAACTCTTCTTCTCACACGATCCTATGTCTTTACAGCATATATATATACATATATATATATATAATCAAGTATTGAGCCTAATTTCAAACTCACCTTTGCATCCGCTTCAACACCTGCAACGCCGGTGAGTGAGCAACAACAAATACCACCATCACCAAGCAAACAACGAATGAGCTTGCTATTATTATTACGGGTAGAAGTTTCTAGAAAATCTAGTCTTCCTCCCATTATCAAATAAGACAAGATATATCTCCGAACTACTTCCGGCCAAGTTAGCTGATTAATTGGAATCATATCTAACTTTATTCTCTTAGCCATTTTCCGGTTAGATGTATCTTTCTTATGGCCCACTTTTGATTTAGATACTTCAGCCTCACTAGTTATGTTCACCACTGAACCTATTTTGTCCACGAGTTGAGTTACTAGCTCGGGAAGCAGTGCTTGGTGAACAGTAGCCAATTTATCACCCATACATCTAGTACAATTCATTTCTATTGTTTTCATGATCGAAGATTTGCCAAGCCCATTTGTAGCATATGTGCTACTGAAATCATGAAAATTTTCCTTTACAACTTCCTCTTGATTATCTAAGTTGTCCTCCTTCCATGGACATAGAAGCTCGTTTTCGAGTTCTTCAAATGATACCTCATCTTCCACTCCAAGAGTTTCTTGGAAACGACATACGAATTCATGCACCTGAGTAGAAGAAAAGACGAAAACGCGTTAAGAAAACCACAATATTCGATCAGCAAAAACTCAAAAAAGTGTATCTATACTATATTATAAAGCATTTGGCAAAAACTCTGCAAACCCATTTTTTTATGCATACAGTACTGTTTACTAATGCATATTACTTAAAATTCAAGATTACAAGTAGATTGTGCGTAAATACAACTTATTAAAGCTCCATGTTTGAATTTTTGTAACTAACTGCAGATAAAGATTATTAAATACAAGATAAATATCTCATTTTAAATATATAAAATCTAAAAAATAGTTAGGATAATCATTGAGTTATAACAGAATACTTAATTATTATCTTTATTAAAAATTATATTATTAAATCAAAATCAAATTACATCGTTATTAAACTTAAATTAAATTATAATAAAAAAATTAATTAAAGAAACTATACAAAAATACTTTTAAATAGTTGATTTGATATTAATATCGATATATAATTTTCAAAATTTTATTATATCTTCAAATTTATATTTTATTAAAAAATAAAACTACATAAAATCATATTATAACATCGATAGGAACAAAATAAAACAAAACATTAAAATCGAAATGTATCTCGCTGCATTGCGCGAGTACCTTTCTAGTTTGTTAATAATGTCAATGAGCATACATACCTGAATAAGGTTGCCTATGGAATCAGAAGATAGCCTTGAGCTAATAAGACTCCCTAAAGGAAAAGGTTGCTTATTGATGGGAGTCTCTTCAGTAATCAGCAGTCTCTCCATTTTGCTCGTTATGGTCAAAGTAGATAATCGGGTATCTCCATTGATAACCGTCTCACCCTCTAACCCATCTTTAATCTCTATCTTATTATTTACAAAAGACAAGGCTGAATCATTCAGACGGTCTTTCAATAATACGTATCTTAAACAGGCTCCTGCACCAGGAAGCCGTTCTATGATTTCTTGAACTAGCCCAATGTCTAGTCCAAACCGATAATCTCTCAACCAATTTATCAAAGATTCTGAAAATTGGCGGGCCCCCTCGTCACCTTCAATGAAAAATGTACCTTTGACATCATGTTGTGAAACAAATTTATCCAAAAGGGGAACTTCGTCTCTGTTACTTGGACAGATAAGCCGCAGAGAGGACAAAAAGCGTAAATCTTCAACATGCTTACAGAAGCACTGAATACCGCCTTTCAGTTTAATGGTTTTTCCATAAGCATCAGAAACTTTATTCAACATTAGCTCCCAAGCTGAATATGGCGAAAAATCTTGAACTAATATCTCGCCAATGAAATCTCCAGAAACCAGATTATCTTGGGCCCGCATGGCAGAAAATTCATCGGAACTACCGCCAAGATCCATTTCGCTAGGTGGGATTATATCTGGAAGCCTTTTTAGAATGTTGTTATATCCATCATGTTCTAAATCTATAGAATCCATAGAAACAGTATCTTTATCCTTGTCTGCTTTAGAAAGAACAGTGGGCCCACATGGAATAGGACTAGTTGAGCAGCTGCATCTTTTAAGGGCAAAAACGGGCCCACCGTTACCGTTATCGGACACCTCACATGTAAAAAGTGAGGCAGTAATCTTTTCGTGCCAACAAGATTTATATCCAATTGGCCAAATATAGTCGACACCATAGTATGATGGACTTGCATTTATCTCCCCAAAAGAAAGAACATAAAAGTCTTCAAACTGGAATGGAAGTTGAACTTGAACCTGAAGATAAACATTCTTCAAGAATAAATATAATTGACAAACAACAAGAAAGGGTTGGGTTCCGGTGAGAAGTGAAGTTATGGTGAGAAGGGTAAGAAGAGATCTCCACCCTTGGATGCACATTAGAGTGAGATGCACAGAGATGAGATACACCGAGATGCACCGGATCAATCCCCATACCAATCGCGATTCATGGGTGGGTTTGAGATTAAAAGTGATCAAGTGTCAAGATCCCTTCTTACGCTTCTCACGTTAACTTCACTTCTCACATGATCCCATGCCACAAGAAGAAATTGCTAGATATGATATCTGAATGAAAAGCCTGACTTACATTGATTTCATGTGCCATTGACGTGATATCTGAATGAAGCCTCCCCGATGAACTTCAGAAAAAGGAATGTAAATCAACCTTTTTTCAAATAACTTGCAAATTATCTTCTTATGATGCAACCAATCTTCCAAACTCAATCCTACTGAAATGCTTCTTATAGGTTGACTCTGTTTCGATGATGCAACCAATCTGAATATATTACTGGAAAGGAAAATGGATCACCAGCAAAAACGTTATCTTGAATCTGCTTTCTAAGACTGAAAATAATATAATGTATAACAATTCAAAGACAAGCTGGCACAGAGCTAATGATTACATATATGAGCGACAGTTTGCAGGAATACTTGAAAGAAAAGGAAAGCCAAGACCTTCATATACAAGGGGTCAACATGACGTGGCAATCTTTTTGCAAAATGAGATAACAAAGATACATACATATATATATATATAAATATATATACACACACACACAAATTACAGAGACGATGATGAGACTATTACTTTTGTCTTCTGATAGAAATTAGAGAGGCACTGAGGTGATCTATAGTTTTATATTCATATATGAAAGGCCTAAACAATGTAAAATTGAGCCCCAATTTTTTTTGGGCCCTGTTCAAAATCACACATTTAACATGCTAAAGAACGACCTTGTATAGCAAAACCAACCTCCAAAAGATAAGAGAACTAAAAAGTAGCTAAGAAGTAATATATGACTTGACAGTCAGATACAAGTCTTATACCAATCAGATACGAACAAGACATCAAAGTATCAAAGATCCATAAAAAACATTAACATGGCATTGAATTTGAAATAAAGAGAAGATATTAGTGAATACCATCCCCCAGGAGTACAGGAACTCGGGAAGTAATCATATTGATGGAAAATCAAGTCAGACATATCGACCAAACTTAATAGCCAACGGAACTAACATGATAATCGACTTAGGGGCTGTTTGGTTGGTTTTCTATTGAGTCATGTATGTATAAAGATGTCTTTCTGGATTAATCTGTCTGTGTAGATTAAGCCAACGGAACTACCAAGATGTTTGTTTGTTGAGAGGGTTTTGAAATAGTGAAATGTTTTGGGGGTTTTCATATCTGAGGAGAGCTGAATGAATTTTTAGTGGGAGGTAAAGGTGGAATTATCATGTCTGTTTGAAGAAAGCTTCCCTCCTCAAGCTGAGCGAATAAGATGATGCATTTATCATTAAGTCACTAACAAACACCTCTATATAGCTGAGCGAATAAGCTATATTTCTTATTAAGCTCATTAAGCCGCTACCAAACAGGCCCTAAGCAAGTTTCAGAAAGCAGCAAATATGTCCATTTCACATACGATGAGATTGAGGAAAAAAGATATAGTTTCAGTCGCCAAACAACAAGTTATGCTTGATTCAGCTTATTAAGAAAAGAAGAGTCTGAATCAGTTGTTTACAATCTGTTTCAAAATTAAGTACCACCTGGTGAGTTCATAAGTCACAACATTGATTCCACTCTTTCTAAACATCCAAAAGAACAAATGATAAACAAAAAAATGGAAATCAAGACCACTTGAAGTGAAACAATTGTCAAATAAACTTACTCAAATAAAACCCATCTTAAAAAGCAAACAGATACCAATCAGTTGACGCTACAATTGATATCAGTCATAGCACATACCACACAGCACTTTTCAAAAGGGTTAACTGTTACGGAAGACCGAAAAAGGTAAATCGCGATTTGATTATGCAATCAATTCAAGATTTTGCCAATACTACATATCTATCAACCTTCATAAAGACCAAAAAAGCAGATCTGTTGGAATCAAGCATATAGAAATACACCTGCTCAAATCAACTTTCCGAATCGGAGCCAACAAAAACCTAGGGTTTTTCCGGTGAAAATTTATGATTACAACGGGATTCAAACATTCTTCATCTACAATACCTTATCTTAGGGATTCACACGGACGAACATTCATCAATAAAAATGAAAAACAATCGGTTGATAGATAGATTAATAGATACAGAGAGAGAGAGAGAGCATTCGCCCACGCACCTGTGACCTCTGTTTGGATCCGCCGCTTATCTCACAAACTTAGGGTTCCGGCCTAGAATTCTCCTATCATATGCATTTATAGACCTAGACAACTCAGATTAAATTATAATAACTTTACAGCGAGGACATTATAGTAAATTCATAATGTTTGGTTTAGCAATTTAATCAATTAATTATGGCGGGCTAGGAAAGACCTATTCCACTCCATTACGCCTTACTGATCTCCTTTTTAATAATTACCAAACTACCCCTCACTTTCAACCTTTTCTACATAATGGCAAATAAGATACATTTTGGGGTGCTTAACGACTTCTCTTGTACAATAATAAAGATACTATTAAGAATATCAATCATTGTTTCCAATTTTGAATGTTATCTTTGCATAAATTGGAATTGACATAAAAATGAAACCAATCTAATCCTGATTTGTCCAGGTCTATAAATGCATCTAAAAAGAGAACTTCGTTGGATCCCCAAATTTATGAGGTAGGCAGCAGTTCCTCGATAGAGAAGGTCAAACGAGAGTGGGAGAATCCTCATTCCCTCCCTCTTTGTATGTATCTATTTATCTATCAACTTCTTGTTTTGTTGTTTATTGACGAATTTTGGCCCATATCTAGTCCTAAGTTTGTAAAGTGGGTGATCCTCAATAGAGAAGCTCAAAGATATAGTTGCTTCTACTATTCATGGGAGTCGTGTTTTATATGTTGGAACCAATGCTAAACTAGAATAAGCAACCTCAAGGAAGAAAAAAGTGTTGTTTGGTTACTCATTTGAAATAGAATGAAGTATTCAATAAGAAACTCCATTTCAAACAAATTTCTTCCTTTTTTCTCATTCCTTACAAAGAGGTTGTTTTCCCATACCTCTAGCAATGGAATAACAAACAGATACACAATGCAACATTTAATTCCAATCTTTTTTCAAGATTATGATATCCAAATCTTTTGTGGGTCCTTTTGGATCTCTTGTTCTAAAAATTTTTAGTATTTGTGGTTAGTAGGTTTGCCAAAGTTCCCATATTCTTGTGTTTATTCTCTATAAATATTGGTATATTTTGGATTTTCAATTAGAAAATGACCATTATAGTAATAATTTATAGTACTTTTCAATTCCAAATCAAAACAATACTAATCATGTTTTAAGCAAACAATTATTTGACACTAAAAAATAAAATGTCTTTTTTCCAAATAAAATAATACATAGATTACTAGATACAAAGGGAGAGCATTCGCCCACGCACTTGTGACCTTCTCTATTGGGATCCGCCGCCTATCTCCTACATTTAGAGTCGTCCTAGAGTCCTCCTATTATATGCATTTTATAGACCTAGACAACTCGAATTAAATTATAATAATCTTACAGTAAGGACATTATAGTAAATTCATAATGTTTTGGTTCAGCAATTTAATCAATTTATATGGCAAGTTGGGGAAAAGCTATTCCACTCCATCATTATAGACTTACAATGCTACATAGCAATTGATCTAGCATTATAAACGTACCAACACTTAGTATCATTATAATTTAATCCAGACTTTTCCACGCCTATAAATGCATCTAATAAGATAACTTTGTTGGATTCCCAAATTTATGAGGTAGGCAGCAGATCCTCGATAGATAAGGTCAAACGAGAGTGGGCGAATCCTCCTTCCCTCTCTCTTTATGTGTATCTATTTATCTATCAACTTCTTGTTTTGTTGTTTATTGACGAATGTTGACCCATATTTAGTCCTAAGTTTGTAAAGTGGTGATCCTCAATAGAGATGCTCAAACATATAGTTTGCTTCTACTATTCATGGGAATCGAATTATGAATCTTATTTTGTATGTTGAAACCAATGCTAGAATGGAATAAGCAACCTCAAGGAAGGAAAAGGTGTTGTTTGGATACTCGTTTGAAATAGAATGAAGCATTCAATAAGAAACTCCATTTCAAACAAATTTCTTCCTTTTTTTCATTCCTTAAGAGATTGTTTTTCCCATGCCTCTAGCAATGGAATGAAATTACAAATACAATGCTACACAATGCAATATTCAATTGCAATCTTTTGTGGGTCCTTTTTGGATCTCCTATTCTAAATTTTCTAAGTATTTGTGGTTAGTAGGTTTGACAAAGTTCCCATTCTTGTGTTTATTCTATGTAAATATTGGTATATTTTGGATTTCCAATTAGAAAACGACCATTATAGTAATAATTTATAGTACTTCTCAATTCCAAATCAAAACAATACTAATCATGTTTTAAGTAAACAATTATTTGACACTAAAAAATAAAACGTCTTTTTTCCAAATAAAATAATACATAGATTAATAGATACAAAGGGAGAGCATTCGCCCACGCACTTGTGACCTTCTCTATTGGGATCCGCCGCCTATCTCCTACATTTAGGGTTTCGTCCTATTGTCCTCCTATTATATGCATTTTATAGACCTAGACAACTCGGATTAAATTATAATAATCTTACAGTGAGGACATTATAGTAAATTCATAATGTTTTGGTTCAGCAATTTAATCAATTTATATGGCAAGTTGGGGAAAACCTATACCACTCCATCATTATGAACTTACAATGCTACATAGCAATTGATCTAGCATTATAAACGTACCAACACTTGGTATCATTATAATTTAATCCAGACTTGTCCACGCCTATAAATGCATCTAATAAGATAACTTTGTTGGATTCCCAAATTTATGAGGTAGGCAGCAGATCCTCTCTCTTTGTGTGAATCTATTTATCTGTTAACTTCTTGTTTTGTTGTTTATTGACGAGTGTTAGCCCATATCAAGTCCTAAGTTTGGAAAGTAGGTGATCCTCAATAGAGAAGCTCAAAGATATACTTTGCTTCTACTATTCATGGGAATCAAATTATGAATCTTGTTTTGTATGTCGGAACCAATGCTAGAATGGAATAAGCAACCTCAAGGAAGGAAAAGGTGTTGTTTGGTTACTCGTTTGAAATAGAATGAAGCATTCAATAAGAAACTCCATTTCAAACAAATTTCTTCCTTTCTTCATTCCTTAAGAGGTTGTTTTTTTCCATGCCTCTAGCAATGGAATGAAATTACAAACACAGTGATACACAATGCAACATTCAATTGCAATCTATTTTCAAGTTTATGACAACCAAATCTTTTGTGGGTCCTTTTTGGATCTCTTGTTCTAAATTGAGTTCAAATTGAGAATACGACTATGTTTATTTTGCTAATACATGTGTAAGCTTAATGTTTCCAAATTAGATAATCAGCTTTTTCCTTTTTTTATTTCTTTTGAGAAACACTTTACCCTTCTGATTATTCTCCAGATCTTTCCACTACCGTATTCGTGTATGGTAGCCTTCCTTTTTCAGGATATGACTCGTTGAGCAAGTTAAACTCATAGATAGAGACCACATAATGTTATGATATATACTTCAATCCCCCGTGGCAAAGTAAATCTAACCCCACTTCACATAATGAGTGGTCAAAATATGCAAGACCGGCATGAACAAACAAAGCACACATTGATAAATAAAGGATATTCTATATCCGACGTCGTGACCAATTAATGCATAGTAAAATCGACACATTATAAATTTAAGATGCCAATTTCTATCAAGAAAACTAAAGAAATATAAGAAGTCATATCAATGATACCTCAGACTTGATCGTTATAACAACTACCTAGTATGCTATTACAATCACAGTTGCACTTCATATAGCAGGAAAATATTCATGTACAACTACAAGCACTTCCAATGGAAATTAATACATGATTGTTATTATGTATAAGAATTAAGAATCATGTTGATGATCAATATATGTGTCCATACAGACGATAATTTTCTGATTGCCATAGAAGTCTAAGTTACATCACAATATATAGTAAGACCAGAAAGTTACGCCATATAATATCAAGATCGTAATTGTCCTCGCTTTTCTAGATGATTTTACTCACTAATCTCAGCAATATCAACATGATTAAAGCTTCAATCAAAACCCTTTTATACTAGTCAAGACTTAGTTGTTTAATTTGCTTCACTCAAAATCAAAAAAACAATGCAAGCCAATTGAAGAAGTTAAACAACTTATGCATTTTATATTGATCCACTGGACCTGTCTGAAATAGTACAAAGCAATTTACTGATAGCTTCTCTGTATGCTTAAGAGTTCATTCAGCATATAACTCTATATATACCTGTGTGCACAATCTCCTGTTTCTTTCAGCTACTATCACTAATTTGTATTATTATTCCATCAGTTTCATATAAACACTAAAAACATAGCTTCTCGATCTGTCCCAATGAGTATCAACTTGTGGTTAGTTTCAACTTCAGCTAGAAAATTTTTGTGCATTTTTCCACAAGCTTTTTGCTAACCAACTAAGCATATAGGCTAAATCGTTCGACTAATCGGTTTCGAATCAACATCTAGATTTTGTTTCGAAAACCAGAAAAATAGAAAATCAAACATGTTACCTTGAATTTCCGTTGCAGGTAGGCAAATCGTTTCTACCTGAAGGAGGCTTGGATTTGAAACCTGACGGCCACCGATTCCACGGCACCGATTCAATCACGCACCCTCCGTATATCCAGTGGCTGATAACATCTACCTGATGCACCCCTTCCATGGCTGCACGATCGAAGCGGAAACCGCTGTTGCAACGATCACACAGCGAAGCGTCGTATCCTCGAAGAATCACCGTCGGTTCATAGTCTCCGGTGGATGTTGGAGACACGTAACGGTGGAATGATCTCAACATGGAGAAATCGGCGTCTTGTTCGTCGGTGTGTTCCGAAGGGCGGTATCGTCGTCCACCTATGGTTAAATTTCTCTGCAGTACGACCGCCATGCTTATGCTTAGGGGTATATATAATGGAAATAAAATGACAAAGGTATTGGGGAGTTCGACTTGAGCTCAATTACTTGGGGTGTTTCTTATTACCGGTATGGAAAAGCACTTATTAAAAGTTGATAAGTTAAAATTTTTTACTTCTTAAAAAATGACTTATTACCGGTTTGGCACCGGATAAGTTGTTTTATCCAAACACTCAAAACGACTTATTACCGGTGCCACACCGGAATAAGTCAATAAGTTGTTTTTATAAGCCCATCCAAACACCCCCTTAGTGCTGGAGCTCGAATATTTTATGATTTATTGAGCTTGAGCTTGATGTTCGTCAATGGGTTTGAATTCACGATCGATCAGCTAGTTTTTTTTGCTTGAATTCGATGAATTTATAGTTTTATTATATGATTAATAAAATATATGAGCATGTTTGACTTGAAAAAAGAGGTATGCTTAAATGGCTCGGCTCGACTCGGCTTAAAAATTGAATCAAGTTTTCAAGCGAGCCAAGTCAAATATTAGTGTTTTAATGTTTGGCTCGTTTAGTTAAATGGGTCCTATTTTGTGTTCGAGATCGACTCGAGCTCGAGTAGCTCGTTAAAAGCTCGAATCGTTTACACCCTCTCACGGTTTTAACTAAATTTCACTACTTTCGCAATATCCAGGTCCGTAATAGTTAAAACACATGAAAAAAAATCAAATTCAACCAGTTTAGCAAGCGGTACCATCATAATTAAGGACTCGGTTGTCACAATTGCAATTCTGTTTTAAATTTGAATATTTTTTTCCTTTTAACTGGATCTGTAATATTTTGACCTGAATATTGTGGAAGTAATGGCATATCGATAAATTTGGAGGAGAAATTGTTAGAGACCGATTTAGATAACTGGAATGGTCATTTGAGTCAGTTTTCCTATATAATCAGGGTGTCAGTTTTGTACGACATGTTCATCCACAACCCTTGCCAATTTAGTTTAGCATCTACCAATATAATTTTAGTACAATGGTACATGTTATCTATATTTGTTTGGTACGTTGTATTATTGTATATTATTAATTAAAGTTTAATCAGTAATACAACGTAATTAAAGTTTAACTAGTGATAGTCGGTAATTGATGGTGGTTGTTGTGGATGACGACATGGAAATTTCATATTAATTTAATTCCAAATGTTCCTGGAAATTTTTGCTCCCAGTGGATCATTTGTATCTATATGCATCAGGATCCCGATTCATGGATCTCTCGGTTCGTCTTCAATAGCATGTTCTTACTTCGTCTTTCCCTTAATAAGTCATCAAATTTGGTGCAAATGAGATAATTGTCTTTTCAACATAGCCACATCTCTTTAATTGTAGTGATTCACCAAACAAAAACCCTCATTTTTTTAGATAAAAATGGGTCATTAATCGGGAATTTTTCTTAAGTTTTTATTTCATGCAAATTGAAAGATGGTGGACGGTAGTGATGGAGCTGGAGGGTGTGGAAGAGGTGGTGACGGATAGCTGTAGTGGTCGATGGTGGTTGTGGTGGAGGTGAAAGTGGTTATTATGGAGCACGTGGAGATGATGAACGGTGGTAACGGAAAACAATGGTAGATATGTAGGTTGAGGTGGTGGCAGGAGGATGTGGTCGTGTGGCATATAATGGTGGCCACTGCCCATGGTGGTAGCGGCGGTGATTAGCGCTAGTAACCCATTAAAATAGATGCTATATTACGAGTGTATTAAATTGATAATTTTTTTATCTTAACGGTAAACAAAGTTACATAATATTTTGATTTTAATAATAAAATATCATCAACTTTGTCTTCATTGTCATTTATCTACAAAAGTTTGCTCCAAACCCACAAATATTATATTATATAAAAAAAAATATATATAAATAGATTAGATGCGTACACCAAAATGTTTGTTTGCATTGTCTCTGCATGCCCATTAATCTTAAATCGTCAAATTGATCTCGTCCAATTTTTTCAAGGTTGGTAGTCTAAACATGTTTTTATAACAGATCACCATGTCTATAAACAATTCTACTACGGTTGTTGAGATGTCTATTTGCGTTATATTGTGATATCATTAGTTGATTATGCATTTATTTTGTTGACATAAATGAGTAATAATACTTACACATGTTAATGTAGACATTATTGTAATAATTTCACTAGACATCTATCTTAATAACAATTATTTGATCAATATTAAAATGCATATAACTTTTGTTAATAATTTTCAAAAAATAAAACATTTAAGTCAAAATCAGTACTACTAATATTTCATAATATTTGTTAAACGAACAAGCAAATAATACTGACATGGAATTTTACCAAGAAAATAAAATATTACAGTTATTTTGAAATAGTAAAAATTAAATGTGTAACATTTATTTTAAATTAACATTTGAGTTGTCAAGAATTTGCTTGTAGTACAGGTTACGCCAAAATAAACGTACATGTGTACTATAATTAAAAAAATGGATCAGAGTACATGTTTTCCTGCAATGTCGTTTCGACCGGATTAACATTTATGTTTTTTTCCCCAAGCTAGTCCTATACTATACATAGACTAATCTGACAAATTGTAACTGCAATAAATCATCCATCATATACTCAACGTACACAATTGTTGTGTACGATTGAAAACAAACCCTGGTCAGTGGACATGCCTCATAAAATCTTTATGTTTTAGGATAAACAAAATTGACAACAACATACTCACAGTTTTACATAATTTTTAATTAAACAATCATAAAAAATGTCAAGAATTACATATTTACACCATCATAAACATATAAAATATATATTTGTTCATATTTGATAATGTCGTTTATATTAGCCAATGACAAACGAATTTATCTGACCCTTAATTGAAGTCTATATTCAATTAACCAAACTGTTAGAGACATGTAAAATGAGAACTTCATCGTCAGATAAAAACGTAAAACTTGTTGAACGAGATATTGTCTGACCTGTGCAATTAAACCCAATAAACTATTCAATTGTATTTGTAAAACTATCTAATTAAATTTACACACCGAAATACTTTAAATTAATAGAAGAAAACCAAAAGAAAATTAATGGATATTACTTCTTCTGTTTGTTTGGTGGAGAGTGGACTAATCATTTAAAAGAAATGGTTATTGCCATAACGTCAAGGGATACTTTCTCTAATTCAAATTCAAAATTTGCCCCACTTTTTTTTTATTTTGCAATTAAATGTAATAAATATTGGTTTAGTATTATAAAAAGTGTCGGCTATAAGTTAAATGTGTAATTATTCTATATTTTGTTTTTTAAATTAAGTATTAATAGTCATAATCTTTATAAAAATATACATTTAGGCTGCATTTTCGAAGCTAATTTTATCAAGGAAACAAAAGAAAAGTGAAAAAATTCATATGCATTGTGTTCTCGAAATTCATTTTAAAAAGAAAAGAAAACGAAGAAAAATGAAATAAAGTAAAAAGAATTCATTTTTTGAAATTTTTTGTAGATGAGAAAGAAAAGAATGAACGAAATGATAAGTTTCATTCCAAAATTTTCCTTCCACTTATTTTCCCTATCAACCTTTATAATAATGAATTTTTTTTTTATCTTTCTCGAGAAGTGGAAGGAAATGAAAGAAAAGGAAAAGAAAAAAATTAAAATAATTTTAAAAAATTATTAAAAATACAAAACTATCAACCTTTCATTATAAATGATATATTTTTAAGAGTATATTTGTAAAAATATATTTTCTTTATTTTATTTTCTTTCCCGTCAAAGAACACGAAAAATTATTTTATTTCATTCACTTTCCTTCCCTTTCAAGAACACAAATAAAAAAATTTATTTTCCTTTCTTTTATTTCCTTTTCTTTTCCCTCCGGATTAGAGAACACAACGATACAGAAAGAAAAGAAAAGGAAAATAATGATTAATTTTCTTCCAAAATTTTCATCCTAAATATAGAAGTAAAGCAAAGAAAAGAAAGAAAATAAATTAAGATCATTTAAAAACTTATTAAAATTAAAGAAAATAAATTCAGATCATTTAAAAACTTATTAAAATTATAAAACTATCTGGTATTTCATTCTAAACAATATAATATTCATGAGCAAGCACCTTGAAGGGAATTTCCATCGCGAAGGATTCAATCCAAGGCAAGGCTCAGGGAGCCTAAAATGTTATATAATATTTTTAATATATATGTATATTTCGAGTTTTTGGACGGATCAACTGATCAAAAATCAAACCCAACTCGTATACAAATATCCATTCAAAAATTGCCGCGGGTTGTCGTCGGCTCGACGGACTTTGGGAGGATTCATGTTTTATACAAACATCTCATTTTCAGTTTGATTTTTCGGACCATTCAGGTAGGGATGATATCGATATCGAAACGGTTGATATCGAATTTTTTTAGGACTGAAAACATGAAATAAAAACCTAACTGTATGTACAAATTCGATACTGGTTCAGTTTCGGACTTCAGTTTCAGGATGGAAAAATCAATAATAGGACCACTTAGGACCGAAATTTGAAAGTGGATAAAGAAACAATTAAAACCAATCACAAATCGATTGCAAAAGTTTAACAATTAAAAGTTGAAACATGTATCAAAATCAATCGTAAAAGTTCAACAATCAAAGGGCCAATGTTTTTTTTGATGGTGATACCGTTTTTTTTTTTCAAAAAAATAATGGTCATGAAGAACAGAGATTAGATTGACACCGGACCTGTTGGTACTGATTTCTTTTGAAACTGAAAATGATGACCGGAAATCAAACCGTATATACAAATTCGATACCAGTTCGATCTAATTTCAGTTTGATCACAATTCAGTTCTAAAAAAGGGTCATCTGGTCTGACCCCTACCTTCAAATTCTGCACCTCACTGCTTTTGTAATAAAAATTGTTTTTGTTTTTTTTACAAGACTTTTCCTCCAATAATGATAAGGCATCGCTTTTAACTTTGGGGTTGAAACGTCACTTCAGTCTATAAATCAAGGGCCATTCTGAAAATTCCACCACTCCATTTAATCACCATCACTCCGCCTCCTCGGCGGTGACTTGTTAATTTCTCGTGTTTGCCGGCCAACGTCGGCTAAAATACCATCACTTCCCGTCGTTTTCCCACGCCGGTGACCGCCACAAATCGAAAACCCTAAGAATCGACATTTTCATAAGTGTAATCATTGCTTCAATCTGATCATTTCGTTCCTGTTTTTCCGTTAGGTAATTTGTTATTTATCGCTTCAGTTATGGTTAGTTTTTTACTGGTGTGTACTGTTTATGTGTGTATGTGTGTCTGTATGGGCTTTTTTTGTGTATTATATTCGCTTAATAATTGATTGTGGATTTCAAATCTGTACTCGTGGTTGTCTGAACTACCGGCTGAATGCAGATAGGGGTTTTATTGTTGGATCTGTCGGTTTGAATCTAGACTTCCTGGTCAATGCAAACAGAGAATCCAAGTTTTTTCTTGCTTTCTTCCTCTTTTTGCTTGTTGTAGTTACTGTAAGTCTCTAAATGATCTTCAATCAATAGCTTCAGTTTATAAATAATTTGTTATTTATGGCTTCAGTTATGGTCAGTTTCTACTGGTGTGTACTGTTTTGTTTGTGTGTATATGGGCTTTTTTGTGTATTATATTCGCTTAATAATTGATTGTGGATTTCAAATCTGTACTTGTGGTTGTCTGAACTACTTGCTGAATGCAGATAGGGGTTTTATTGTTGGATCTGTCGGTTTGAACCTGAACTTCCTGTTCAATGCAAACAGCAAATCCAAGGTTTTTCTTGCTTTCTTCCCCTTTTTGCTTGTTGTAGCTACTGTTAGTCTCCAAATGGTCTTGACTATGAAGATGTCATTCACAAATTCTTTGAAAATCATAGAGTTTGTTGCTGGTGAATATTGTAATTCCAATTTGCACCATCTTTTTGCGAAAGCTTTTAGTTTTCGGATGTACTTGGAGTAGTCTACTGGTTTCAATGCAGACTCATGTGTTATATGATCTACTATCCATGAAATTAGTGCTTATGGTGATAAGGTTGAAATAATGAAGTAATTGCTACCGTTAAAGAAGCCTTTATGCTTCAATGACAACATTTGTTCTTCTTTAAGTGATGGATTCATGTGTTTATTAGCTATTGTTTCATTTTATTAACATCTTACTTCAGTTTAGCTCACTTCCTGTTAGGATCTGACCCTGTGTTATGTTTAAATAACTACAACAAGCAAGAAGTGGAATTTTTTTTTTCTAGATTTGCTCTTTTGCATTTACCAGAAAGTTTAGATTCAAATCTGTAGGGTATTCAGAAAGTAGTTCAAAAGACCACAGCACAGATTTGAAATCTACAATCAATTATTAAGTGAGTATAATAACACAAAAAGCCCACACACACAGAAACAATATACACCAGTAAAAATAGACGAGAACTGAAGCGATAAATAACAACTTACCTAGTGGAGAAAACGGGAGGGAAATGATCTAATTGATTTTAGATTTCGAATCTGTACTTGTGGTTGTCTGAACTACTTGCTGAATGCAGAATTGCAGATAGGGGTTTTTATTGTTGGATCTATCGATTTGAATCTAAACTTTCTGGTCAAACAAAGAGCAAAGCAAGTTTTTTTTTCTTTCTTCCTCTTTTTGCTTCTTGTAGTTACTGTAAGTCTCCAATGTTCTTCTTATCTGAACCTGTGTTATGTTTTGGTTGGCATTGAATAATTAATGGGTCGTCTTATATGTTATCTAGATGATTTATTTCTGCAAGTACATCTTAGTATGTTACTATGCTAGAATTCTTCTATTGGTCATATGGAAAACCCATCATTGGTATATATTGGGGATATGTTCAAGATGATCAAATAGTTTGGTCGCCAACTTATCTGTCTGTGATGGAAATTTGCACTCTTGCTGTCATGTCACACCAACTATGATTTTGATACTGGCCTGTACAATTAGCTAGCGGGTGTTGCTATGGCAGAATCAGATCAAATCATGCATTGAAAATGTAAAAAGTAAGTTTGTATGTTGATCTGCTTGAGGAGGAAATTAGTAGGTAGCATTTAGCCTACCCCTTAGCTAAATAATCATTTTATATGCATTCAATGTCAGTGCATGATCACAAACAAATACCAAACGTCAGTAGTTTCCGAGATCATGTAGCCAATGACAAAAGTTCTGTGCAACTGAAACAATGTACTCAGGTGTTCCAACATTAAAATCAAATTTACCAAAGGACCATGACTTAACATAACATGTTTGAAACTTCTGGCAATTAAGTGCTGTCCTGAAAATGGTAATTTGAGTCCATCAATTGTGTTATGTTATTCTTTTTAGATGAAATTGATCAATTTCCATTTGATTGTCTAATTGCACATCAGCTGTCTGATCATGATTTTTTTTGTGCGTCTTATTTTGATACTTCCCTTTGTTGATGTTATTAGTTGAATGAGTGCAACACCCTTTTGCACGAACTTTTACCAGAATTAACATAGTTTTGATATTATGTACATTTGCAATTTATGTTTACTTAAAATAGTCCGGAGGAAAATCACTATATTGATTACCGGTCTGGTAATGCATACATGCTTGCTTATTTTGTCACATCATAGTTCTTTTTCCATTTGGGTAAAAAGCATATATGGTGAATTGCAAAAAGGGTGTATTAGAATGTGTGAAAATATGTAGAACCCCCCAAATTACTCTCCAGAAGAGCTCTTAAGAGAGAAAGGAGGTTCCAACATATATAAGAGGAGAAATGGTCCTCAGTCTAGCCGGTGTAGGTCTCCAACACGTGCCCTTCAACGTAGGCTATGCGGGCACAAATTGTCTCAAAGTGTCGAGATGGGGCTATACAGGTGAGGGGCCTAGATGAGTACATGCTTCCCTCTAGTGTCGAGTCTCTAGAGTGGTAGATCTTGGCTCTGATACCGTGTGGGAATATGTTGAATCCCCAAATTACTCTCTAAAAGAGCACATATGAAAGAAGGGAGTTTCCAACATAGGGTTGAGTTCCGGTGAGAAGGAGAGTTAAGGTGAGAAGCGTAAGAAGGGATCTCGACCCTTGGATGCACATTAGGATGAGGTGCACCGAGATGCATCGGATCAACTCCCTTCTAAAACGCAATTCATGGGTGGGTATGAGATTAAAAGTGATCAAGGGTCCAGATCTCTTCTTACGCTTCTCACCTTAACTCTTCTTCTCACACGATCCTATGCCTTCCAACATATATAAGTAGAGAAATGGTCCAAGTCTAGCCAATGTAAGACTCCAACCGAATGTTCACATTGCCATTTCGTATTCCACTATCATACAATGTTAAACATATAAATATATAGAGGTTCCTTCAAGTGTTAACTCAATTATTTGTGTTAACCGTGTTAACTATCGTTCACTGGTGAACACCATGCTCGTTCACTGGTGAACACGATGCTCGTATACTGACGAATGGTGTTCACCAGTGAACTTGCATGCATGTATGGAACCATTCGTTCACTGATGAATGGTGTTTCACCAGTGAACGAGCATGGTGTTCACCAGTGAACGATGGGTTAGCACGGTTAACACAAATTATTGGGTTAACACTTGAAGGGGCCTCTAAATATATAATGGCCTACTTCATGTTTGAACCTGAATTTTTTGAAGTTGCAAGTCTTCAATATTTTCCATTACTTAGGATCGTTTACTTGCTTCATGACATGAGTAATCGTCAGTTGGGCACGTTTTACTTTGTAATAGACACACTTCAATTGTGCAATGTCTATGTTTTAAACTCTTTTTTTTCACTTTATTGCAGCTGCACAATGATGTCTGAAACTGCTCTTAGAGATCTTAATTTGCTGCCTAAATCCGAGAGGACAAATGAGAGCTCTAGTAAAGACGTCTTAGCTAAGCCATACGTTGAACAAACTGATGAAAATGTTGGAGTAAAACAAAGAAAAACAATCATTTCTATGGATGAACCAACTATGAACGGAAATGAGGCTGAACATGTTGGTGCAGACGCGGTGGCTGCAGAAGTTGAATACATTGAATCCGAGAAATTGGATGATCTAGAAGATGTTGATAAGAGTCTTAAGGTAGATATGCATCTATTTATATCACATGCTGAGTAATTATATACTCCCTCCGTCCTAAAATAAGTGCATATTAATTTTACCATTTTACCCTTAATTATGAGATGGAGAAATTAAGTACTCCATCTATTATTTGGGGTAAAACTGTCGTTTAGTTCATTAAAAATATAATATTTACACTTTACTAAAACTGTATGCCTTTTTCATTATGGACATTTATTTGGGGTAAAACTGTATAATATTTTTCTATTATTTATTTTTCTCCCAGCTGCTTCTAGCCGACCTCGAGACTAAAGACTGGGTTTTGCTGTGTGAGACACTCAACAATGTACGACGTTTCTCAATTTACCACAAAGAAGCATTGCGAGATATATTGTAAGTTTGGTTCTATTTTATTACATTCTTGAAAAAAGTGTAGGATTATACCGTTCTCAGATGTCCTTTCTTTGTGAACCATTATGAGCATAAAGTCCTGAATGGATGAAGTTGATTGTGTGGATTAATATGTCTGTATAGTTTAAGAGGTTTTCTTTAATAGATGGAAGGAGTGAATTTTTTAATTGGAAGGGGCTGGTTTGGAAAAACTTGACTTTTTGCTTAAAGCTCCCTTAGAGGCTGTTTGGTTGGTTTTCCATTAAGTCCTGTATGGATTAAGCTGTCTGTGTGGATTAATCTGTCTGTATAGAGTGGGAAGGTTTTTGTTTAGAAGGGTTTTTCATAGATGGAAGGAGTGTGTTTTTTTAATTGGGAAGGGTAGGCTTGTATATAAAACTTGGTCTTCTGCATAAAGATCCCTCCTAAAAGCTTATTGAATAAGCCACTTTCTATATAATTAAGCCACTACCAAACGCTTACCGAATAAGCTGTGAGTCCCATTAAGCTCATTAAGCTGTTAACAAACAGGCCCTAATTAGAATCTTACTGAATAAGCCCCTTTATATATCATTAAACCACTTTCAAACAATCAAGTATAGCTGACCGAATAAGCTTACGAGTCCCATTAAGCTCATTAAGCTGTTAACAATGCCGTAAACATTTTATTGAACAGGGAAAAGGTGATTTCTCTTCTTGTGAAATCTTTGAAGAATCCAAGAAGTGCGGTTTGTAAAACCACCATCATGACTTGTGAAGACATTTTCAAAGCATTTGGGGACGACATAATCGATTCTTTGGATCCTCTGGTAATTTGCTTTATTTCTTTTGCACTCTGCTATTCGTTATAGGCTTGGATTCCGGTGAGAAGGAGAGTTAAGGTGAGAAGCGTAAGAAGAGATTTCCACCGTTGGATGCACATTAGGATGAGATGCACTAAGATGAGGTGCACCGAGATGCACCGGATCAACTCTATGCTAAAGCGCAATTCATGATGGGTATGAGATTAAAAGTGATCAAGGGTCCAGATCCCTTCTTACGCTTCTCATCTTAAGAGCTTCTCCAACAACTATGCTAAAATTTCTCTAAAATAGCATATGAAAAGTGAAAATCTCTAAATAAAATCACACCCAACTCCAACAGCTACTATATTTTAGCAATTCTATCATAAATTATATTATTAAAATATTCAATATATTTAATATCCCAAGAAAAGGAAGGGTTTGGTTGGCGGAAACTATTAAAATAATCATTTCTCTCTCCATTTAGAGATTTTTACCCTCTTTCTTCCCATTTCTCTATTTTAGCATAAGGAATACCATAGCTGTTGGAGCAATAAAATTGCTAAAATCCTTCTTATTCCTATTTTAACATAGCTGTTGGAGATGCTCTAACTCTCCTTCTCACATGATCCTATGCCATTCGTTATATTTTTCCTTTTTCCTTTTAATGGTTATTTTTCTTTTTTATACAACTAATTAAAGTTTTATTCTTGCTCCAATAATGGTGAAAAAACATCTTTTGCTTTTTTAGCTTGTTCAACTTCTTCTCAAGTCTTCTCAAGACAAGCGATTTGTATGTGAGGTTGCAGAAAAAGCTTTAATAACTTTAACAATTTGGGTCTCCCCCATTTTGTTGCTACCAAAGTTACAACCTTATTTTAAGAACCGCAATCCTCGTATCCGTGCCAAGGCTTCGATGTGCTTTTCTCGTAGTGTGCCACGACTGGTAAGTTCAATGAAATGTTTTTGAGGGATTTGGTGAAAAAGTCGTAAATGGGTCCCACTTGTCATAAAAATTGAAGAAAATCCCATAATATTAAGTCAAAAACCTATGAAATTTGACTAAAGGGTTGTTTGTTTACCTCTTAACAGTATTTCATTAAGAGGCAACCTCTGAATCGCTAAGAGGTGAATTATGTTTGGCAAAAAATAAGTCTGCCTCTTAATGGTTCCAAAACCCTCTTAATCATTTTATATCCTGGACCTCCCTTAACCATTAAGAGCCGTATTTACATCATGAACAATTACCAAACAATTATATTTCATTTTGCATTGTATCATAAGAGCCTCTTAATCATTCAGCAATTGCCAAACAGCTCCTAAATGCATGGGGTTCAGGCTAAATGGGTCTCACATGCCACAAAAAAGTGAAGAAAATCCCATACATTTAGCCTGAATGAACCCCATGGGTTTTTTCGCTAAATTGGCTAATTGCTTTAACGAAAATACGGTCCATTTTAAAAAATACACAAAAAAATAGTTATTTTGTTAAAAAATCCTTTATGTATTTTAGTCATTTATGCGATTTCCCCTTTATATTACTACTTATCTGATAATAGCATATTTTTTTTGGTTATTTTCATATCTTATAAAGGGTGCCGAGGGAATCAAAGAATACGGAATTGACAAACTGATCAAAATAGCTTCATCCCAACTGAGTGACCAACTCCCTGAATCTCGAGAAGCTGCTCGCACCCTTCTTCTAGAGCTACAAACCGCATACGAAAAATTTCCCATTTTGTCCCCAGAACAAAACGAGAAAATTCCCATTTTGCCCCTGGAACAAGACGAAAAAATTCCCTTTTTGCCCCTGGAACAAGACGAACCTTCCAAAGAACCTCAGGTACTTTCTTGGGAACAATTCTGTGAATCTAAACTTCCGAAATTAAGTGCTCAAGCCGTCCTTCGTGTTACGGGCATTCCACGAGAAGGTCTCGTTTCAGGTTTGTAACACCAAACTATATACTTTGATCTATTTGGCGTTATAGTGAGTATCCCCACGCTTGATTTTTTCCCGTTCTCTATTTGAGTATTTTATTTTTTACTTGTAAATGCTTTTGCATTAAGTTTGAAAAAAAGGTGATTTGAAGTATGTAGTTGAGATATATGTGTCTTTAAAACATTCTTACAGCCATTGTTGTTCGATTTTCGAAATGCGTAATATACAGTCGTATTATTATATGACATATGTTTTTGTTTTTGCCCTTTGATTCATCCTACACATGTGGGTTTTTAAGGTCTGTTTACCAAATGCTTACTGGGTAAGAGGTGTAGCAAGGACTGAGAATCTTAAGGGGACGTTTACGAGGTTAATGGGTAAGTGATAAGGACTGAGAAGCTTACCTGGTAAGAGGCAAGACAAAGGATTGATAGTCTTATTCGGTAAGTGTGGGAAATGACTCTTACCCGGTAAGCGCTTACTGGGTTTAAGACGTCTACCAATAGTCCATTTTCATGGTCGATAATGTTACATGATAAGGAAACTGACGGTGATATCTCTTGTTGGTAAGTGCTTACCCGGTAAGTGAGGGAGAAGACTCTTGTTGGGGTCGTTTACCAAGTGCTTGATGGGGTAAGCACTTACCGGGAAAGAGTCACCACCCTCGCTTACCTTATCAGATAACATTCTTAGCCATTAAAATGTATTGTTGGTAAGCGTCTTTTACCCAATAAGCTCTTATCAGGTAAGATTATCGGTCCTTGATATGCCTCTTACCGCCTTGCAAGCGTTTGGTAGACGGCCCCTTATCCGGTAAGTGCTTACCGGGTAAGAAACTCTTACCAACAATCCATTTTGATAGCCGAGAATGTTACCCACCCGATAAGGAAAGTGTGGGCGATGACTCTTCCTGGTAATCTCCTATCCGGTAAATGGCCACCATCTGCCTAGCAGAATTGGTCAGGAGGTTGTTACCACATGCAGGAGGTCTCGAGTTCGAGCCTCCCCGTGGGGGTTTTCCTTCTGGGACGTTAAAGGAGTGGGGTTTATCCCCTTAGGCGAAGGTTTGGATCCCGCATACTGCCCATTTGGATGTCACTGTGGGTTTGAATCACTAACTACAACCAGCTTCTTGTTTTTTAGTTGCATTAAATAAAGTTGTTGAAATTTAAGTTTTAAAATTTTGTACAACACATATAGTACAGTTTTTTAATCCCAACAGCTTGATAGTGGAGCCATGAAAGCAAATATAGAAATCAATGGATAAATATTTAGAGGAAAGTTGGATAAGAACTAGGGTTTCTGAGTTAACTCAGGTGGATGCATTTAGCATCAGTGAACTGATTAGGTAGTACTTGTGGTAAAGAACAAAGTGATGATGTGGCTTTACATGATTGGTGGATACTGGGATTTGGGAACATCATATTTTTATTCGACTAGGGCCACCTACCTAGAGAATGGACTAGTTAGGGTAGGCAGTACTTGTGATAAAAACAAAGCGATAATGTGGCTATACGTGATTGATGGACATGGGATTTAGAAGTTATATAATGACTTTTTACAGTTGTCTATCTCATATTTTTACCAACTTTTTATCAAACAAAAACCCCGATCTTAAAAAACCATCTCCAATGCAATCAACCTTTACAAAAGCATTTTATGTTTGATAATTAATGAAAATATAAGAGGGCAAAATGAAAATGAATTTGGAAAAGGCAATGGTCCAACCGGTCCGTAGATATACCAAACCCATTCCCTAAAAAGTCTTTTACTCTAACGGGTAAAAAGTTTTTCAACGACTTCTTGGAATATTGATAACCTATAAAAAGGTTATCATCGGGGATGCTCTTAATTAAAATCTCATTTAAGATTATATACCTAAAATAACCAGAAGAAAAAAACTCGTGATGATGAATGGTCAGGCTTCAAGGTGTGCCACTAAGGCTATTATCTCGGCAAATTGTAGTCGTTGAGTTACCTTTTTTTTGGGCTTTGATTGTTTTGAGTCCACATCTGTTAAACTTTGATATATATTCTTTTCTGGTTCTAAAGGGTGTTTTTGGAAAGTAATATAATGGGTTGCACATATTTTGACATCATATCAATGCCAAGGTATATGACTTTTTTGACTTACATTCTGAGGCAATCTATCTGGTTTATTTTAGTTATAGTGTTTCTTTAAAAAATGTTTTTGGTTTGAAACTCTATTTATTCTGGTGTGGATGGTAGGCAGCCTATATTTCTTGGTTTTAATAGGACTCCTTACAAACGTTATTTCTATCTACTATTATCTAAAAATAATCAAGTTTGATAATGAAACAAAACCATAATTCGAGCAATATTTTTTTTAATCCAAGTTTGAAGCAAATTTGTTTTAAATTCATGGTATTTAAATAAAAACAAATTCAACCACTTTATGGTTTAGGTTAAAACCCAACTCACTTTTATGGCGGTGTTTGGGATTGCTGATTTAAACTACTTATTGACTGTGGTACCGGTAATAAGCAATTTTAAGTGTTTGAATGGAGGAAAAAACTAATATGCTTATACCGGTGCCAAAACGGTAATAAGAAGTTTTTGATAAGTTAGAACATTCTGACTTGTTAACTTGTCAGTTTTTTAGTTATTTTAACTCATTAACTTATTATGTTTTGATATTATCATAAGCTAATTCAAACATTTTTTTATAAAACTCTGATTTGACATAATATAAGTTGGTAAACACTTTTATATAAAAACATAAATTATTTTAAATAAGCAATCCCAAACACCCCCATATATATCAAAATCCAACACATTTAAATCAGTTTGGTGTAAGGATGAGACTAGAAGACCGTTTTTCCAAATCGAATCGGGACCGAACCGAAACCGGACTGAACTGGTACCGAATTTGTACATACGCTTCGGTTTTCGGTCCTCGTTTTTAGTCCCAAAAATATTCGATACCAACCGGTTCGGTACCAATCTCATTCCTATTCTCCATAACCACCTTTTTTCCTAACCGAACCAGTACCGAATTTGTACATACGGTTCGGTTTTTGGTCCTTGTTTTTAGTCCCAAAAATTTCAGGGTACCAATCGGTCCAGTAGTGATCTCATTCTAGTTTGATGTACGAATTCATTTTTTTTATTTTAATTTCACTCCGGTCCCAATCTAGTGAGGATTCCCAAATTTCGATAACCGGGCATTGTTTGGCAAAAGTAAGGTGACTTATAAGTCACCTTATAAGCTACCTTATTTTCTAGGTACATGTTTGGCAAACTAACTTATGACTTATAAGTTAACTTATTGATAAGTTAGTTGGGAGTGACTTATTAGTGACTTATTGAACTTTTTATCATTTTCTTTCGATTATACCCCTGATTAATATTAATTATTATTATTTTGAAACTACTTTTTGGTCATTTTACATGTTTATAAGCTACTTTTTGCCAAACGTGACTTATTAATCAACTACCTTATAAGTAATAAGCTACATTTGTCAAACATAAATAAGAAAAATAGTAGGTTTGGAAAGTAAAAAAAGTCCAATATATACTTATATTAGTCCACGAAAATTGTGAACTTTTTAAATGATATGTTTTGCATATTAAATGTCTAAAACATATTTAATAATAAAAAAATAAATCGACTTGTGGAACCAAAGCTTGCCTTGTGTGATACAAACAATAGAAATACTTGAGTGTGCACACACACGCATTCCCGTATATGCATTTATGCATATAGATACAAACAATAGAAATATTTCTTGTTAATAATTATTACTACAAAATATTTACGAAAAAGACACCAAATTAACTTTTTTAATTAAATATATTTAATTAAACCAGAGCACATGAAAAAAGAGAAAATAATCAAATATATTTATATTTGCATAAAATGATCAGCCATAGATTTTCTAAAATCTCCTCAACCAATGACAGAGTGACAAGTGTCATTTTGACAATGACAAATTCCTTTGATGAGTTAACTAATAATTTAATTATACAAATATAAAAAAACATGTTATTTTCTCATTTTCTCTATATTCTGATAATTTTAAAAATAGACCCCTTAAATTAAATTTCAAAAATTCTCACTGTCAAACTGCATCTAATATATAAGCTCTAATAACCCTTTTTGGCTTAAAAAATATATACAAAAAATGTAGTTGGTAACTTGGTATTACAAAACAAAATAGAAAAATGACACAAAAAGCCCCTCTACTATTTACTAATTACAAAACACACACACATAAACATAAACATTTTCCATTTTGTAAAATAATAACTTGTTAGCATATGATGAAGTTTATGTTGTACCTTTCTCTCTTGTGGCAGATTGATGTGAGCTTCTTTAGCTTGTACCATGTGCATTTTATGTTGTACCTTTTTTTCAAAAATTAGGCTCATCTGGTTTAAACAACTGAGGCATTTTAAGACTAGTAGTCGAATCCATCGAACCCACTTTCCGATGACCACCGATTCCCTTTCTTGTACTTGCAGCAAACCTTGATGCCAAAATCGTGGCTCCAACTCCGATCGGTTGATTGCCACCCGGACCTATAACAAATATCACATTATAAGAATTTTTAAGAACACAAATGCACAAAAAGCCCGAGTTCGAAGCCCATACTGAAAACGGATTACAAACCAACCGGACCAACTTTCTTTTTCAAGGATTGGTTAAAGCCCGGTTGGAAAACCCGAAAAAAGAAAACCTAAGAAAGCCCGATCTGGCCCTCTTTCTACCCAAGTCAGATCGGGCTTTTTCAAACTAGCAAAAAAGCCCGAAAAAATCCAGGTCAAGTCCAAAAAGCCCGGTTTCAAAAACCCCGAGTTCGAAGCCCATACTGAAAAGGGCTTAAAATCCATCCGAACCAAAAAATTTTCAAGGCTTGGTTAAGGCCCGGTTGGAAAAGCCGAAAAAGAAGACCTAAGAAATCCCGATCGGGCCCTCTTTCTGCCCAGGCCAGATCGGGCTTTTTCAAACCAGCAAAAAAGCCCGAAAAGCCTGGTTTCAAAAAGCCCAATTTGGTCCTTTTTTTAAAATATATAATATTTATATATGACAAATGTATAAAATAAACTCACCCTCCTCACTTTTGGTGAGGTTTGAACTCCTGACCTAAGCCAAAGGCTCGTACACCACTAGCCACTAGGCCAATCGGGTCCTCTTTCAACTCTAAAGTCTGAGCCTAGGCTTGAAAAAAGCCTGGATTTTTTTTGCTTAGTAAAAATGGGCTTGGAAAGGTGTAGGCCCATGCTCGAAAAGCATCCACTTTTGAACGTAGGTACCTATTTTCCAATTCTACCCTTCATTACTCCCACTATTATCAAGGATAAAATAATCATTTAGTTAATTAAAAAATGTAATAATTACATAGGAGCATGGTTCAAATACGAACTCAAATTCGGTTGTGAATGTGAGGATAAAGAAGAGCGTGACATGTGTCCCCCATTCAGTTTAAATATATTCAGACTGAATGTTGTATTATTCACTCTGAATAATGAATGAACTTCACCTTCGTTATTCATACCGAAAGCCCCTCATTATTCAGACTGAATGGGACACGTGTCGTCCTCTCCTTTCTCCTCACGTTCACAACCAAATTTGAGTTCGCATTCCAACTTTCCTCTAATTACACATTTCCAAAATCATTTTTTTTCATCATAAACATTTAATTTCCTACGAATAAACTTTACATTCATACACAATCTTAGAATTCACATAAATTAAACTTAACGATACATACCTTCACTAGCCACGGGCGAACCACCACTACTATCCGACTCATAATAATAACCATCCCCATCGCTTTCTTGAGCGTAATACGCATTCTCTTGAAGAGCAAGCTCCTTCGCTAGCTTTCTCCGCTTATATTTCCGCCAAGCCGCTTGTATAAAACACGCACCCCATGTCCGCCATTGATGCGAATAATATCTAAATGCATGTTGTAGTTTCTTACTATGAAGATACTTAAATTGGCTAGCAACAAATTTAAGATCTTCGGCTTGCAATGCAAAGCCTTCTACTTCCGTTAAGGTTCTTACGGATCTTGTGGAAGACGGGTAGTTGGTAGGGTTAGGGAGTAGGGCCCACGTGAGTAGTTCTTCGCCACAAAAGTCACCGGGTCGGAGGGTGATTGAATTAAAGAAACCCGATCTTCCGCCATCGGTTGTTGAGCTTTCTAATTGTCCTCGGATAATGAATAACATTTCGTTCACGGGATCGTCTTCACGAACGATGTAAGTTCCTTGTGTGCTTAAGGATGAAACGAGTCTTTCGCATATGGCATCGAGAAGATTGTCGTCCATTTGTGAGAAGAAAGGTACCTATGGGAACAATTTTTTTTATATTATATGTGGGAATCTTTTAGATTACTCTTTTCAAAAGAATCGAGAATGGAGGTTCGAACATATATGGAGGAGAAAATGTTCAAGTCTAGCCGATATGGGACTCTAACATGCCCCTTCCGTTAAACGGGTATAAATTGTCCCAAAGTGTCGAGAGGGGGATAAACAGACATTATAATTACTAGTTTATTATTTTCTTGACTTTATAATTACTAATATCATACATATATATATTTATAAGGAGGTTTAGGGGAAAATCTCAAAGAAAAAAACTGAAAAACACGCTGGGAGCCCTCCATCGGGACGGTATGCACAAATGCATACAAGCGATTGAAGCTGAGTTTTTTTTTCTATGCACGTGTGCATCGTCTAGTTGGAGGGCTCCCAGGGTGTTCTGCAATTTTCTTTTTTTGAGGTTTTCCCCTGAACCTGACAATATATATGTATGTATGTATATATATGTATGTATATATATATATGTACACATGGGACCCACAAAAAGGGTTCTTATAAGAACTATCATTGTAAACTTTTATGTAAGTTCCTATTTTGATGAGTTGGAGATGAGGTGGCAAGAAAAAGTACAAAAAGGAACCTCCATTGGAAGATCCTCTTAGATTTCTAATTTGACACGGGTAACTTAGTAATTTACTAAGCTTGCCACATCCCTTGATTTTGTCCCACCTATTTTGTTGGGATAGAAAATATACATTTTTATCCCGCTCGGTCCACTCTAGTCCAGTCTAAATATTGCAGCAATCATGGGACACAAAAGGAAGGTTCCAACATGTATAAAAACACGCCAATCCAGTCATATCCAGCGTAATTTTTATCCCGTTCTATCCTGTCCAGTCCAATCCAGTCATATCCAGCGTACCACATGCATCCTAATGGAGAAAAGGAAGGTTCCAACATGTATAAAAACACGCCAACGGAAATAATGCACCAAAAATTCTGAATTAATGGAGCATGATTTAAAAAAAGATATTGTGAAGATGGTAAAAGTAAATGAAGACATACTCGGCGAACAAGATTAAGGCATAGATGACGTTGGATTTCACGGCGGAGATCAATAGGCAAAGACTGCAAAATGGACTCTTCATCAACTCCTCTAGTTGCCAGCCATTTATACTGAACAAATCGCCGAACTCGATCCTGCAAATCTTCAGGTAATTGTCGATGACGCATCCACTCTTCTGTATCTCTTTTCTTGATCCTCCATTCTTCAAGTCTCACCGTCATCGATTGCAAATACGTCTTAAATTAAAGATAATTTTAAAAAGAATTAGTAGAAAGCCTTTCTATACATATGATTTTTGCTTTATAAGTTTAAATGAATGACAATATTGAAAGAAATTGTTTCTAAACGTTAATCAAGAATAACGGCAAATGCAATATTACATTTCGATCATAGGAGTTGTTGGGTTGGTTTTTTATTAAGTCATTTATGATAAAGTTGTTTATGTGGATTCTTCCAATAAGTCCTGTATCACTGTATGGATAAAGTTGTTTGTGTAGATTAATCTGTCTATCAAAAACAAAAAAGACGCTTTAATATTCTTAACATTTTTTTGTTTTAATTTATAAATTTTTTATTATGATATGAAACTTTATATTTTATTCTGTTTATTATTAATTTCAGAGGATCTATAGTTTTAGTATAAGTGCAACAAGGTCTCTAAAAAGATTGGGACGAACTAAGCTATAGTCATAAGGGAGTGGAGATTCTTATAAAAAACATGCAACAATATTGGCCCTAAAAAAAAGACACATATGAAGGAAAAAGCATATACCTGCATGTTGCCTATCAGTTGGGCAAACAGAATTAAACCCCCAATACAGATGGTGGAGCAGAACAACGTCTCACCAATATAGATACTTGTTTCCAGATTCTGTCCATATGAACTGAAAAAGGAAAAAAAAGTGAGAGAAAAGAAGTAACCATGACAAATAAAGGGTTTAACTGTAAATTAAGTGTTACGTTTCTATTTATATAAATAAGTTTCCACTTTTAAAAGTAAACAACCAAATTCTCAAATTTACCCTTAATTAATGAACAAGTATTTAATAGTTGTGAAGAGAGAGAAATTAAATAAGGATAAAAATGTCATTTGGTTAACCAAAAAGTGTAATAATTATACACTTGTTCAAGGACGGAGGGAGTAATAAAAAAACTAGTTGCCCCAACTAAAGGTTCATTGGCCTCGTAGCCCAACCTCCCAAGAGGTCAACAGTTCAAACGTCACAAAAAACGAGGAGTGTGCGTAAGTATTTGTCATATATAAATATCATATATACTTGCAGAACAAACTAGTTACTCCACTGGGATTCCCAATTTATGAAATTTTTAGGAGATCGTACCTCAAATTTCTTAAACCCCACCAAAGGCAATATAAATACTTCTCGAAGAACTTTGATGAAGCAACTTCGCTTGTAAAAGCATCAGCAAACATTCCGAATTTGAAAGGAGAAGTTTCATTGCTAGCATCACATAGAGTTCTCAAACTTGTGGATTCAAGCCATTTTTTGCGTTCAGGTTGATTTACACTGTTACAATCCAAAAAGCTTATACAGACTTTTGATGCCATTTCCTCTTTACACCCTTGTTGCCAGCAAGAATGCTGGCGCCCTA
Source organism: Silybum marianum (assembly GCA_036898165.1). Classification (NCBI taxonomy): domain Eukaryota; kingdom Viridiplantae; phylum Streptophyta; class Magnoliopsida; order Asterales; family Asteraceae; genus Silybum; species Silybum marianum. The sequence continues at coordinate 1,112,369 of CM072543.1, forward strand.
TAGACATCAAATACCATGAAGCTCCCAACACCTGATTCAACATAAATAAAAATACATAAGTTTTGAAAGTTACGCATTACACTTTTTGGTGCAGTATTAAGAAACTTCTATGCCCAACATGTATCATTAAGAAGCTTCTATGCCCAACATCATAGTTAAAAGTGAACCACAAGGGTTGTGGCATAGTGGTTGAGGCCCTGGGGGATGTTGTGGAATATCCCATCTGCCCAGGGTTCGATTCTAAGCGTACACAACAATTGTGGCCACTGAGTTTATCATGTTTGATTTCTTGCGGTCACAATTTGCAGGGATTAGTGCAGGCATAACCTGGGACATCCTTCCAAAAAAATTCATAGTTAAAAGTGATGATCATGATGTTGGGCATGGAACAAATTTTGAAATGTATCCCGACATCATTCCATGCTCCAAATTTTGAAATGTATCCTGTCTTTTTGGTAAAAAAAAATAGTAAAACATATATCCTTTTCATGGAACACAGAAAGCAGGCATCACATATTTGTTTATATGAAAATAAGTTACATAATTGCCACCTAGGTAATCCATATAACTTGTATATATGTTGATAGAGGAGGGATGTATAACAAATTTATACACATTAACCAAAAAAGGTAGTCTTGTTTAGCAGTCGTGTTTTGGGACACATGCATTCAAGCGGACATACAAGAGAGTATGAAAAGAGGATAGAAAACAGGTGAAAAAAAAATACTTACATGACTAGCAAGCATGTAAAGAAGGAGATTGTAAGCAGCTCCTGCCCAGGCTGTCTTAGCTACAAAGCCTGTAGATTTTATAATCCGCTGATTTAGTGGAAAAATGACAAACAATCTAGGGATATACTGAATGAGAACTATAAGAGATAGTGTATTATTAGCATGATCTTTGTTGTTCCTTTTTGTTGCTGGTATGATGAGCTCGTTAACTATCTGCAGCATAGAAGAAGTTCCAAAACTTAAACTCAGAACCACAAACTATACAACTTTAAAATGAATGAATGATATTGTTTACAAATTTCTCATTATGCAATTCACCACCGTAGCAATAATAACAGAAACAGGTAAGATTCCGGCACACAAACTGCTTTTTTGTGGCTTTTGATTTCATATAGAGCTGCAAGATTGTTCCAGGATTGAAGGTTCTGAAGCCAGAAATCAGGATTGTTCCATTCGTAATTTATAGTAAAATACTAAAGAAAAATGAACTATACAAACAAATTCATATCAAGTTCTGCATGTGAGGCAATCTCCATAGTGCACATTACCATTTGGTTGATGCTATTTGTACCCCTTTTATATCAGAATCAAGTCAAATCATATATTCGAAATGTAAAAGAACAGGTCTTGATGTTGATGTGAGTAAGAAATTTATCAATATACAGGGGTGCGACCCCTAAAAGTTTCCAAATGCATCTAAATTTATAGAGCTTCTAAACAAGCTTATGTTATGAAAATCAAAAATAAAGAAAACAGCCTACAAATTAAGTTCTATCATTCAATAAAATTGTATGGAAGACAGTTTTTGTCATAATCAAATCACAAAATGACACATTATGTAGCTTTAAATTTGCTAATTTCCAAAGTAGATTAAAGCGTTAATTCAGGGTCAAGTGGAATTCATCTAGCGATTATATGCAGCTGTGCGATCCTAACATATTGGCAGACTTGAACCTTCAAACCATCTAGCCACCATCTAGCCAAAATGCATAATGGTGTTCAAAGTAAAATTCACAAAATTAAGCCTACTGCATGGACTAGCCTCAATTTCTAACCCTAGAAAGCCAAGATAACCACCTAAAAGGTGATCCTTAATGTCTTTTCCTTTTAATCTTTGTTTGAGAATGTTACCAAAGCTAGACATTGAGAGTGTCATTTTATTTTGTTCCTCTTCTATGGGTTTTTTGTTTTAGTTTTTGACAATGAAAAGTGTGTTTTAGAGATAATTATTTTAGAACTCTTTATCCAGTCGTTAATATTGGTTTTGTTTTCAAATAATTATTAAAACTCAACAGCTAATAGCCATAATAATAACAGATTAGAAACTAGCCTGAGGTAATGGAAGAGAAGCGGCCACATCTATGACGAAATCAGACCTCAAATACCTCCTGGCAATCTGACGTTTATCCATCACGAGTTCGCCCCTTCCGAAAACCTTAGAGCTTGGCGCAATAAACGCCGTTCGAAACTTCATGATAATATGTAATACAAAAAACACATCCGCAAGAGATCGCCATGTATTGATCGCGATCGCCGCCGCGTTATCGGTGGTCATGCAGGTGTCGCCGCCGACGTAAGGTAGGTAGAAATACAAAGGATCTATGAACAGAGAAACGAGGCACATCACCAGAAATATATGATTCCATCGAGTCACGACTTCTCCGTTTGGATCGAGGATTTGGTAACGCCATAACGTCTCGCTGTTAACTTGATCGGGAGAAACGACGTTCTTCGACGACGCCGGTCGCGAAAGGTGATGGCGGAGACGGGAGGCAGGCACTGTCAGCACCCGGTTCATCATCCGTTCACGGCGGTGAACACGGCGGTGTTAGGGTTCCGATGATCGTGGTTTGAGATTTCAGCCGGTGACGATAAAATTGCGCGCGAAAAATACTGTTTCCTTTCTCCCCTTCGAATTCTGTTGTATGGCTATCAAGTTCCGACAAAACAAAACAAAACAAAACATAATTTACGAAAGTGGCCCCTTGATTTATTTTAATTTATAATTTTAGTACTTTAGGTTTGTGTTAATATTTGTGGTTCATTAATTCAGATTTATTCTTCATTTTAGTCCTTTTTAGTCTATTAATATGTGAATATATATATATATATATGTATATATATGTTGGTTAAACGCCTAAATTATTTGCTTGAAGTCGATTATTCAAATTCTCCATCATAAAATACAAGGACGTCAAATAAAAAACAGAAAAAATATATTGAAATCAACCAAAAAATAAAAAAAATCTTCTAAAACAATAAAAAAGAACTTTAAAAATTCACTGAAAACAATATATTTCAGCTAAAACGCATCACACTTACGCCTAAAACATAATTTTGCATTTTGCTCAAAAGATTGATCCTATTTAGAAAACTCTATTATAAAAATGAGTACGAGATATAAAAAATTGGAATATTATTACATTAACTGGAAAAAAGATATCACCGTTACCCTAAGTAATAATAATAATAAAAATATCAAACTTCATTAAATACATTCACCATATATGTATTATATGAATAAAAACACATTAAACTTACTTCTAAGATATGGTTTGCATTTTGTTAGAAAGGTCGGTTTTATTTATAAAAAAAACGTATTTTATATTTTAAATGGACACAATAACTTCCTCCAGGTCAAACCGTATTTTTTTCAAATTAAAATTATACAAATTTTTATTTTACTTTAAAAATATACGTATAGAATAAATTTTTTGAATCCGTCAATGAAGACAAGCTTGGTTATGATCACATTTTCACAAAAAATGGAATGGATTCAAAAAATAGGTGATTATAATAATATTTTATTATTAAATCCGTTGGATCATCTAGCAATTTATATAGATACTTTGGTTTTTAAAGATTATTCTGATTTTTTTTAAATATAATATATGCATAAATGTGTAGGGAAATGGAGTAAGATAAGTAGATGTGGCAAGAGTAGGGACATTGTGATGGTGGTGGTATATGTCCCCCACGGCGACAACTATCATTCCCCCAATTACTTATTAGGAGGCTAATGATATCCCTAAAGTATATGACATCCTAAGAATGAATGTCATTCTCATACAAGTCAAGATCAACACCTATTATAGTACCAAAAATTCCGTGCAGATCGCTATAAAGTGCATCAAGTTTCATGCACACCCCTATATTAAGGGTGTCATTAGCACTCCCCTTACCTATTTCATACATTAAAAAAAAGGGTGTTATTATTTACATCATAGTCTACATATTAAACTTTATTTATGGGGAGTGCTAATGGCACCCCAAGTAGGAGTGTTGAATGCTTAGGAAATTGAAAAAGCACATTAAATCATCAAATATCAATCATATCCATCAAATCTCAAATGTCAATTATGTTTATTATTACTATTATTATTATTTATATATAATTCATATTAATTATTATCAAACAAATATATCCTATCTATATTACGAATTTTTTTAATAAATACACAAATATTATTATATACCATCTTTGTTTTATATATACAATTCATGTGACGGTATTGATACTTCTGAAAGGTGTTCTATTTGCTCGTAGCTCCCTTTTGATACCGGATAAAGCAAATCTTGGTATATATATATTATCCCTTACATATTATTATATATATAGTTTATATATCTATTATTATTAAATTCATATAACCTATATATATACTACGATTACTTACAAACATATTAATATTATTATGTATTATTTATAAAAGGATTTTTTTAATTTTATATATATATATATATATTAATTTTATGCATATATATATATATTAATTATTTGTAACACCTTAGATAATTACTATAATGTCATCTAATATAATATCATTTGTTTTTACAAAATATGTGGCTAGAAAAAGGTTCATTTGTTTCTTTAATTGAGGAGTGTTCTCGTATGAACTATCCCCTATATATATAAAGAGAGAGAGAGAGAGAGAAAATAAAAAGTTCAAATGCGAACTCAAATTTGGTTGTGAACGTGAGGACAAATAAAAGCGCGACATGTGTCTGAATATAGATTATTTATACTGAATATACAAAATAATATTCAGACTGAATAAGCATTATTCAGACTAAATATGTACTATATTCAATCTGAATATTTCTTTGTATATTCAGACTGAATAAATATTTATCGTTCTTGCATGAACCTCTCTAAACGTACCCGCGCAATGCAGCGGTTCTGAAAGCTTGCACTCGATTAAAAAATCCACATTGGAAATTCAAAAAATCTAATAGATTATCTAAAAATCGACAACACAAAGCAAGATAAGTCGATACATACTATTTTGTATAAACCAAAAATTAAACTTGGTTTTTATGCTTACGTGAGACGCTGTGATTTGCGATGCTTCGAGTCCCCTTGAGTTGGAGACTTGTCCCCATTTACTGTTCTCATCAATTGGGATAGAAATTCCCTAAAAAAAGAAATTACAGAATAAAAAATGGTAATCGAATTGAAATATTTTTGTAAATATAACTCACATTTACAATTATGGGAAATAGAAAATGGAGAGGTAAATAAACATTGACTTACAGGAAGAATTTTACGAAGAGGAAGCAATAAGAACCAACCCAAGATGAATAGAGCCAAGCCACAATTTGCAAATAATATATGAATTGGTCCATTTAAATATATAGGATGAGGATGAGGATTAGAATTAGAATTAGAATTATGATTAGGATTAAGATGACCATATATGATTTAGGGTTTAGGAGATAAACGTATGGGATTTAGGAGAGTTTGTTAGGTTTTTTAATAAATTGTATTGGTGTATTAATAACTTGTAACTTAAAATTTAAGTAATTAAGCATTAATTGATGATACTTAATGCTTAATAGCTTGTTTTTAAGAGTTTTATCTAAATGCTTTATAATATAGTATAGATATAATGTGAGAGGTGGTGGAAATTATGGATTTCGCGCGATAGCTGTTAACTTGATTTTTATTAATATTCATGGCCAACAATTCAGTCTAATTTGTTAGAAGAGTTAGACATATATAAGACATAATACCTTAACTTTTAAGTTTTATTTTTATAATTATAAAAAAAGTTTCAAGATTAAACATATATTTATATAAATTAGTTTTTATTACGATTAAAAAAGGGAGAAAAAATTAATTAATAATTGATATTCATTAAAATAATAAAGAAATATTAACAATTTATATTAATCAAAAATAATAAAAGTAAAAATAAAATAAGTTAATTATTAATTTATATTAATTAAATATAATATAAATATTTAATATAACTAAAACATAAAAAGAAAAGACAACTAAAAAACAAAATAGACAAAAAAGAAATAAAAATCAATCATAACTCTAAACTTAGGGGTGTGCTTAGTGTTATTGTGTTAATACATGGTTAGGGGTGCCATTAGCCTCCCCCTTATTTATACATATGTCTCTCAATTAAAATAGATATATAAATATGAGTGTTATTGTGTTCCCCAATCAAAATAGATTAAACAATAAACTAGGGTGTAAATGGGAATTAGACTAAGGTGTAAAAAGAAAAACCCTTAAAAAATGGTAATGGTATTTCTTTGTGTTAATTTTTTTTGTATTTTTGTTATCTTAAGAATGTAAAAACATGTTGACATGTATAACGTGAGATTGATTTTATAAGGGCATCATTAGCCTTTCAAAAAACAGTAATGCTATTTGCATCTCTTTTTATTGAAATTTATGTGCTTTCTTATGTTGAAAATGTAAAAAGTTGGTTTTGATGGTTGATGTGTGAAGAAGAATACACTTTATAGGAATATGTTTAGTAGTGCAGAGGAATACAACTAGTCTCCCAAACAAAATTCAAGGGGCGTGTTTTAAATAAATGTATTTTTATCTACGAATTTCTTCGTTGTATAAATAATACATCAAGAAAGTCAGCGAGTAACCCAAAATTCTTGTCTAGTCATATGCACTTTTAAGGTAGTTTGAATGCCCATAAAGTTGTTTGTTATGTTTTTAGCTGAATTCCACAGTTTCAAGATATTTTTAACTTTTTTGGTAATTTCGAGAGACTTATTTTGATTTGTTTGGTTGATTTTGAGGAGAAAAAAATCATTTTTTTACGTGATGTCCCTTAAAAAAAGATCCTACTCATGAGAATAAGTTGAGCGGATACATTGCTCGGACATACATAAATCCGCCCTGCTTATTTTTTATATTTCCAATATATAATCTAACTTGATTTTAACATAAAAGAGAGAAATTTTACTCAATATAAGTTTAATTTTTAGCCATTTTTATAACCAAATTCTTATTTTAACCCTCTTCTATGCATTCACATAAAACCCATTTTCATGTTATAAAAGAAAAAATATTCTTTACCCAAATATAGATCTTAACACAAAATTGATTAAAGTTTTTCTTTCTCTTTTTTCAATCCAAAAATCAAATTTCCGTATAAATACATAAGACATTTACGTAAAGTCCAGTAAAAATAGAAATTCGGTTGATTAAACAAGGAGAAATTATTCTAGACGACCATTCTCCTCATTCAAATTATTCTTTTAAAACCTGGGGGTTGAAGGAATATCCCAGTCACCCAGGGTTCGAATCCAGGCTCTCAACAATTGGTGGTCACTGAGTTTATCAGAACTAATTATTACATTCAAAAAACTTTGTCGGGATTAGTCTGGGTTTTGCCTGAGATAACCTTTACACAAAAAAAAAATATTCTCTTAACCATTTTCTCAAAGACTTTACCCAATGTCACTAGTTTCACAATACCATGCCCCTAATAATTGCAGACCACTAAACAACAAAAATATTCGAGTTATTTTAGTCTAGGTCCGAAATGACAGGCTCGCAATGATTGCTGATCCGCTATATGTCAGCATTAACACATTTAGTCGCTATTATAGACCTGGTCCGATTTTTTTGATTTTTTATCATTTATACTTAGGTTCGTAATATTGCAGAGCTATTACATACGGGTAAAGTTGGAAGAAAATTAGTTATAGAGACAATTTGAATAACTAACTAAAAAGTAAAATTCGGTTGCGAATTTTGACTAGAAAAAAGGATGCATGTACCATTGGTCTACTCGATCGGGTCGTTTAGAGCATTTCCAATAACTATGCTATAATATTTATATATTAGAGCAAAAAAAAGTCAAAATCTCTATAAATATTTACATCTCACTCCAATAACTACTCTATTTTAACAATTTTAACATTAATTATATTAATAAAATATTCAATACATCTAATAATTTTTTTTTCCTACACATTTTAATTGGTTGCATATAATTAAAATATTAGTTTATCTCTTTTCTAATGATTTTTAGAGATTTCTCTAAATTTTAGAGAATTTTACAACCCCTCTCCTCATTTTTTCTATTTTAGCATAAGAGGTAGTATAGTTATTGAAGTAACAAAAATGTTAAAAGTTTTTTATTTTTATTTTAGGATAGCTGTCGGAAATGCTGTTACACCCTCGGGTCAGTGGATGAAAATCATCCGTCCTAAATTTTCATGTCTTATCTATGTCCATCAATTATATGGATACACGTAAGCAGAAAGAGAAAATAAAAATGAATTAAATAAATTTAAAATAAATAACGAAACAGAAATGAAACATACGAAATTGGAACAGGTGATTTTTATCCCGGGCCCTGGGACCAATTTCATCCATCCTCCTTTGCCCAAACAGTCATAGTACCGCGAACCGCCATGTGTATTCCCTTTTTGGCTTATTCTCTTACCTCGAAACAAGACTCCTTTCTGAACTTGTTTCATCTTTCCCTTTAATTTTTGTCCCCTTCTTTCATCCTATCATCAATCAACAGAGACCAAAAAGAAATTCTGTCCTCAAGAACACGTAAAATCTCTCACACAAAAACCATATAAATAACCTTTTATGTTTCCTCTTAAATGCAAACTTCACGTTTTTTTATAGCTTAACAACAACACCACCATGATCAACAAAAACCAGATGTTTTGCCTCCCAATTTTGTTTCTTCTTTCTTCTGGATCATTATTCTCATCAGTTTCTGCAACACCACCCGCAAGTAAGCTCTAAAATCCCCAAAACTTCCTCTTATTTCATCAATTTTAAGCGTGGAGTTAATCGATTAATTACTTCCAATTGCAGAAATTGTCAGCGGCATTGCGTCGAACATTGCGTCTGCATTATTCAAATGGCTTTGGTCTCTTAAACCCACCACCAAAATCGCCATGGGTATGTCTAATTTTGATTTTTCCCTTTCGCGATATCGTAATCGAGATTCGTGTGCTAGTTTTTTGAACTGGGTTTGTGTTTATTTTTGTTTTTTGTTTTAATTTCTGTAGCTGCTTCGAGCCGTTCAATGGTGAAATATGAAGGTGGGTATACTGTAGAAACTGTGTTTGATGGAAGCAAGCTTGGGATTGAACCTCATTCTGTGGAGGTAACTCCATCTGGGGAGCTTCTTATCTTAGATTCAGAAAACAGTAATATTCACAAAATCTCAACACCATTATCAAGATGTAAGTGGAATTATATATCTCTACAAAATTTAAATTCATGATATGATTATACTAGGGTCATGTTCGCAGGAAAACCGTGAAAAAAAGTAATAACCGTAGCACATCCGGTAGCAGAAGAACAGATGAACATGCACATGTGCATACAAGTAATTTGTAAGCAATTTGTCCGTTATGCACATGTGCATATAAGTAATTTGTAAGCAATTTGTCCAGTATGCACATGTGTATATAAGTAATTTGTAAGCAATTTGTCCGGTATGCACATGCAATTTGTCCGGTATGCACATGTGCATATAAGTAATTTGTAAGCAATTTTTCCGGTATGCACATATGCATAAGAACCAAAAAACAGCTTGGATGAACATGAACATCAGAACAGATGAACATGTACATGTGCATACAAGTAATTTGTAAGCAATTTGTCCGGTATTCATATGTGCATTAGAACCAAAAAACAATTTCAATTACTTGTAGTCCAGATAAATGGTTACTAGGTGATCTTCAGTTTTTCGTTTTTTAGGGGTTTTCCACTGAACCTCCCTCTATGATACTAATTAGTGAAATCAACTCGAAATTATACCATCTGTTTGCAAAGTTAGATACAAAATTTTAGTTTTTGGTGCTGATCATAGTCATTTAGGGGCTGTTTGGTTGGTTTTCCATTAAGTCCCGGATGGATATAATTGTCTGTGTGGATTAATCTGTCCATATAGATTTGGAAGGTTTTTTCATAGATAAAAGGAGCGTGTTTTTTAACTGGGGGAGACAAGTTTGGAAAAAAACTTAGCTTTCTCCGTAAAAGCTCCCCCCTAGAAGCTTAATGAGTTCTATATTATTAAGTCACAACAATACAATCATGTACAGCTGACCGAATAAGTTGTGTGTTCCATTAAGCTCATTAAGTTGCTAACAAACAGACGCTTAGTTGATACGAGTTAATTAATGAGTACCCCTTGCTTCAGGAATTGTCTAAGAATAATATTTAATGAGGGATCTACTTTTTGGAATTATCTATGCTTTTGTTTAGAAGAATACTCATCTTTATTAAGTATAGCAATTTGTTGACTAATCCTTTTAGAATCTATTCCATTTTATGTTTTCTATGCTAGTCTGCTTTTTTTTATTCTAAAGCTCAAATCTTGCCAAATGAATGACTAAACCTTATTCTCTTTAGATTCACTTCAAAATCCCTTTTCTTTCTTTCTTTCTTCATACAATATTCTAGACTTCGAATCTTTTATAGCGAAATTCAAATTTGTAAGCTTTTACAAGAATTATTCTATGCGGGTTTTTGAGTTCCGGTTGTAGTTTTATTTTTATCACAAGTTTCTTGCATATTTCTATCATTGTAGCTAGTTTAGGAAATGTTTACCAACACAAATTGGATAAACTCTAAGGGTGCGTTGGATTAGACAGAACAAAACAGGGATCACTGTTCCACGTTTGATAGGACTTTTATGTGAACTGAGTGGAACAGGTGTGTTCCACCCCTACCCCATGGTACAAGGTGGAAATGACATATATTTTATCGACATAACCTCAAAATAGAAGCTAATTATGTTCTAAAACATCAAATACACCTTCCTCTTTACATGTGATTCATTATTTAAATCTTATTTATGGTATTTTATGCTCTTTGAATTTTCACTTTAATGTCGTCAAAATATTATTTTTATACGGTTTCTATATTTTGATCAATTTATGTAATTTATTAAATATTAGTAATATAAAAATAATATAGAAAAAGTATAAAATAAAGTTTGGAAATTAATAAACTTCATATTTTGGTGTCACTATAATCATCTTAACGAAAACTTTCTAAAGATATATTTTGTTATAAAAAGTATTTATTTTATTATAATTTAATAAATTATATAAGTTAATCAAAATATCGAAAAGATAGGAACAAGTCATTAGGGGTAAATTGGTCATTTTACTGGTCCAGTCATATCTTGCCAACCGCTGGACAACTATCCTTTCCTGTTTGGGTACTAAATGCTTGGGGTAAGCAATGACTCAGTTAGAAAGCAACCCCTTCCTTACCGGGTCAGTATATTTGTTGGCAAACAACTTTCCTTTTTTAGCGGGTAAAGTACCTCTTACCCAGTAAGAGACAGTAAGCAGTTTCAGGGGCCGTTTGTTTACCTCTTAACAGTTCCATTAAGAGGCGGACTCTGAATCATTTTGTATCATGGGCCTCCCTTGACCATTAAGATCCCAAATTACATCCTGAACAATTACCAAACAATTATATTTCATTTTGCACTATGTTATAAGAGCCTCTTAATCATTCTGACCACTTAATCATTCTGCACCAAACCATTCAGCAACTGCCAAACAACTGCTTACCCATGAATCCATGATTTTTATAAATTTGAATGAATGGTTGTGACAGATGGCAAACCAAAGCTTGTGGCTGGTTCATCTGAAGGGTATTTTGGTCATGTGGATGGGAAGTTGAGAGAATCCAGGATGAACCACCCAAAAGGACTTACTGTGGATGATAGAGGAAATGTATATGTGGCTGACACCATGAATATGGCTATCAGGAAGATCACTGAAAATGGTAATTTTCCAATTCTACCCTTTATTACGAAAAGGAGAAATTCACTACTCCTTTTGTTATCAAGGATAAAATTGTCATTTAGTTAAGAATGAATTACATTAGTGGTCCATGTGGTATGCTCAAATTATGTATTTGGTCTCTAAAACAAACCATCTATATTGATGGTCCTTGACTTTTCAATTTTATAACACTCAAGGTCCTTAGAGTTAACAACGTCAGTTAGCAACCGTTAGGAGGGACAAATCAGTCTTTGGACAAACTATAGGGACCAAAAGTGTAATTTACTCTTAAAATTAATTGTGATTCACATTTTTTTAATTAAAAAGTGTATTAAGGACCGTTAACGTCGAATAGATACATATTAAAATTTGTTTGTTAAAATAAATAATTTTTTTGTTTTGGAAAAAATAATCACGTTTTAAAAATTTAAATATTATGAGACATTATTAAATTAAATTATCAAATAATTGTAAAAAAGCGACAACAATTAAATTGATATAATAACCAAATTTTTTTTGTATTGTGTTTAAAGTGCTTTTAATTCAAAAAAATGTGAATCACAATTAATTTTAGCGCGAATTTCACCTTTTGTCCCTGTAGTTTTCCCAAAAACAGATTTATCCCTCTTAACGATTGCTAACTGACGGTGTTAACTCCAGGTACCTTAAACGTTACAAAATCAAAAAGTTAGGGACTATCAATATTGAAAGTTTGTTATAGGGACCAAATCCAAAATTTAAGCAAACCACAAGGCCACCAAAGTATTTCACTCGTTAGTTAATTAAAAACTGTAATAATTACACATTTCTAAAACTGTCTGCATTTGTTCATCGCGAACATTTATTTTGATGCTGAGGGACTATTTATTTAATTTAAGTTCTTGAATTATAGACCAAAAATTCCGTTATTTGCAGGAGTTGTAACCATAGCCGGAGGAAACTCCGCCCGCGGGTCGGGTCACATCGATGGTCCAAGTGACGATGCAAAATTTTCAGACGATTTTGATGTGATTTACGTTGCTAGTAGCTGCTCGATTTTGGTTATTGATAGAGGTAATCAAGCCATTCGAGAAATCCAGCTTAATGAGGATGATTGCTCGTCTTATCAGTACGACAACGAACACCATTTAGGTAAAAAAAAAGCGATGGTTTTCCATTAAGGGCCTGTTTGTTAGCACCTTAATGAGCTTAATGGGACTCACAGTTTATTCAGTCAGCTATACATGACTGTTTGGTAATTGGTAGTGGCTTAATGATATAGAAAGTGGCTTATTCAATAAGCTTCTGGGGGAGCTTAATGCAAAAAGGCAAGTTTTTTTTCTTCCAAACCTGATCCTCCCGATTAAAAGAACACGCTCCTTCATTTATGAAAAAACCTTCACAATCTGTACAGACAGATTAATCCACACAGACACCTTTATCCATACAGGGCTTAATGGAATACCAACCAAATAGCCCCTAAGTTCTGTATGAATAAAGCTGTTTGTGTGAATTACTATGTCTGTATAGATTGAGAAGGTTTTCGTCTGAGAGAGTTTTTCATAGATGGAAGGAGCGTGTTTTTAAATTGGGAGGGGCAAGGGGAAAAAACTTGGCTTTCTGCATAAACCTCTCCCTAGAAGCTTATTGAATAAGCCGTTTTCTATATCATTAAGCTACTATCAAACAGTCATGTATAGCTGACCGATTAAGCTGCGAGTCCTATTAAGCTCATTAAGCTGCTAACAAACAAACAAATAAACCATAAGCTCTGTTTGAATTAAGCTGTCTGTATGGGTTTTTAAGTTCCTAAATATTTATTTGGCTGATTATATTTTCAGGGATGGCGGTTCTTGGTGCTGCAGTGTTCTTCGGCTTCATGTTAGCGTTATTACAACGTAGAGTTTGGGCTATATTTTCGTCACAAACTGTAAGCGTTTACATAAAGCTGGAAGCTTCTCGTCTTCTATTTTAAGTTGGAATGCAAGTCTTTACTATTGGATATAGATCCTCATTTAGACTATACACTAGGGCACTGTTGGAGTCGCATATCGGCTAGACACTGACCATCAAACGAAACGAGTGTATATATGTATATGTGTGTGTGTGTATATATATGTAGAGGAAAGTTCAAATGCGAACTCATTTTTCATTGCGAACGTGAGGACAAAGGAGAGCGTGACACGTATCCCATTCAATAGGAAAAACGAAGGGCATTCAGTATGAATAACTAAGGTGAAGTTCATAAACTATCCATGATGAATAATACAACATTCAATATGAATAACACAACATTCCATATGAATAACACACGATCATGATCCATTCATGATGAATAACCCGTGAATGCAGGGGACACGTGTCATGCTCTCCTATGTCCTCACGATCACAACCAAAACTCGGTTTTCATTTGAACCCGCCACTCTATAGGAGCGGGTTCAAAACTTCAAATGCGAACTCAACTTTGGTTGTGAACATGAGGACAAAGGAGAGTGCGCCACGTGTCCCATTCAGTCTGAATATATTCAGACCGAATGCCGTGTAATTCATACTGAATAATGTATGAAGTTCACCTTCGTAATTCATGTCGAATGCCCTTCATTATTCAGACTGAAATCTGAATGGGACAGTTGTCGCGCTCTCCTTTGTCCTCATGTTCGCAACCAAATTTGAGTTCATATTTAAACTTTCCTCTATATATACATATACATATATGCACCTTCTTTCTCTATATAAGGGCTCTTTTAGATAGATATTCAAAGAGATTTTTACATATCCTAACAAACTTAATTCGTAACAACAGGATCCAAGACTTACTATCAACGACATTCAGCCATCTACATATCGCAGGCCCATGAAATCCGTGAGACCACCTCTAATTCCGCCAGAAGACGAACACGAAAAAGAAGACGACGACGGCTTATTCGGCTTACTAGGAAAAGCTCTTCTCAAAGGAGGAACATTTTTCGTCGGTTTATTCTTTACTTCCAAAAAGAACCAACACCCCCCTCATCTTCAAATGAATTACCAACAACCCCCTCAATTTCCAAACTCTTGGCCTATGCAAGAAACCTTCATGATTCCACATCAAGATGCACCCCCATCCCTCGAAACCCGAAAATCGTACCCATTTGTGACCAAAAATCCTGAAATGACCGAAAGACCACGCCCATCTAAACAAACTCGATATCTTTATGGTGGACAACAACAAATGCAACAATTAAATGAAAACCGTCAAGAATACCATCAAAAACACCACTCATCGGATCCTCGGACTTATTATGAGGAGAAGAACGAGAAGAAAAACGAAGTGGTTTTTGGGGCGGTTCAAGAACAAGACGGAAAACGTGGAGCCGTGGTGATCAAGGCCGTTGATTATAGTAATCCGATGAGTTATGGAAATGAGAACGTTCGATCTAGGTATAACTATACGGGTTATGCGTATGGTACGTATTCGTGAAGGGTATTTTTGTCTTTTTTCGTGTTTTTGGTGTTGGTAGAAGATATATGAATGTGATATTATAATTTATAGGTATGTTATAGGATAGAAGTTAAATGTTATGTGCCAATAGATATAGTCTTTTATGATGGGTATATGATCTCAAGGAGAAATGTTTGTAAGTTTTCCCATACGGATCAAGAAAATGGTTATTCAGGACAAAATATAGAGCAATGTGCATATTTGCTTATTGGGTAAGCACTTACCGGGTAGGAGCTTAGTGGTTAAGAGTCATTGCTCTTGCTATCGTTACTGATTAAGATTCTTGGCCATCAAAATGGCATCATATCTTATCTCGTAAACACTAACGTGTAAGATTCGCCATCCTCACTTATTGGATAAGAGTCTCGTTTCTTGCTTTGTCTCTTACCGGGTAAGATTCTCAGCTGTTGTGATGTTGATATGGTAAAGTAAGTGACCCGGTAAGCGTCTACCCGATGATCGTTTGGTAAATGCCCCCTGAGTCGTCATAATGTTATTTATTTGGATTTGCTTGATCATATTGATACTTTCGTATACCTTTATTTTCCAATTTTACCATCATAACCGGAATTTTAACAAATTAATAGATGTGAAAGTGAATAACTATATATTAAAGTTCGTGAATGTGATTGAAAGCGAAGATAAAGGTAGATGAAATAGATAAAAAGTCAACTCATCCAAAGGCTCCAAGTGTCCTCACCATTCTTATCATAGCTGTTACTTTTACACGATCTCAAGTCTTGTTTGCCGGTTAGACCTGGCAAACGTGTCGCATCGTGTCGGGTTCAAAGTTAAACGGGTTGAGAGTGTCTAACCCTAACCCGGCCCGTTTAATTTTCGTGTCGTGTCGTGTCAACCCGTTTAATTTTCGTGTCGTTTTCGTGTCAGCCCGTTCACTTAAATGGGTTGAAATATATTACCCAAATCCGTTAAATTTGTGTCGAATTCGTGTCTGGTTAGCATGTCGTGCCAGTTTTTGCCATGTCTATATAGAATTAATAATCATTTATTATTATTATTTAGTATATACTTTATTAAAAAAACTATAAACTGTGGGTTGTTGACGTTATTTGCCTAAGGGCGAAAGGGGCCTAATATAAACGGGTTATTCGGGTCATTTTCGAGTTGAAATTTTTGACCCTGACCATACCCGTTTAATTTTCGTGTCGTGTCGTGTCAACCCGTTTACTTAAACGGGTTGAAATGTATTACTCAAACCCGTTTAATTCGTGTCGAGTTAGCGTGTCGTGTCAGTTTTTGTCAGATCTATTTGACGTGTATGCAATGATAAAAGATATAAAACTATACCCCCACGATCATAAACATCTGAACAAATACAAAATTTCACGATCTAATATTGTCCAATATTAGATCGACAATGGTACTCTTACAAATAAAATAATTTATTAATGTTTGTAGCATCTGACATGTAGCTTAGTTGGCAGATGAGTGAGTGACTTTGTCCAAATACAAGACATGTATAAGGTTTAATCACGAGACTCTTGCTATCGAGTGAGCCAAAAAATGTCTCTTTACATTAATGTCCTTGAAGACAGATTCCATGCAAAAAAAAAAGTTAGGATTGCCATTAATCAAAATTTTAACCAAATTTGTTATGTTTGTAACAAATTTAATGGATTTAATATAATAAGTTCGATTAATTAATCAGAAAAATAAAAATAAACGTTGAAATTTATTATCTTTGGGTCCTCTCATCATTTGTGAATGGAAACAACACAAAACACCACTATTTTTTTGGGAATGGGTCATGATTTTGTGCAAGAAAAGGTCTCCCATACCCACCCAACCAACCCTTGATAATGGGTATCTATTGACAAAGTGCATTTGGTTTGACTTCTATTTAAGCTCAATAAATAAATATTTATATTTTTACCTTAAAATATACCCTTAATTAATGTACAAATATTTAAACGTTACTAAGATAGATAGATTAATCATTGATAAAGTTGTCGTTTGGTTGATTAAAAAGTGTACTGATTATTAATGTCTTAAACTGTATGTCATTTATATTGTGAACATCTAAAGGGGTGTTTGGTTGAAGGTATTGAGTAGGGGTAATGAATGAAAATGATAATGATTAACGTAGTCTGATTTCATATAATATAATGAGTCCATTACCCTAGAACCATTAATTTCCATACCTGATCAGATTGGAGGAATTGGAAATTTCATTCTTTATAAACATTCTCCTGAATTCTCATTTCCATTTTCATTCATATTCCTTAAAATGAACCAAACACATCCTTATTTTGGGGCAATAAGTAAGGGGTTCTTATGATTAAGAGGTTTTTATGATATATTGCAAAATGAAATATAATTGTTTGATAATTATTCAAAATAAAATTAGGGCTGTCAATAGTTAACAGAGGTCCACGATACAAAATAATTCAAAGAGTTTTGAAACCATTAAGATACAGACTTTTTACCAAACAATTGATTCATCTTTTAACGATTCAGAGACTGTCGCTTAATGGAATTGTCAATAGGTAAACAAATTCCCCCTAAGAGTAAACTACAAATTCAGTCCCTATGGTTTGTAACACTTTTTTACTTTACAAGACGGTTATTATGATTTATAAAAACGTTCAGATTTAGTCTTTTTTTTTCAAACAGTTAAAAAAAATCGTTATTTTTTTTTTTGAACGGCAGCGTTAGTGTTAGTGGTTATGTTAGTAACGAGTTAGACTCCAACCCCTGGGGGCGCGGGATCGAACCCTCGCACCTCCACAGAGCCACATCACCTATGAGGAATAATACCTCCACCATTCTAGGGGAAAACCACCACTCCCGAAGCTCGAACCCTATACCCTAAGGTTGTTGTAAAACCCCGGTACCGCTAAGCCAGAGGCCCTTTGGAGTAAAAAAAATTAAAAAAAAATCGTTATTGTTCATATAACAAGCAATACACGCGCTTTGGTTAGCCACGCGCTCGATTGGGAATGAAACGGGAAAACAAGTAAAACGATATAAGAGGGCGGTTTATTTGTAATCATTTGGATTGTTGACCGGTCAGAAAGGCCCACTTCAGCTGGCTTAATAGGCCCACTTCTAATGGTCCAATAGCAAGTTGGGCCCAGCAACAATACATATCTGTTGTTTTCAACCAATAACAAGTTTACACGTCATATATATATATATATATATTTGTTTATTTTTCAAAAAAAAAATTCTATCAAATTTATTCGGTTGTTCAATTAGATCAAAATTGGAAACTAACTTGCTTGAAAAAGAAATTATCAGAATATTCGTTTTATAATAATTTTTTTCACGGTAAAACTATTAAAACAATTTAACAGTTATATTAAATTAGAGATTTTAAAGTTTTTTACTTCAACAATTATATTAAAATAAATTATCTATAATAAAACCAGATAAAAGAAGACAAGTATCGTTATTACACTTTAATTTGTGTTTAATAGAGCTTCTTTAAATTGTAATATAATTATATATTTTTGTATTTCAAAATCTAAATTTATAGTCAATTTGTAAATCAATCTTCAATCCTGATCTCTTTTCAATTTAATGTGACTTTATTATTATTTTTATTTCATTAAAAAAATACAACAACTTTTATGATCATATAAATTTATCAGATGTTTTATGATCATCTGTCTATGAAACTCAAGGTTTCCATAATTAAAAAAAAACTAAATTACTTAAAATCAAATTGTATTAATTAAAGAAACAAAACATAAAAATAAATAGAAACAAAGGGAGGTTTGCATCAATGAATTTGTGGTTGTGATGGTGATGCTAATGGGTATGATGAACAAGCATGTCATTTTCTTAAAAATAGAAATAAAAATAAAATAAAAATTTGGGTTGAGAACAAAATTATTCAAGAAATGACTTTAGAGCCACAATGAGCTAAAAGTCAAAATAGGGTAGAACATTAAGGTCAACAAGCCCACATGAAAAGAAACAAGTATTCATCCTACATGCCCCCACAAATGACAAAACCACCACCAATTCTTTGAACCATCAAAAAATAAATATTTTTCTTGTTTTAAAATAAATATTTATAATAAAAACATATATATTTTTAGAAATATATAGATATTGTATCTTTTAGTTTAACTAGAAGTTTTATAAAAGGAATCTTTTTAGATTTTATTATTAAAGGTAAAATAGTAGTAGACATTTATCTATACTATATTATAAAACATTTGACAAAAACTCTTAAGAACATATTATTATGCAATAAGTATAATTGGTTAAAACATAATTACTTAAAATTCAAAAATACAAGTTATACATTCATTGGTACAGCTTATTTAAGCTTCACGTTTGAATTCATATAACTAATTATACAACTAACTATACAGATAAACATCTAATTTTGAATATAAAAAATCTAACATATAATTAGGATAATCATTCAACTCTAACAAAATACTTAATTATTATATTTATAAAAAAAATTATATTATTAAACCAAAATATATTATTTCATTATAAATCTAGATTATAATTAAAAAACCGAATTAAAGAAAGTATACAAAAAAGAAAATCTCTTTTTTCAAAACTAATAAAATCGTATTATAACATTGATAAAGACAACAAATAAAATAAAACATTGAAATTAAGATGGATCTCGCTGCATTGCGCGAGTACCTTTCTAGTTTTAGTATAAAAGAAGTACAACTTATTTCTTAAAATAAATATTTATATATCTATTTTAGTTTTTTTAATCAAAATAAGTGTTTATTTTTACAGTAAATGTCTTCTGGTTACTAAAAGATAAATTTGTTACTTATTTAATTAGAAAGAAATAATAATTCCAAATTTCTAAAATTATGTGTGTTTTTTTAATTATGACATTTGTTTTGAGGTAAAGGAAGAAAACAGAGATGGGGATAGATCAAGATTTAGGAGTTATGATATGTGTTTTCATGGGTGGAAAATATATCCATATTTAATTTTAATTTTAATTTTAATTTTTATTAAAATAAGTGTTTATTTTTAGAAATATCTACTTTTTGATTCTATTTTGAAATTCATAACTCCTATTACTAAGAGTAGATTTGTCGTTTAATTAATCAAAAAATAATAATTACATATTTATAAACTATATATTTTTATTATCATGAACATTTATATTGAGACTAAAAGAAAACAATAAATATGGAGGATGGATAAAAGATTTGGGAAATTTCCCCAACCAAATTCAATATTTAGCTACTTTTTTTTTATCCGGTTCCTATTTTAATCGAAGTTTATGTAAATACCTTACGCATTTACATAAACTCGATTTTCAGATTAAGATAAAATCTTTACATAACTTTGCAAAAGGATCCACACTTACGTAAAGATCCCATTTGCGTAAAGTTTTTTTTTTTAAATCTGAGAATAGGTTTTACATAAATACGTAAACATAAACTCTAGCTAAAATGAAAAATCGCTTCTAAAAGTGGCTAAAAAATGAGTTTGATCGAAGAGATTTGACCATTTTTAGTTAATTTTCCTAAAGATCCAAGGTTATGATATATGTTTTTATGAGTAAGATAAAAAAGAGGGAAAAGAAACAAGTCAAAAACCAATGGAATGGTATGATGAAAGTAAAAAAGATGATTTTGGTAAAGCAAAAGCAAGTTTTTGAGATTCTTTGTCCTTAAATTATGCACAATCAATAAATTCCAACATGCATAATCATCTCAATTAGTAAAAAGATGACATTAAAAACTATATATCATCTTGAATCTTTATCGATAAAGTTTGCATCTTTAAGTCGCAAGATTTTGGATGGTGTTCAACTGCTATCAAGATCTTGTTTCAAACCCACGAAAAAAATTGGGTTTTTGGTCGAGTAAACGATAAAATAAACAAATTTTAAGAAAAGAAAAGACACCCACAAGGCTCGTGGAGTTGTATCTAAGTTTTTAGGGGTATTTACTTGGAAGTCGTTTACCAAACACTTACTGGCTTACTGCCTTTTACCGGGTTCAGAGATGTTTACCCTGTTAAAGATGATGGTCTTTACCAACAATTTTACTGTCATTTTGTTACAAAGAATCTTACATGGTAAGTGCGAACGGTGACTCTGATAATGTCTGCCTACCGAGTAAGAGACATTTATACTATGTTATTTTGATGATCGAAAGATCTTACCCAATAAGGTAAGTGATTTTGGTGACTATTATTACTCAGTTTGTGTTAGAGATGCACAAAAAAAAAACACAAGCCCAACATGAAAAAGCACGGACCTAGTGAGCCCAATTAGGACGCAATTTTAGGTGTGGGCCCACCCGGGTTTAGGCATGGTCCAAGAAAGCCCTAACCCGAGTTGGACATCAAAACCCAATTAGGCTGAAATTTTAGGGGTGGGCCCGGGTTTAGGCCAGGCCCGAAAAGGCCCTAAAAACCAGTCTAAAAATGCCCGAGTGGGCCCTATTTCAACCCCAAAGCCCATGCATCTTTTTTGCATAATGAAAATGGGCTTTTGGAAGGCACAGAACCAGGCCCGAAAAAGCCCACGCCTTGCGTCGATAAACAACCCCCCTGTCCCAGTCAGTGCTTCCTCAATTTGTGTCGATAAACAACCCCCCTGTCCCAGTCAGTGCTTCCTCAATTTGTGTCGATAAACAACCCCCCTGTCCCAGTCAGTGCTTCCTCAATTTGTGTCGATAAACAACCCCTTGCTATAACTAGATTTTTATTAAAAAAAAACACAATAATTGGAGTAATTTGGGACATAAATCTTGCACCAAAAAGATCAATTACACATCAAATTATAGCAAGATTTAAACTTCTTAGATTGCTAACTAATCAAGAGAAAAAAAAAGTACACATAAATAACATGAAATTTTAACAAAATTTCTTTTTCATGTACCTTGAAATCGCCCGAATCGCGGCAATTCCATATCAACCGATGAAGGATTATGCATTTGATTCTCGGAAGAACTCGCAAATTTTCTTTTTTTCGACCATAACCAAATCTTCGAAACCGAATAACTATCCGTTTTTGCACTAAAATCGATCTTTTTCCCTTCAAGATCATCATCAAGATTCTTATCTTCAATCCCGTTCACAAATTTCGAATCTTGCCCATCTCTCAAATCACTCAAAGGAACACGAAGATTCACATCACCAACAACATATTCATAAGAACCCATCGAATAACACCTTCTCGCATCTAAATTACTACTACTCGTTTCACCTCCCGTTTCCCCTTCACTTTCCGTC
The DNA here is from genome assembly GCA_036898165.1 of Silybum marianum. Taxonomy (NCBI): domain Eukaryota; kingdom Viridiplantae; phylum Streptophyta; class Magnoliopsida; order Asterales; family Asteraceae; genus Silybum; species Silybum marianum. The sequence continues at coordinate 1,134,803 of CM072543.1, forward strand.
AACTTCCGGAACTTTCCGAGCCTCACCGAAAAAACCCCATTTCCAATAGGGGTTTTTTCCGGCTCGATCGTTTTCTGACCCGATAACCCGTTTTCATCCGGCTCTCGCGGATCGTCAAAATCAAATATCGGATTATCCATCGAAAACCCAGGGTCAAAAAGGGTATTTCGACAAAGAGGGCAAGTCGAATTCGATAAAAGCCATGTATCTATACAACTTATATGAAAAGCATGGCTACAAGTTGGGAGTAATCGCAATTTATCGTTTTCGGTAAATTCGCATAAACAAACCGCACAATCGAAAGGCTCATTTGCACCCACTACTTCTTTATATAAGAAAACGGGTAAAGCATCGATAAACGTTTGATCTAAACCGGAATCGTGCAAATGGAAGAGTTGTTGAAGTTGTCTTTGGAGAGTATCGGAGGTCGATCCATCTGGGTATCGATTAGATTGTGACGAATTTGATGATGAATTGTGTTTTGTTAAGAATCTTATAAGTAAATGAAGCAATCCAGATATGAAAAAAAGAACTGCTAAGATTACTATAATGAAAAGAACAGCTGGACTTATTTTAGTTCCTGATGAAGATGATGATGATGATGATGGATTTGAAGTTTTATGAAAACCAACATCAAATGGAGGTGGAAATGATGATGATGATGATGATGATGATGATGGTAAGGATGATGATGATGGTAATGATGATGAAATGGGTTGTTGGAACCCTAAAACACCATCTTTTTTGTAGATTTGAGATTTCATCCAAGAAATCTTGATATTAGAATGAGTAGGAAACAATCTTTTTTCTAAAAAACCACCCATCATTAGATTAGATTAGAAAGAAAGTAGATCTTTTTATACAAACTAGAAACTAAAAAAGAAAAAGAAACAATCTTTCTTGATAAATAACCAAAACCCAACTCATATTATCAATCAAAGATTCATACCCAGAAGCTAAAATCCAAAAAAAAACCAAATTTGCCCTCAGATTCAACCAATTTCATAAGGAGAGTGAAGTGGGTCATGTTGGATTAAACTAAAAAAGGATTCTAAAACATACCCACCAATTCTTTTTTTCAATAATAGTAGGTAGATAATGACAAATATGAAGATTAAATTGCAATATCTTTAAACCAACCTTGAAGAAGCCCACTTTTTGTTCTGGTTTTAGTAGGTGGAAGGAAGAATGAAACCCTAAAAAACAGAACAAGTCTCTCCAAATCAAGAATCTTGAAAAATAAAAACCCTAATTGCAAATTTGGGGAAGAAAATGAAGTGGGAATATAAAAAGGAAATAGATTTAAGGATGGATTATAGGGAAAAGAGAAGTGAAAGAGATGTGTGAATCTTGAAGGGTGGCAATGGCTATTGGGAGTTACCCCAAGTTGAAAAGGCATTCAAAGAAGAGAATAAGGTTTTTAATTTTTTTTTAAGTGGGAAGATGATGACACACGCGATATGGGGAGTGCGTGAGGGAATTCATGGAGGAAAACTACAAAAAGTGAGCTCATGGATGTCTTCATTTGTCTATATATTTGATATAAAATTGAAACAAGAATGAAATTTAGAGCATCTCCGACAATTATTGTAAATTTATTCTAAAATAGGATATAAAATTGAAACAAGAATGAAATTTAGAGCATCTCCGACAATTATTGTAAATTTATTCTAAAATAGCATATTAAAAGTCAAAATCTTTATAATAATTTACATCCAACTCCAACAGCTTGCTCTATTTTAGCAACTTTATCATTAACAATATTAATAAAATATTTCATCATTTAATAAAATATTATTTATCTCTCCTACACACTTAACTTCAATTATTTTGATTGGTTGAATATAATTAAATATTGTTTCTCTCTCTTCTATATATTTTTAGAGATTCTCTAAATTTAGAGATTTTTTTCTCTTTTTTCCCATTTTTCTATTTTAGCAATTAATATAACATAGCTGTTGGAGCACTTGAATTGCTAAAATCCCTTATTTTTCTATTTTACAATAGCTGTTGGAGATGCTCTTATAGAATCAAATCAAGAAGTTTGATTTGGTATTGGAGTACATTGATAGTTGGTGAATGGAGTGATTGATGGTATGTTAATCACATGTGTGTATTTGTGATGACAATTAAAGAGTTTAGAGAAACTTTTTGTTGCTAAACTTTGTTGATACTTCTTTACTCTCTTATATGAGTCTATTAAGACTAATACATTATCGTCCATTAATCCCAGTTTTTAGATTTACGTAAGTGACAATGAAACTCTCTTATAAGGTTCTGGCATCAGGAACTAGAACTGGGCTATTTACTTTCTCGTGAGGCACTAAAACGTTGAGTAGCAAAAACTAGTGGAAAGATAAAGGTATGATGTATGTAGATTTAAACTGATTGAAAGGATTAGTTCTCGGTATATTTGATCGTAAAGATGCACAATGCTTAGGATTTTTCAGGTCTGGGTATGGGATTTCCAAACCCATATTATCTTACGTGAATCACACGGGGAGAGATGGTTCTTATGCGCTAATCCTCTATGATCTTCAAGGGGGGAGACACAGAGCACAAAAGAGGAAACGTCAATGGAAGAGGGTAAGAAGGATGCCTTTTCTGGTAGTAGAGATATATGCGTATATCATTAGTTTTCAAATCCTATTCCATATGAAATTCACTTTTTGTTTAATGAACCAAAAACACTACTTTTTATTTGCATATTTTCGCACATGAATAATATCTACTTAATAGTCATTCTATATGCAATACCCACAAAAGGGTCATGTCAAAACTTCAAGTTTGTATTATTGCTAAAAGTTTAGAATTTTATATTTATATAAAAAATTAATGATTATTTGGTGGTTTTGACCAGATCCGGACTTTACCCTTTTCATCTTGTATATATATCGTACACTTATTTGTTGAGCGAGCATGTTAAGCAAAAAGGGAATGCCATCACTATCCAGAGAGTTCCTACCATCCTTAAACATATATATTGTATATTCATTTGTCATATATCGTTGTTTCTTATAAGAATCTCCACATTCTTACTTGCTAGGTTAAAGTTGCAGGATTCAAATGATCAAAGCTTATGACAAGTTATGTAGAAATTTAATATAACATAATAAAACTGATAGATTAAAAAAACTTACAATATAATTTAACACAAAAATTATATCAAAATCCAAACACATATTGCAATGGAAGGGTTTATGATGATTTGTTTTCTTAACATCTCTTCGTAATAACCTATAGTTTACAGGTTTTAAGGTTCAATATATTACATAAACTATCAAAAATGTATTGATTTATTAAAAACAATAATTACCGAAATATCTTGTATTTTTTTAAATATTTCAAAAAGGCCACAATTGAAGCTACTTATAATGGTTGGTTGCAAATGTGGGGTGGATTATTTTGAAGAATGGGTAACATGTCAATTGCTTGGTTTTAGAGGTAGAGTAAATGACAATTTTGTTGACAATTTTTTTGATTTAATTATGCACAATTGTGTCTTTTTTTTAGTTCTTCATATTAATTATATAATACGGACAAAAACATGTGTGGCATTATATATATAGTTTATAATTTTTGTAATTGGAGATATGTTTTTTTATTTCATTCTAATAGGAAAAACGACATAAAAAAATTAAAAAAAATGTTTTGAAATTTGAACCTCATTAGAGTCGAATTATCAAAATTAACACTAAAAACAACATATTTCTTTATAGTTAGTTTAAAGAGAGAAAAACACCCACAAAAATCGAAAAGCGTACATTTTTAAAACCACTAAAAACAACGAAATTATATTAAAAGAAACAGGAAGCTTGACCATGGCCAGTCGTTGTTCGATCATTTTCAGTAATTCAAATTGAAACAACATTGACTTGGCCCAATGATTGATCCTAATTGGGCCTTGTGTTCAAGCTTTTATCAGTTTTTGGTGTAACGGATGCTAGGGTTTGCTCTTGCCCTAATCAGTTTTTTCAGGTCAATTTTAGAGGAGACAAGATGGTCCTCAGTCTTTAATCTTCTTTTGCATCTTTATATAAACACCTATAAGTTTCCAAGGTACAAACTATATCTTTTACAAGATTTTGTTAATTAATATTGGTCTTTAAATAAAAATCTAAACGACGTTTTTCTAAATCGGTTTACACCTTTTGAAAACATAAATAGAAAAACAGAAGGATCAATCCCTAATGGTACTTGTTGCCAAGCTTTTTCGAAAACTTATTGGCTACATAAGATCGTGAAAAATGCACTATAACAAAGATAATATACCTTTTTTGTAGCTATAAGCCAAAAATTTCATGAGTCCCACTTTTTTATAATAAAAAAGAGTAAATTATGATTTTTGTTCCTATGGTTTGTTAATAACTTATATTTTTGCCTTTGTGGTTTAGAAATTGTGATTTTCATTTCTATAGTTTGTAATTTACTAATTTATTGTTATTTTCGCCTCTGGACTAATTCTTACTTTTAAAGTACAAGAAACCAAAACAATAAAGAATTGTAAACCACAGAGACCGAAACAATAATAAATTGTAAATCATTAGGATGATAATTGCACTGAATTACAAATCATAGGGACAAAAACCGCAATTTCTAAACCACAGGGACAAAAATTGAAATTTTTAACAAACCACTGGGACCAAAAAGGTAATTTAGAGTGTTTATAAGTAGTTTAATGAGTTTATAAGCCTCATAACTTATTCAGTGAACTATACATGACTGTTTGATAGTGACTTAATGGTATAGAAAGTGGCTTATTCGGTAAGCTTTTAGGGGGGAAAGTTGTATGCTGAAAGCCAAGTTTTTTCTAAACCTATCCCTCCTACTTAAAAAAAACCACGTTCATTCCATCTAAAAAGACCCTCCCAAACAAAAATATTCACAATCTATACAAACAGATTAATTCACATAAACAACTTTTATCCATACATTCAGAACTTAATGGAATACCAACCAAACATCCCCTTAATAAAAAGCTAAGCAAAAAAGCTCCACAATTTTGTATCCTCTAAGCTTGTGTTATTGCAATTTTCAAATGTAAATCAAATTTGTATGCTCCATTTTTAAAGAAAAAATTATTTATCAGTTTAAAAAGCACAAAATGAAGAACTTCAGGCATTAAAAACACAAAAATGTGCCAAAAACTGCACTGCTTTCCTTCAAGAAAATAAAGAGGACACAATAAAGATCAAAACTTTTCTCCATAATAGGCTGCGGTTCCAACCATGAGCGCAACGGTTCCACCCTGAGCGACCACACGAGCTCGCATCAATTTCTGACCCAATTGAGAGTTGCCTTTCTTGAAGCTAATTAAACCGGCGGTCAGCACCCCGGCTGTGATCAAGGCTCCTAAAACGATCAAATAGGGAGAGAATCAATCTCAGATAAGAAACTAAACGAAACCAAACTGACCCAGTAAATCTCACTGAAAGTAAACCACAAGGGTTGTGGCGTACTGGTTGAGGCCCTGGAGGATGTGGTGGAATATCCCATCTGTCCAGGGTTCGAATCCAGGCGTACACAACAATTGTGGCCACTGAGTTTATCAGGGTTGATATATTGCAGCCAGGATTAGTCCAGGCATAGCCTGGGATACCCTTCACAAAAAAAATCTCACTAAAAGTAGGGTAGACACGAAATTGAGATAGAAAAACTATAAATTTGTATCATTTAGAGGATTTAATAGTTCCAATGGCATCATAATGTATATTTTCCACGGTGACAAAAGTGGATCCAAAGAAATTTCAAAATAGGAGCACAAAATAATTAGCATGATATAAAAATAAAACAAAATTAATTATAAAAAAACTACGGTTAAATCAGAAATGACATACAATGTTTTCCATCTTTTCTGTTGTTGTTACCAAAAAGTTTAAAAAAAAAGAGCCAAAGGGATTCGAACTTGCAACATGTGATGCCACATGCAATGCAATGACGCTGCCAGCCTACTGCAACCGCTTTATGATAACTTAGGGGAGTACACATCAAATGAAAGCGGTTCCACTTTTAAAACTTCTGGAATTTTTTATCACTGTTCCACGATTGGCAAGACTTTTATGTGGAACAGACATGGAATGGAACAAGGTGGAACAGACTTATGTTTCATCAATATAACCTCAAAATAAAACCTAATTCTCTTCTAAAATATCAAATATGCCTTCCTCTTTACGTTTTATTCATTCATTAAATTTTAACTAGTTCTAAAACATCAAAACGTTCCATATTTCATGTTTTTGTTCATATACAATAAATATGTTGCATACTAGTTAAAGAATCCTTTTAGGGTTTAAGGTTCATGTTGTGTATGGAAGCACCCAAACCATCTTAATGACTTAATCCTATATTTCAGGTTTATCTTGCTGTAAATTCATCATCTATACTTCTTGCATGATTCTATCACAGCAACAACAATTTCCTACTCATATTGTTTTTTTTAAGTATATTTTATTTATATACGGCAAATATTCACACAAACTCCTTTGGTGATGCTTGAACCCTTGACCACCAGAGGCTAGGCTCTACCCCCCCCCCCACACACACACACACACAAATGGGTTCGAACCTTTATGCTCAGGGACCAACAACCCGCATCAAACATCTAGCCGAAAGCCTCCACGGTCTGAACACACCCCATAAAGGGTTCAGGCACTAGTCACAATAGTACATAGGCCAGCATTGTAAATACCAGAAGCCAGACTTTCAACACTTGGTCTAGAATAAATGTTGTCAATACTTTTCTATACAATTAAGGGGTCTCAACAAGGTCTATTCATCAAGGAAACTATGATGAATGAAAAGACGACCCATCTGGTTCTACGGCTAAAACTATGGTATCTCAAAGCATGGTCGTTTAGTAGCATGAACAAAAATGATAATTAGGCGACCCATCCGTTCTACGGCTAAAATTTAAGCAAATGATCACTTTTCTGTTTGGTTGGTTTCTACTAAGTCCTGTATGGATAAAGCTGCATGTGTGGATTAATATGTATGTATAGATTGAAAAAGTTTTTGTTTAGGAGGGTTTTTTCATAGATGAAATGAGCATGTTTTTTTAATTTGGAAGTGCATGTTTGGAAAAAACTTGGCTTTCTGCATAAAGCTCCCCCTTAGAAGATTACTGAATAAGCCACTTTATACATCATTAAGCCACTACCAAATGGTCATGTATAGCTATAGCTGACCGAATAAGCTGTGTCCTATTAAGTTCATTAAGCTGCTAACAAACAGACCCTAATATACTCATTGTATCCCAGTACTCACTCTCACACTTCAAATAGATCAAGGTAAAGAGCCCTCCCAGCAAATCTAGGGAGGAATCCAGGAAGGAGATGATCGGAATCAACATACATTGATACATCAAACCTCAAACAACCAACCTTAATATATGAATCATAAGTATCACAACAAAATCCAGCAACCGCCTATTCTAAATCTCTAAATCAATCACTGCACCATCAGAAATCCAGCAAACATTTGCCCAAATGCTTGACTAACTTATCAAATCTATAAAATTTCAAAAGTTGCAGGATATTGAACACATAAGCTAATCACTCCCATACACCATACGCAGTAACAGAAAGACTAAAATTAGGGATAAATAACCACAAAAATGGAAGCTTAATAGTTACGCCACTAATTACTAAAGCATTGTCGCGATTAAAGCTTCCATTAAACAGATGGAACAGCAATCAAGAAGATAAATCACGCAATTTAGCTTAAACAATCAATGAGACACGATGATCCAAAACAATTTCAAGTCAATTTTCAAAAAAGTAAAACTAGGGTTTTGGATAGAATTAAATACCAATTGGAACGAAGGGGTTTCTGGACCGCTTTTTCTCAGGGAACAGACTTTCAAGCTCCGGATTAGCTCCCATATTTCCACAAACAGAACTCCACGAAACTTCCTCCGATCGAGATGTCTCCTCTACTGGCAAGACGCAAACCTCGAAAATTAGTAGTATGATTTTGAATTGAATAGATCGAACCACCAACTTACGCTTTTTCTTCTTTGGAACTTGTGGCCCTAAAGCTGGTTACGCTATTGCTTTTCTAGCTTCTCACTTAGCGGTGCTCGCCGCCATCAGTCGCCGGCGATTTTATTAGTCGCCGGATCTAATCGGTATTTGTAAATTGGTCAAACGTTTGGCGGGTCGTTGGAGCTCCATAGTTCCCGTAATGAGTTTGATTTTAAACATAATTTGGTTCGATTTTAATTTTCTAAACGTTTTTTGACAAATAATTCCAATCTAGTAATTTTTTTTAAAGTTTAACATTTTTTAAATAATTATATACAACTCCGAACACTTATTTTATTTAAAATATTATAACATTAATTACATCATAAAAAATATTATTTTCTTTTCTGTAAATATTGATTCAACCGGGACGAAGGGTCTAAATGGTGCAAAGAGACATGGCAACATATCTGTTTACCTTAAAGTTACGGTGAGAATGGTAAAAAATGTTATCTATCTTTAAATTAACTTGAATTGAAAAGAACGATTAAATCAATATTAATAAGATACATTTGTTCAATTTCGGATTTCCTTTTATAAAAGCAATTCATGAGTTTGCGATCAATGTTCCAAATCCCTTCTTTGGGGCTGGTCCTAGAGTTTTCGTTGTCCCATACGAAAATGCTAAAAAAATGCCCTCATATCTATATTTTACGCAAAATATAATTAAAAAAATATGAAGAAAGAACATAGAAGCTAGTAATTGATGAAAACTTGATGCCTCCTTCTGTCTTTGACGTGCACTGCAGTCACATGGGGTCTTTCTTTCTTACACTTCTCAGTTCTCACTTTAACTCATATTTCCACACGAATCTTCATCATCATATATTTCCCTACCGAAAATAAACATCTACAATTCTATTCCAAGTCACTTCTAAAATAAGCATTCACTTTCAAAAGTAAAATGTCTAATTTCTCATTATATCCTTGACTATGAGATAAATTTCTTTAGCTACCGTCTTATTCATTATAAACATTTATTTTGGGATAGAAAGAATATACAATATAACATATACACGTTTTTTCTACGATCACTCAAAAAGTCAATAATATTAAACAATTTAAATCATGTTATATACTAAAAATCAAAACACACATCCAATAATGACATGCCATAGAGACAAACCTCAAGTCGTGACAATCATCATGATATAGCTTTTATAAACACTGGCAAGCACAGACACAACAAAATAATAGCGTATTAGATATTAAAGTCCTATATCAGCTAGACTTGGATCATTTATGTGTTATATATGTTGGAACCTCCCATTTCTCCAAAAAGACTCTTTTGAAGAGCAGTATTTGGGTTCCACATATTCTATCACATGGTATCAGAGCCAAAGTCTGCCTAAGGACCCAACACTATAAAACAATCTATTTCCATCTAGCCTCCAACTTTATGGACTACATGATTTCTCTTCATAATTAAAAAAATGTCAAACATTGCTCTTTAACAAACCAACTTCTTAACATCATGTTTAACCACCATACACCATTAAAACTGATGTTAAAAAGACATGCTACTTTCATTAACCCCATTACAAATCAAACCCTTCTTCTTTTTTTATCAAAATCACCTGATAACATACACAGGCTTGAATCGAAAAATGCGTGATTTGTAAAATAAGCGAGATAAACCATATATCAGTAGTTGTCGGTTTTTTCTAGGTTCTACGTTGAAGCAAAAGGGTCAGTCGAGATGTGTAAAAAAGATGGGATTTCGAGTTGACCTTAAATGCAATGCAATGGTTAACACGAGACTATCTGGCGATAAAACTTTTTGTTACTATCGGTTTTTTTTCATGATTTGAGATCATCAGACATGGCTGAAGGTATACAATGCGTCAATAGGATATCTCGAGTTGCGTCTTTTGCCGTCTTGGTCCGTAACACCACAATCTACAAAAACCATTATAATGCTCAGTGATATTTTCATCTCTCTTTAAGATGTTAAAAATCTTCAAAAGAAATACATTCAATTCAACTCTTAAAAGGTTCTCCACTTTGAAGATTCTAACATTAATTATATTATCAAAATATTTGATAATATATAAGAAAATAAATGCCTTCGGTCTCTTCCTCCGTCTAATTTTATTAGTGGGACAGAAGTTTTCTCGTGGGAAAATTAAAAAAAAAAATATCCCTAGAGAATTATCCAAATTCGTAGAGAATATCCCTCCTACTTTCTCCATTTTAGACACTTATTTAGAGAAAAAAGAAGACCTAAAACTCCATAAACCCATTTTTCTTCGACAGATTCTCTAAAATAGAGAAAATAGAGATTTTTTTTTATTTTTCCCCAATAGATTCTCTATATTATTCCTTGAAATAGAGAAAATAAGATAAAACTTCTACGTTTAGAGAATTCCCTAAAACTTAAATGTGAGAGAAATTACTCTTTTATTCTTTCACACCAATGAGATTGATTTACAGTTATTTTATATATAAGTTTTTTTTTAAAGTGCATCGGGATACAAAATTATAGATTATTTTGATAATATAATTAATGTTGAAATTTGGAGTTAATAGTATAATTTCTTTTAAGATTTTGACTTATGGTTCTTTATTTTAATAAGTTTATAGATAATTATTTTTTATTAAGATTGTGACTTTTGGTTCTCTATTTTATAGGTAGTTTCGTTTCATTTCCAGTAAGACAGTATTTGTTTGTGTAGAGTTAAAGAAAAACCTGTTCGTATTCAAGGTCGAACTTCAGAAATTCTTCGCTACAACTTTCCACCATATCCGCCAAGCTCTTCAAGTTCTTAACGGGCTTGTTGTTAAAAGCAAGAACCTAAGAAAACCAGTAAGACAAAAGACAGAAAACCGTTAAATCTTGGATATTTTCGATTTCAAATACCGAATGCATCAAGGTGATTTTATGTTTTAACCTGAGTATTCACTATCTCCTCATATCCAATATTGATGTCGGCCACAAGAACCTGAAAAAAAAAGAATGAATTTATTTATTTCATGATTGAAAATCGTTTATATTGAGAACAAGGTTTTGTCTCAAAGTTTAGAGCCATTCAAGCTTACATTTTTCGAGCCAAATTATATAATATATATATATAGAGGAGTGATCTTTTGCAACCCATGAAAATGTTGCAACCCTTGCAACCCACATCTTAACCGTCCATTTTCTTTTTTATTTTATTTTTTGATTTTTTTTATATATATATTAAAAGTTATAAAAATCATCGAGCTTGAGCAAATAAACGAGTTAATCAATCTTGAGAAACGATAGCGGAAAAAAAGGAAGGAAGTTGACCTGAGAAACTACGACAAGTTGTTCATCAATGGATTGTGCCATGGCATGTAGATGTTTGTCCAATAGCTTTACTGGAGCATCAAAATCGTAGTCTTTCCCGTACTGAAAATCCAAAAACAAGTAAGCGTAAAAATGAAACTTTTACAAGAAATTTTAGTAAATTTTCAGGAACATGAAGGACTCTACTAAACCGTACAGAATAAATTCTTCAAGCAAAGTTTTACATAAAAAAACCATTTGATTGAACGGGTTGGGTTCCGGTGAGAAGTGAAGTTATGGTGAGAAGGGTAAGAAGGGATCTCCGCCCTTGGATGCACATTGAGATGCACCGAGATAAGATACACCGAGATGCACCGGATCAATCCCTGTATGAAGTGAATCACCCGAGATGCACCGGATCAATCCCTGTATGAAGCGCGATTCATGGATGGGTTTGAGATTAAAAGAGATCAAGGGTCACAATCCATTCTTACGCTTCTCACCTTAACTTCACTTCTCACGTGATCCCATGCCTTGATTGAACATGAAGATAATGAAACACTAAAGGGTTGGGTTCCGAATGAGAAGGGAAGTTATGGTGAGAATGGTAAGAAGGGATCTGCACCCTTGGATCAATCTTAATTGAAGATCAACACTAATGCGGTGCACCGAGATGCACCGGATCAATTCCCGTGATAAGCGCAATTCATGGGGTGGGGATGATATTAAAAGTGATCAAGGGTCGAGATCCATTCTTACACGTCTCACCTTTTAACTCCTATTCTCACACGATCCTTTAGGGTGCGTTTGGTACGAAGAACAGTACAGGACAAAACCTTGTTATCCTACATTTGATGTGGACATGGCGGGACTGAGTGGATAACAAAGTGCATAGGTGGAATTATAATTTAGGGAGATGGAGACAAGATTGGTAAATTACTAAACTACCCATGTCATATTAAAACCCTATTAACATTTCCAAAGTTCTTTCACCCGCCTACCTCACCCTTGCCCGCCCAATCCTGTTCATTTCTGTCCGGTCCTGACTGCATACCAAACACACCCTTAGTTTACAAGGATCTCCTCAATCATCCAAATAAATTTAAATATAAAAATCACTCGGTTCGATGATGTTATAAAAGGCGTGATAGATATAAAGTAGATAGAGCAAAATGACACAGATTTATACATACGTCTAGAGATGGCCAAAATCCGGTCCTGAGACGGGCCCAAATCGGCCCGGGTCCAAGATTTCCCTTTTGTAACCGGTCCATAGTAACTGGGACCAAATCAGTCCTAACTTTTTCTTCCCAAAAATCAATTTTAAACATATAATATTTTTTTAAAACGGGCCTATGTATAACGGTCCGGGGCCAGGCCCATTTTGGCCATCTCTACACACGTCTTTGAAATATTAGAAAACTAATTTTAAAGAAAATATTGTATACAAGAAAGAAAATGGCAAAGGAGGTAAAAACACGAATAGAAGAAAGCATTTATGTATATAAGTACGCACCTCTGAACGCAAATATGGCACAGATACAGCGGTGAAAACAAATCCAGCAACTATGTAATAGGAAGGTGGCTTGCCGCCGATATGTGCTGGCACTAGTCTCTTGTGGGTTGCAAGTTTTATGTTGAATTCATAAATCTTTGAACTTCTAAGTATTTTAACTAGAGCTTTATCGCCCGTATACTTTTGCGAAACAAGATAACTGAAACCGATACGCTCTCCATGTCTGAATGGAACTGGAGCCAATCACATGGAAAGCAAATAAGAATTCAAAATGCTAATAATGAAGAAAAGCTATTTAATCTTAAATGAACAAATAAAGCTTATATTTTTTTGTTCAGAATAATGATATATAAGATCAATTATGAGGGTTGGGTTCCGATGAAAATGAAAGTTATGGTGAGAAGGGTAAGAAGGGATCTCCACCCTTGGATGAGTTGGATCAATCCTAATAGAAGATCAACACGAATGAGATTCGCCGGATCAATTCTCGTGTGAAGCACAATTCATGGGATGGTGGGTGAGATTAAAAGTGATCAAGGGTCCAGATCCCTTCTTACGCTTCTCACCTTAACTCCTATTCTCACACGATCCTTCGTCCCAATAATGATTGCAAATTTGCATGTGCAACTAGAGAAGCTCAAGGCCTGGGCTTTTCGGTCCTGGTCACAGGCCTTCCAAGCCCGGTTTTAGTGAGTGAAAAAGTGCAGGAATTTTTAGGAACGGGCCAGGCTTTGGGGTTGAAAAAGGACCCGTTCGGGCTTTTCTAGGCCAGCCTAAATCGGGCTTTTTCCAGGCTTAGCCTGGCTTTTTAAGACTCTTTCAGACAGGCCTAGGCCCTGGGCTTGCCCAAAATTTCCCAATCGGGCTTTGAGGCCCAGTCTGGCCCAGGCTTCGGGCTCATTAGGCCCGGGCTTTTTTGGGCCAGACTTCGGGCTAGGGCTTTTTTGGGCCAGGCTTCGGGCTAGGGCTTTTTTGTGCATCTCTACGTGCAACCTATGAGAAACCAGCTAACAATAAAAAAATTGGTGGGAAATGGAAGACGAGGTACAAATAAACAAGTAGAGTAAGATAAGCATACCTGTTCCATCATTAGCAACATTAACCCCATCAAAGCTAAGGATTACATCAGAAGGACACAAGACATTAGATTCTGGAGCAGTAGGTTCAATTCTTTTGATTCGCACACCCTTATGCTCATTGCCCATTCCAATTGACATCCGGAGATCTGGATTCTCCATCTTTTGCCACTCGACTCCAAGAATCGGGAACCCTGAACAATTGTGATACAAGGGTGTATAAAGTATGAAAATAAGTTATCAAGTTTCAAACACAATATGCAAATGCCCACTATTCATCCAACATAAAAAAAACTAAAAAAGAGAGTGGTTGTTTCTGTGAATACCCCCCCGACTTGTGTAAAGTGTGCAATAAAAAGTATAAAGCTTGCTCAAAACAAGTAAAATGGTGCTATAAGTTTGAAAAACAAGTTAAAAGTAATATGTAAAAACATTCAAAACAGACACAAATAAACATAAGATAAACAAAAAACAAAACATTAAAAAATAGTAGGCAAAATTAACCTGTATATTCTCCGTTCTTTTCATAATCCTGAATAAAATGCATAATAACTGGAGTTGGTATGACATAACCAATGTTTTCAGCATCTTCATGTTTAAGAGACTGAAATGCAATACCAACACACTCTCCTTTGTCGTTAAAGGCGGGCCCCCCTGAATTCCCAGAGTTTATTGCAGCATCAATCTACAAAAATAAATCACATAAACAATAGAAAGAAACAATAAGTCAATGAGAACATTTTACTTAAACTAAATAAAGAAAGGGTGTAATTATCTAATAATACTTGCAAACCAAGAAGCTCGGTTGATCCATGAACATAAGATAAAATCTCTATGCGTGAAACGACACCACTAGTCACCGAGATTGTGTCTCCACCAATAGGATAGCCGACAACTGTGACGGCATCTTGTAATGCAGGCAAATCTCCAAACTCCAAGGGTGAAATTCCTTCCCAGAATTCATCGTCACTCACAGTCAACATTGCTGCCACACCATGTAATCGTGTTTATGACAAACTTTGCAAAATAATTAACAACGATAAAGCTTTGATAACTTTTTTTATGTATATAATATTTATATACGGCAAATGGAACAAATAAACACACACACCCTCCTCACCTTTGGTGAGGTTTGAACCCCTGACCTCCAAGGAGACCAGAGACTCCCATACCGCTAGACCAAAGGCCCTTTGGTAAGCTTTGATAACTTGTTGCTAGCTACCTTTGATTTCTAATATATAATATGATGCTTTATAATATAAAGTTGATATATTGTGGGAAGTTTCTTGCAAAGACTTCTCTTTTGTCTTATATGTTAGAAAGAAACCAACTACTTATTGAGAATTCTAAAATACTAACCTAAATACCATCAAACCTATAATATTGTTGTGTCCCTTTCTTTGGAACTTTAAGAATATGAATAAACTTAAGAGCTCATTCAACATCTCATTGAAGCTACATCTAACATTCGTTCCTAGTGGTTTCTAATTCTATTCCATCTCCAACCCTAACCCTAAGAGGCAAAAAACACGAAATGGGTCGGGACTTAAACACCAAAAATTGTTTCAACTACAACCGTATATATATACATATATATAGGGAAGTCCTGTTGGGATCCCAAAATTAATCAGAAACCATGAACCAACAACAACATGACATGTGTCCCTCCTCTTCAGAACGAATATGCTTCTTAAATTACACATTCAAGATGAATATGGAGGTGCCATTAATCGTGTGAATCGTACATTCATGATAAATATGGACTTGTCATTCATAAATCATAATAAAACGTTGATTACACATTCATGATGAATATGGAGGAGCCATTAATCATGAATGACGCATTCATGACAAATATGGCCGCCATTCATCATAAATCACTGATGAATAAGACTTAAGTGTAGAGTTGCTGGCGGTTCCAGTTCCTAATCAATGTTGGGTTCCTAACGAACATGCCAATGTGTGTGTGTGTATATATATTATATATACATAATTGAACGGGAATATGCGGTTCATTTTGCATTACAGTTGTAGTTTCTTGGCAAAATCTTCAACCGTACCACATATTTGAGATTTCGCCGGAGGAGAAGAAGCTCCAACCGTGATAGAAGAACGTCAAAAAATTGAAAATGAGCAACCGACATATATCATATTCAAAAAAAAATGTTCATATTCAAATGGTTGAAATTTGGAGCAATTTTTAGTGCTAAATGTCCCCACCAATTCGTCTGTTTCCATGACTAGGGTTAGAAATGGTGTTTAGTACCAAACAAATATTACACAACAACGAACAATATATTGCACTAACCAATATCGCATTCAGTTCCGATAGCAAGCACAGTTGCAAGATATTTGGTATCAGATCCTCGTTTCTTAACTTTGACCTGCGTATGATGCTCGACGGAATGTGCATTTGTCAAAACCCTCCGTCCTCCAATGATAAACCCGCTACTACTCGAACTATACTGCCTCTTCCTTTGCCATGGCAACGAGAAATTCGGTTCCGTATGAACGCAAAACACCTTAACCACCGCATCCATCGACGGAACAACCTTCCCCACGGCCGGACCATCGGAAACTGCCGTAACAATGTCACAATCTCCGTTATGATCGCTATGCCTAGAAGCTCTTCGTTCAGGAGAAGCAACGATGGCGACATCGTCGGATTTTCCTTTTCCAGACTTCCTATGACGTTTGGAACCTCGACGGTCGGTTTTGGAAGTATCAGCCGCGACGTTTAATGAAGCTACTACGTCGTCGTCGTCGTCGTCGGCAGAGGTGGCGGTTGTGGTTGAGTTAGGGTTTGGTTCTGCGTCCGCTGCATTTTTGGATTTCCGGCCACGTTTTCTCGAAGGTTTTTCCATGTTTAGGGTTTGATTTTGTGGATATAATGGTGATTACGTTACTTGCCGGTTAGCTTTAGGTCTGTCAATGGCGGTGAAGAAATGAATTTCGTAACGATTTCCGGCGACGAGAACACGAAGAAAATGACGAAATGGGCTTGGGCTTGGGCTTAGGCTGAATTCCTAGGAGCCCAACTAACGACATCTTTGGAAACTTATTAAACAATAAGGTGGCGTTTGGTCCACATAATGAGATTTGTTGGAGTTAAAATCTATCAAATAAATTGAAATAAAATTTAATCATGTTTGACCACGAGTTTGATCAGAATGAAACGGAATGGAATTTGTCCAGATAAATTGAATATGTATGTTTCGTTCGTTCAATATAATAGTAGTGGTAGCATGGAGGCGATAGTGATGTAGATGATAGTGGTGGTGGTGAGGGCAACGGCGGCGGTGGTGGTGGTGGTAATGGGGGTGAAGGAGATAATGGTAGCAACGTTGATGATGATATTGGAGGTAGCGACAACAACGGTATTGGTGGTGGTGACGGTTCAATGGTGGTAGTAGTGGTGGTGACGGCAGCAGTGGTGGTGGTGGATGGGGTGGTGGCGATTGTGGGCAGTGTTGGAGGCAACAATGACAAATTAGGGGGGGCAATGGCGATGGTGGTGGCGTAGTAGTAGCGGAGGTGAA
Source organism: Silybum marianum (assembly GCA_036898165.1). Classification (NCBI taxonomy): domain Eukaryota; kingdom Viridiplantae; phylum Streptophyta; class Magnoliopsida; order Asterales; family Asteraceae; genus Silybum; species Silybum marianum. The sequence continues at coordinate 1,152,205 of CM072543.1, forward strand.
TATGATAACAGTGATGAGGGTGTTGGAGGTAGTTGCGACGATAGTGGTGGTGGTGGTGGTGGTGGTGACGGCGACAGCGGTGGCAGTGGCAGTAGTTGTAGTGAATGGGGGTGGTGATGCTTGTGGTTGTGTTGGTGAAGAAGATAGTGGTAACGATGGTAATGGCAGTCTTGGAGGTGACAACAACAATAGTAGTGGTGATCACATTGGAGGCGGCAACGACGGTAGCGGCGACGGTGTCGATGATGGTGACATTCATCATGGTGGGATGGAATGGAATTTAGTAATATAAGCGTATGATGGTTTTTTACTAAAAGACGACAGGAAGGAATTGAAATTTCTTGCTAAAACCAAAAGAATTTACATTCCACCATCTCTAGTGTTTTGTGAGACATAACTCGACAGGAGAAAACACATAAAATGACCATAATATTTTATATATTTTGATTAATTTATGTAATGTAGTAAATTATAATTAAATGAATATATTTATAGCAAAATGTATTTTGAGGACAATAAGATGGAAGTTTAGAGCATAAAATACAAAAATAAAGTTTAAATATTGAGTAAAATGTAAAGAAAGAGAGACATATTTAATGTTCTAAAAGACAATTAGGTTTTATTTTAAGATTATATTAATAAAATACAGGTATGTTTCACTTTATTCCATGAAATGGGATAGAACACGTTTGTTTCACTTTGTTCTTGTTTATTCCACAAATTCTTTCCACGTAAAAGCCATCTTACGGTACAACTCCATCATTGCATTAGTCTAGTAAAAAAGTACGACTCCATCATCATCGGTGTTTCTTTTGAAGCTTTTATTCTTTTACTTTTTTTTAATTATATATACTATACAACAAATAGAGAAAAGTTCAAATGTAAACTCAAATTTGTTGTGAACGTGAGAACAAATGAGAGCGTGACACGTGTATGAATGTAGATTATTCAGACTGAAAAATCAAATAAATATTCAGACTTAATAAAACTGAATATAATGTTTATTCAGTCTGAATAATGCTTATTTAGTCTCAATAGGCATTAATTCAGACTGAATAAACACTATACTCAGTTTTATTCGGTCTGAATATTTTTTTGATTATTCAACACGTGTCCTACTCTAATTTATCCTCACGTTCACAACCAAATTTGAGTTCTCATTTGAACCCGTCCCACAACAAATATTCGTATACATGTTTTACTTTTTTTGAAGATTAAACTATTGACCTCCATATAAAATTAAGATCTTACAACTCTGATGTTGTTGGAACAAAGACCGTTCGGCCTACTAATTTCTTATTGTTGTAGTTTCTTTAGATATCATCATATCTTATATTTTTGACCTAACTAGTTTACAAATTTACATAAAATATCACATATCTGAAACAAACTTTAAATCTTTTAATCAGTAGTTAGTTAATTTTAACCGTCAAAAATTTACAATAAAAAATTCACCAACTTTTTGGGAACATTCATGGGCCATATGCAGAATTTGGTGAAGGTTCATTCATTGGGTACCAAATGTTTTTCACATGTAATTGGATAAAATCACGAGAATATAATGTTTCAAATCATTTCTATCAATTTAATGCATTTCTTTTACATAGTTAAATCATACATTAAAAATATTAAAAATGAATATTGATATTAGAGTTAAATACAAATTTGGTCACTGTGGTTTATAACTATTAACGGATAAAGTCCCTTAAAGAATTTTTTAACAATCAACTTCTCTGTGGTTTTCATTTTGTAACACATAGGGTCCTTCATCCAACTTTTCCATTAAATATTTCCTTTTAACATATCTTTTTTTTATCTTTCATAAACTTTCAAACCACATGGACCAAATCCGTAATTTACTCTAAACTATATATATAATTTTTATATTTATAGATTATATTATATATTTATATGCACCTTATGTTTTTAGTTAAAAATTATTTATATTTATATGATATATTATATTTATCTTTTATAAAATGTATTTTATATACATTTATATATAAAATATAATTAATTTTATAAAATATATGAAAGGTTCGGTTTATGCTAGAAATAGTAAATCATATCACTATACAAAGTGTATAGATGGATGGTTCAAAATTCAAATGTATAAAACATATAAAAATATAAAATATAAATACAAAATAGTTTTATAAAGTATAAACATAATATAATCTTAAGTATACAAAAAATTAATAATTTGTAGATATACATATATACGGTGAATACAGATGGTGACAAAGGTGAGAATGTAGATTTTCAAGAAGATCTTTTTGATGGCAACGATTTTGTACGTGTTTAACTTTTAATTTTATATTTACCGTATATATTTATATCTATAGATTATTAATTTTTTTTGTATATTTAAGATTATATTGTATTTATATTTTATAAAATTTATTTTGAAATTGTATTCATATTTTGTATTTTTATATATTTTATGTATTTTAACCTTCCATCTATACATATTTTGTATATATGAATATCTACAAATTATTAATTATTTGTATATTTAAGATTATATTATACTTATATTTATATTTATATTTTGTATTTTTATATATTTTATATATTTGAATTTTTGAAAATTTTCATCTATGTCATTTGTATAGTGATCTGATTTATTGTTTTTAGCATAAATTGAACCATTCATATATTTTATAAAATTATTTATATATTATATATAAATATAAATACAAAATAAATTTTATAAAAGATAAATAAAATATAAAAATAAAAATATAAGGTGCATATATATATTATGTAATATAATTTATAATTTATAAAATATAAAAATATTTAATTAATAAAATACAAATATAATTATATAATACATAATATACGTAGTTTAGAGTAAATTACAGATTTGGTCCATGTGGTTTGAAAATTTATAAAAGATAAACAAAATATGCGAAAAAGAAAAATTTAACGGAAAAGTTGGATGAGGGACCCTATGTGTTATAAAATGAAAACCACAAGGACGTTGATCGTTAAAAAAATCATTGAGGGACCTTATCTGTTAATATTTGTAAACCACAATGACCAAATTTGTATTTAACTCTTGATATTAATATGTGTAAAAAATAAATTAATAAGTAATGATATATTTAAGGGAATTTAATTATTTTGGACATTTTCTAAAATTGGTTTACCAAAATAACCAATTTCTTTTTGGTTTTACCAAAATGACCAAAATCTCTACGAAATACATATCGATACACACCTCAGATCGAGTGGACTTCAAAAACACCCAAAACGACGTCGTTTTGGCCAAAATTGCTCCGTCAAATACCGAATACCTCCACCACATGGCAGAGGGGCCCAAAACGACGTCGTTTTGGGCCGTTTTTCGCGTATCCCTTGACCGTATACCATTTCCTCCGCCACACCGTATAAATACTTCCACCACATGGCGGAGGGGACCCAAAACGACGTCGTTTTGGGCCCTTTTTTTGCCTGGAAACCCTATAACAATTTTGAACCCTTTTTCCTCCTGGAAACCCATTACAATATAAATATAAATTATTTATAACACGTGTAATGCATTTTTATACAAAGATTGTAAATAGTTTAATAAAGACTTGTGTAAATAATTATAGTTTTAGTAACCGTTTCTTAAAAAATTGTTTAGAAATAATAGAAATTTTAATTGTTGTATATTATACGTGATTTTATCGTTTGTATGTTTGTAGTATGTTATAGGGTTGTTGTAAATTGCTAACGGAAAATGGAAATAAATTTATATAAAAATAATGTTTATTACGTTTAGCCTAACAGAAAATGGGTCCAAAACGACGTCGTTTTGGGTTTCCAGGCAAAAAAAAGGGTCGAAAATTGTTGTAGGGTTTCCAGGCAAAAAAAAGGGCCCAAAACGACGTCGTTTTGGGTCCCCTCCGCCATGTGGCGGAGGTATTTATACGTCGTGGCGGAGGAAATGATATACGGTCAAGGATACGCGAAAAACGACCCAAAACGACGTCGTTTTGGGCCCCTCCGCCATGTGGCGGAGGTATTCAGTATTTGGCGGAGCACTTTTGGCCAAAACGACGTCGTTTTGGGTGTTTTTGAAGTCCACTCGATATGAGGCGTGTATCGATATGTATTTCGTAGAGATTTTGGTCATTTTGGTAAAACCAAAAAGAAATTGGTCATTTTGGTAAACACATTTTCTAAAATGCCTAAAATAATTAAATTCCCTATATTTAACAATATATAAACATACATTTAATTTATCCCATAAATAAACCAATTTTTTTTTACGTATCTCATGTGCAATTTTCAGGAAAATTGTTGAAAAAACAATTTGAAAGAAAGTTGTACAAAATTTTAAAAGTTAACTATACCGATAAGTAGGGTTGTTCATCGGTTGACATCCATTGAATGTAAGGGGAACCGATCCAATCCAATCATCCATTGAATGTTGGATTTTGACAACCGAACCGATCTAATTAATATCGGACAACTGAACTGAACCGATCCAATGGATGATTGGATCGGTTCCATCCAATAGATATTTTTATTGGATATCCGTCGGATATCCAACGAATGATCCAATGTGGTAATTCAATTCAATTTTTTAACATTGAAACAAATTAATTAATCACTTTTAATATGTGTTCAAACCAACACAAGTGAAGCTAAAAATTTAAAAACCAACACATAAACAAATTTTGATTTAAAGCAAATTAAAAACAAACTAATTGGATGATAGTTGGATGATGATTGGATGGATAACCGGATGGGCATCAAGTGGTTAATTGGATGGTAATTGGATGTTGGTCGGTTCGGTTTGGTTCGGTCGGTTCTGGACTGCCATCCAAGAACCGACCGATCCAAATTGGATGTTGAAAATTTCAATCCGATCTGATCCGATCCGATCCAATTACAATTAGATGTCCAATTATAGTCGGTCGGTTCTAATTGAATCGATTATTTTCTGCACACCCCTACCGATAAGTTCAACTGTGATAAATCATTAAACAATATATGGAGACTTCATTAATTGTTGAATTGGTTTTATTATTTTATTATGTTAAAACCTTGGTCGGCCTGTTTATATGCCTTTTGAATTATATATTTTGATGGTCCTTTTTTATACAAACCCAATAATTCATATAGATTTACAAATCAGGTTTCATGTGTTTCATATATAAAAAAAATGTAAAAATACAATTTTTACACAATGTTGTTTCATATGTGAAACGTTCATGACTGTTTTTCTTCCACATACAAAGCAGTCGTGAATGTTACACGTATGGAATGAAACAACGATGTATAAACACTGCATTTTATTAGTTTGTATGTTTTATTGGGTTTAAAAATGATTGTATCTAAATATGTATTATTAAACAAATTATGCTTGTTCACACGACATGTTTGTATAAAATATAATGTTTGATCACCTGGGTTCTTAGGCTCGTGTTCCATCCCTACATGTATTTCAAAGAAAAATCAGATAGACGACACCCCATTTATCTCGTGTCCACAAGGTATTTATGAAAGTGGGGTCAGTGATTTGATTGAATGCCATCTTCTAAAATTTGATATTTTGTCGTGTCTGCTATAGCAATTGACACATCAAAACAGACTTAAATGACGATTCTTTACAACAAACTACTCTCGGAAAACCAAACTTGAAATGGAAAGTTAACCACGAGTCAAGTGACACTGATGGTTTTTGTCAGTTCAATATCTTGGATCAAGGATAAAATGGGTTATTAAACGGATTTGTCGGTTTATTTTGATAATAAACAACAAGTGTTATTATGTTGTGAAATTAAAATTATAAAATATGGATAGTTGATCACATGGGGAATTTGGGGCTCACATGTTGGCCCGACTCGAAGGCCACCCCGGGACCAGGGACATTAGCACACATATCATATTAAATGATTTTTAAGTTGTCGAGATTAAATATTTTATGTGATTTATGTGTTTAAATTACGTCACATTGCAAGGTTACATATATAAATAATCACAATTTAATAATCTAATAATTATGGAAAGAAAAAATAAAATACAAGATAGACTTTATATATTGGGTCGTCTTTGTGTATATTGCAGGCTTCATATTACGGATGGTAATGGAACGAACATCATTCTATATTCCTCTCTCGCTCACAATTTCCTAGTCGAATATCCTTACCGATTTGATTTGTTTTATTTTAACCAATAGGTTGTGCATTGTTTGATTACTGAGTAAGAGACACTTAGGCCTCGTTTATTTTTTTTATTTTAAGCTCTTAATCACCGCTTATGTCTGATTCATTTAGACGTTTCATATTAAAAAAGAACTAAAATCAGACTTCAGCACCTCTTAAAAAACAAACGCCACCTTACCCTATTAGAGATGCTGCTATTTATGAAAACCCTTTTACTGGTTTATGATGTTGACTTGGTAACTGGGCAAGCTAAAGAAAGACTCTTAGGCCTTGTTTGTTTTTATGAAAAAAGCTCTTATCAGCCTCTTATGTCTGAGTCGTTAAGAGGCAGGACTATTCAAACTGTTTGTTTTATTCAGGTTTTCAGAGGCACTTATGTCTTATTGTCCTCTTATCTGTTACGAGGTAAACCAACCTCTTATTTACCTCTTAATGTTCTCCAACTCCTCAGTAACAACGTTTCTCTATCGATGACCTTAATTGATCATTTCTCTCAATTGATCCTTACCAAATCGATCTTCATCTATCTTAGTTGATGTGTTTTAATAGGATTTAAATATGTTAAATACCGTCAATGACATATTTTCGTTTAAATGAATGCTAATTATATAATTTAGACGTAAATTTCGTAATGATGATGAATAAATACGTGAGATTGTATAAATTTATCTATAAATTCAATATTATAATTTAATAAATGGGTAAAATAGACAATTTAAAAAATTCAGACATTTATCACTTTACAAAAACAAACAATCTTATATATTCAGATTTCAGACTTCAGCACCACCTCTTATTAATCAGAAGTGAAATAAGACTTCAGACTTCAGCACCTCTTAAAAAACAAACGCCACCTTAAATATTCTTTACTTCGTTTTTCTTTAAGTTGTATATAGATAAAGTTGTCTGTGTGTACAAATTTGTCTATATGAATCAATATTTTTTTGTTTATGAAAGTTTTTTTATAGATGTAAAGTGTGTGTTTTTTTAATTCGAATCCCAGAAGCAAGTTGAACACGTCACTTTCCATATCATTAAGTTACTACTAAACAATCATGTATAACTGTCCGAATAAGTTGTGAATTTCATTAACCTCATTAAGCTGTTAACAAACAAACAAACCCTTACTCAGTCAGTGATTAGTGTTGGTCCAGACCACACAAGCTCACGCTTTTACCTGATTAACGTTTACCCAATTTATGTTGACAGACGACAACTAAATCAATTTATACTTAACCGAATATAACCGATATTATTATTTTTATTTAAACCGATAGAAATGGAATGACACACAAATGTTATCCACGGCTAGTATTGATGGGGCCAATGGACAATGTGTGATGGTGCATTGTTAGGTTGCTGGGGTGCATGATCATCTAGTCCATACATTTGCCACGAGCTCTTTTTGTTTGTTAGCCTGATCTTCCCACGGTCCACGGATCTCAACCGATTGCGATTACACCATTTTTTTTCCTGCACCTACGTACACATGATCCAATCCCGGCGGTCCATTCTCTTAATTCTTGTATTCTATGTATATAATATATTAAAAAATTTATCAAAATAATTTTTTTTTTGATAAATTCAATTTTTAGACATTTTTTGGCGTTAGATTCTTATTTTGGGTCGTTTTCTAAAATCTACTCAGGTAAGTGTTTTCCAGTAAAATTTTGACATTATCACTTGCTTACCAGAATGAGATTTTAGTCTATCAAAATGATATCGTATGCAACAATTTATCCGGTAAGTGATAATTGTGGTAAAAGCTGTCGCTCTCTCTTACCCGGTAAGATTTTTGGTCGTTGCTTTTGCTCTTACCGGGTAAAATCTTGGTTCTTGTCATATTCATTTGGTAAGGTAATATGACTTGATAACTGCTTAACTAGGTAAGCGTTTGGTAAACGGTCCCTTAGCTAAAGTTTACGTAAACGGCTTACGTATTTACATGAAGTCTATTTTTATATTAGGAAAAAAATGGGGAAACAAAATCTTTGTACAAATGGGGATCTTAACGCATGGAGATCTTTACGTAAATTTGAATAAAGATTTTTTCTTCTTTCTTAATCTGGAAATAGATTTTGTGTAAATGCGTAAAACATTTGTGTAAACTCTAGTTAAATGGGAATTTGATTGAAAAATAACTAAAAAGTAAATTTGGTTGGGAACATTGGTTATTTTGGTCAATTTCCTGTATATGTATTTCTATATAAGTAAATTAAATCATAACTACAAAAAGGTTGAAAACCGTGATAATCATTGATCTTATGTTGTTTCATACCGCAAATAATTTGTGGTGTGGTGTCACGATGTGGAAGAAAAATAAATACTAAAAGTAGACATTAAAGATAATTACATTGTGAAAGAACGTTTTATTTTGACAGTTGCAAACGACACATGTAGAGAAGTTGTCACGGATTCTCAACATTTTTATATTGATCCTCATTTAATCGGTCCCATAGCTACATATATATACATATACATGTGTGTATGTATATGCGTGTATTGAAACATCACCCTCACTCGGCATTATTATATGTAATTAATGAAAAATTGACACTCCAACAAGAACGTTGGTTAAGCGTTAACGACATAAAAAAGGTCCTGAATATGAAACATCTGCCTTGAGAGGTCGTGGGTTAGAAGTTGACACATAAAAGGTCCCGAGTTCGAACCATTTGCCTCGCAATGATGGTAACTGAGTAACCGACACAACAATTTTGAATCAGGATTTTTTGTTCTGATATAAATGTAGGGGAATGTACAAATAAGGAGCACATAAATGATAAGAACGTACAAATAAAAAGCACATATATGAATTACTGGTAAAAGAAAACTTGAGTTAACATATGCATCTTCGTATTTAAATAATTGGTAAGAAGAAAGATAAAAGTGGGATTATATTATAATCATTTATTATTATTTTTTTGTCTCAACTAATGTATTGTTGTTATTAAATATCACCGTAAAAATGTACTTGATATTTATTACGAAATTTAAATTTCAAGATCTGTATTAAGTTTTTTTTTTTTTTGTGAGTGGCTAATAACTTCTACGTGAATTGTGGTGCACTGGTTAAGTTCATTTTCACTGGTTTCAAATCCAAATGTTGCTAAGCTCTTGTATTCATGAATGTTCATTTGCAAGGCCTTCAAATCATCTGTGGTCTAAAGTATTAGCTGGTACATATAAACTTATCAGAATATTCGTAAGTAATGAAAAAATTAATAAGCTAATAAGACAAACTTATATTAATTTATATATTATATTATTTACTCAAATTAATCATAATAAAAGATTCAATAGAAGAAGTCGCAAAAAGTGGATCACCATTAAGAATTAAACCATTTTAAAAATACCATCTTGCTAATTTTTAAAAGCAACATATATAAGTATTTTAGAGTAAACTACAAATTTAGTTCTTGTGGTTTATTAAAAATAACACTTTTTGTTATTATAGTTTGGAAATTACAAATTTGTTGATTATGATGCAAAAACCATCGATTTTACCCTCCCCATTAACAACCGTTAATAAATTCTGTAAGTTACATTTTTTGTCCTTTTGTTTATCTTTTTCTTCTTTTACTCGACAAAAAACCACAAGACCCAAAATCATAAAATTGATCTTGAGTGGGTAAATAACAAAAAGAAATCAATAAAAAAGTGCAAAAGCCTATTATTTAATTAATTTTTTTGACGACCGTTAGAAAAATAGATTAAATTGAAATGTTTTTGTAAATCATGATGACCATCTTGTAATTTCGAAACTATATAAATAAAAAGTGTGACTTTTTTTATATATATAAAGACCAAATTTGTAGTTTACTCAATATTTTAATTAAAATAACATATATAAATATTTATGTAATAAACATTTGAATACATATCATGTGACAAGCATATTCTTCTCTCCCATGGTACATGAATGTTCTTTTTTTTATTATTTTGGTTGGTTTTAAGTTGAATATAAAAAAAACCGTATATAGATTTTTTCGGGATTCTAAAAATTACAAAATAACAATTCAGAATTAAATTACAATTTAAACATTTACTGATTATTTTTAAATATATCAAATTGTTGCCGAGTTCAATCGAGCAAAGCAATATTACATGTCTCTGTCTAAAACTGTTTGAAATTCATTTAATTGCACAGTTCCCATCAACTCGATTAACACAATATTTACAGGCACCGTAAGTCCATAACACACCTACTAAGCGTTCATGCACCTTATTAACACTTAAAACGAGTCAACTAACATAAAACTCTGATCTGCCCAATGTTGCAACCCACAGTGAAACGTGACCTTATACATGTGACATACACTGAATGCGACCTCGTGCAACTCGTTTGGTTGAAACGAAAATCAGTTTTACGCAACTTGGTATGCAAGGGCATGCTTGTTTCCATCCTCTCATTCACCAGACAACTTCGAGTTTACTTACATCTTTTATATTTGTAAGTGTTACAAATTAAAAAAATGGTTTAAATAATATTTTACTGGCTTTAAGTGTGTATTGACATTTGTAATTTAGTTCATTCTTTATTTATATGATTATGCAATATCATATACTATAACACCCATCTACATTAACGAGACGTTGTCGTTGTCAAGTTTTATCAAACTGCTTTTATGTTGTATAATAAGATATATAATATTCCTTAAAAATTTAATTATATTATTTTATACTTTTTGGTTTAAAACTCATAATGAACACTAAATGCGTAGACCAATCAAACTAAACTGTATTTTTATGGTCCAACTTGAATAATTTGGTCATCTCATGGCAAATACTGTTTGGAAATGTTCATAAAATGTATTTGTGGTTCGTTGGGCTGAAATAGGATTTGACCACAAAATCCATATTACCTTATGAACGGACCTAATGAAGGGAATACGTTGGCATGTGGCACCGTATTATTTCTCCGCTGAAAGATTAAAATTCCACGTTTATAAAAGGTGTTACCGTATCGTTTTAGAATGTGTCCCCTTATGATATTCAGAAGTTCAAAAAGATGCAACCGTACCTCGTAATCAACCATAAAACAAAAAAAAAACGCTTGAAATCATCAAAAAACATAAAAAGTCCCTCAAAATCGATTAAAAAAACTAAAAATTCCTCAAAATCAATCAAAAAACTTTAAAAATCACTCGAAAACGGTGGAATTAGGTTAAAAACATTCGAGCGATATTGAACGTTAGTAAAAACATGAAGATACGTCGATAAAAACCATGTTTTTTGTAAAAAAAATTGTGTCTATATTATATTATGTCACCATATAAAAAAATTTAAGTCCGTCCCTGCATTACCTTACCAGATGAATATGACAACAACCACCTGGTGATTATCGTCTATACCAGAAAAGAATGATGTTAATCGGCTCCCCCTCATGTAAATTCCTGCCTTCGCACCTGCACTTAATAATATAAAAACTTTCTTCTTCAGTAAACTTTATAGGGGAGCTTTATGCAGAAAGTTAATTCTTTTTCCAAATCTACACCACCCAATTAAAAAACACGCTTATTTCACCCATTAAAAGTTATGTGAAACGAAAAAAGAATTCCAATATACGTAAACAAAGTAATCTTTATAGACAATTTATCCAGGATTTTATGAAAACCAACCAAACAACCCTTTATTTTAAGGGAAAATTTCATCTGTATCCTTTAAAACTTAATATATTACGTATATATTATTGTAAAGTTTGAAATTACGTATATATCATTCTAAACCATTAAAACTCATATATATGTCATTCTTTCTAATTTAATTATTATTAAAAAAATTAAAAATACAAATCACACGATTTTGGAAAGGATATTCAGAAGGATAGTTATGTAATTTAGAAAATAAATTCAATTTAACATAATGATTTGTATTTTTTTAAATCTTTTAATAATAACTAAAGGGGGAGGCTAATGGCATTCTAAGGTATGTTTATGACACCCCTAAGAGTGAATGTCATTCTCACACAAGTCAACATCAACACATATTATAGTACCAAAAGTTCCGTGCAGACCTCTATAAAGTGGATGAAATTCCGTAAACACCCCTATATTAGGGGTGCCATTAGCACTCCCCTAACTAAATTAGGGAGAATTAAGAAGAATGATATATATATATATATATATATATATATGTGTGTATGAGTTCTAAAGGCTTAGAAGGATATATACGTAGTTTTAAACTTTATAAGGATATATATGTAATATAGGAAATTTTGAAAAGATATAGATGAAATTTTCCAGCAAATAAAAAAATTAGATTAGAAAAACAATTAGGCTTTGATTATACAGTTAGCGCGTTTGGTGCATTAGCTTGCGCGGCGCGCCTTGGAACCAGCTCGGCTTGCTTTGGGCGGCGCGTCAGACACTAAAGCCGCTTTGAAAAGCAATTGTAGTTTGCCGGTGATTTAAATATTTATAACTTAAAAAATTAATATTTAATTAAAATTGTACTTTCTTTGACCATCAATTAGTTCTCAAAATAGTTCTTTAAGGAAAACAAGAGTATTAACTAGAAATAATAATAATAATAATATAAGAGTTTTAATAGAAAATCATATAACTGTAAGAGTAAACTACTAATTGTCTAATTTGGTCCTTGTGGTTTGTAAAAAATAACAATTTTTAATTTTTAAGTTTTTATTTCTAGTCTTTACGGTTTTAAAATTATAAAATAGTCATCAGGTTTGTAAAAATAATTAAATTTAATTCATATCTTTAATGACCGTCAAAAATTCCATTGAACGAGGGGCTTTTTTGTATTTTCATTGATTTTTTTTGTTTTTTTGGAAAGGGTATCTTAGGGATTTGTCTAGATTAATCCATGACAATTTTAAGACTGCTAAAGCATGCAACCCTGAGATAATTCTCCAGTGTCCACAAGTTGTTTGTGCCTGGATTCGAACCTGAGGTAGATGGGTTATTCAGCCTCATCCCCCACAAGCCTTAGCCAGTATGCCACAAATCTTGTGGTTATATTTTAATAATATAATTAATGTTGAAATGTCTAAAAAAATGTTGGAATTAAATATGGTATTTCAAAAAAAAATTAACTTTTAATTCCATATTTTAAAGAAATTAAGAAAATCTTTCAGGACTAACATACTTTTTTATAATTTTTCTAAAATAGATAACTAAAAGTCAACATACGTAAAAAGAATTACATTTGACTCCAACATTTACCTTATCGAATTAGCCAATGCACATAAGTCAGTCTGAAAACTTACAGTTACAAAAAAACCACGTGCAATATTTAATCCAAAACTTAATAATTAACTATTGCAACAAAAAAGTAAATACAAGATTGCGATCACATCGAGTGGATAAACACTTTAGAAGGTTTGGTTTCGTATTTCAATAACGTTGGTCGTTCTTGAAATAGGTAAGTATAGGAACGTTACTGAAATGCAATATATGTAATGTTTACATATTTCGTTTATGAATAACGTATGATATTGTTTTTAAATGAACCGTTTAATATGGAAATTTCATGATTTTAGTAATGGAACAATATGTTTATATATGGATTGAACTATTTCTCAACCGAGACCAACTGATAATAATCCATCAAGACAAGTTATGGGTGCGGGTTCAAATGATAACTCAAAGTTGGTTGTGAACGTGAGAAAAAATGAAAGCGCAACATGTGTCATATTCAGACTGAATAATGAAGAAAAATATTCGGACTGAATGTAGTGTTATTCAGACTGAATTCAATCTGAATGATAATAATATCAAAATAAACATAATAAGATGTTATTTTATGACTTGATTTGTTTAAATTAAAAAAATTAATTATATTAAGTACAATTTAATTTTATTGTTTTAGTATTTTTGTCTATTTAGGTGTGAATACCTAGTTGAAGTTTATACAAAGATTTGTTCAGTTTTAAGTTACAAAGATGATAGTATATATGAATCTTTTATTTGGTTAAAATTTAAATAGGTGATTTGAATTTGTAAATGAAACCCATTATAAAATATGAAAACCCTATTTTTAGGATGATAAAATTGAAGTTATTTTTTAGTGATTTTCAATGATTGGGGTTAATAAACTTGTTTATTGTAGTGATAGAAAAAGAACAATAAATTAACTCTACTTTAATATAGTTAATTTTTTATTTTAAACAAATCAAATCATAAAACCATATCTTATTTTATTCTCTCTAAATAAAATAGGATATAATTTTATGTCTTGATTCTTTTAAATTAAAACTTTATTTACATAAAACAATAAAATCATATCTTTTTCACCATTGCTATAAAACAATAAAATTACATCATATCTAATATACTTAATTAAAAAAAACAAATCAAATCATACAAGAGTGTCATATTTTATTTGTTTTGATATTGTTATATATATATATATATATATATTGTGTCTGCATAAAAATATTGTTTTTACATATTTTTATAGAGAAGGACACAAAAATTAGAAAATGGTCATTGATTTAACGGAGTTATCAGAGACGTCGGTTAGAAAGACCATAGTAAAGACAAGTTTAACACCACAAGAAACAGATCTACAAATCTACAATAATCATACCACAAAGACTCTGGCAAAAAGTAAAATAAAATTAAAACACAGGGACTAAATCCACAATTTACTCGTATAATTAATATTAAATTTTACTTAAAAATTGATTGGTTGCTCCAATAGATTATCTATAATATATTTAAAATTAGAGAATTAAAAGTTAATTTTTTCAAACAAAATTACATTAAAAGAAACTCTCTTTTTTAAGAGTTAATCATTAATCATGTCTCCAACATATTTTTAAAAATAAAGAAAAAGTGGTTTTGTTCTATATATTATCTCCACAAATTCTCTATATTTGTAACATCTCAGGTCAACTGTACCAGATATTGTCTGCTTTGTTCACACACCTAGACTCACGGTTTTAAAACGCGTCTGATAGACGAGGTATCCAAGTCCCTTATAAGGCAACTCTTGTTCACCTCCCCAACCAATGTGGGATATTACAATCCACCCCCTTGTGAGCCCAACGTCCTCGCTAGCACACTAGTCCGGTTCCCCGCTCTAATACCATCTGTAACATCCCAGGCTAACCGTACCAGATATTTTCCGCTTTATCCATACATCTAGACTCACGGTTTTAAAACGTGTCTGATAGAGAAGGTATCTAAGTCACTGATGTGCCAACGAGGACGTTGGGCTCCCAAGGGGTGGATTGTAATATCCCACAATGGTTGGGGAGGAGAACAAAAGTTTCCTTATAAGGGACTTAAATACCTCCTCTATTAGACGCATTTTAAAACCGTTAGTCTAGGTGTGTAGATAAAACGAACAATATCTGGTACTGTTGATCTGGGATGTTACAATATTGTTATCTAAAAAAACTCCAAGTTTAAAGAACCTTTTAAAACTTTATAGGTGGTGAAAGAAATTAATCAATTTCACTAATCATGTTGAAGAATTTTCTATATAAAATTTATAAAAGCATTTATTAAGATGATAAAATTATAAAATATTTTTAATAATATAATTAATGTTGTAATGTCTATAAATTTTTTGGAATTAAATATGGTATTTCAAAAGATTTTAACTTTTAATTCCACATTTTAAAGAAATTAAGAAAATCTTTCAAGACTAACATATTTTTTTTATAATTTTTGTAAAACAGATAACTAAAAGTCAACATATATAAAAATAATCACATTTAACTCCAACCACAAATTATTTATTCTTTAAAATTTAAACATTAGTTATATTATTAAAAAAGTTATATAATTTTATCATTTTAATGCATGTTTTTTAAAAAGTTATATAAAATTATAATAATTCAATTTCATTGATAGACATAAATAACGGGAATTTAATTAAAATGACCATTTTACAAATGACATTTATCAAAATAACCAAAATCTTTCTTATTTTACCAAAATAACAAAAATATACTCGAAATACCCTTCGAAATCACTTTCCGGTCAAAACCTCCGCCCCAAACCCCAAAACCTCCACCCCATACCCCTCGAAATCACTTTCCGGCCAAAACCTCCGCCCCATACCCCAAAACCTCTCCGCCAAGACCATTTTCCCAATTTGTAATTTACATTTACATTTTCTACCCTTAGAGTTAGTTAATAAATTACTTTAGGTACTTTACTTTTTAATTTTTCGTTTTACACCCTTATCACATTAACACACATACTCGTATATCAATTAAAATACGTCTAAAAAATACGTTTTTATTTTAACAAGTTACACCATTATAATCGTCTCGACAATACCTTCGAAATGAGCCCAATATTGAATATTTTTCGATTTAATTATATATTTTTAAAGCCAATTATTCTCTTAATCGGTGAATATGAATATTTTTCATAAAATTCGGAATATTAATTAAAACATAATGCTATTATTTTTTAACGACAAAGTATAATATTATGGATATATAAAGAAATAAGATATAAGTTATAGTGAATTTGTACTACTTTTGTGTTATTGTCATTTCTATAATAAAATCATATAAATTAATACTCATGTACAATAACACATAATGCATCAGTTTTTAAGGTTATTACATTATATATTAGAATTAACCCATTTTTGAATCAATGATATATACACAGTGCAGAGGGGACTACAAAAATAAAATACAGAAATCTTTCAAGCATATTTCCATGCTCTCCTTCTCCAAGACCTTTCATGAGTAAATTTTTCAGTCTCAATATAATATTTTAATAGCCGAAAAAGACGATCAACTTACAAAAATAATAGCATTATAGAGGGATAAGGCTGAGCGGAGCGAAAAGGGTTTTCCATGAGATGAGAAATGAAAACTATTAGCCCCACACGAAGTTTGTGTTTTAATTAATATTCCGAATTTTATGAAAAATATTCATATTCACCGATCAAGAAGATAATTGGCTTTAAAAATATATAATTAAATCGAAAAATATTCAATATTGGGCTCATTTCGAAGGTATTATCGAGACGATTATAATGGTGTAACTTGTTAAAATAAAAACGTATCTTTTAGACGTATTTTAATTGATATACGAGTATGTGTGTTAATGTGATAAGGGTATAAAACGAAAAACTAAAAGTAAAGTACCTAAAGTAATTTATTAACTAACTCTAAGAGTATAAAATGTAAAATATAAATTAAAAATTGTGAAAATGGTCTTGGCGGAGGTTTTGGGGTTATGGGGCGGAGGTTTTGGCCGGAAAGTGATTTCGAGAGGTATTTCGAGTATATTTTGGTTATTTTGGTAAAATAAAAAAGATTTTGGTTATTTTGATAAATGTCATTTATAGAATGGTCATTTTAATTAAATTCCCATAAATAACACATCTCCCTCTCTCTTTCTTCAGAGTCCACACATCAAATTTTAGAGAATTCTCTATCTTTTGAAGTTTTTTTATAAGTTTTCTCTATTTTAAAAAATAATATAAAAAATCCATTTATACAAAATAAAGAACAAAATCTTATTTTCTTTATTTTAAATTATTTGTTGAAAAAAATAAAGAACAAAAACCTTATTTTCTCTATTTTAAAGAATATAAAAGTAATCTATCGGAACAAATGAAAAACACAAAACTCATTTTCTCTACGTTAAAGTATTTGTTGGGGGGGAAAACAAAAAACAAAAAATCTTTATATTTTGGCATTGTTTGGCAAAAATAATTTATAAGTTAGCATAAAATTTTATTTTCAGTGTACATGTTTGGATGCAAATAAGCTGACTTATAAGCTAGCTTATTGATAAGCTACTTTGAGTAGCTTATGAGGAGCTTTTTTGTCATATTTTTCGATTATACTCTCATTAATATTAATTATTATTTTTTCAAAATGTATTTTTTAGTCATTTAAATGGTTATCAGCTAGTTTGTGTCAAACATAATTTATTCATCAACTAGCTTATCAGCTACCAGATAGCTTATAAGTCATCAGCTAGCTTATCAGCTAGTTTATTTTAAAGAATGTGTTAGAATTAAATAAAGAACAAAAATCTTATTTTTTTTATCTTAAAATAATATATTCGAACAAAGTAAAAAAACAAAAACATCATTTTCACTTTTTTAACAAAACATCTTAAAGAATATGTTGAGAAAAAATGGTAATGCAATTCCAATTACAACTATCTCTTCAATAAACCAATTAAAGCAATACAGAATATTTGTTAACTATAAAGGTGATGGCTTAATGATCTAAGTTTGTATTTCAAATATAGAAAATACCTTGTCAAATCCGAATCTAGGGAGAAATAAAAATCCCCTTGTGGCCATAAAGATTCAAATGCGATAACTTTGGGCTACCCGCAAATCGGGTGATCGTCCTGTGATTAAGCGGCTCGCATAACGAGTTGGATATTCAGGTTAATCAAAATCCTTTTTTGTTAAGAGTAAAATAAAAAGCAAAGACCTTATTTTTTATATTTCAAAAAATCCGTTGAAAATTCATTTCAGAAACAATATAAAAAATCTGTTACGATGTGTTCTCAAGTTTTTTTACGAATAAAAGGAAGGGAAAAAGAAGAGAAATAGGAGGAAAAGAAAAAAAAATATTATGCAGTCGAATTTTTTTAAGAAGAGAAGGGAAAGAAAATTATGTTGATTTTGCTTTAAAAACTTTTTCCCCAAATGGTTGAGGAAAGAGAACCAAAGAAAAGAAAAAAAATTATAACAATTAAAAATATTTATAAAATATTATATTTATCGATTAGTTATATTATGATACAAAATAAATAAGAGTATATTTGTAAAATGACATATTTTTTCTTTTCTTTGTCTAATGTTCAAGAAAATAAAAATATATTTTTTTTTCTTTCCTTTCACTTTTGAGAACACAAATAATAAAAAATATTTCTTTTTCTTCTTTTTCATTTTACAACTCTAGAACAGATTGTCAAAAATCCGTTATTTTTATGTATTTTAAAGAATCTGATAAACATAGATCTTTATGATCCCAATTTCAACTATCTTCATAAACCAACAAACCAGCTAATAGCCCGCGTTAATCATATGTCCCCAGCTCATGATTGAGACCGATATATTATAAATCTTGACCCAATTTTCATGGCATCTTCCTTCCAAACTTCAATCAAATTTATAATAAAAAACCTTCAAACATTTTTATAAAAAACTTGCAGCCTTTCATTTCAAATCCCAATTTGAACACTCTCATCTCTCACTACAAATTTCTTTCGTTCTTTCTTTCTCTCTCTAAAAAAAAACACTCCACTTTGACTAGTCAACGCCTCCATTCTTCCCATCTTCTATACTTTTCTACATTCCTTTTTAAACCTCTCTCAAGATCCAGATTTCCCTTAAAAGCTTCATTACTTCAATTCCTTTTATGGGTCTTTGATCTTTAATCAAACCCACCCTTTTTTTTTAATCTTGATTCTTGATTCTTGATCTCATTTCTTACAATTTCCCATCTGGGTTTTGTAAAATTTGGATCTTTTTAAGCTCCAATGGCACCAAATTTTGGATCTTTAGCTAAATCCACCATTTTTTAATCTTGATTCTTGATCTTGATCTCATTTTCTTACAAATTCTCATCTGGGTTTTGTGGGATTTTGGATCTTTTTTATTTAAAGTTTCAAATGGCACCAAATTCTGTGGTGGTGACATTTGATAAATCCAGCAATATCTCTTTAATGGAAGTTGATGATGGTTCAGAGAAATCTTTATTTCTTGAAAAGCAAAAAACATCAAGCACTAAGCAGTTTTCATGGCGGTTTTGGCTTAAAGCTCAAAGGTTTCTTATGTTCTTTCCATGGTTATTAATGGGGTTTTCTAAAACTTTTGTTTCTGTTAAGAAAAGAATTGAGGTGTCTGACTCAGGCAGAGATGAAGTGAAATATAAAGAGAAGATTATGTACAGATTCATAAGAGCATTTCTTGCTATTTCTATTGTTGGTTTGGTTGTTGAAATGATTGTTTATTTTCAGAAGTGGGATTTGAAGTTGATCCCAAATGAAGCAATGGGTTTTGTTGAATTATTATTTAATGGTTGGGTTTCATTCAGAGGTGATTATGTTGCTCCATTTGTCACAAAATTGTCAGAATTTTGTGTGGTGCTGTTTATGATTCAGTCAATTGATAGATTCATTCTTGGAGTTGGGTGTTTCTGGATCAAATTCAAGAAGATTAAGCCAGTGATTGAAGATCAATCTTATGATGTTGAAGATCCTGAATCTTTTCCAATGGTTCTTGTTCAGATCCCCATGTGCAATGAAAGAGAGGTATACCCAATTGGAGATTTCAGTTAAATTCTAATGAAAATTGATTTTTTTTGATCTTTTTAGTGAGATTTTTTGTGGGTTTTGTGTAATGAAGATGTTGGTATTTGGGATTTCAAAATTTCAATCAAATTCTAACAAAAATAGAATCTTTTTACTAATAATGTTTGTGGGTTTTGTGTAATGAAGTGTTGATATTTGGGATTTCAATTTTCAATCAAATTCTAACAAAAATCGAATCTTTTTACTGATAATTTTTGTGGGTTTTGTGTAATGAAGGTGTTGATATTTGGGATTTCAATCAAATGCCAACAAAAATCGAATTTTTAGATCTTTTAACTGAGAACTTATGCGGGTTTTGTGCAATGAAGATGTTGATATTTGGGATCTCAATCAAATACCAACAAAAATCTACATTTTTCGATCTTTTTACTGATAACTCATGTGGGTTTTGTGTAATGAAGATGTTGATATTTGGGATTTCAATCAAATTCGAACAAAAATCGGTTTTTTTTCAATCTTTTTACTGATAAATTTTGTGGGTTTTGTGTAATGAAGGTGTTGATATTTAAGATTTCAATCAAATTCCAACAAAAATCGGTTTTTTTCAAAAAATTTTTTGTGGGTTTTGTGTAATGAAGGTGTTGATATTTAAGATTTCAATCAAATTCCAACAAAAATCAATTTTTTTGCTGATATTTTTGTGGGTTTTGTGTAATGAAGATGTTGATATTTAGGATTTCAATCAAATTCCAACAAAAATCAACTTTTTTCAATCTTTTTTCTGATAATTTTTGTGGGTTTTTGTATAATGTAGGTGTATCAACAATCAATTGGAGCTGCTTGCCAATTGGATTGGCCAAAAGACAGAATTTTGATTCAAGTTTTGGATGATTCAAGTGATGAATTACTTCAGATTTTGATAAGAAATGAAGTGAATTCATGGAAAGAGAAAGGGGTGAATATTATATACAGACACAGATTTCTAAGAACAGGATATAAAGCTGGAAATCTTCATTCAGCCATGTCTTGTGATTATGTGAATGATTATGAATTTGTTGCCATCTTGGATGCAGACTTCCAACCTAATCCTGATTTCCTTATTCAGACAGTTCCTCACTTCAAGGTAACAATCATACAGACTGTTTTCACCAATAATTGATCATGGGTATACATACTTTCTATTTTTAGAAACTTTTTTAACTTTTTTGTTTTTTTATTAAAAGACATTTGTTTCAAGAATGGGGAGAGAGACCTTCATGTATAGCTGACCGAATAAGTTGTGAATCGTGAATCCCATTAAGCTCGTTAAGCTGCTAACAAACAGGCCCTAGAACTCTTGAGCAATCAATGGTCGTCTAGCCTTAGTTGGAGAAGAGGGGGCGTACTAGAGTTCCTCATCAGTTTATGAGCTTAATGGGACTCACAGCTTATTCAGTCAGCTATACATGACTGTTTGGTAGTGGCTTTATGCAAAAAGACAAGTTTTTTCCAGAGCTCCCCCTCCCAATTAAAAAACACGCCCCTTCTATCTATTAAAAACCCTCCCAAACAAAAACCTTCACAATCTATACAGACAAATTAATTCACACAGGCAACTTTATCCATAAAGGACTTAATGAAAAACCAACCAAACAACCCCTTCGACTTGGACCATTTCTTCTTTGATATACGTTGGAACCTTTTTTCTTCTTCAGAAGGGCTCCTTTTGGAGGGTAATCTGATAAGTTAGGGGCTGTTTGGCAGTTGCTGAATGATTTGGTGCTGAATGATTAAGTGATCAGAGTGATTAAGAGACTCTTATGATATAGTGCAAAATGAAATATAATTGTTTAGTAACTATTCAGGATGTAATTAGGGCTCTTAATGAGAGCTCTTAATGGTTAAGGGAGATCCATGATACTAGATGATTCACAGGATTTTGGAACCATAGAGAGGCATACTTATTTTTTGCCAAACAAGATTCACCTCTTAACGATTCAGAGACCGCCTCTTAATGGAACTGTTACCAGATAAAACTAGTTGTTGGTAGATAAGTTAGTTGTTAACAAATAAAATAGTCATTTTTAATAAATACTATCAGAAAAGCTAAATAACAACGTAGAATGACCAAAAAGGACATCTTTGCAGCATTCTTGCACCACGACCACCATTGTTAGCCATTAAGCATCTTCGGTTCTTATAATTTGTAACTTTTTGGGTGATTTCAGGGAAAACCCGACTTGGCTCTTGTTCAAGCTCGGTGGTCATTCGTGAATAAAGACGAAAATTTACTCACGAGGCTACAAAACATCAATTTATGTTTCCATTTTGAAGTCGAACAACAAGTGAACGGCCACTTTCTCAACTTCTTTGGGTTCAATGGGACGGCGGGCGTTTGGAGGATAAAAGCTCTAGAAGATTCCGGAGGTTGGCTTGAAAGAACGACGGTTGAAGATATGGATATTGCCGTTAGAGCACATTTGAACGGATGGAAGTTTATTTATCTTAACGATGTTAAAGTTCTTTGTGAATTGCCGGAATCTTATGAAGCTTATAAGAAACAACAACATCGATGGCATTCGGGTCCCATGCAACTCTTTCGACTTTGTCTTCCCGCTATCCTTTCTTCCAAGGTTCGTTAACATTTAAATTTTATAAATCTTGAAATCCGTTAAGTGTTATATGATGAAAATGCTTATTGAAAAAGCCACATTTGGTTAGCCATTAATGAGCTTTTTGAAAAGTTACTTCAATTAGTGTTTCAATAAACTCCAGGGGATTTTCTTTTCCACTTGTTTTTAAATATGCCCCTCGTACATAGGGAGGTTCGGGGGAAAACCCCAAAAAAATGAAAAACTGGGGAACACCTTAGTAACCGTTCATTTGTATGATATGCACATGTGAATAAAAGTAATTGAAGATGTTTCCGGGTTTCTATGCACATGTGCATGTTAAGCACATGGGCATACCGGAAAAATTACTTACAAATTACTTATATGCACATGTGCATACCGTACATATAAACGGTTACTAGGGTGTTTCAACATGTTGTTTTAAGTCATTTTACATTGTTATCTAAGTTTATCAACTTATTTTTATTGAACATGACTGGTTTATCAACTAACTTTTTTTACACCTAAAAGCTACCTTATTTTTTGAGCTTATCTAAAAATTCCCGTTTGCTTACCCATAGTGTTTTAATAAGCTCCAAATAGTGTTTTAATAAGCTCTCTTTTTTTTTCGAAAAATTCCCGTTTGCTTACCCATAAACTAGCTTTTTGAAAAACTGCTCCAAATAGTGTTTTAATAAGCTCTCTTTTTTTTCCACTTTTTTTCCTTCCTATTATTCCCCTTATATTTTCACGTCTTTTTAGGCCATCTTAAACTGTAATCCAGCTTATCAACTGGTTTTTACCAAACATTACTAGTTTATCGCCTAACAGTTAGTTTAGCAGTCGACAACTAACAGTTAACAGTTAGTTTATTAGCTAACAGGTAGCTTATCAGTCAACAATTAATTTTTTAGCTAACAGGTAGCTTATTAGTCAACAACTATCTTATTTATTTATGATTTTTTTGCAGATATCGAAGTGGAAAAAGGCGAACTTAATCTTCCTATTCTTTCTTTTACGGAAACTAATCCTACCCTTTTACTCGTTCACTTTATTTTGTGTTATTCTTCCGTTAACAATGTTCATACCCGAAGCCGAACTTCCGATTTGGGTTATTTGTTACGTACCCGTTACTATGTCGATCTTAAACATCCTTCCGTCACCAAAATCATTTCCGTTCTTAATGCCGTATTTACTCTTCGAAAACACAATGTCCGTTACCAAATTCAACGCGATGGTTTCGGGTCTTTTTCAGCTCGGAAGCGCCTACGAATGGGTCGTCACCAAGAAAACCGGCCGGTCGTCTGAATCGGATCTGTTGGCGTTTGCTGAACGGGAATCCAAGAGTCTTAACGAAGAGAAAATCCAGAGACGGTTGTCTGAATCCGGGCTTGAAATGCTTGGAAAGTTAAAGGAACAAGAGACGACTCCAATTGTCGAGATTGAAAAGAAGAAAAACCGGATTTATCGAAAGGAACTCGCGCTCGCTTTTTTACTACTTACGGCAGCCACTAGAAGTCTTTTATCGGCCCACGGAATCCATTTCTATTTCTTGTTGTTTCAAGGGTTGTCGTTTTTGGCTGTTGGGCTCGACTTAATCGGTGAGCAAGTGAATTAAGAGCGGTTTTTTCGGTTTTTTGAAAAGTTATGTTAGAAAAAAGAACGAAAAATATGGAAAAATGGGCGGGTTTTTTATGGGGACATGACTATCGAGTAAATATGGATTCAATAAGGAAAAAAAAATCGTCCCACTGGAGATATATAGAACGATGATAGTAGAAAACGATATCGGGAGTTATATATATAATTTTTGTTTTTGTTTATTTGTATAATTAATTATTTATATGTGTTGTTTAATTCTTTTCGATCGTTGTTTAGATAAATATAGGATTCGATACTTGCCGAAAGGCGTTGCTATATAAAAAAGATTCGTTTTTCGTGCTGTTTTTGATCGGCACATAATATTTTTTTGGTTTCAATACGTAATTGTTGGGTTTGAAAAGAGATTACTGCCTGTTTGTTAGCAGTTTAATTAGACTCGGAGCTTATTCGGTTAGTAGTGATTTAATGATATAGGAAACTTCTATGGGTGTTTTATGCAAAAGAAAAGTTAAAACCATTTTTTTTCTTGGAGATGTCTTTCCTAATAAAAAAAAACATGCATTTTCCACCTATAGAAAACCCTATTAAACAAAAACGGTTTCAATCTATACAGACAAATTAATTCATACAGACAACTTTAAAAATATAGGATCCGGTTGTTGTTTGGTTAGTTTTCTATCAAGTCCTGTATGGATAAAAATATCTGTGTGAATTAATCTGTCTCTATAGTTTTGAGATTTTTTTTATAGACGGAAGAAATATGTTTTTTAATCGGACAGTGCAAGTTTGAAAAAAACTTGATAAAACTACCCTTTAAAATCTTACTGAATAAGCTAATTTTTATATAATTAAGCCACTACCAAACATTCATGTAACCGGCTAAGAAAATTCGAGTAGAGTTTTTAACTGGGGAATTTTAATAAAACAAAAATATATCATAAAATTTGAGTTTTATATAGCAAAATATTCTTAAATTTTGATTTTTTAAAATAAAGAATCACTTTAAATTTCTATTTCCATTATATTTGATGATAAAATACGCATTCCCCAAGCTTCCATTTCTTGATTCAACCAGCTGGGCAGAAAACGCAACTGGTGAGAGTTAAATAGGATCCAGTAGTGGATTTTGAAGAATTGAGGCAGCCTGAAACTCGGTTTTTACCCAATTAAAAAGGAGCCATTTCTGAGTGCCTCAAGGTATGTCATCTTATACATGGGTTTCTCTTACTTTTTCTGGGTTATTTTGGTGAGGAGGGTGTGTTGAAAAGATCAATCTTGAGGTTAATTTGTTGAAGTTATATGTTCATCTTTTATCTTTCTGGTATAATAAGTTTCTAGGGGTTGTAATTCTTTTTATATTCTAGTGAGCACATAAGGTGTTCGACGTAATGTCTAAAAGAGACGGGTCTGGTTGTTGCTGCATGTTTATCGTGCATATCAGCATATCCATACACATTTATCTTTTGTCTTTGGGTTGGATTTTGGTTAATTTACATTTTGAGTTTTTAATGTTTTTGATGTCAATCATCTGAAATTGTGCATATTCGAATCACTAGTTATGCCTTCTGGGGATAAAGAAAGTTGATGCCTTTTAGTTGTTCTATATGCTTTTATACACAATTGCAACCCCAAAAGTATTGATTTCCTTGCTAGTTGTGGTAGAATGGAATTGGAATATTAAACTCGAGTTTCGTATATGCCATCATTCTCTTAAAAGGAGGGAAGTTCTTTTAGGAATATGGGAACCGCCTGTAGTGCGCCACGTGTCCCTCTTCGGAATGAATATTCATCCAAAATAACACATTCATGATGAATATGGAAGTGTTATTCATCATGAATCACACATTTGACTATAAGAAACAAAAGATATGGAAATTTTTACAAAATCATCATTGGCCAGTTGGGTAGTTTTTTGCTTTTCATACGTGAGGTTCTGTGTTCGAGTATTTTATTGCAATTTTTTCCAGAAACATAATAAACTTGAAATTAAAACCTAAAAACTAAGGAAAATGACACAAACGGGATTCAATAGAGTGGGCAGTTCCCGGGTTCCTAATCAATTTTTCCTAACGAAACCTACCCCCACTTAAAGATACTTTATTTTAATGCATCTTTTAAGTTTGTTTTTCTCTAATAAGATATTTACTTTTCCATGCAGTTAAAGCTACATTAAAAATGGTGGTACTATCGTGCTCAACAACACATTCTTCAATACGATCGGCATTACATTCTTCTGTAGTTACTATAACTTCAGTCTCATGTAATTGCCTCAATATCAATTTTGTTCAAATGAATAGTCATCCTATTTTAAGAGAAAAAACTTGTAGGATTTCTACATTTAGGGGCAATTCGTACCAAAAAAATTGCGCAATTGATCCATATCGAACTTCTTCCACTACCCACCTAGGAAATTGGGAAGATCCGGATGGTAGTGGTAGTGAAACGGACGAAGATGAGGAGAAGGAGATGGAAGAAAACAATGTGGATTTTGAAAGTGATTGGGATGAAGAAAGAGATGCTTCAGATACACCAATTAATACGGAAAAGTTGTCCACGAGCCAGATTGAGGAACACCTAATCAAAGGTTTATTTCTTTTCGGCTTTTCATCCTATGATGTTTCTTGTTTTCATTTCGTTTCTAAGAGCATGGAAGGTTCTCTTATAAGCAAAAAGTGTAGGTTTTTATAAGAACTACCATTAGAGAGAGTTCTTATATAAGTCACTTAGAGCGTCTCCAATGGAGGTTTTTTTTTGGAAAGGGTATCCTAGTCATTTGCCTAGGCTAATCCCTGGTAATTTTAAGACTGCTAAAGCATGCAGCTCTGAGATAATTCCCCATTGGCCACAAGTTGTTTGCGCCTGGATTCGAACATGGGGAAGATGGGGGTTATCTAGCCCTATCCCCCACAAGCCTTAACCAGTACGCCACAAGCCATGTGGTTTGGAGGTTCTTACAAGAACCTACTTTTTGCACTTTTTATTGCCATCTCAAGTCCACCTCATCAAATTAAGAATTCATCAAAAACTCCACAATGGTGGTTCTTATAAGAACCTCTTTTTTGTGGGTCCCATTCATTCTTTTAACATCAATAATAATTAAATAAGTTAATATAAAGTCAAAAAATAAAATAAAAAATAAGTAAAATGTCATTTCTCACAAAAATCATGGAAAGGACCAAGGTTCTTGTTCAAGAACAGGCTTCTTATGAGAACCTCTCCACAATGATAGTTCTTATAAGAACTTACACTTTTAGCTTAGAAGAACCTTGCACTGGAGATGCTCTTACATCTTTAGAGTTCTTGCACAAGAACCTTGGTTCAAACCATGAACTTTGTGTAAGATGATATTTTATTAATTATATATATATATAACTATTATATTATAGATATAATAATTATTGACGTTGAAAAAGTAGATGGGACCCACAAAAGGGGTTCTTATAAGAAATACCATTGTGGAGTTTTGGAGTGGTATCACAAAATAAGGGGTTGTCTGTGTGGTGTGGATTAATCTGTCTGTATAGATTGAGAAGGTTTTTGTTTGGGAGGGGTTTTTCATTGATGAACGGAGCATGTTTTTTTAATTGGGAGGGACAAGTTTGGAAAAAACTTGGTTGTTTTGCATCAAGCTCCCCCTAGAAGCTTACTGAATGAGCCATTTTCTATATCATTAAGCCACTACCAAACAGTCATGTATAGCTGACCGAATAAGCCGTGAGTCCCATTAAGCTTATTAAGCTGCTAACAAACATGCTCTTAGCCTCATGTGGTTCCATCATTACACTATTTTTTACCATTTCAGAGGTTGAACAACTTTTGACACCTGAAGAAAGAGCAATCTTGCAACAGAATGAAACTCCCAATCTTGACAAAATATCGACGGTATGTTTCAAGGATCAGGACAAGATTGTTGGGAATTTTTTTTGTTGATTTTTAAGCATCGAATTTGATTTTTCTATATATTTTGTAACTCAGGAGAAGTGGAACCCTTTGCATACACTGGCCTTGGCAGGGCAGATAAAGTTCATGGACAGCCTTCTAGGAAATGGATTCGATATTGATGCAGTTGATAAGGTAAGGTATTACGGTCCATGAGATCATTTCTAATAGTGTGAATATGTATATATATATATAGAAGGATCAAACAAGAATGATATCTATTAAAAGAACACGAGAACGGACAAATCGTATGTGATTTTACACTAACATCGCATACAAAATCACATTTGATTCAACCAACCTTTACCCCGCGATCTGAAGACACAACCGCAAGTCGACCGCACACTTTTTTTGACCGTTAATGGAAAATCATATGTGATCTTGCACGTGATTTGGCCATTCTCGTGTTCTTTTAAATAGATACCGTTCTCGTTTGATCTTGCCTCTCTCTCTCTCTCTCTTTATATATATATATATAGGGTCAGGTTCAATGGAAAACGCCAAAAAAAGAGAAAACTGAAGAACACCCGAAGAACACCCTGGGAGTCCTCCATCTGGACTGTATGCACTAATGCATACCGGTAATTTCTAACATGCATTTGTGCATATGCAGTAATGCATATATATGCATTGGTGCATAGAAAAAAAACAGGTTCAATCGCTTGTATGCGTTAGTGCATACCGTCCTGATGGAGGGCTCCCAGGGTGTTCTTCAGCTTTCTTTTTTTTAGTGTTTTCCCTTAAACCTCCCTCTCTCTCTCTATATATATATATGTATGTATTTATATTTCGCTGAGCGCAAGAGAACGAAGAGGAATTTTTATTGAAGCAACTAAAGTAGTAATTTGGCAAGCAGGATGGCCAGACCGCTCTTCACAAAGCAGTTTTGGGTAAAAAGGAGGCTGTCATTAGTCATCTTTTAAGAAAAGGTGCAAGTCCTCATGTTCGAGATCTGGTGAGACACTTCTCCTTCAATGTCAATTTCATTATTCCTTTGTTTTTGTTTTCGGAATTACTAATGCCTTTGTTTGGCAACCATAAACTTTGCTCATTTTGGTTAGCTATAAAGCTAGCTTTTTGAAAAGCTACTTCAAGTAGCATTTCAATAAGCTTCAAGTTTCTTCCCCACGATCACCACCGATCTGACCCAGTAGTTGGATTTTGAATTCAAAATATCCAAAAAGGGTATTTTGGTCATTTACCAATATTTCGTTTCACTTCAAAAGCTACATTATGTGAACCAAACAGACATAATCCAATTCCTTTAACATATTCCATTCCAATGTCTGTCAACCAAACAGGAGGTCAAACCTAATAACATTCCATTCCAATCCCTTTAAAATCAAATTCCTTTCCTTTTACAGATTCCATTTCAACTAAAAACATTATGCTAACCAAACTTCCCCTTGTATTTTTCCAATTAACTTTTTACAACATGTCCTTTTAGGTCATTTTACATCATCATTTAACTTATCAACTAGTTTTTACCAAACATGATTAGTTTATCAGTTGCTTTTCAGCTAACACCTAGCTTTTTTAATTAATTTTTCAGCATGTTCTTTTAGGTCATTTTACATTGTCATCTAGCTTATCAGCTAGTTTATTGGGTAGCTTTTTAGCTAACACCTATCTTTTCCAATTAATTTCTCAACATGCCCTTTTAGGTCATTTTACATCGTCATCTAAGCTTATCGGCTAGTTTTTACCAAACATGATTAGTTTATCAACTAGCTTTTCAGCCAACAACTAGCTTTTCAGCTAACAACTAGCTTTTCAGCCAACAACTAGCTTTTCCAATTAATTTATCAGCATCCCTTTTAGGTCATTTTACATCGTCATCTAGCTTATCAGCTAGTTTTTATCAAACATGATTAGTTTACCGGCTAGCTTATCAGCCAACAACTAGCTTATCAGCTAGTTTTTACCAAACATGATTAGTTTATTAGCTAGCTTATCAGCCAACAACTAGCTTATCAGCTAACACCTACACATCCTCGTGACAGGATGGTGCTACTCCACTTCATTATGCAGTTCAAGTGAGTGCGATGCAAACTGTGAAGTTGTTGATCAAATTCAAGGTTGATGTGAACGTAGCTGATAATGTAAATATCAATTCGTTTTCCATTCAATTTTTTATATCAAGTTGGTATTTTTATTTCCATCCGTTAAATACTCGTACTTTACAGGAAGGATGGACTCCATTGCATGTAGCTATGCAAAGTAGAAGCAGAGATATAGCAAAAGTTCTACTTGTGAACGGAGCCGATAAGACTAGAAGAACTGAGGTAAGCAAATTCTATGCCAACATGCTTAGGATCGTTAATAATCACACACAATTATAAATTTATAATTGCAAGAAACATTGCCCCCGGGCGTGTAGCTCAGTTGGCAAAGGGGCGGAGAGACTTTGCTCAAATACATAACATGTGGTCCCTAGGGGCGGGTTCCATGTGGGGGAGCTTAATGATATAGAAGTGTCTTATTTAGTAAGCTTCCAAGGGAAGGAGCTTTATACAAAAAAGCCAAGTTTTTTTACGAACCTGTCCCTCTCAATTAAAAAAACGCACACCTTCTATCTATGAAAAACCATCTTAAACAAAAACTTTCTCAATCTATACAGAAAGATTAATCCATACAAACAACTATATCCATACATGACCTAATGGAAAACCAACCAAACAGTCCCTTAGTTTGGTATAAAACGCACGGGTAAGAGGAAAGAGGGGGGTGGGGGGGGGGGGTGGGGGGTAGTTTTAAAAAATAAAGTTTAGAAAGGTGGTTAACTATATCATTTAGAACAAATCATTTGACCGTTGAGATCTATTCTCACATACTCAACCTTTTTCGTCGTTCTCATTTGAACCTCACCCATGTACTCATTTATGTACGTACCTTTGCACTTCTTTTTATGACTCTGGGTGTCCGGGCCTAATCTCATGTGGCCCCTAAAGATAACAGTCTGGAAAATCCCAATGGCTCTACGGAAACTCAAATAACATATGATTGTGTTTCAGGATGGGAAAACACCCCTTGATGTAGGCTTATGTTATGGGAAAGAATTCAAATCCTATGATCTTGCTAAACTATTGAAGCTTGTACCAGCAAATAGATTGTAGATATATAACTTATCGTGCACCCTTGGCCGAAAAAAAAAAAGATCGAGATAGTGGGGCCCACGGCCCTCTTTTTCAATGTAGAAAGCGAAAGATATCGAAGGCAAACTCGTGTTTCATTTTTGGTTCTTGAGTCAAACGACAAATGGAGGTTTGGGTGGTTGGTAAATTCGTATCGCTCGTTGTTTTAGTATTTGATCCGTATGATGTTTGAGAGAAATCATCTCGAATTACTCGGGGATTTGTATGTAATTTGTAGAGTTATATCAAATAACAAAAAGTAATTTGCCAAAATGTGTTGCAAAGTATTTTACTTATTTCGTCTCAAAATTTGTTTGGTTATTTTCTTTTGTGAAGGGTATCACAGGCTATGTCAGGACTAATCCAGGTAAATTATGACTGTAATACATTAGTCCTGATATTCGAATCCTGGACAAATGGAATATTCCATCACATTTCTCAGGGTATCATACAGACGAAAAATGTAATTTACTTTACTAATATTATACACCAACTATTAAGTACGTCAGAGCATCTCCAACAATTTCCCTATAATTTCTTTAAAATGGAGAACCAAATGATAAAATCTTCAAAAAAAATTGCATTCATCTCCAACAAATTCCCTATAATTTCTCCAAAATAATATTAAAATATTGCATCATCTATTAAAATATTATTTATCTCATTAAATACTTATTTTTCAAAAGTTTCTATTGGTCAATTAATTTAGTAATCATTTTTGGAGTGAACTCCATATTTAGAGAAAAAATCATTCTCTCTCCTACTTTCTCCATTTTGGAAAAAGTTTTGGGGAAACCCTTAGAGCAAAAATTTTGTCCAAAATCCCCATATTCTCATTTTTCTCCATTTTGGGGAAGCTCTTGAAGATGCTCTCGTTTATTTGTCTAAAAAATTGTATCATTTATTATTATTTATAAGGTAAGACACGTTAAAATACAATAAAATTTTGACTTCTTTCTTATTTTGTGTTACAAATATATGTTTTTTGGATCGATGTGATCAAATTTTGGAATTTTATACACATTGATTATTTGATTGGCAATTTACAAAAACATAATTTTATACACATGGATGCCAATTTACAAAAAGAATATAGTGAAATTAAAACTATAATTTACTGATTAAAAAAATAATAAAAAAATAAAGGAATTAAAATAAAAATGAATAGCATTTTGATGATCTTTTTTCAAGTTACATGAACAACGCATGCGAGAATTGGGCTTAGCTAGCCATGGTGGTCCGCCATGGATGAAAAATATGAAAGTGTGAAAAAGACAATCGATAAGTCTGATACTTTCGCCACAATAAGCCCAAAATCCTTCTACTAATGGCGTCATTTCTGACTAGCTCATCCTCGTCCGTTTCTCTCTGGACTCATAATTTACTTCGCTTCATCAACAGTACGTAAATTGCTTACTGAAATCAGTTTTTTATAATCATTGATCTTTGTATTTCTTTTGAACTATTGTGATATGATTCATCATTCATTTTGTGCTTAATAATCGAAATGACTATGAAAATTGGGATGATTAGGGTACCGATTGACGGTTTTGATTCTTTCTTATGATATCATTATATCAAATTGGCTTTTAAAAACTGATTCGATTGTGAATTATATGTTTTTAGGTTTGTAATCATCAATGGAGAATGAGACGGATGCGTTCTACGTTGTCAGAAAAGGAGACATTGTTGGTGTTTACAGGAGTTTGAATGATTGCCAATCTCTGGTAAGGTTTTGATTATGAAATCAGAACTAGTGTTTTTCTTTTGGTTTTCAACTTCATCGTCTTCCATTGATGATCGGGAAGAACTAACAATATGCTCTAGCTAACACCAAATACTAAGGGGTGTTTGGTTTGCCGAATGGAATTTGGTGGATGACCGGGTACCTGGCCAAATTTCATGGAACCGGAGCCGGCGGTTCCTGGAATTTTGGGACCGGAACCACCGGTTCCGGTACCGGGTACCCGGTTTCAATTTGTTTTAAATTTTTTTATAATTGCATACGATAAAAATGCAATTTTAAGTCTATTATGAACTACATAGTACCAGCTTAAAGTAATGAATAAATACATAGATGGTCAAAACTAATATGATAAAAATGTAATTTTAAGTCTACTATAAACATATATAACTCGTCTAACTCTAACCTAAGAGGTAATATCATTTTATTAATAAATATATAAAATAATTTTTATTTAAAAATAGTGGGTGCCCTGCGGGTAACAGTTCCAAAAAATGACAACCGGAACCAGTCCTAATGGGTTCTGTATTTTAGCAACCGAAACCAATCAAATTGGTTCCGGGTTTTTTGCCGTACCTTTTCATATGTTAATGTACCCACTCAGCCACTCGTACTTTTTCTTCTTATCTCTCTCATACTGTATTCACCATATGTTTGTATTTCTGCCTTCTGCTTGTTCACTTGTGCTAATTATCACATCTTTATGTCACAAATAACATATGTTACTTAGGCATAGGATCGTGTGAGAAGTAGAGTTAAGGTGAGAAGCGTAAGAAGAGACCTGAGCCATTGATCACTTTTAATCTCATACCCATCCATGAATTGCGCCTTAGAAGGGAGTTGATCCGGTGCATTTCAGTGCACCTCATCCTAATGTGCATCCAAGGGTGGAGATCCCTTCTTACGCTTCTAACTTTAACTCTCCTTCTCACCAGAACCCAACCCTGTTACTTATTCTAATATTTGGACCATTTTTTAGCTGTGTGGTCCAGATGTAGCTGTGTTTAAAGGCTATCGGTTGTCTAACATTGCTGAGAAATATCTCGCTTCACATGGGCTCAGTCGGGCAATATATTCTGTTGGTGTTCCTAATGTGCAAGGTGAACTTTTTGGTCAACTCATTCCCTGTCCTTTTCAGGTTAGATGACTTTATTCGTTTAAATCCTTTTGACACTTTTTTTTTCTTTCTTTCTATTATTCACTCTTCCAATACATACTCAAGTTAAGGTCTTATATGAGATGCAACCAATTTGATTACTAATCAATTCATATAATTAGATATTTGTGTATAGAGGGAGGTTCAAGAGAAAACGCTAAAAAAAGAGAATTGAATAACACCCTGGGAGTCCTCCATCTGGATAGTATGCACAAATGCATACAAGCGATTGAAACTGTTTTTTTTCTATGCACCAATGCATATATATGCATTAGTGCATATGCACAAATGCAAATGTTATAAATTACCGGTATGCATTTGTGCATACCGTCCAAGTGGAGGGCTCCCAGGGTGTTCTTCAGTTTTCTCTTTTTTTTTACGTTTTCCCATGAATCTGACCCATTGTGTATATATACATGGGGAGGTTCAAATGAAAATAACAAAAAGGATGGAAATATGGAACCATATCTCAACCGTTAGAGATTGATTTGCTCAAAGGGATGTGATTAAAAACGTAAAAGACAATTTACACTAAAATTCACAACTTTTAATTGTTATACTTTTTAATCAACTAAAAGACAATTTACACTTAATAATTTAATCGAGAGAGAGATTTTCTCCATGATCTCATAATTAAGGGTAGAATGGGAAAGTAAACATTTACTTTAGTAAGTGGACCTTTATTTTGGGACAAACTAAAGTAGAAATATAGACACTTATTTTTGGACGGAGGGAGTAGTATGTCGTTGGTTATAATTTATATTTTTGAGACATTTGATAACTTCCATCTCCATATTTCAGCAACCCCCTTCCATTAAAGATAAAGTTGGTAGCAAGACTCCTGCTGAGAAGAGAATGAAGGTAATGCTTAAAAAGAAGTTGGTATATTATTGCATTTTCTTTATGGCATAATTTATTTAAATATTTTTTGTGTTGGATTTGCGTTTCACTATTTGAAGATGGATTTTAACTAGCAGTAGGCTAGTTGTATGAGACTTTCAGTTTTTGCATGAGATGACATAAGTTTGTTCCAGTCATTTGAACCTAATAGGATTATAGGAAGTTTGTCGGTTTACTTTTAAAAGTTTAAGTGTAACATCCCCGGCTAACTGTACCAGATATTGGCTGCCTTATCCACACTTAGACTCACGGTTTTAAAACGCGTATGATAGCAGTCCCTTATAAGGTAATTGTTGAGATCCCACATCAGTAACACCCTTAAGTTTTGTTTCATTTTGCACCTGTTAGTCCCATTTAGAGTGGAAATTATATAAATTTATTGGTATCAATATTATGAAAATTCCCCATGGTCTAAAGTTTGAAAATCGGCGAAATCACACGAATTAGGGCTTCTCGCGACCTGGCGTGCGATCTAGGGTCACCACCAACCGGAGGCTTTTAACCTGTTTTTTTTTTGCTTTCTTCTTCATCTCTTCTCCATTTTGCTTTCTTTCTTCTTTCTCTTTTCTCTCCCTACATTTATTTCGTCCATAGAACATTTATTACCTCATTTTGTTGGGTTTTCGAGCATTAAAGTTTAGAAAATCCAAGTGAGTCAAGATCTAAGCCTCCCTTTCAAGAACTAGAGTCCAAGTGTTCAATTTCTAGGGTTTTGGTTGGATTTGTTAGGTTTTTCCTACAAAATCTAGTAAGGCGAGTTCATATTTTACCCAACTATATACATTCTAAACTTTGATTTTTGAGCAATTATCGACTTTATTTGCATGAGATAAATGGACTTTAATACTGGGGAATATTGACCTAAATGGTGAAGTGAACAATCTTTGGACAAATTTCTTGATTTTATGGGTTCAATTCATGAAAGCAAAAGGGATTTCATGCCTCTGATGTATTAACTTCGATATAGACTCACTCACTCATTTTTAGCACAAATGAATTTTTGGCACAAATAAAGAGGCTCATTGCCTAATTGGGGGGGGGGGGTGGGGGGGGGGAACTATATGTCTATGACCATTATGATTTTGTAAAGCTTTGGGGAAATATTCATATATTGAAATACTTGGATGGTTGAAGGTATAATATATGACCATGATATGCTATCTCTATGATTTTGGGAAATTGGTATACTCGTGGTATTTATTAAATTCCAAGCTTGGTGTTGTGGTGCTATAACCGTTATGCATGAGGGTTGCAAATATTGTGTTATCAAGTAGGTTATATTCATTCCTATCTTGAAATACTAGTAAGTGGGCACTAATGGCCGAACGAAAGCCTTGAGGTGAGACTTAACTAGCAAATGGGTAGGCACTAAGATTCACAAACCTTGAGGTGAAACTCTTAGGAGTAGACACTAAAGGCACTTGAGGGCTAGAGGTCACGCCAGTGTGGGTGCAATAAAGTCATAGAATATGAGATGCAATCCCAATAAACATTGATAAGTGGCAATACTCTTGTCTTCCCGCCACATGGAAATGGGTTTCCCTCGTCATCGAAAGATGTTATGTGTATAACTTGTCAGGTTTGGCCATTTTGGGAGGTTATACCCCTACGTACCAATATTACTTTTTACGGGTAACATTATTTATTACATCTTTCTACATGTTTGGTACTTTGGTTCATTGTTTTCCTTGTGTATGTCAGTCTCAAATGAACGCTAGGAGCCATCAAACGGTTCAGGAGGAAGGTGTAGAGGCTAGTGTGACCGTTCTAGGCCAAGGTGGAAGACCCAACAATGCTCTACCCCCTCCGTCGCCGCCATTATTGTGTGGTAGGATTGAACATGTACCAAGGGCGGTGTTGGCCTCTTCCAACCCGGTTATCGAAGAGGTTAACCCCCATATTGACTTGATGGCGAGCATGACCCAAATGATGAACGCGGCTCTAGATCGCCAGTGGGAGATGCTCACAAAAATGATAGAGGAGAGAGATGCAAGAAATCGGAGGCATGAGGCCGTTGATGAAAATATCGTGCACGGGGTCAACCATGCTCATGGTACTGTGAAGAATCGAGTAGTGGGCAATGTATAAGGAGAGAAAGGATGCTCATATAAAACCTTCTTGGTTAGTCGACCACCAGAATTCTCAGGTTGCCTTGAGCCCGCAATGTGTATATACCGGCTCCAAGAGATCGAGCAAGCTTTTGAGTCAAGCGAATGTGGAGAGTCCCAGAAGGTTAAGTTCGCTTCATATATGTTGAGGGGAAACACCCTCTGTTGGTGGAATGATACCTGCTTGGCGTTGGGGCCGGGGATAGTAGCACTTTTGACTTGGAAGGCGTTCAAGGAAAAAGTGATGGACGAGTATTGCAATGAAAGAGACTTGGACAAGATCGAAGATGAATTCCGAGCTCTCAAGAAGGGAAACGGGGTATTGCCGACTACTCAAGCTTGTTTATTGAGAAACTAGGATTGGTGGGGCACTTGGCCCTAGACGAGAAGGCCAAAATCAAGGCATGTCTGAAGGGCCTCCCTGTAGAGATTAAGTCCTTAGTACGATATGCTAAGGCGACCACACTTCGAGAGGCTATTGAAGAGTCTCAGTTGATGGAGGAGGATTTAGCTCAAATAAGAGAAGCGCGTGTTTCGGTTGGTGAGAAGAGGAAGTGGGAGGGCCCACAAGGGTCCTTCCAGAAATCAAAATCTTTTGCCGTTGGGAAAGGAAATGATTCCCGAAGGGAGGCACTGTGGTGCCCGAAATGTAAGAGCAGGCATTTTGGCTCTTGCAACCCCAACCCTTTGGTATGTTTCAAGTGTGGAAAGATTGGCCACACAAGCCGTGTATGCTCCATCAAGGGGACAATGTGCTACGAATGCAAGGAGATGGGCCACACGAGAAATGTTTGTCCCAAGTGGAAGGATGGTTCGATGGCTCGAGAGCAATCCCCTTCCACTAAAGATAAAGTTGATAGCAAGACTCCTGCCGAGAAGAGAATGAAGGTAATGCTTAAAAAGAAGTTGGTATATATAGTATCGAATTTTCTTTATGGCATAATTTATTCTAAGATTTTTTGTGTTGGGTTTGTGCTTCACTATTTGAAGATGGATAACTAGCGGTTATAAATTTTTGCATGAGATGACATAAGTTTGTCCCAGTCATTTGCATATAATAGGATTATAGGCATTCTGTTGGTTTACTTTAAAAGTTTAAGTGTAACATCCCCGACTAACCGTACCAGATATTGGCCGCTTTATCCATACTTGGACTCACGGTTTTAAAAAGCGTCTGATAGCAGTCCCTTATAAGGTAATTGTTGAGATCCCACATCGGTAACACCCATAAATTTCGCTTCATGTTGCACCTATTAGTCCCATTTAGAGTGGAAATTTTATAAATTTATTTAGTATTAATATTATTGTTGAGATCCCACATCGGTTGGGGTCTTGGGGAGGGGAATAAAGGTTGCCTTATAAGGGACTGGATATCTCGTCTATTAGACGCGTTTTAAAACCATGAGTCCAGGTGTGGATAAAGCAGAGAATACATGTGCATTTTTATACTGTAAGAAAACTCAAAGCAAGCTACAACATGATCCCACTCGGAGTTCCTAATTTTGATTTGTTGTTTGTGTATGCTGTTTTCATTCTACAGAAAGAAGTTGGATCAACTTCTTTGTCAGAAGGTTCTCAAAGAAAGTTACCCGAAACTGAAAGCTTTATTGAGGCTCTGCCAGTTTCTGCTTACTGTGTGAGTTTCGGACGATTGAGTCTCTATATCTTTAATTTTCCGATAATTATAATTATAATTATCTTGTAAGTAACAAGCGAGATCATCTTCATCACACATTTTTATAAAAATGTTAATTATTACACCTTTTTGATGAACTAATGACAATTTTACTCTTAATAATAGAACGAGAGTAATGAATTTCCCCATCTCATAATTAAGTGTAGAATTGGAAATTTGATACTTACTTTTGAAATTGGACACTTATTTTGTACAAACTAAAATAGGAATGCGGACACTTATTTTGGGACGGAGGGTGTATAATGAAATATGGAAGGAGTGTTTTTTTTAAATTGGAATTGGCAGGTTTGGAAAAAAAACTTGGCTTTCTGCATAAAACTCCCTCTAGAAGCTTACTGAATAAGCCACTTTTATATCATTAAGACACTATCAAACAGTCATGTATAGCTGACCCAATAAGTTACTCTCGAATTTCCCTCAGCGCGCTCATCTACCTATCTTTCTGAGTTTGCCTAGGTTTATGGAAGAAAGGTTTATTCTTTGAATCTGATGGTTACTTTTTTTTTCCCACTACTATCGTCACGAGTCTAATTAAGCTCATTAAGCTGCTAACAAACAAGCCCTTAGTTATATATATTTACAGCATTCACTGCCTCTTTTTCTATTCAGAAAGCTGTTTGCTTTACCGTCTTCTGCTCATATTAGATAATTATTTCTTACTTCATCTTCAGTGCTCTTGTATTCTTGAGTTCGATGGTGCAGCAAAAGGAAACCCTGGACCAGCGGGTGCTGGGGCTGTACTGCGTGCAGTAGATGGAACTCTGGTATGAGTTACTTAACTTAAATGGGCTGGGTTCCGGTGAGAAGTAGAGTTATGGTGAGAGGCGTAAGAAAGGATCTCCACCCTTGGATGCACATTAGGATGAGATGCACCAAGAAGTACCGGATCAACTCCCTTCTAAGGCGCAATTCATGGATGAGTATGAGATTAAAAGTGATCAAGGGTCTAGATCTCTTGTTACGCTTTAACTCTCCTTCTCACACGATCCTAAGCCTAACTTAAATATCAAACACTCATCATCTGGTAGACGAAGGATCATGTGAGAATAGGAGTTAAGTTGAGAAGCGTAAAAAAGGATCTGGACCCTTGATCACTTTTTGATCTCACCCCCACCTCATGAATTGAGCTTCTTATGGGAGTATTGATCTTCGACCAGGATTGATCCAACGGTGGAGATCCCTTCTTACCATTCTCACCATAATTTCCACTCTCACTGAAACCCATCCCTTAGCTTTGGGCGCTCTGATTTTGAAATTTGCAGGTTTATCGCCTCCGTGAAGGTCTGGGTGTTGCAACAAACAATGTGGCTGAATATCGAGCTGTGATTTTAGGATTGCAGTATGCTCTTGAGAGAGGATTTAGGCATATTCGTGTGCAAGGAGACTCTAAACTTGTTTGTATGCAGGTACATATTCTTTTAACTCGATTTTCTTGTTTTTCTGTTTCAGTTTCTTTTTTTCCACACCATCACCTTTTGCTATTTCCTCTAATTCTTTGGGGGAAACTTTCTATCTCTCTCTCTCTCTCTCTCTCTCTCTCTCTCTCTCTCTCTCTTTATATATATATATATAGGGGCGGGTTCAAATGAGAACTCAAATTTGGTTGTGAACGTGAGGACAAATGAGAGCGCAATAGGTGTCATATTCAGACCGGATAATCTACATTCAGACACGTGTCGCGCTCTCATTTGTCCTCACGTTCACAACCAAATTTGAGTTCTCATTTGAACTTTCCTCTCCCTCTCTCTCTCTCTCTCTATATATATATATATATAGATATGCATATTTCTCACAAACTGGGGTGTTCACAGAAACAACCGCCCTGGTATCTGAGGGTAGAGGTCAGATCTGCATACATCCCACCCTCCAAGACCCCACTTCCGGGTGGGATGGATATACTTGGCTTTTCACCTTAACTCTTATTCTCACACGATCCTTTATCTACACTGTTATTGGGTATATGTATCACCTATTTCAGGATGATCTTTAGTTTCTAGATGAGCTCGAAACAGGTTAGATGGACTTGATAATTTTGGGTAATTACCTCTTTGGAACTTTATTAAAGCCATGCTTGCCAAGCATAAGCTATCTTATTTTTTGAGTTTATTGAAAAAATCCCGTTTGGTTAGGCATAAACTAGCTTTTCGAAACACTATTTCAAGTAGTGTAGCAATAAGCTTCAGAGGCTTGTATCCGTTTTTTTTTTTAAATAATTTTTCCCCTTTATGTTTCTCCAAATATTTTTTCAACATATCCTATTAGGCCGTTTTACATTGTTTACCAAACATGACTATTCATCAACTCACAGCTAGTTTATCATCGAACAGCCAGCTTATCATCTAGTTTGCCAAAAATAGTCGTTAATTTACAGCCTGCACATACCTTTTTGAAATAGTTGGGTGGCCTTAAAAAGTATCATTTCAAACATTTTGTTTAGGGGTTGTTTACCGGATGCTTACTGGATAAGCACTTACCGGCAATAGTCACTACCCTCACGGCCTCACTCACTTTATTGGGTAACATTTTTATATCATTAAGATAGATTGTTGGTAAGCATGTTTTCTAGGTAAGCGCTTACTGGGTAAGAGTGTTCTCCCTCACTTATCGGGTAAGATTGTCGGTCCTTGCTATGCCTCTTACCAGGTAAGATTATAGTTGTTTGTTTACCTCTTAACAGTTCCGTTAAGAGGCAACCTCTAAATTGCTAAGAGGTGAATCATGTTTGGCAAAAAATAAGTCTGCCTCTTAATGGTTCCAAAACCGTCTGAATCATTTTGTATCCTGGACCTCCCTTAACCATTAAGCTCCCTAATTACATCCTGAACAGTTACCAATCAATTATATTTCATTTTGCACTATATCATAAGAGCCTCTTAATCATTCTGCACCAAACCATTCAGAAACTGCCAAATAAAGTGAACTTTCGGTAAGCACGTACCCGGTAAGAATTTGGTGTAAACGTCCCCTTAGTATGCTATGCTTAATTTGTGGAAATAATTTTTTTTGTATATGTGCGATACCAGAAGATGGAGGACCAGTATTAATCATTCTCATATTTGGGATGATTTTTTTATATTGGCTTAATGCTTTTGGTCTGTGCCATTCAGCCATTGTGGTTGTTTCTATTCCTCTCAATTCTACAGTTCTGAAACAGTGGTTGTTTAAGACATATGATCGAAGAGAAGCACCAACTAACTAATCTTAATGGGTTAAGCACAATTTTGACCAAACAGGTTAATGGTTTGTGGAAGACCAAAACGCAAAACATGACCGACTTATGCAAAGTGGCCAAGGAGCTCAAGGAGAAGTTCTTATCCTTCCAAATTTGTCATATTGAAAGGGTATGCATTTTCTAGTCCTCTGAATCGTTCACTGTATTTAGTGTAGGGTCTGTTTGTTAGCAACTTAATGAGCTTAATGGGACTTGCAGCTTATTCATTCAGCTATACATGACTGTTTGGTGGTGACTTAATGATATAGAAAGTGGCTTAGAGGCTGTTTGGTTGGTTTTCTATCAAGTCCTATATGGATAAAGGTGTGTGCGGATTAATCTGTCTGTATAGATTGAGAAGGTTTTTGTAAAAGAGTTTTTTTCACACATGGAAGGAACGTGCTCTCTTAATTGGGAGGGGAAAGTTTGAAAAAAACTTGGCTTTCTACATAAAGCTCGCCCCTAGAAGCTTACTGAGTAAGGGTCTGTTTGTTAGCAACTTAATGAGCTTATGAGACTCGCAGCTTATTCAGTCAGCTATACATGACTCTTTGGTAGTGACTTAATCAATAAGCTTCTAGGGGGGGGGGGGGGAGCTTTATGTAGAAAGCCAAGTTTTTTTTTCCAAACTTGCCCCTCCCAATTAAAAGAACACGCTCCTTCCATCTATGAAAAAAACTCTTTCAAACAAAAACCTTCTCAATCTATACAGACGGATTAATCCATACAGACACCTTTATGGCTTTATCTATATAGGACTTACTAGAAAACCAACCAAACAGCCTCTTAGCATATTATAGACTTATTAGATACAGCTAGAGAGAGAAGTTGAAAAAATGAAAAATCATCTTCTCTGCTGATGTCGGATGCTTACCATATAACGAGCGGTTACTAGAGATAGTAACGGGTCATATATGGTACATGGGACGGGGCCATTCTGATCCTGTCAATTAAGGTGTGTTTTGTACGTGGGCCCCGACAACAGAAAAGCTTGCTCGACATTAGACTATACAGGATTTGGTAAATTACTAAACTACCCTTGTCAATTTGAAACCCTTAAAACTGTCCACAAAATTTTCACCCGTCTAGTCCCGTCTGCATACCAAACGCACTTACCGGGTAAGAGGCTTCTTCCTCACTTACCGGGTAAGATTCTTAGTTCTTGTCATCCTCACTTGGTAAGATTGTTCACCTTTTTTCCCATTAAGTCCTGTATGGATTAAGTTATCTGTCTAGATAAGTATGTCCGATTGAGGGACGAGAGACCGATGGATTTTAGGGAGGCAAAAAGAGAGGACTGGATCATTTCTGATGCATTTCAGGCGTTAATTTGTTTGAGGAGGTTTAATGGGGATAACCGAGTGGTCCTGGCTTATTCTATATAGCCATGTTGGCTTAATGGCTTAATGATTAAGCCATAAAGAAATACTCATGTATGGCTGAGCAATTAAGCCATCCAGACCATTAAGCTCATTAAGCTAAAAGTGTACGCCCCTAACTCCTAAGTAACATGATGTGAGGGGTCTTGGCTTATTCCATATAGCCATGTTGGCTTAATGGATTAACGATTAAGCCATAAAGAAACACTCCTATATGGATGAGCAATTAAGCCATCCAGAATTCCAGAGCATTAAGCTCATTAAGCTAAAAGTAAACAGCCCCTAAGTAACATGCTTTAGTGTATACT
Source organism: Silybum marianum (assembly GCA_036898165.1). NCBI lineage: Eukaryota > Viridiplantae > Streptophyta > Magnoliopsida > Asterales > Asteraceae > Silybum > Silybum marianum. The sequence continues at coordinate 1,196,359 of CM072543.1, forward strand.
AACTTTTGGAGTTCTTTTACTAGGAATACAACTCTGAAGCTGATGCTCAAGCCAACCTGGCTGTACATCTCCAAAGTAAGAATGGCTCCACACCTTTTCTTTTTTGGTACCATATGGTTTTGTACTATAACTCACATAAACAACTGTTCTACTGTTTGGGGTAGATGACACGTCTGCATATATCCCACATTTGCAGACATAAACAGGCAAAGTGGGCAGTTAAAGTTTCAGGAAAAAAAATTTATATTAAAAGTTTTATTTTTTAATATAAATCCCTTGTTTTTTAACCTTATAAAAAATTAGCCCATTTTTTATCTTCAAAATAATATTTTTAGATATAAATATATTGCCTTTTACATTATATCGTGTTAATTAAATTTTGTCCTGTATCACCAAAATTTCTGTATCCAGCAGATTTTTTAAAATGGAAAAAGTAAGAGTGAAATTCTTTAAATTTGAAGAACTCATGAAAAATGGTTACCCTGAAAGAGATTTTTATAATATTCCCACCAGTAAAAAAACCTTAAAATTATATATTTAGGAGAAAGAAATAATATTTTATTAGATGTATAGAATATTTTTAATAATATAATCAATGTTGTATTATAAAAAATAGAGAAGTTGTAATTGAATTTATTTTTGTAGAGATTTTGAATTTTGATTTCCGTTTTGAAGAATCTGCTGGAGATGCTCTGATATGCCACCTCTTTCCAGATGGGATATACTGGGCTTGTTTAATTTGGTTTATGGTTATGTATAATAACGTGATTCGGAGGCTTTATAAACTATCCTTTATCGATGCAGGTGGTGAGGTTCAAGAGGAAGTTGATAGAAGATAGTTCAAACACCTTTTAAAATGTCGATTTACTTTTGGGGTTTTTGTAGAACGTAATTCGACATCCAATTGCATGTGTTTTAATGCAACTAGGTGTAGTACATTTTGTGTTCAATGCATGCCAATGGGCTCTACTTTTGGTGTAGAGGAAAGACGGACTCTGTACATCTGACCCATTTCAGACTGCACCCTGTACAAGATTTACCGGTTTTGTTTGGTTTGGTAATGTTAAGAAATGTATATACAGATGTTGAATCTAATGTAGCCCGTAAATCTAACTATCTGAGGTCCCGTTTGGTTTTCAGAATTTCCTGAATTTGAAATCCCGGGATTTCATAGAAAACCCCCACAAACATAGATTTTGAAATCTCACAATGGTGGCCGGTATTTCATGAGGTTTTATAAGATTTGCATATAGTAATATTAAAAAATCACGTTAAAGCCTTCTTTTTTATAATAATCAATTAATAAAAAAGTAATTTGATTATATATAAGTTTTTTTTGGAAATGGTATCCTAGGCATTTGCCTAGACTAATCCCTGACAATTATAAGACTGCTAAAGCATGCACGTTGAGATAATTCCCTAGTGGCCACAAGTTGTTTGCGCCTGGATTCGAACCTGGGGTAGATGAGTTATTTAGCCTCATCTTCTAGCCTTAACCAGTATGTCAGGTTAATTATATATAATTATATATAAGTTATTTATGAAAAATGGATCTCATCTCCATTCCAAATCCTATGAACTAAATTATTTCACGAAATTCAAACCCCTTACTCCCAAAATAACTTTTTATCTAGTTGGCATCATAAAATTGAAGCTTTATGAGGTATATGACCCCATAACACTTTGTCACTTTAATCCGCATATTTGCTTTAAATATCCTTACAAAGTTTTTTTTTTTTAATGATTACGTACATCCTATTTCTTTTGGACCATATTTAGTTTATTTGCATTTAGAATCCTCTAGACTACAATGGATTGAATTGGAATTTATTGAATATCGGTTTGTTATCTAATAACCGATCAGATTTAACTATAATGGATATCTGATTATGGTCAATTAGTTTTAAACTTTTAATTGGATCAGATAACTTTTTACACATATACACATCATCTTTCAGCTCTTATATATATGATATATTTGACTAAGTTAGTTATACTTGTTGATTAATGAGGTCCTCTTCACATAATTTGGAGCATGTCTACTTATTGGTTGTTTATCAAGCGTTTATCGGCTAAGTGTTTAGCGGCAAAAAGACATCATCTTATCTATCTTATCGGGTAACCTTCTTGTCCATTGAATTGGGTTGTTGACAAACGTTTTTACGTGGTAAGCTCTCACTGGGTAAACCGTAAATGTCTTCCTCCTCACTTACCATATAAGATTCTTGAACCATGTTATGCTTATTCCGTGTAAGATTCTCAGTCTTTGTCATGTTCATCTGGTAAGATAAATGACATCTCGTAAACACTTGCTTAATAAAGTATTTGGTAATTAAACAATCCTTTAATGTTGATTTCAATTTTCACCTACACTTCAAACCTAGATATTGACCTAACTTGGGTAAATACATATCAAGTGCTAACTCATATTGTTTTTAATCGTATTTTTATCCGATCAGTATTTACCCAGTTTATATCGATAAATAACCGTTTAATTTTAGATGGTTTACACTTTACACAACAAATATACCTTAAAAGAAATAATAGTGATCATAATAATAATAACATATTTATATAAAAAAAAGAATCTATTTGGGTTTATCAAGTAGGCCATGTGTACAGATATCCAAGTTTTCTTGAAAACATTTGAAAACAGAGATCTATGTTTTCCATTTAAAAAAATATTAAATATGGTCAGTATAATGAGTGAGATTTACTGAAGCACAGTTTTCGAAATCATTATTTTTTATAAATAATAACAATAATAATAATAATAATGGCATTGTCTCCTAAAAAGAAAGCTGGCATCAATTAGCCTACACCGTCACTCCAGCTGGTTATTTCTACCCACTCCAGTCCCTCCACCCTACTCTACCAACTCTCACTCCAATAAAATCCAATAATATCAGTACTGTTAGCTCAATTGTTAATAAGACTTGAGTTTAAAGATTCTTGATCTGTTTTAGTTTTAAAGATCTACTAAAGATTTTTCTGGTCTTTATCAGGATTTTTGAGATTAGTCAAGGTATTTTATTCATCACATTGTATTATCTGGATCCAAAGAACCAGTTAATATATGGTATATTGTTCATATTGTTATAGCAACTGAAATCTTTTTATTTTAAAAAAAATCAGCTTCTAAGTTGTCAATCGAAATTAAAAAAAATAAAGGGTATGGATAAATGATAGAGGGATGAAAGAAAGAAATACAGTAATACAAATACAGTTGGAGATCAATAAGCCAAAAAGCTTAAAAAAAACATTTTTAAATGTGTCGATAGATTGCTTAATAATTATGTGTTTTATAATAAAAAGTGTTTCGAAAAAATGCTAGGATGTATTTAGGCATCCTAACATGTTCTTAGAACATTTTATTACAAAAGTAAGAGAAGCTTCAACTAAGAAAGATAAAAGTTGTAAGATCGTAAAATAAATTATTAAGCATGGGTTTACAGATTCGGGATTATGCGATAGCAGACTGATTTTATGAAACACGTGAGACTACATTTTTATACTTTAAATTTTACAACAAAACATTGTGAAGGTAACCTTCACGGTGTTTTTGTTATGAAAGTTTATATATTTTTTTACATTCACAATGTTTTGCTGATGAAGTTTTAAGTGTAAAAATGTGATCTTACG